>OY740768.1:94015581-95224217 GCA_963513935.1 Aphrophora alni
GTTCTCCAACCTCATTTTTACTAGGCTTAAAAATGTCATTGTGATAACACCTTGTTGTCTAAATCGATGATTTTACTCTTATAGATTTTTTGTTTTGATATTATATATTTAAATTATGTAGAAAATAGTTCACCATAATCTCACATATTTGTGAATTTTATTATACTATTATTCACCATACCCTAAGTTTTTGCCTTTCCCTCTTAACTGACTTCTCCATATTGCTAATTCCATAAAAAGAGATCTAAATTTTTACTGATTTTATTTCAATCTAAAATTTATCAGATATTTAAAATAACTCTAGTTCGTTAAAAGGACTCTAGTTCGTTGACAGGGCAAATAAAAGTTCAAACTCATTTAAAGCTAGAGTTTGTTTAATGCTTGAGCTTGTTAAAAAGCTTCAGATCAGCTCGTTTTATCTGAGGCTTGGCTTGAATTAAAAAGCCTGTGCTTACAAACTCCTAAAGAGGGTACCTTGTATGTCAATCATCATTGAAGGCTTTAGAGTTATTTGATAATGATGGGGTTATTCATGTTATTAATATGGTTTAATCGGATATTTGGCATCATTTGTGTATATAAAAAACAAACATACAATGTTTCGAGAGTACAAATCAACTCTGTAAAAATTTAATAAACAGGGCTTTATAAAATTATTTTTATTATTTATTTGAATTTAAAATTGTAACATTTTTATCTTAAAGCTTTTATTTAATGAAAATTGCTCAGCTAAGGACGCCAGATGGAGTTAACTCATTAATTTTGAAAAAGAAGTTAATAGTTAATAGTTAAAAATATCTCAGGGTCGCAAATCCTTTTAAAAGTGTACTCACAGTGGTCTTTGGTGAAAAACGAAATCTTATTTTGTTGTGCTGAAACTAAACATAATTTATTGAATTAAAATTACACATATATATATTCATGATACATTTCTTACCGCTATTTAAGATCTCTATGTTTTTTGGCTTTAAAATTATTCTGCCTTGAAGAGAATCCTTTTTTTGATTCTAAATTAATATTTGCAACTTAAAACAAAATATTTTTTATAGTGAGTTATATATTCTCACGTAGCAAAGATTATGCTTATATTAAAATGAAATTAAGTTCTCTAAATTTACTAGTTGTTATACAAAAATTATTCATTGAAACAAATTTAGAAAGTTCATACAAAAAGTTCTTTTTTATACAAACTTATTATAAAATTGTCTATGATTCTTTGTTACCGCATAACTGTTCCAGTAGGCTGAGAGTCTCCTTGTGGTGAGTTCCTCTCATCTTGTATGCAATCACCTTGTAGACTCAATTTACACACCTGACGATCAATTGTCCTTTTAAGTTTACAGTGTTGTACAAAAAATTCATCACTTTATTGAGAGTTATTGTCCAATACTCTCCTCAAACTCAAACTACGTCCTACCACGTCAAAAACTGGCTCTAAACTCATTAAATCATCACCATCAATGTTCTAAAACTTCTTTTAGACAAAAACATCTCTCACTGACTCAAATGTCACACTAGGACTTGACTGTAACAATTTTTTCTACATTTTAAGAAAGTTTCTCAACACAAGAATACGTCTGATCACCTCAAATGCTCTCTTAAGACTTTTTTTTTCACATATTCACTACTTTTTGAAAAAGTTTCTCTGAACAGAAAACACGTCTGACTTACTCAACTGTCTCCTTCCAACTGGCAAAACCACATGTGAGTATTTCTCACTTCCTGCGTACAGAGCTCACGTGATTAGCTGAACGGACATTATTCAAATTAAAAGCTTGACGACAACTTTTGCCTATTTTCACTACACAACTTTTATTTAAATATTCATATAACTTATAATTAATATTTTTTTACATCACATTGGTATTTTGGAAATCTATATTTAAATTTTATATTCCCTTGTCTTAACATGTACATTGAGTTATTCTTTTGACTTCTGAAGTCCCCCCCATTCATCAATTTCAACAATTCCCGGGTTCCTCTTAATATTCAAATCTTAATATTACCATTTGTTGATTATCCTAGTAAAAATTACCATTATTTTGGTATTACAACTCCCATTATCAAGTTGATGGAAAGCCGATAACAGGAGTCGATTTATATTCTCAAAACATAACGTATTAGTTTTTTATATACACAAATGTTGAATTAAACCATATTAATAATGTAATCATTGAAGGGTTGCGATACAAGTTTTAATCTAGGCAGTATTAGCAGGTATTCATGAACAACAATCATAACATAAGTTGGAATTAAAAAAAACAATAGTAATTCATTATTTAAAAACAAAAAAATAAGAAATTATCTTTTTGAAAAATTTCTAAAATTAAAGTATTAATAAAACCCCCACAATTTTTTTAATTTAAACTTTTTTAAATACTGAAATTTCTCTAATAATTTTGCTGGTCATATACAAGAAGCTTGTTATTTCTTATATAGGTATATTTATATTACACGGCGCCTCATTATTAAATTAATGTAAAACAGGCATTGCACATCCATTCCTAACAAATGTACAGTGGAATGTTATTTTCTTTTGATATCCAACAACCTTATTTTGTTTTATTGTGCAAGGTTTGTTAAAAAAATATTCAACCTGAATTTTACCCGTGGAAACAAAATAAATAAAGTCCTGTGGTGACCTCTAGTTGGAGAACTAGATGGTACGTTCATATACATGTATGAATTTCTTTCCAGTTGCAGACACTATCAGTTGCTGGGAGCATACTCAGTGGTCATCAGATTTTCATTTTCTATGAAATTGTTATCGTTCCAATTCATTTTTTGGTTGGAGATTATCCATAAATCACAAGAATAGAGACAAGAGTACTGTTTGGTTTGAAACTCTGAAGAATGAGGTAATGATTTGGTTTTTACAGTTGTAAAGTTTCTGCTGTCCATGGTACTTGTATAGTACCTTTTGCACCATACACAATCATTGTCGGTAGTACTTTTTGGTAATATTTTGACTTTGTGGTGTGTTTTCATTATGCAATCTCAATGGGAGTCAGAGAAAACAGTTATCATTTTGAAGTTCTGTGTACGTGATATGCTTTTATCATCACAAGAATATTGAATGTATCCAATTTGATATTGTTGATATTGCACATAGTTTTATTGATCGTATTCATAACCCGATGACTTATCGCTGACACCATTTGTGGAGTTCATCATGTCCCGTGAGACTTCCAAACACTGTTGATATATGATTTGGTATGAAATTTATAGGCAGGTTTTGCAACATCAATTCCTTGTTTAATATAGAATGTACTCAACCAGTTCTTATCCCATCTTGTCCAAAAGTTCTTGGATAGTTTCACAACGGTTTTGCATGACTTGAATCCGGACTTGGTCAATGACCTTATCTTTTGGCTACCTGAAAGTAGGTCGTTCTTTACATATGTGGTGGTGTTTTTGAAATTTTTATACCACTTCTTAATTATATGATGCTCATGGATTGCTGAATCTGCTGAATGATTTCCACTTTAGTATCACCAATTTCAATGCAATATTATTTTCAGACTGTTGCAATTAATGCTCTCTGTTGGTAAGTACAAATTTACACATGTACATGTGCGATGGGGGGAGGGAGTGTTCCACCTCTCCACTGGAAATCGCTTCTTTTACTTTGTTTTATTGGCACCATTTATTCAGGTTGGATATATTTTGAATAAACCAAAAACCATCGTTTTTTAATCTGTAGTTTCTTGCAGTTTAGTTGATGATAAACCTAAACAAAGTAACAATTAAAGATGATGTCTTGTCATTGAAACGTAGTCTTCTTAACAGATATAGTGCATCTTCCGGAAAATTATGTGATTTGTCTTATTTGGTGATTGGTGTTTGATAACCTAAAAAGACAAGAAAGATGATAACTAATATTGTTTTTATTTTACTATCTTCTTATAGTTATTTTTATCTCAGAGTTGTATTATAACAGTAACTAATATTTTGATGTTTCAGAGAGCTTTGAGTTTTCTAAATAATGATGGTAATCTACGTCACAACAATGTTTGCATCTGGTCTGTATTTGTCAACAATGCAGGAGAATGGAAACTTGGGAGTGTTGAATATTTAACTACTGATTTGACAATACCTTTGAAAATACCACTGTCTCTTGAGAAATACGATCCACCAGAGAAAACAGATACTAGTAAACATAACCTTATTTCTAAATGGTTAGTGATTGATCATTCTGTTTTTTACTTTTTTACATATACATAGTATAGAGAGAGTTATGTGATTCATCACAAAATTGAAGTAGAGTTTTTGGTAGAAATGTCCATTTTGATCTTCCAAAGCCAAAAATGTAATACCTCAGATACTTTATATACAGATATAGCAAGCTACGAATTGACTGCTGTAACACAAGACCTGTATGCTATGTAGCGCTGGCAAACATTGGACCTTCAAGGATTAGAAAGCGACTACAAGATATCAGTAACGTAGATGATAAATGTTAAGTGCAATGTTATAATATTATTATACCAGATACTTTATATAATATAAGGTATCTGGGTTGTTATATAATGTGTCTTTTTAGTTGTGTTTGTGTTTGTGTTTGTACAAGATTGTATTTATTTGAGTTGTTTATAAATATGATGACAGCCCAACATAAATGTGTTTATTTAAATATTTATAAAACTGTGAGGACAGATATCGAATTGAAAATTTATTGCTTAACACTAGATGTGAAGCAAAGAATGGATTGTAAACTCAGGTATGTAATATGTTACATGTTCTCTTAAATATGTTAAATACATACTAATAATTAATATTTTATAAATAAATATTTATCATACTTTTCGGGGTCTAGTGCAAACAATTTTTGTTTTAAATCATTTGCAAACTGTTTACAAACAATTTAGCTTTACTCAATATTTATTCAAATTAGCACACAAACATGTTTTTTGTACTACTGGTTGTAAAGTTTCATAATACTTTGGACAAATTGTGCAAAAATGTGATTAATTAAAATACAAGGGGTATTCGGAAAGTAAGTACCTTTTTGAAAAAAACTAGTAAAACAATTTTTTTTCAAGCCAATTTTATTTTTACGTGAAACTGTATACTGTTAAGAATTGGTTCCTCTAAACTGCCTGGCTTCTTTAACTTCAAACTAAATAAATAAGTTTTTACAGTTATCTAATTAATGGTTCTTTATTATTTAATGCAACTTGACTATTCTTCTTAGTTCTCTTATACAATAATTACAAATAATTTAATCTTCTTAATTACTAAGAATCCAGAATGACTCTAATTGTTGTGACTCACAGATTTGATTATTGTTATAGTTCATAATGACATGTCTCTTCTCAAATAATCACAAGTTTCTTACACAAAGTTGCTCACCCTGCTTGCCATTCTTATGGATGCTTGTCGGAAGTTTCAATACTCCTAGGAAGCTCTTTCGTTTGGCTATCTTCAAGAATTATTCTCCTAGGAAGCTCTTACTTAACAAGTACATGTGGTTATCTTCAAGAATTCCTGTACCACCTTCCCGTGATCAATCTTGGTCCACTAGCCAAAGTTCCTCCCACCCAAGGGTTTTATATCATTGTAGCATGAATGACGTCTGCCTTGCTTGCAAGGTAAGCAATTTCATCATTTTTCCAGGTCTGTCACAATAATTGTTGTCATACTGGCTTCTTAAAAAGAACTTAGACTATATTCCTAACTAAAATTATCCTAATTCCTAACATCACGGGCACCCTCAAAACACCGTCCCGATGTTTACAAAAATATATCATTTTATAAAAAAAATTAAAAAAAAACTACACACAAAAATACATCACCACTGTACCTAAATATTGTATCACAACTGACATACATAAATTATGACCAACACAATATTAGGCTACACAATAATATATTAAAATTAAATGTCATACCTACACTTCATACAAATAATCACACTTAGCCTTGATACTATCAAGCAGTAACAAAAGAATTATCAATTGTACCCATTGGTTACCGTCACTGAGCAAACACCATGTTTTAAATATCCTTGGTAATTTTTAAAAATCAACTACCCTCTCCGTCTAAAAATCGTTGCACTATTCAAACCCACTGGTTAGAGTTATCCTGTACTGTAAATTAATCACAAACATTTTATAACAACTATTTATAATACTAGATTTACTAATAAACTACTGTACTTATAATATGAACAAGCAAAACAAAAATTTCATCCTTTTATAATTGTTTATTTTATATGTTTACATAATTTTTATTTAGGGAAACCTATTGAAAACCATAATTTCAAAATTACTTTCTCTTACAAACATTACTTTTAATTTTTACTTATTTATTTATTTTTATTGCTAGGTCACGAAATTTATTTTTTCCACCAAACTCCAATTACAACTACAACAAACAATTACAACTATTTCAAACATCCAAAGTAACCTACATTTTTTTGAGAAAAATTATTTGTGGTGTAAAACTAACTTTAGTTAATCTATCAACTATAATTTCTTCATTTTAATTACTTTTTTTAGGTCTTTTATAAATATTATAACTTTGCCGTACTACTTCACACTTCATTCTAAAACTCACCTTAAATTATTCATCGTATAAATCATAAAAATTCGCTGAATATTTTATTCTAATTAATCCGTTGTATAACCGTAGAATATTTATTTCATAGAATCGCCGTAAAATTCCCAGAATACTATTCGCCGTAAAATTCGCTGATCATCTGTAAAATCCACAGAATACCTTAATTCGCCGTAAAATCATTTGAAAATTCGCAGCAACTTCATTTATCACAGAAACCTCTTTTAAAAACATCACTCCAACACTCCAGCTAATCATTTATTGTACAAAAAAACTTTAAAACTTTTCTGTTAATTTTGATATTATAATTTCTTTCACTAATTCACCAACCTTAATTAATTTTTCAGAAATGATTTTTTTCCCGTTGTTTTTTCCTTTTAAGAATTACTTTGAATTTAACTAAAACATTTTATATACTACAAAAAATTCAAATCTCTTTTTGAACTTCAAAACTCCCTATTTCTTCCTTAACAAAAGTCTTTAATATTTAAAAAAAAAATTGATTTTAAGTAATAACAATATTCTGGTCTAGCAATATTCTGACAAAATTTATATTAAAATTTTTGATTTCAGTCAATGTCCAATTCATTAAGGGAACATGTATTCAAAGTTGTAAGTGATGTAATCATGTATCTGGAAATATTTACAACTATAATACATAAATTATAAAATAAAATTTACAACTATATGTATAGGTTACAACTATAATTAATTATAGTTTCAAATTCATTGTGTCAGCATACAAGCTATACACATTCTAAAAGTCTTTTGTAAGCATTGCTAGCATAACCTTGCCATCTTAACCTATTTAGTATTACAACCAAAGAATGACTTATGACATAACGTTTGTTTACAATCATCTCAGAAACAAACAGGTTTTACTAAATTCACCCAAAAACCTCCGTTAAGCCTTTATGATTACCATGATTACTTTATCACAGGAAAAAGAAATAATTTGATTGTAAAATTTAGTATATGGAAATAAAAAATCAAACACCAAGGAATTTCCCTACTCAGCATGTAATCTAATCTTCACACAACACTTAATTCATAATAAACACGGTAAATATTTCTTGTGCCCACTCAGTTCATTGCTTGTGAAACACAACTGACTTAAAAGTGACCACAGACAATAATAAATATTTCAAAATGCATAACAATCATACCTATATATTAAAAAAATCATTAATTCAAACTGTATAATAAATCAAATTATTCTTAAATCAACAGATTAAACAAATTTACATAAAAGGAATTTATAATCTTCTGAAATAACAAAAAATTTACAACCTAAAAGCGAAAACAATTTGAATATAAGTGTTACTTCAAAACATACAATATTTCTCAAATTTTCTCTCATAGTTTATAAATAACTAATTACAAATCAACACCATTTAACCAATTAATATAAAAAGTAATCCTTCAAAAATAACAAAGCAACACATTAAATAAAGATATATTAATTGTCTATAACAAATTTTCCATATAACTTTTATCTAGTAAATTTACTTCAAGTCTACAATCAGTCAATAAAAGCAACAAATAATAAATAAAACAATATAGTTTTAGTAAATACTAAACCCATGGCTGATAAGAATTCAACAAAACTCAACAATAATTTTCAACTAATTGAAAAATGGTTAAAAAAAACTTTTTTAGTAAAAATCCTTAGTATTTATCTGTTATTTTTAGTAAAAACTAAAAGCATAGCAGATGCAGGATTTGTTAAGAATGGTTCTTTTAAACTGCCTGGGTTATACTCATAGGAAGCTCTTACTCGCCATGTCCGTCTGACTATCTTCAAGAATTTTTGCAGCACCCCCTTCATCAATCTTGGCCCACTGATCAAGTTTTTTCCTACCCAAGAGTTTATATATCATTATAGCAACAATGATGTCTGCCTTGCTGGCAAGGTAAGGAAATTAATAATTTTTTCAGGTCTATCACAATAATTGTTGTCATACTGGCTTCTTAAAAAGAGCTTAGACTATATTCCTAACAAAAATTATCCTAATTCCTAATAATGCCTTAAACTATTTTTCTACATATTTTCTGTCAATGTTCAAACACTTGTAGCAGGTGACCAGCTTTTCTATATCTTCTTCATAGAAACTTCTTGCCAGTGACGATAGCCACGATTCTACAGTATTTTTCACCTTATCGTTCGATCCAAAGTGCTTGCCGCCTAGCTTACGCTTCATGTGCAGGAACAAGTGGTAGTCAGATGACGCCAACAAGTAGTGCCAGATGGTGGGCTGTACGGCGGGTGATCTAACTGCTCCCAATGAAACTGTTGAATTACTGTTTGAGTGTCACCAGGAGTATAGGGCCGAGCATTGTCATGGAGCAACACAATTCCTTTATTGAACATTCCTCTCCATTTGTTTTGATTTGCACACCATAGTTTTCTTAAAGTCTCACAATATTGTGCCGCATTAATGATTTCACCTCTGGTAAGAAATTCTGTAAGCAAAACCCCTTTCCTATCCCAGAACACAGTGCACATGATTTTGTGTGCTGACATTGTTGTTTTGAACTTTTGTTTTTTCGGAGATTGAGTGTGTCTACTCCATTGACTTGTTTGGATTTTGGTGTGACATGACAAACCCAACTTTCATCACCTGTCACAATTTGGTTTAAAAAGTCCTCGCCCACTTCACTGTCCTGTGTGAGAAATGTCAAAGCACTGCCAAGTCTCTTGGTTTTGTGAACATTAGTGAGCATTTTTGGAACCTATCGGGAACATAACTTCTGATAACCTAAGCGGTCGTTAATATATGTTAATCTATGTGATAATCTATGTTAATATACGATGTTTGATGTTTTAAATAGTAGAAGGTTATACCCAACAAATAAAACTGGAGTTGGTACAAGTTCAAGTGTAGTGCAGACATTAGGACACTGTAGAACTATGTTTGACAACCTTGAAAGACCTCCATGTTTCGAGGGTGTTGTGTGGACCATATCTAGTATTATAGAATTGAAGAATGAGTACCAGATCAAATACATATTAACATCAAGACTATATAAAGATTTTTGGAAAACCTTTTTTAGTTTATTAGAGAAAGTGTGGAGGTTTCAACAAAAATATAACAGCAAAAACTTTTACAGCTGTTTTTAAGATTTTACTATTACAAACTTGCTGACACCACCAAAGTAATCAAACTGCGAACCTGATTAAAACTTAATGTCCTTTTTCAGAACAAAAATTGTAATAGTTCAAAAATGAGATGATGTTATTTATTTTATTTACTAATTTGTTAATTTGCTCGACTATAGGGCGCCAGATGTGTTAACATCAATTTAGAAAAAGAAAGTTATTTAAATATTTAAAAGAAAGAAAAAATATCTGGGGTCGTAAGTTCTTTTCACAGTGTACTTACAGTGATATTTGGTATTTAATGAAAACACTTGTCTCTGAAATGTTAACATAAAGATTTATTAAACTATTAGACAGATATAAAGTTTGAATAGTCATATTCAACATCTTACACTAACACATCCTATCAAATTACTCCTATTAAAATGATATTGATAAGAAAAAGATCTGAATAAAGTTTATTTACTGACGTTATCTTACTTGTTGCAACATACAAAAAAAATGAATTTAATTGAAATAAGAATTGCATCCTTTTAAATTAATGCAAGTTATATTGTTTTACTGAATATCAGAAAATTTATAATTTGTTTTCTTCATAAAGTTTTAAGTTTAAGGATTTACCTTTTTTATTAAAATTCTAATCATCTATATATTTTATATCTAATATTAAACAACACAAATTCTATCAAATTCATACATAGTTTAAAAATAAGAGTTTCTGAAACGTGGATACCAAACACGTTATTGTTTCGTTGAAAACACTTTGAATCCGTGGTTGACTTCTCCTATTGTCCAAGACACCATGATCCCGCCTCGTGGAAATGCTCTCTCCCTTATGATGACATCCTCGAATCGTTTCTCCCTTTGTTTTATGGAATTCATATTTATTTTCTGTTTATTAAAATGAAAATTAATATTCATTTAAATTAAAATTTCTTTTAATATTTCTCACAAATAACAGTCTTGTCTATAAATATTATCAACTCAGCATTAACACTGAAACACTGAACGTTCATGTCTCATTCTACAAGTTTATACATTGGTTTAAAAGTTCACTATTTATAACAATCACGTTCAATACTTTGAATATGGGTTTATAGTCCTATTGTCCAGAAAATATTCAAAACTCAAACCTTTGACTCATGGAAGCCATTGCAAAGAAAAACCGCATGGTAATTCATTCTACTATATAACAAAGTCTCTCGTAAAGTCAGTCTCTAACAATTCTTTGTACACTCATTTTTCACTGTCTATACCTTATGTCAATATCAACTCTATTGTCCCTTCTAAATTATAAAATCTTACATTCTATCGTTTTTTTTTTTTATTGTTCTATTTGATAACGCACAAACGTCGAAATACGTCTGAACCCTTCAATCACTGAACTGAGACTCTTTTTGAAACAACCTGTCACTCCTAACGCTGGACTTAGACTGCTGTTACCATGAGGCCAATTCTTACTTCCGAAAGGCGTTCCTTCCGGTTACTGTTCAACATTTTACCGCACTGCCGTAAAATACAAATAAATTACATTTTATAACAGACAAACTAAATTACATTAAAATTAAACATAATAATTCATATTGTTGCCTTGAAAATCCATTTTTCTTTTATTAATGAAGTTACTACATTTAATTTATTATTTGAATCTCTTATCTCTTTGGCTTAACCGCGTCTTTTAAATGAGTCTATTTTAAAATCTAACTTTTCACATTGTCACAAAACCCCACAAGGTTTGTATTTCAATACAGGTATTGGAATACAAAGCTTTTATATATATATATTTCAAATCGAAAAAAATATTAATGGATGTTCAAGACATTTCATTTCAGAAGCTAAGGACCTCATGAAAGAAAATAAGTATCCCTAGTATACTTAATTTAAGAAAGATTCTCTTTTTACATAAAAAATTAAAAAATCTATTTATTAATAATCCTATTTTACTATCTCAATTTGTTTGAGTCATCATAACTCATTTGTAAAAAGAAAAAATATATACGAATCAATTAGTGCCAAGCCTTATCTCTATTTATACAATAAAACCCATCATCAGTTTCCTTTCCAACCTTGTTGGCTGAAACTTTCCATCAACATTTTTTGTTGACAGGATCCCGTCACTCAAAGCTTATCTCCCAGACAGCCGTCTATATACTTTTTCTCGTCTCATCCTCTTTGCCAAGACGACATTTCTACATCCTTTGAAAATCTACCTTTGACTCTAGATATTCATCTGAATCATTTTTTAATTAAACACAATTACAATTTAAAACCTCTCATTTTTAATTAACATTTTTACGAAATTATTTACTTATTACTCAACATTGCTTCAATTCACCTTAAAACTTTTCAATTATCATCTTATTATTATTATTTATTTTAGTTTAAATCCAATAATTGTTTATTCTTTATCAAATTCTTAATTACTCTTTGTCTCGCTGGGATAACATGTTAGCCACTGATTTTACAATTACCAAAAACTCCTCTCTTCAACTAAAATTCAAAAATATAATATCATCATCATCAAAAAAAATAAAATCACTTACAAAACTCATTCATTTATCTCAAAATTACCTCTTTACAATTGTATCGTCTCTCAGTATCCTATCTTAAAATTATTTCCATCTTATCTTTCATATTTTAATAATTCAAGTTGCATTAATCCCCAAACAAATTCTTCATAATAAAAAACTCCTTATTATTTACCTATATTCTTTCATAAATAATCTCCTTATTTCAACGTAGCTTCCTTTAAAAATCATAATAATCGCCGTATTTCGTAGAATTCCTTAAATCTCCTCTTGTTTCATTAAAATCGTCGCATATTTCCTTTATTTCATTAAAATCGTCGTATATTTCCTTTATTTCATCGCAGTACTCAAAAAACCTCTTAAAAACTAAAAATTTACCATTAATGCAACCTAACTACCTTTTTTATAAAAGTTTCTTAACAGAACAACTTCATTTTAAATACCACTTTACTCAACAATTCTGTAAAGTCATCATCTTCATATAAAACTCAAAAATCTCTCATTTAAACTACTTCTTATTAATATCTTCTTAATCATCTATTACTTGTTTACAAAAACTTCAAAAATATTAAATTTTACATTGTTTTCCCAGCTAACACCGTATTTCTTCAAAATCTTTAGACACCTTTATCAAATAACTTCTCACAATCATCTATTATTTCAAATTCAATTATTGTTTATTAAAAATCGTTAATTCTTTTATTTTATTTATAAATTTCATCAAAATCTCTTCATATTATATTATTTATTACTCCTTCCTTTAAAAAAAACAAAAACTTAACCTCCTTTATTCATTATTTAACATCACAAACTTAAAAAACTTAATTATTATCTGTCTTGGCAAAACTCACATAGATTCTCTTCATATTATATTATTTATTAATTATATCTCCTTCCTTAAAAAACAAAAACTTTAACATTTTTAACTCCATTATTCATTTTATTACCATTTCATTATTAAAAAACAAAAAACTTCAATATTATCATCATCTTAGCAATGCCTCTTGAAAACCACTCAATTCCTTTACAAGTCACCTTTCAAATCTCAAATTATTTAAATCTAACAATATTTTGCATATAATTACTTATTTTATTATTCTTTACTTTTGTAAACAAATATCAAATACTTTTTTACATATAAGCCAAGCATTATTACTCTTAATCTATTATATATATTTAAAAATTACTATCTTTCTTACTAAATTACTCCCTAATAATGTCACGTCCGGTTTTATTTTGTATATATACAGATTGATCAGTTCTGTATACACTACACTTTATCTTTCTTCTATCATCTGTCTAAAGTATCATTACATGGAAATTCTATGTAATATTATATCAAATTATTTTTGTCTTTACCGTTGTTACAAATTCTCCATCATCTTATCAAAAATACTTTCAATTTTACTTAAAACATTTTAATTTCAAAACTTTTACAAATTTTAACTCATCATTTTCCAAAATTTACTTTTTTATCCAAATTTTAATTATTTAGTAGTCTCTTGTATTTTCTCCTATTATCTCCAATTTCCACGACACTTCTTGTCGACTTAATTACACTTTGTATCCTTCTGATTACAACTTTAGACACTTACATTGAAGTCTGCATTATGATCTTCAGATGTGAGAAGGTTGAAATGCAAAATTCCTACTCAGTTCAGAATAAAGCCCACCTCACAACCTTACAACCACAATACACCTTTAATGCTGTCTACATGCCTTATTTCTAAGAATAAGACATGTTTTCGACTACCGTTACCCTGCCTCCTCCCAAAAATGTTCATGTACTCCTTAAATGCATCTACACGAAGAAAATTTTAAAATTCATAAAAAAATTTCATTAAAATCGTTTCATCCGAAGTTGAAATAATGTTTATTTTACCAAGCTTATTACTAGCATCGTCGATTTTCTGTTTAGGTAATCCTTTCTAGATGTTATTGTTCAAATTCAAAAAGAAAATTTTATTTTTTTTTTTTTTTAAATTTATTCTAAGTTTTTTTTTTTTATTTAGAAATTTTACCTTCAATACTATTAAAGTTATTTAAGTAATCTACTTTTGTTCTTGTTTACTAAATTTAAAGCCAATTATCCTTTATTTAAGTAAATTTTATTCGAAAACGCAAGTTAAATTTAGGATTATACGTCAAAGGTTTTTTATTTTCCTAGACAGTATTTTGGTAACACCCTATATTTCGTCTCAATGTCATGCATAGGAATTTATACCTGACTAAGGAATAAACAATCTCCCCTAGCTGTATGAAGCAATATATCTGTCTACTGATAAGAAGTGAACCTTTTAGCTCCAACTAGATTCTATTTCTCTCGTCATTATTGAATATTTTATTGAATCCACCTACTTAATATTGAATATTCTTTCTTCAACACTACACTAAATCCTTGCCTCGAACTAACTATCTTATCTATGTCACGTTTCATAATTATTTATATTGGAATAAACAACATTCAGAGTTATCTACTGATATAAACCTAGCGTCTTTCACTTAGCAAATACCTAAACGTTTTCTAAAACTAAACTCTTAATCATACTAGCTTGGCATATAATTATTTTCTATATTTCTGTCTTAGCTTACAAAATTTATCAGTACACACAAATTATTAGTATTCATAACTCTTAATTATTTATTTTCAAACTTAAACTTACTTATTAACAGAATCTTAACTACTTTTTATTAATTATTCTTCAAAATCAAGTCCGTGTCATTATAAAAATGTCTTTACATTATTATTAGTCATTCCAAATATTCAATTGATTACAACAATTATAAATTATCCATTTTTTTCGATGGTTCCCCGATTGGTGAAACATTTTGTAAAATATAGCCTGCTCTCTTAACATAATTACAACGTTAAATACTTCTGTCCACACGGACAGTTTGCCTAGCCTAGTCATCATAACAGACCCTTTCCTAACAAAAGATCGCCCTTTGTTATTGTCTCGGAGTGTTGACAAAATACCTTTCTCTTTCTCCCTCTCAGGCATACCATCACCCCTCCTTCTCTCAAACATCCTAGAATCTAATGACCTAATTTCAACATCTGTTCGTTCAGGAATTCTAACCCCACCATTCTTATACACTAGTACAAAACCTTCTTTTACTATTTCTACATTTTTACTTTCAAGATTATATTTAAAGTTAGTTTTTTCACAAAAACTTTTAATTTCTTGTTCTTGGGTTTGAAAGATACTCTTAAATTTTATCATTACATAATTTTCAAACTCTACATTTTTATGACCCACTTGTTTTTTAAAATAAACAGCCGATACCTTCGTTATTAGATTATTTACTTTTACTTTGTTTTTCAAATTACTTATACCTATTCCAACCCCACTAGACTTATTCACTTCAACATTACTTGTTATTTCTAGATTTACCTTGTTACCTAACCCATTATTCATTATTTTAGAAATTTCTTGAACACAATCATTCACACATTTGTCCTCCATTATTATTAAATCATTTGACATGTTATTTATTTCATTAAAACTGTTAATTTCAATTTCAGCTATTGCTTGATTTAAATTGTTATCTAAATTATTAATATTTTCTACCAAAATACCTTCTACACTATTAATCTGTTCAAATTCTACTTTTTTCTCACAATAGCTTAATTCAAATTCTACTTTATTATTAGTTTCCATTACATTAATTTCCATTTGTTTAATTTCCAATTTAAGATTCTGTTCTGATTTTACATAATTTGGTTTTAATTCAACCCTCATTTCTTCAAATTTTTTACACATTGCTTCTTTTAAATCTAAATTATCTTGTTTTAGTTCTAATTTACTCAGTTTCAAGTCATTATCTATTTTATCAAGTTTGACATTATTCTGTTCAAGTTTAATATTAAAATCTTCTAGTTTAGCATTGATTTCCAGCTTATTCTGATCAAATTTATTACTTATTTCTTTTAATTCCAAATTGTTTTGATCAAACCTATTATTTATACATTCAAACTTCTTATCATTATCTTGCCTAAATTCTAGATTATTCTGTTCAATTTTATTATTTGTTTGTTTAATATCATTACTTATCTTCGAACTGCTTTGTTCAAATTTATTTATTAACAATTCATATATTTTCTCCATGCTCATACCTTGATCATTATTTGTTCTACCCCCATTTACTCTATTCTGCTCAATTACACTAACCCGTTCCATTACCCTAACCTCTTCAGCTCTTAATTCCCTATCTGAATTTTCTTCTACTATTTCTACCCCTGATGTTTCTACTAATTTTTCATTCATATTTTCACACTGTCCTTTACTATCTAGAATCCTATCACTATCAAACCCATTAAAATCCGAACCTGAACTACTAATTTTACTCATACTTGAACGTCTACTATTACTATTATTACTTATTTCTTGATCTAAAAAATTTTGTGCAAATTGTTCATTTGTTTGCTCATTATTTTGCGATTCCTTCTGTAAATTATCAAAAATATCCCCCGTAAATTCTAATGACTCTATATTATTTAAAGAATTTTGATTTCCTAACTCTACCTGTTCCTCACTATTATTAACATTTACAATTTCTGACTCCATTTTTATCTTATTATATTTAACACAAAAAATTTTAAAAAAGAATCTTTCTTATTATGATAGAGAGAGTCCTTACCTTGATTTTAAGAGTTCTCATTACCAAAATCACTGTTTATTTCGACTAAAAAGGCCCACAGTTGCGGCGACATTTGTAATAGTTCAAAAATGTGATGAAGTTATTTATTTTATATACTAATTTGTTAATTTGCTCGACTATAGGGCGCCAGATGTGTTAACATCAATTTAGAAAAAGAAAGTTATTTAAATATTTAAAAGAAAGAAAAAATATCTGGGGTCGTAAGTTCTTTTCACAGTGTACTTACAGTGATATTTGGTATTTAATGAAAACACTTGTCTCTGAAATGTTAACATAAAGATTTATTAAACTATTAGACAGATATAAAGTTTGAATAGTCATATTCAACATCTTACACTAACACATCCTATCAAATTACTCCTATTAAAATGATATTGATAAGAAAAAGATCTGAATAAAGTTTATTTACTGACGTTATCTTACTTGTTGCAACATACAAAAAAAATGAATTTAATTGAAATAAGAATTGCATCCTTTTAAATTAATGCAAGTTATATTGTTTTACTGAATATCAGAAAATTTATAATTTGTTTTCTTCATAAAGTTTTAAGTTTAAGGATTTACCTTTTTTATTAAAATTCTAATCATCTATATATTTTATATCTAATATTAAACAACACAAATTCTATCAAATTCATACATAGTTTAAAAATAAGAGTTTCTGAAACGTGGATACCAAACACGTTATTGTTTCGTTGAAAACACTTTGAATCCGTGGTTGACTTCTCCTATTGTCCAAGACACCATGATCCCGCCTCGTGGAAATGCTCTCTCCCTTATGATGACATCCTCGAATCGTTTCTCCCTTTGTTTTATGGAATTCATATTTATTTTCTGTTTATTAAAATGAAAATTAATATTCATTTAAATTAAAATTTCTTTTAATATTTCTCACAAATAACAGTCTTGTCTATAAATATTATCAACTCAGCATTAACACTGAAACACTGAACGTTCATGTCTCATTCTACAAGTTTATACATTGGTTTAAAAGTTCACTATTTATAACAATCACGTTCAATACTTTGAATATGGGTTTATAGTCCTATTGTCCAGAAAATATTCAAAACTCAAACCTTTGACTCATGGAAGCCATTGCAAAGAAAAACCGCATGGTAATTCATTCTACTATATAACAAAGTCTCTCGTAAAGTCAGTCTCTAACAATTCTTTGTACACTCATTTTTCACTGTCTATACCTTATGTCAATATCAACTCTATTGTCCCTTCTAAATTATAAAATCTTACATTCTATCGTTTTTTTTTTTTATTGTTCTATTTGATAACGCACAAACGTCGAAATACGTCTGAACCCTTCAATCACTGAACTGAGACTCTTTTTGAAACAACCTGTCACTCCTAACGCTGGACTTAGACTGCTGTTACCATGAGGCCAATTCTTACTTCCGAAAGGCGTTCCTTCCGGTTACTGTTCAACATTTTACCGCACTGCCGTAAAATACAAATAAATTACATTTTATAACAGACAAACTAAATTACATTAAAATTAAACATAATAATTCATATTGTTGCCTTGAAAATCCATTTTTCTTTTATTAATGAAGTTACTACATTTAATTTATTATTTGAATCTCTTATCTCTTTGGCTTAACCGCGTCTTTTAAATGAGTCTATTTTAAAATCTAACTTTTCACATTGTCACAAAATATCTACAATTAATTATGAAGAGGTAAAAAACCATTGAAGATGTCGTAAGAAGAAAGTGATAGTGGTAAAAGTGAAACTACAGATGAAGTGATTGTTCGGAACAAATCTTTACAAAATTGTTCCGAGTGTTATTTTCCAGATTACTTAGTTAAGAAAACAATTGATAAATTCCACTGATGTGAGTGTACTAAAAAAATGGTTTTCTCTAACACAGAGGATCGACTTAATGATCAACTCCTGCTACTTAATAAAGGGTTTGGTAAACAGTATTTTCTAAGTTATCCTTCAGCTCTTTCAATGTCATTTATCTCAAAAGCTGTTAAATTATTTCAAAATATATTTTATTGAACCTGTGGAGAAAAAAATGTTAAGACATTTATACTTAAGTCTGTAAGGAATCAAATTTTTGATTGCCACCTTTTAAATAGTAGTAGTTGTAAAGAACATGTAAACTACATGTTAGATCATATGATAAAGTGTGTCCTTTACGAGCATTGTAAGTGGGTGGGAAATTTAATATTTTAAAGAATACCAAAGCAAAAACTGAAAATATTTAAAAAATCAGTAATTATTTCAATTAAAAATTTGTTGACATGTATTATTATTGTTGTATAATATTTGTTAATTTTACTTTATCCAACCATGTTACCAAAGGTCTTTCCAAAAGTTGTGATTGAAATTAAACATTTTCTGTTTCTTTTCTATAGAAATTAAATAAATTTATACTATTATAAAAGATTTATTCATATTGTACACTTTTTCGGTTCCTAAATCCTTTAAAATAATAATAAATATCAATAATATACGTCTAATAAATGAAAATGTCTACAAATTTACGTATTGGCTTTAAGAGATTATTTGGCTATAAAACATGGACAAACTTTTAGTGATTTTAAGTTTTTTCAGATTAGAGATTTACATGGTAAGATTTTAAAGGAAAAAAAAGGTTATTTGAACTTTACTTTTTTGGTAAATTATAAAATTATTAGAACTCTCCCCTAAAATAAAAAAAATATAGAATCAGTTCCTATAATATGTATTTCAACCATTTTTAACCATGTGTAACGACTGTAATAATGTAACGACTGTAATATGTAAATCAATGTATAATGTTTTGTATGATGTATGTTTTAAGCTACAATTAATGTTTTAATTTAAAGTCACTATAACTCCTGGGTAAATTTCTGGTTCAGGAGTTATTAATAAAAAGCCAAAAAATTCTGCAATGTTTGTGTAAGTCTAATTCTCAAAATTGACATTATCGATTTCGTTCAATTTTTATGAACATAAACTAGCATGGAAAATCATCACCAAAATAAAATTATGGTTCAGGAATTAGAAATAAAAAAAATTGAACTTTGACTCATTTTCACAATGAAGTATAGTTTACTCTTACAACAAGTTTGTAACAAAGCAAGATTAGGCTTTAATTGCTTGTGCCATATATTAATTCTAAGCATAAAACATATTTGATTGAAATCAACATTTAAAGACACCAATCAAGTCCTAGTTTCTCAGTGATCTGTAGTGCAAAATATCACTGTGCTCTTCGTACACCAGCGATTGTCACAACACAATTCCCTTTTTAAAAGTATTTTTGCTGACCTCGTTAAATTCAACTTACCTTTACTGGACCTATTTCCTAGTGAAATGTGTATTTTAATGTTTATACACTGTTAAATTAATGTAGTGGCTAATTAGTGAGGCATTTTTGGAAAGAAATTACCTTTAGGTTATTTTAGTTTACATATAATTTTCAGCAATGTTACATCATATACACTATTTCTCATAACGTGGAACTAATTTCTCAATATATTCTTCATTCAAAGGATGCCACTTGCAAATACAGCCAATTTTGAACTGCTCTTTTAACATCGCCATTGTCAACATAACACGTATTTTGAAGCATACTGGTAGTTTATTATATAATTTTGTTCCATTATGAAAAACATTTCCATGTTAGTGCTACAAGATTGAACAAAAATATTCTTCTTATTTCTAGTATTGTATGTATGCATATTTGTGTTATACTACTTAAAATTATTAATATTCATTTTAATAAATAATATAGTTGCATACATGAACAATGAAGGCAGGGGCATTATTTGTGGAAAGTGAGAGTAGGCATACTGCTAAGTCTCTTCTTTTTGCACCATGGTAAGCATTTTCGGCACCAAGCATTAGTATAACTTGGGATAATACGAATTCTGTGACACAATTTCATAAGAAAGTTTACCAAAATGTGACGAAATTATAAATTTACAAAATTTGTTTGTTCTTACAATGTTTACTGTTTACAAACTGCACCAATCTTCATTAATGACAGATGGATGCCCACTCCGTTTCTCATATTGCATATTTTCACACCCTCTATTAAATTTTCTAACCTTTTTTTTTTCACTTATTTCACTAATTTGGCGATGAATGTTTGCTGATTTCACATTTCTTGCATTCATAAAACTGATAACAGTTATGTCATTCACAGTCTGCATTTTTTCAATTGTCTTAAATATTTTAATTGTATAACACAAAAAAAAAAGTAAACAACACCTTTTTTTTTGTAATTATTGCTTAATATAAAGGAACTCAGCACCCATGTAAGTTGAAACAACCGAAGCACTCTAGCGGCTCTATTTGGAAACAGCACTTATTTTTCGAAAATGGCTTGTATATTCTATGATATTACAATATTTAAATAATTCCTGTATTTAATATAGTTTTAAATGTTCCGTAGCTCAACAGACATGTGGGGTCTTGGATGTCTTATATGGGAAGTGTTTAATGGCCCATTACCAAGAAAATTGGCTCTTAGAGGAATTGAAAATGTAAGTTTGTTTTGTGCTTAATTTTTCTTGTAATATTGTAAAACTTATTTACCTTTGTTTTGTTGACTCCTCACAGTCCGTCTTTATTTCTTTTTACAAGTGGTTACGATATTTCGTCTATTATTCAGGCATTATCAAACCTCTTTAAAGTTGTTTCTTCTTGCATTGGTTTAATGTGTGTCATTTGTTCAAAATAAAATACCTACACTGCCTACACACCACATTTATGAATAACATATGTACAACACTTAACTTTAATATTTAAATATTTTTGAGTTAATGTAGTAAACACGTGTGTCCACGTTCATGTCCTACTCAATACTGGACATGAACATGGACATACAGTAAACGCCCTCTAGTTCGGCTTCGGTTGGATCGGCCGCCGGATGGTTCAGCCGGTCCTAGGAGGGTTAGTCATATTCGTCACGTCGCCTTGAATGTCACGTCACATTTATATTTTATCTTGAATGTTTAGTCTACTCCGGCCGTAGAAGTACTGTACAGTAAAATATTTATTGTATGTCAGTTTAGTTTACGGGCGAGCTTGTAATTGGTCGGTCGCACTTAATCTGTGACAAACGGTTTGGTTATATGTAGTACGTACTGTACAGTGAGATTGATTGATCTGTAATTTCGTGTGTGAATGTTTTTTGCTGTTTAGTATGTAGGACTGTTTTTGGGAGTGAACGTTGTGAGTAAGTGTAAGTTGTACGTGTGTGAGTTAGCTTTGAGAAAAATGTTTTCTAAAATGAGTGAAAAACATAAACATACGTTTGTGACAATGGAACAAAAACTCGGTATCCTAGAGCGTCTAGATAAAGGTGAATCGGTCCAACGCCGCTGCAACAGTTGTCGATGTGATGTTTATGAGAAAATGACGTGACTATGCTTTCAAAAACACTCTTAATCAGAAAAAGCAAAAGAAAATGACGGATTTCTTTTAATTTTTATAGGTTATGACTCAAGTAATACGTGTTGTACAGTAATTTCCTCAAATACATTTCTGGTTTGTTTTTACAGTACATACTGTAATGTGTTTTTTCTGTTCAGTTTTATCCTTAGTACAGTATCGGTATTTACTTTTTAATATGTGTTGCAAAAACGTATCTATGAGTGGCACAACATGACAATTCAACCAAGAGACATCAAAATCTTCTCTTTGGTAAGTACTACATAATGTTGTAAAAATGTTTAAACAACGTCTTTTGTTGATTCTTAAGCATAGGTAATGTATTTAATAGGGATATTTTTAATTTTGATAGTACATCCGGATAGTCCGGCCATTTTGAAGTCCGGCCGGTGGTCCGGTCCCGAAGTGGCCGAACTAGAGGGAGTCTACTGTACTTGTTTACTACATTAACTCGAAACTGTTCAAATCTTCAAGTTAAGTGTTATACATAGATGTTATTCATAAATGTGGTATATATGTATTTTATTTTGAACAAGTGAAAAGAATTAAACCAAAGCAAGAAGAAACAACATTAAAGATTTGATAATGTCTGAATAATAGACGAAACATCGTAACAACTTGTAAAAAGAAACAAAGAAGGACTGTGAGCAATGAACAAAACAAAGGTAAATAAGTTATTAACATAACCAGTCCAGCAGGCCAATCAGTGATAATAATTAAATACAGTTTAAAAAGGAGTTCTATTTAGTAACACATTTTCTGTATTCTATAATTAATTAAGTTATTGAATTTTAAACTATGATTTTTTATGTAGTTTATTTGCAAATTGCATAAGTTATTTGCAGTCATTGCATTTCTAATAATCATTGTAACATTACAGATCTGTATCGCTGTTTATCAGTCTTTTCAAGTGTAGTATGTTTACACTTGAAACATGTTTACAAATATTTGTGTAAATTGCATTTTAAATAGTATACTCTTGTATTAGCTGTTCAGTCATAATTAGAGGGTCTTTGTAGTGGTGAAAAATCCGTAGAACTTCTTTCTATCCATGAAAATCTAGGAAATTGCAAATTTGTATCATTAAGTAACGAATATTGAGAGCTGTTTTTATATGCAACCTGATTTTTAACTAAACTACATTTAATTTTCTATTTTTTCCCAAAATAAACTTTTAAGTTTTTCAGCTTAGAAAATATTCTTATTTTAATATTTCCAAATTTGTATTATAGTTTCCAAATTAAATTGTACATTGTAACTATTCACCAAAAGTATTGAAACAAAAAAAAATTGTTAAAAAATTGATCATTGTTTTATGCGAAAAATTAATTTGTAGTGCTCTGTATAAACTTTGCCTACCAGTCACTATTTTAAATTGGCTCATTTGAATTATATTTTCTTTTCACCATTTTCTTTACTCATCAAGACCTTTAAAATGATGTATTGCAAAACCACTTATTACCTTTTAAGATATTTGAGTTAACTCACACTGTATCATTCAACAATATATATAAAAAAAAATCACTCCAAATATTAAAAAGAAAAAAAAAATAGAGTCTAAAATATACCCAAAGTAAGATTGCATTTTTTATTTCAATTATTAACAAAAGTAGAGAAGGGGGAGTGGGACTCAGAACTTTATGATCATCTGATGTTCAAACTATAGATTTATTTATTTTGGTTCAGTTTGTTATACACATACTTCCCATAATCATCACTTTGTTTATTAATGGTTTGTATTGCAGATTCCAAAAGCTTTAAGTGGTGCTTATTGTGAACTGGTTGGGGCAAACCCAAGTACTCGCCCAAATCCAGCAGACATTATTACAAGGTGTCGAAAAAATGGTGGATATTTCAAGAATGAACTAGTGGATACGTTATTGTTTTTAGAAGAAATTCAAATAAAGGATAAAAATGAAAAAAGTAGATTTTTTAACGCATTAACGCCGATGTTGGATCATTTCCCTCAACATGTTTGCCAACACAGGATTTTACCACAACTTATTACTGCATTTGAATATGGAGATGCAGGCGCAGCTGTTCTTGCACCAATGTTTAAGGTGAAACAATCTTATTATCATTATTACAATTATTTTATTTTCTATAACACACATTACAATATGTTTTATACAGAGTGGAAATAAAGTCTTGTAACCCTAAGGTAATTTCTGAACGAGTAGAGATGAAAACTTCTAACTTTCGCCAAACTTCATAGGGTAAGTCCTTTCACTTTTTATGGGGTAAACTAATATTTCCCTCCTTTTTAAGCAGGGTTAAAAGGGGGGGGGGTCCTTAATTTAGTGTTTTGGAAAAGTTTCTACGATATCTTGAATTATGAGGGTTAGAAGTTGAATTTTGAGTTATCTTTGTTATGGATATTAACCCTGCAACCGTGTAATGTTTTTTTTTTTTAATTACGCCAAACATTAGGCTTCCGCCATTAGTTTCCTCGCAGCCCAGTACAGGTCATAGTCGGGAGAATCCCTCTTTTCCGCAAGAGCTGGACATAATTTCAGGTGCTCGCAGTCCATTTCCTGCCTATTGTTACATAAGGGACAGTAAGGGTCGCTTATGACCCCTATCCGGTGGAGGTGTTTTTGTAGATAATCATGACCCGTTAATAGTCGGAAATTAGCAACTTGTTGTAGGCGTGGCAAGTTGATTGGTGGCCTTCCGCTCTTTTCCGTTAGACTTTCCCATTTTTTGCCTTCAACCGATACTTTTTGTGTCGTAATGCATCTTGCTCGCAGGTAATTTTTTATGTGTCTTTTTGCGTCGTGCAACGTAGTGGGCTTGTCCGGTTCTTCCTTTCTTGCACCTGATCTTGCTAACTTATCCGCTTCTTCGTTGCCGTTTACATCAACATGACCAGGGATCCACTGGAGCACGAGCGTAGATCCACTTCCTATACATTTGTCAATAGTTCGTCTGCAACTCAGAACATCCTGATTATCCGTCATTTCATAACTGCAGATAGATGTTATTGCCGCCTGCGAGTCGATGAACAACACCACTTTCATTATCTGTAACCTCGCTATCCGCTGCACGGCTAAGAGTATAGCATTAACTTCCCCATCAAAATTGGTAGCCATTTTTCCAATGGGGGCTGCGATTTGGAAGAGCTTGCAGTATACGCCGGCACCGGCGTTGCTTCTTGTTAAAGGTTATACACCGGCACCGTGTAATGTTAAAGGTTTTGTTTTCTTAGAAAGTTCATAAAAACTATTATTTTTATACAAAACCTAACTTATAAGACATCATTTTTCTCAAAAAAATGTGTAGAATTCATCTATGTAATAATTTTTTTTTGAAACGGTTTTGGAGTAAGTATGTTAGATGTCAAAAAATGAAGTTAACATTTTTCAGAAAAACCTGTATCATCCAAAATCAATAGCTTACCACCTTTTTTTTAAGATATACAAAAGTTTTGTGTAATATTTGTGAATATATTTAGAAAAAAAAAAAAATTGTTACATTTTCAAAAAAAAAATTACAATTAAAGGGATTTTGTTAGGCTTATTTTCAAAAATTCACCAAAAATAGTAATATTTATGGAAAACACAACTTCTATCTCTGTTAGAACCTCTTAGAGTTATCTTTAACAGTTCTGATTTTCAGAGAATATGTATACAAAAAAATTTAATATTTATCATCGTTTTATTAATATTGTTTTTATTATACCCCTTCCAAAAAAAATTCTAGATAAACTATATCCAAAAACGGATCATCTCTGACCTGTTCATGTCCAAAACGCCATGGCTAAATGAGGGTATGAACTTAGCAAGGACAATACCTGAGTCTTATTGCAATGCGGCCCATAGAACATGTTCAACCCAGATCTACCCCCCCTTAGTACAATTCACCTATCAAAATTTATAAAATATTTGTTATGTGATCAGTATAGAGAATTTGTCAATTTTCATTATGATCCGCTAAAATTTATTGTAAATCTGTAACTCTCTTATTAAATGCTGTCATCACTATTTGTGACTATTTTGTTTTTGAGCCGATTAATTATGCAAAGTCCAATCCTAATTACTAAAGTGAAAAGTTTTGTAAATGAAATAAACTCTGAAAATGTGGACCTTGAATGGAGGCTAGATGTTGATGTAGTCATAACAAGCTGTCAGCCTCAGGCTGTGTCAGCTGAAATTCTAACCGGTTCCGGCTTGAACCGCTAGGTCTGCATTGATTATGGCTTGGTTAAAAATTTTGATATTTTACTTTGCTTGAATTAATAAGTACAATTCTTCATTAATTTTTAAAACGATAAAAATTTATTTAATTTCGTCCTACCAGGTTGTTTTTGACATTGTTACTCTGTTACATATGATCTCCATTTGTCATGACTTAAATTACGATTTATCGCTTATATGTTCATACATACAGGGCTTCCTGTAAGTCTAGTTCCGTTTATGAGTTATGAACGAAAATCTAAAAATCACTCGTATTTAATTTTTAATTATTTTTAATGCTACGCGTGATTAGACTTTGTATTTGGACATGGCATAAACAGTTTTGTTCGTCACGAGTTCATCAACCTCGTTCCTTACAGTACGACGCAAAATATATTTCGTTTGCAAATTTATTCCATAAAATTACTTATTCAATTATAACCTTTTGTTTTGGAAACAAAACGCAAGGTTTGTCGAATAATGTCTACCCCTTGTATTTTAACTACAATGCAAACCTTACCTCATTTTTTACGTTTTTTCAAAACCACTTATAATTATTTCCGCCAGTTTGTTATTACTATCAACCATGATATTTTATTAAAATGTTTATTTATTTTTAAACATCTACCATTCACAATTATCGGTCTTCCTAATATTCGATTATTAAAATAAATTATTACAGCATTATGTCATTGATACATATGTTGTACCATTTGTTACAAAGTTAGGCTTACACGTGTCGCTGACGCGTCGTAATGTAATCTCATAGCTGTGCAATGTTGCCTTAGTTCCAAGTTAACTGAGTTCATCTTTGATATAAGACAGTTTATTTTTCATATGTTCATTATGTAAAACAATTTTTTCCGTTTTTACTGTCAATATCGATTCCTATTTTACCTGATCTCTTTCCCTTACCTTTATTAAATTATATGTGAGAGAGAGAGAGACAAAAAAAAAAGGTTCGATTACAGGCATTTCCATTGATATGCCACACTTACCGATGTCATGTACAATGTGTCCCGTTCTTTCGAGTCCCGTTTTACATATGCAACAACTTCCGTGCGTACTTGTCTATTTATGAATTAATGAAGTTTGTTTTAAACAAAGACAGAACAGAACCAAAATCATTGGTTTGTCTCTATGTTAATACATAACTAGTCTTTTAGTTTTATAGGAAGTTTCGGTACCCTTTTAGGCCTATCTGAAATTTTGGAACTTGGTATTGTCATTAAGGGAATTGAAAGTTGTCATTAAGGGAGTTGAAATTTGTACACGTGCTTTATTTTAATATATTTAAATTAAAATATTCGGTCAAGTCTTACCCGCTAAAACCCTAATTGGTTGCAAGCATCTCTTCTTATCTTATTACTCCTATCTTAGTTTTTATCAACATAGTTTAAAAAATTATTACTTTAATTCATACCTTTTTTATTAAAGCTGCTCTCCTTTACTTTAATTCAATCTTACTGTTTATTTTACTAGGTCAATTTATGTTTCTCCAAACAACACCCAAAACTTTTTTATATACTAAAACTATTTCTTAACTACAACCAAAATTATATTACTTCTCTTAAGAAAAAACTATCTATGGCTTTAAATCATCTTTACTCAAAATATTAACTATAGTATCTCATCTTAAAATTTTACCTTTTTAGGGAGGCCGTTCACAAAATTCATAACTTCGTTGTATTAACCCCAAAACTTTATTATTTTTTAAATCGTCGTATATTTCGTCATAAAAAAAAAAAATTATTATTATTATTGCAGAACTCTTTGTTCCAGCCGTAGAATATTTCTTCATAAAAACTTGTAGAACATTATTTATCATATAACTCGTAGAATATCCTCGTAGAAACTTATATCATCGTAGAATCCTCATTTGTCGCAGAAACCTCATAAATAAATATAAAAAAAATCATCATTACAGCTTCTTAATACAACTAATTACTTCTTTTCTATAAAAACCCTACAAAGCCTTATTCTTCAACTTTGATACTATAGTCCCTTCAATCTTTAAATCACATAATATTTCTCAAAAAACTTCTTATAATTTTATTAACAAAAAAATTTCATTTATTACATATGAAAATCTTAATTTGGACCTAGCAATTAACATGCTTCATTTAGAGCAACAACTGCATTTAAAACATACCTATCTTTTAGGTTTAATTCACAAACTTTAAAAGTTTTAAACAAATTATTTCATAGTACTTTAAAATATTTTAAATTTTTGCTGACTTTTTCCCTTAACTACATAAATTAATCTAGCAAATAATACTTAAATTATTGTCTAATGGGTTTT
Organism: Aphrophora alni; assembly: GCA_963513935.1. NCBI lineage: Eukaryota > Metazoa > Arthropoda > Insecta > Hemiptera > Aphrophoridae > Aphrophora > Aphrophora alni. The sequence continues at coordinate 94,044,310 of OY740768.1, forward strand.
GAGTTTTCCAAGCTTCGGGGATTTGTCCTGAATCATGGAAATTTTTTTTTTTTTTTTTTTTAAAGCAAAAAAAATTTCCTTGATACGCCTTTCCCCTTATGAAGGATCTCTAATACTTCATACGTTTGGGAAATCCTGTAAACTCAGACTTTGAAAAATTTGTCTTTTTGGGATGAGGTCAGTGAAATGTATTTAATTTTAAAATAGAGGAATTTAAATTCTCTCTTTTTTGTAATACCTAATTTAGAGCAATAATTTTATACTTAAAATTCAGATAAATATTTGTAATTCCACCAGAGTTGCATTCGATGTCCTCTCCCAAAAAGGAAACAGAAACGGTCGGATCCCACACCTGACACCAGTTATGACCGTCTCCACTTCTTTTGACCAGCTGGAAGCTCCGGCTGGCTGGAGACCGTGTACACTTTAGCCGAATCTTGTCAGGATGGGCCAAGGAGTCGGGTTAGGACGCTAAATGAACGCACATAACGCAAGTTAAATTAAATGTTATCTTTTATTTTAGTGCCGAATTAGAAGATTATAGTAATAATTATAATTTATAAAAAGACATAATGGCTAGATAAAAGGCCTTAATAGTGGCCGAAAAGCATACTGATTAATTTAGATAGCACGTGGCCGAAAATGGACTGACCTCGTCCGGTAGCGGTCTGCCGTTCAACCTTCTTCTCGCGGCTCTTGGCAGACTCTTTCCCGACTTGCTGGTTCAAGCCCTCCACTCCTCGTCTCTCCCCCTTTTACGTGATCTTGCACTGCTCAACAAAATTGCAAGTGCCAATTCATATTTTATTATTTAGAATCCCTTCCCATTACATCCTAATTTATTCTTATTTATTTTATTTGGTGGGCTCCTTGGCTGGGCCACATAAGGTCAATTATATTTTTTCATTAGTAACAGTGCTAACCTATTGGTTAGTAACACCGCATGTGCTGTGCCAATCTGCTAGCGCCTTCCCATGCGCCAATAATAGTAACGATGCAATGTATGGGGTTTGATATTTGTATTTATATAGGAAGGCCGCAACCTTTGCGGCTTTGGTTAGTTGTATTCTGCTATCTGTTAGCTGTAATATAAAACATCTATTTTAGTTCTAGTTAATTCTGATAGGGTGCGCGAGCATTCCCTACCAGACAATACATTGCCTTGCCGTTTCTAATATCGTCATTGCATAACTTGTGTTTGCAAACTTATTTGGTTTTTGTTGTTTCTTCTTTCGATTGTATAATGGCTAATCATAAAAATCTTAGCATTGATGACATTCGGGAATATATTATGGATTCCGGGAGCGAGGATGAAATATATAGTGAGGAATCTGAGTTGTATTTCAGTAAAATAGTGAACGTTGTTGCTACAAGTATGCATTAAGATCCGCGTGATGTTGTGGACAACATAGGCGAGTGTATGCCTACCAATGTTTTTCTAAATGACAATGACGATGTTATTATGGTATTAAGTAATTTGTATTCATATTTTATAAACTAGTTTTGTAATCCACTGTATAATTTATTTTTGTAATGTTCAGTATAATAAAAAAAGATACAGAAGAGTAAACTATTTTTATAAAAGGTACCTGTACATGTTTCGGCAGTTAGGTTAGGTAAGGTAGTTTTGGTCACAAATATTTGAAAATATGTTATTATAAATAATTAAAACAAATTATTATTCATATTTTTATATAATAAGAACAATATGAAAACAAATTACAAAAATAAATAAATAAATAACATAAAAAAACTCACTAATTTGGGGTATGGAGCTAAATGGAAAACCCACTAATTAACAGGTTAACTAAATTTACTATTAAAATAAACGCTTTTTTAGTATATACACTTAAAATAATAACCTTAATTATCAAGATCATACTCTTGATAATACATTTATAAATTCAACAGTATTTTATTCATACCTTTATCAATTCACTATTTAACCTTTAATAATCTATTTCATACAGTTCCATCCAACAAATAAATTATCAAGTTTTAACGATTTAAATTCCATTCTTAAGTTTTGGATTTAACTGTTTAATTAAAATAAAATAATAAAATTAAATAATATAATTATTCTTGAAGTTAAGGTTATTGCTCCAATTGATCCAGTAATATGTGGTCGAATAATATTTCTTACTGTTTCAATGCATACTACAAATGGTATTTGTTAACATTAACAAAGGTTGGAAAAATAGAACAAATTTTTAACGAATTGTTACATACTTTAACGAATTAAAAAAATGCTTAATATTTTGGTCCCTTAAATTACAAAACTTTGCTATTCAGCGATGCAATTTGGATTGTGTGGCTTTTGTGTTACTCTATATAATAATTTGTTGAAACTTTTGTGTCCAGTTAGGCCGATTGTTAGATGAAGCAGAATATCAAAAGAAAATAGTTCCTTGTGTTGTGAAGTTGTTTGCATCTACAGACAGAGCTACTCGTAGTAGGCTGCTTCAACAACTAGAGCATTTCATAGGTAAGCTTAATTTGTACGCATCCCAAATACTTAGCGTATTGCTTTTAATACAAATTTAATTTTGATCAACAATTTAATTTGGTCGGATTTAACAATATGCCACCTTAGGAGATGGTAATTTTGCCGAATCAACCCTTGTCTAGTCATACATCAAAATAGACCCCTTCTTCTGCTTCAGTTGCATAGTCGGCCACAAGGAATTATTATGTCCTGTATATAATTAGATTGTTTGATACTCAAAAATCTCCAGGAAGACATAATAAGCTGTATAAACTTCAGAATCCTACTAACAAGGTTGTCTTGAAGTTGTCTACCCTCTATCAAAAGGTCTCAATTTTTTCCTGATCGTGGTATTTGCTTTGGAGGATCAGGTGCTCTGGAGTTTCTTCCATCAGACCACATTTCCTCTACAGAGGTTCCCCATTTAATATGCTGATCTGGTGCATATGTTTTTTTCAATTGGCAGTGAGCAGTAATAAATTCCTACTGCCTTCTTTATGTTACTTCTGTCTAACAAAAGATGTAATTTGCTTAGATAGGGCATGAAATGAGAGTTTATTCATCTTTTAACCTGACGTACTCCTCTATCTCCTCCCATACTCTTTCTGACCTCAGTTGCTGATGACTTGCTTAGCTTCTTGAATATGCTTCAGAATAACTCAATTTTTATTAATTTCACTGTTGACATTTTGTTATCCTTCATATCTGCACCCCCTTCTCCACATTCTCTGAATGTCAAAAACTTTTCTAAAAATTTTTGCTAATTTTAAATTTTAGTTTTTGAAGGTACTTTGAGATGCAAAACAGAGACATGCAAACAGATGTCTTATTTATTCAACTAGTATTGATATAAACTATGTATAAACTATGTTTGATTACTCAGATTGCTCCTATATTTACAAGAGTCTCATTAGCCTAAATGTAAATTTAATTTTGATTATGACCATGGCCATTCAAATCATATTTTGTCAACGTCTAATATAAATAAAATAAAATAGGATAATAATTTTCAATGTTTTATTATTATGTAGTGTAACTTTTGTAACAGGTGTTTCAATTAACCTTTCTTGTTGAACAGATCATTTACAAGCCAGTACAATTAATGAGCAGATCTTTCCTCAAATCATGCATGGATTCATGGATACAAATCCAACAATAAGGGAACAGACAGTCAAGGTAAGGTGATAATCATTTGTTGTGGAAGATAGGGGATGGTTTTATGATTTTCGAGATTTTGTTTCATATTATGAGTTTTTCATTTAGACTTAATATAGGTGTCATTTGACTTAGTCTCTCTAGCATTTGAAATTTTTATCAATAAAATAGAGTTAAGCTTATCATACACTTACAAACCAGTGGGGGAAAATAAAAAAAAGTTAAAATCACGGATGGATGAGGAACTCATAACCGTATAAATAAAAAGATATATTGTACAAAAAAAATGTATAAAACAGTCGGGAAATTTTAGGTTTTAAAATTTAAAGTTAAGTTAGAAGGTAATAGATAAATATTCTAAATCCACTCGATAGACACCAGAGTATAAGCAATCATTGCGACAGAATATAAAAAGTTAGGTAATTGTTTGGCTTGCAACCTTCCTACATGTCACAAACAATGAAAGTATATAAATTCCTAGTGGAGAGTAAAGGAGGTCAGTTGATTATAGGAGAAACTGGACCTATGTGGAGACTCTGCTGGTTCTGTCATGGGATTAGATTTTTTGGTGAAGAGAATTCACTACAAGGGATCATGCAACGGATTCATGGGAGTTTGGCACTATGAAGGTGAGCAAGCTTCATGTATAAAGCAATTTAGTAAATCTTTGTAATTCATGTTTAAGTCTATATTCTGTCATACTCATTGGGATAGTTCTGGATCAATAGCTTAGAATATTCAATTAATGAATTAGTTTGGTATTACACGTTAATAAGTTGATGATAGTAATCGTATACGGGTCGATAATTTACTACAGAAATTCTATGTCTATCAGAGTTAATAATTTATAGGAGAAATTTATGTGTATTATAGTCAATAATTTGCTACAGAGAGACTTGGAACTAGAATTAATTGTAATGTTAATATCTTCATTAAAAACCTATATTGTCAATATAAGCATTTTTAACCTACTTAACCATTAAACAATGGTTTAATCAATAATGGCCTAGATCATTTAAGAACATTTTATTAGCACCTGACTCCAGGAATCCTTTTATTCCTAACACTACCTACTATTAATTTCAGGATTTTCCTCTACCCACTTTAGAATTTATCTTTCAACAGCCACATGAACTGAATCTACCTCATTAAGCTGCTTATGGACTAAGCCACTCTACACAGTTGTTGATGCAGTCACTTCCATACTGGGAGTGCAGCAATTCTGATACCAAGCCATTTTTGATAAGCCATTTCTGCAGATGTTATAGAGTACATTCAACATATTGAAATTTGTTTTAACCTCAAAAGTATCCATCAAGTCAATCAAATTGTAATCGAGAACTAAACACTTATAATTTGAGAAATGTTGAGTTTTCTTATCAGCTAATTTGCTTAAAACAAAGAAGTGTATTAAATTTAAGGTAGTAATCTTCTCTCATCGTCAAAATTATATATGTGTTTTAAAATCAGCTGACACAAGTTTCTGATTTAAATTGATTTAAATAATGTTGTTTAACCAAACTATTGTATTAGTAATGTCTGTATTCTTTTTCTTTTTGTTGATAAATACACTAGGTGAAAAATATGCAAAAAGTTTATTTTTATTTAATATCTATTTTCTAATGTTATTATTTATTAGTTCATTTTTTGGTGAAGTCATTTATTTATAATATATATATATATATATACACATAGTGAGCAAAAAATAGGTAGAATTGATGGACATTTCATAACGTGGGGTGTTAGTGTTTCCTTGATGGTTGTTGCAATAACTATAATTTATATATTAAAAGTTTGTGAATCTTTTATCTTTATACACATTTTATATTTGTTTTGCATATTTTTATATTTATTTGTATTACTGTATTATGTATTGTGTAAGATCAGGTAATATATTGTTTTTATTTTCAGTCTGTGATTCATTTGTCTCCAAAACTGAACTATAACAATCTTAATGTGGAAGTACTTCGTCATTTTGCCCGACTTCAATCAAAAGATGATCAGGTTTGTTTTAGTTTTTGTTAAGTTACCATTTTTTAAATTCATTGTTTTAAATTGACAAATTCAGTGAAACTTGATCTACTGTTCCTACATTCATGGTTCAGATTTAGCTGTCAACAAACCTATATAAACAACCCATAATTATACCATATTTATTAATCCTCAAACTAAATTTATTTATTTATTTTCCCTTATTAACTGTTTAAACATGTAGGTCCAATGGTAAAAAAAAGAATTTTTTTTAGACAATTGTCAAATAGCAGAAATCTAATCTCAAATTTATTTATATATATATTTTCCTCCTCTTGTATAAAGGCATAAATCCTCTTGGTCATCATCACCTTTGTAAATTTCTCAGTAAAGCGAAATATTTTACCACATTCAAAACTAATTTATCAACTGTCTTTGGAGATCTGATCAAATAATAAACATTTACTGCTTGTCTGAGGAGTCGTATAAAGCTCTTCTCTTACTGCACATGGGTATGAAGTAGCTCTAAGCCCAAGTTCAATTCATTCCCACAATGAAATATACAGTGTCCCACAAGCAATTATTTTTGATGTCACTGTGTAACTTAAATTTTACAAATTATATTTCTCACATTTTATTGTTTTTGCAGAACAGTTATGATGTAATGCCTATAATTTAGATATATTATTGCTCTCCTGCAATTAGCAACATACTACGTTTTCCTTTTCCTGAATTTAACAAAAGCCTGATAATGAAAATCATAAAAAAACTTATTTGCTTTGTAACAAGTAAGGAATTACGAGATAATAAAGAGTCTAAGTTTAAGCCAAACTTATAGTATTTTTTAAGAAGACCTAAAATTTGGAGAGTTTTTTCAAAATATTTTCTTTCATCAGACCAAAGGTATCCAACAATGATACTTATAAATATAATGAGAAGTATAAGTATACATTTTTTCAATAGACAGATTTAGTTCAACTGTTTGTACAGAAGATATTGCAAGTTTATTAAAAATAGTGGTTTAATGTTTGTATGCAATGTATGCTTTTATAAATATATGTATTGGGTAAATATGTTAACGTATGAAGTTTGTTTAAAAAGTTTCTGAGTAGAGTTTTTCAATATATCAAATAAACAAATCCTCAGCACAACAGCCCTTTGTGTGCTTAGGCCTGTTTAGATTACTTTTCATATGATCAGGATTTGCTATGAAACATAACTCCCCAACCCACAATGCTGTGTCAACACCATAACTTTTTCAAAAGTCCCACTGTGATTGGACCCTAAATCTCTTGCACAGAATTAGGGAGCTCTAGCTATTAGACCAACCGGAGACTCTTTTTAATAAATAAATTGGTAATAAATAATAATTTGTTTCTTGTCAAATTGTATTTATGATACTGCAGTTTCAAATGCATTCATAAGACATTGATTAAAAATATTGTAACTCAGTAGAGAAGTAGTTAAATATTAAACAAATTTCAATCATGAACACAAACTCAAAACAAATGGACTCATTAAACAATAAAACTTTGTTAGTTTAGTCCAACATTGTTTCGTTTGGTAGTGTAGTAGTAGCTAGACTAGCCCTCAGGGGCTCACTTCGGCCTTTTTTCGTACAGACTTGAGTTAGATCTCTCTTTCATCTTCCTATCAGGTTCTTTTCACCAACTCTAATTCTTTTCTGACCCTGCCATTATCTGAATCACTGTGCCGAACATTTATTATGTTAGAAATCAAATAACAGTTACTGCTAAGTTGTAGAGCTACAATAAGACATGTTTAAAATGTTAGTTTAGTATACTCATCCTAAGAAATACGAGGGCTGTCCAGAAAGTAACAGATGTTTTGACATCATGACGGTGGGCGGTGCTAGAGTCCAATAAATTCTCTCTTTTTTTCATTGGTCCCCTGCTAGTCTACAGAGTAAAGGGAGGAGGAGAATTGGTGGTATCATGAACTTGAAATTCAGAAGTGCAGATGCTAAACTAAACACAGTCATAGTGATAAGAAAGATCCAGCAGGTATAAAGGTCTGGCTTGTTTTATTCTGTCTAGGAATGAGTAATCAAGTGAAAACTACTTCCTATTTTATCTCTTTTGCTAGCTTCACAGAATTGAAAGAAAACTTCTCCTGAAAAACAAATGTTTTGAGAATGATATGAGACCCCCTCCTTACTCTTTTAATACAGGTACACTATCAAAAGCCCTAGGGTCTAATAGGAATAAACATTTTACTTTTGACAAAAAGTTTGTTTTTTGTTATTTTGTTTATTCCCAAGTGTGGTAAGGGGCTTTTGATAGTGTACCTGTATATATTGTCACCACAGTGCTCTGGTCTTTGTTTATTTTTTGTAATATTGTTTCACAACTAACACCATTTTTTTAATTACATTGTTTTAATTACATAATTATATAAAATAACTTAAAAATTTTATTAATTGTAATAAATTTAAAGAATATTACACTGATTATAAAATAAAATTTTTTTTTTCTTCTGTCAAAGTCGTACAATTAACACTTATTTTTTTATATTCCTATTTAAAAAATGAAAGAAACCGAATAAAATATGACAAAAAATAAAACCTGTAAAAAAAGTATTAAAAAACAACGGTTAAGACAATATAGTTTTAGTATTAACAATACTTAATTATTTTTTATTGTGAAATAAATTAAAATAATATTACACCAATTAGCAAAGCAATTCTGTTTACTTCAGTCAAGGAGTCTTATCAAACAAAAGCTTATTTACACTCATCATACTATCAAATTTAAATACATTACTTTTTACTACGCATACGCAAGAAAGTAACGTGTTTAACCCTAGATTCATAATGTTATTTTTTAGTGACACTATTCGTAAACATTTGTCTGAGAGACTACCATGGTAAAAAAAAATTAGAAAAGATTTGAAGAAAAATATTCACAAATAAACATTTTAGTCTTTTTGAGTTTTAATTATCATTTTTTGAACAGTCTGTGTACAGCATTCCATGGTGTTCCATAAAAATGTGTTGTTTGCACCTTGAAGCATACATACTGCGTCATCCGCCACAGATCTTTCGTTATGGCGTGTCCTGGCCTTGACAGTTTGGAATTGGAAGGGATGTGCCAAGTTATGTGTTTCTGTAATTTTAACTTTAAGGTTTCGGTGCATTGTAGGTAGCCTCCGCCAAGGTTTCATCAGCACTTCACTGACAAGTTTTGCAAAATCTCTTCTGGATACTGTTGGTTTGTTTTCCTGAATAAGACGGTGGATGTAAATAACAAAAGCATTTACTAAAGTGCTGTTGACCAGAGCGGCCATCTTTGAGTTTCACAACTTGTTGACATGTTTGATGACATTTCATCAAAAGAATCCACTGCTCCACAACCAAAGTGCGTTATAAAAATGTATTATATCTGGCTTACCAGATTCTTCCCTGCTCGTGTGTAGTTGATAATAAGTAAACTATTTGATTTTTCTTAGCTTTGTAAGATAACAACACGAGTTCATTAATGTAGCCAAACATTGCTGATTTAATTTTTTGGTCATTTTTTATAGTCATCTCTGAATAACTAACATGTGTCTGAACAAAGAGTTCCAACAATTGTTAACTTATGATTATACAACATATCTTTAGCCAAATTTACTGATGTGAGCCAGTGTAACATCACAATTTAATTCTGTACTTATTTGCTTTGTGCGGGATGTATATTTTAAATGGACATCGTCCTAAAAATCCTAAAAGTTATTCGTCAATTGTGACATAAGTCCGTGGAACATAGTTACTACAGCAAGATTCAACAAACTCTTCCCAGATTTCACATATGGGGGCCAATTTATTAACAAGTCTACAAGCAGCTCTTGTCAATCTTGTCGTTGAAGCTCAAACAGATCTAAAGAAAATCAAATCTATTGCGACTCATAATAGCAATATACCTTGATTCACTAAAGTGGGATCAAATAGATCTTCGATTGTCAAGTGGTTGTCTTTCTTAACAGCAGATATAACTAAAAGCCCTAACAAAGCATATATTTCTACAGAAGATGTTTCACTAACGGTGCTCAAGTTAGGGTTTGATGAATATTTTTGTCTCTTGTTATGTATTTCAATAATACTGTTAACAACAATTTCGTGATCACTAATTAAAAGTTTGAAGGCATCAGCAGGTTTTCGAACATTTTTGGCATTGTTAGCGGGTCTTTGTCTAAAGTACACAATGTTTCTTCTTGGTGTCCTGGATGATCTTGTCTTTGGTTTGGATGACCACAGAAACCCATTTTTACTAAGTTTGTACCTTTTCTTCGGTAGAACAATGTTTTTGTGGTGAGATAAGGAAGGTAAAGTTACAACATTTCGTGAATTATCCATACAAGTGACTTTAAAAAATTGTCTAAAAAGATCAACAACTTCTTCATTATTTATTTTTACATCTAAATTATTATCAGACATAAAATTTTGGCAGATGACGGCAAATATGGAAAGTCTTCTTCTTCAGAAACAAAATTCAAAATTGTTAGGTTTCTTTTAGTCATTTTGAGAATCATTAACCTGATTTACTCCTGGGGCAAGAACGTGTCTTAGTTCATCAAGAACTCTACATTAGAGTCAAGTGTTATATTAGTGTCTTGGCCATTAACATTATTATATGATTATTACTTTGGTCAGAACAAAAAGGATGAGAAATATTACAGGTCAGCCTACACACCTAGGAGAGGGTCTGTCTAGATCAGTAACTGTGTAATTCTCTTCATCCGTTGGTTGAACATCTGGATGAACATCATTTATCCCAAAATAAATGAAAGTCCTAGGGCCTTTCGAAGTATTGTTATAAAGATTATTACTTTGATTACAACAAAATGCTGGTGAACTAATATTGGTACTGGTATAACTGCAGCTGGTACTAGGTTTGTTTGGATCAGTAATTGTGTAGCTTGGGATCTCCACACCCATTGGTTGAACATGGGGATCAATTTGTTTAAAATTAGATGGTAATGCAGACAAGTTACCTTAGTTTTCCAGAGGCAAAGAAGGGCGAGCAATAATAGCAGAGCAAATGCAAATAGTGTCAGTGTTTTCTTCTTCTTCATCACAGTCAAATAAAGAAACAGGTATGTCTATTTCATAGTCCAATGGGTAGTAATGTGGATCTTTGTCTGTGTTATCCGCACTGGCATCCGTATAGTATTCAGACTCTACTTCAACATTATCTTCAGTTTCACTATTATCGTCAATGTATGTAGGGTCGTCTGGTTCTGATGGGATTTTGTCTAATTCACTTAAAGTCTTGGCAATTTCCTCATCTTAAATGTTGAGCTTGACTTATGAGAAAAACTATACAGTATAACAAACACACAGAACACAATTCTCATAAAAAATACGCCTAAGTATCAGACACGTTTCAACGACAAGGTCGTCCTCTTCAGTGATACACCAGCTAAACCAACTAAACCACAACTGTTGTGGTTTAGTTGGTTTAGTTGGTTTAATTGTGGTGTAGTTGGTGTAGCTGGTGTATCACTGAAGAGGACGACCTTGTCGTTGAAACGCGTCTGATATTTAGGCGTATTTTTTTATGAGAATTGTGTTCTGTGTGTTTGTTATACTGTATAATTTCCTCATCGTTCTTACAAACTCTTCCATTTTACACAAAATTTATTAAAATACTTATATAAAATAAAAAATAAATTTATATACTAATATTTATATAAAATAAGATCTATACACAACCAACATAAATTACACTACCATTGTTCGTAATGTTTCGACTTGCAGACTATGCACAAAAAAATAACAGTCATACTAATCATAAATATTTACCTGCCAGACTACTTCAAAAATATAACCACAAATAATACTGATACAGAACAAGTTTCCGCTACAGAAGCTAATGCATCACTGTCAGGACTATGACCTTGAAGTGTACATGAACAGATGACTCCCCCCACTACAACTCCATCCCTCCAAACTCTCAAAACGTGGAATTTTGCATAGTCTGAGAGACGAATCCAGGGTTGAAGTGAGATGTACCTATCTGAGTTTGACTGAAAGGAAATACAACTGTAAAGAAGTTCAAGGGCAACTAGCCTCCCCTCTCGTGTCGCTTGCTATTTCACTCTAAATGACAGAACACGGAAACCTATCTTTTGATAAGTTTTACAAAAACATACACGGGTACCCACAGTTGAGTTAATTTGACACTGTATAATAAACTATTACATTTATTATCCTTATTTTAACCCTCATTCTACAAAAAAAACAAAACACTGAAATGATTTAATGAGCACTAATCGTAATCACTAATCACAGATTATTAAAAATAATTGTATTATTAATCGTAATCGGTAAGACCTGAATCGTCTCATTCCTAATTGTTACTTGTAAATAATTTGGTTGAATAAATTTATTATTATTATTTGTAATATATCACATTAACATTTTATATTCTACAGGGAGGAATAAGGACCAATACAACAGTATGTCTGGGTAAAATTGCTCAACATTTTCACCCACAAATTAGACAGAAAGTGTTGATTTCTGCATTTATACGAGCAATGCGTGATCCATTTCCACCAGCTAGGAGTGCAGGTAAATTACTAATTCATTTCTTAATTTAATTTCTATTTTCCTATATATATCTGAATATATCTGTTAGTAATTTTCTTCTCTGAATATAAGAGGAGACTCAATTTCACAGAATGGGCAGTTACATTGCTCTTGTGAAAATTAGTCATTGACTTGATTATTTTTGGATAATAGTGAACCAAACTGAATCTTGAAAGAAACAAAAGCATTTCAAGGATCATAACAAAAACTCATAACAGGATAGATTATACATACTGTTTACTTCACCATAACTCAAATGTATTTTATTATTATAGAAGTAGGTTTTACCCCCTATCAGTCTATGGGACTTTTTGTGTACTTCTTTAATACCTAACTAGCTTATTTTCATTCCCTTGGTTAGGGTCAGCATTTTCCTATCTAGGTTATTTGTTGCTTCAAAGGTTGCATCTGGGCCGAAGATCAGTCGTAGTGCTTTACATTTTCGAAGTAATATGTTCTGCAGTTTCTAGGCACTGATTACATATTATGCATTTCAAGTTTCCTTGGAGTAATCTCATGGTATTAAAATGCTTCTTGAAAACACCATGGTCTGATACCAAGCTCATTCCTCTGATTTTTGTTAACTTTGTGAAGTTTACGAAATGACATAATCCATTTTTCTATCGATATTTTGTATTCGGTCTTTATAGTATGTTGTAGAGGAGATTTCATTCTACAAGTTGGTAGTACTTGATAGAGGCAATAGATACTTATAAGTTATTGTTTTGATCTCGCAACATACACAATTGTGTGACATAAAAGGCGTGGCGCATATTGTTTTTGGGGTTAGATATTTGTTATTTTGAAGGTTTGTGTATACAAATTGTATATAAATTGTGTATACAAGTTATAATATATGTGTTTTTATTTCTAAAGTTTATGTTTTTGAGTGAATTTCTAGTTTGTGAACGGTTTATATTTGGGATAACCTAAGAGGTATGTTGTAAATTTAGGCTATAAGCAAATTTTCTTATATTGAGTGTTTTATTTGGTTATTCTTTGTAAAGTATATTGTTTTAGTGAAATCTAATGATTTTGTCTTAGGCCCAGCTTTAGAAAGTTACTAATTACGCCTAAATTGTCGAGGTGTCAAACCCAACCTCACTCGTCGTAGTATCACTTTTTAGGGGAAATCGTTATTTTTATTTTGAAAATGTAACAAATTATTATTTTTTCCCCTAAATATATTCACAAATATATTACAAATCTCTAGTAATCGTTGAAAAAATTAAAAAAAAATCTATTAGTATGGTGTAGATTACCATTTCTGTGAAATTATTATCTCTGTTACTCTTCGATTTTTTGGTATTTGACCAAAAAACTCCAAATGTTTTACATCTAACATTTTTTTCACTATACACCTAAATTCTATGCACCTTTCTGAATATAATGATATATAGAACTTTTGTATAAAATATATATTACTATTTTTGGTAAATTTTTGAAAAAAAATGATCAATTTACCTTTTTCATAAAATATTTTTTTAAATTTTGAAAATGTAACAAAATTTTTTTTTCCCTAAATATATTGACAAATATTACACAAAACTTTTGTATATCTTAGTAAAAGGTGGTAAGCTATTGATTTTGGATGATACAGGTTTTTCTGAAAAATTATAACATCATTTTTTGACATGTAACATAACGGTACTTACTCCAAAACCGTTAAAATTTTTTTATTTTTTATTACATAGATCTATGCATCTTTCTGAGAAAAATGATGTCTTATAAGTTAGGTTTTGTGTAAAAATAATATATTTTATTAATTTTTAAACAAACGAAGAAAATTAAATGAAATTAACCAATGCCGGTTCTAGGGTTAAATTACAAGTTTTACAATGAATAAAAAATATATATTATATTTATATAAAAAAAAAAAAATTTACATGTTATGAATCATATCTCATTACATTATAAAACAGTGTAATCATTTTTATTATTATATTCAGAAACATCATTTATATTACATTAGATCATTTCTATTTATTTCAAAAAAATATTTCACATTATAATATAACAAACCAATTATTAAAATCATCCTCATGTATTACAAGTTAATTACACATTATTTGTTAATATTATTTATTTAAAAAATAAATAGTTTTGCTTAAATTGAACTTTAACACAAGTTCTCACCCTCCTATTTATCTAATATAATTGAAATAAATTGTCTTGTTCTATTTTTCTTAATATATTTATCTTCTAAAAAGTAATTCTAAGTAATTAGTATGGATTTCGAGTATTATTCCTATTCATTGAAATTAACTGTGTAAGCATGGGACATCTTCCAACCAATAATAAATAATAAAACAATAAATGTTAAGTTTAAATAGTATACAAGTAATGTCAATATTAATAATATACAGAATAAACATTATATAGAAATAATAAAGTGTAAAGTGTTCCTAAACAATATTTAAACGATTGCTAAAATAATGTAAAAACAATGCAAACTTGAATTTCAAAAGGTGCGCGTAAATGCAATGGACAATAACCCTCTAGAGAAATGCAGATTAAGCGAAAAGCAATTCGAAACCCGAAGTTCATGAGAACGGAAAAAGTACAATATTTCCCATGAGCCTCAGCGAAAGCGCTTTTCCAAGGAAGAAGGAAGCGTGGTTTTAGTCAGTCTTCGTAGAGTCTTCGAGAGCAGCCAACGTTACATATCGACTGCGGAGACTCAAATTCAGCACGACAATGGCGGACTTCTAGGGTTTGGGATGATGAACCAAACAAAGAAGCTTGGACAATTAGTTTGGGAACAATTTGGTACCATTTAAAAACATGGTAATCGTGAGTAAAGTGAATAAATTAAACTTAGCAATCACGACGAAAGAATTATAAAACTTTTACTTTTCTCTTTGAACTTATTGAACACAAGAACAATAACTTGCAATGTTATATCTTATTCTCTATTTAACTCTCGTGTGAGAGACATGTTATGTTTAGTTAATTTAAATTTGATATTAAAAAGGAGATTTCTTGTTATACATAAAATGTCTGGCTAGATCATTGTGTTAACCATGTGCCATGCTGTAGGAGTAACTGTAAGTACGATTGAGATTGCAACCCTACCCTTCAGGTAAATTAAAATAGTAAACTTAATTGTAGAATTGTAAGAACGCAGACTTACAACTAGATAGGTAACTCAAATTTTGTTTAAAAGCTCTTAAAGCTTAAAAGACTTATGTTACAACTGATCTTATTATTTTCTATCAATTTCATCATGAATCCACCTTTAAAATCTCTCTCTCTCTCTCTCTCTCTCTCTCTCTCTCTCTCTCTCTCTCTCTCTCTCTCTCTCTCTCTCTCTCTCTATCTATCTCTCTCTCTCTCTCTCTCCCCTCCCTCCCTCCCTTTATCATTGCAGATCATAAAAAAAAAAAAAAAAAAATTACACCACTAACTTGATTTATTTTAAATTAAACCTTTATTGTTGTTGTTGTAATTATCTCATTATGAAAATAATAAAGTATTAACCTGAAATCTCTACCTAAATTATAAAAATTTCATAAAAAACCCATTCTCCTATTTTGAGGAAAAAATTTACAAAAATTATGTTTCATTTCTAAAAAAAATTGTTATTGTAATTATATTATTTATCTATTATAAGTTTCATTACTATCATTATGTCTCTCTTTGAGAAAAAAATTATTATTTCGTTGTATATTACCAGTTTATTTAATAAAATCATGGTTAATCCCAACCCGTCCTCAAAATATTCTTTATTCAAAAGTTATGTATTTATTTATTCGTTATACACTTTTATTACCATTATTATTTTTTTATAAGTTTTATTCAAAATTTTGTAAAATCAACCCTGTCATGATTATTGTAATCTTTCATGATTATAAATATATATTTTAGATTAAATAAAGATATATTTATATCTTATTATTTTTAACCTAAAAAGTCATCTAGGTGACCTAACCTATTCATCAAGCATTTTACTTTATTCATTTAGTAACCTAACATTTTTTATTGCAATTTTAATTAACCTATCTTTATTATTTTACAAAAAGTAATCCTACCTATATTTATAATTATTTGAAGGTTATTTGGCACCCACTGACATCACTATTTACATAATTGTTCAAATCTTTGTTGATACAATTTTCAAATGAAATTTTAAAGGATCCCTAACCTGAAATCACCGAAGCTTTTTGTTTTTTCTTTGTCATTTAAATATTTCTTAATACATCATCTTAGTACATCTCACCTTCATCATCACTCTTATAATTCAAAATATTAACTTCATCGCTTTATTTTACAATACATCTCAATAAATTTCAATCACATTATGAAAATATTTATAAATTTATTCAAAAATATACATTATATTAATTTATGTATGCAATAATTGAAAGAAAAAAATGTTAACCTTAATATAAATTCTAATAAAATGTTTAAAGTATTTATTTTACAATGTAATGATTACAAAATTTTTTTAAAAATCGTCATTTAATCTAAAATTACACCTCCCCTTCGAACCATTTTCCAAACTATCCATGTGTCCTTCTGACCACTCTATAAACACTTATGCCACAGTAGGAATCATTTTCTTTGAACTGCCATGAGTTAAAACTTATACCTACTCAGTTTAGAAGGCAGCCACTGGTCAATGACCACCCTATGATACTGTTTAACCATAAAATTTTATATTTGAACTTTCTAAGCTTAGTTTTAATATTCAAACTATATTTCGCTGTTGTAATTCTGTAATGAAAAAATATATCTACATTTTTTACAAAAATTTAATTAAATTCTAATATTATTTGAAAACTTCTTCTTAAACTTTTTCCAATTTTTTTTTCCTGTGCCTCCAACAACATGTAGATTTATCTTTAAAAATATTTTTTATGCAATTGAGCATTAGCTTCCAATTGTTTACTTTTAATTTTTCAAAAACATTTAAAGATTCTAAAAATAATTTTGAGTGGGCCCTTCAATTTCGTAATAAGATTCAGAAATTAAAACATTTTTGAATTTTTAATATTTATAATTTTTCACTTCTTTTAGTTCCTTAGAAATTTTTAGTTCATAATTTTTAATGTCGTGAGTCAACTTATCTTCAAATTGGATAAAATTTTCTTTACCAATATTCTCCAACTTAGAAGTTTTCCCCCTAATGATTTCAATGTTAACTTTTTGTTCATCTACTAAAATACTTAACTGTGTTACTTTTTCATCATCATTTAATTTAACATTATTTAATTCTAAAGTGAACTGTTCCTTGATGTCGGACAAATTTTTTGTAGTTTCCGACAATAATTTTTGCCTAAACTCTGAATTTTCTCTTTTTAAAGTTGTCTGAAATGTATCATTATGTAATTTTTAAAGAATCATGATTTTGAATTTGAATCTTAAAATGGCGGCTTTCTTGATTTAAATTTACGAAACTTAAGACGTAAATTGCAGTATCCTAATTGCATCAGTGCACTTGATGGAAAACATATTGCCCCATTAACCTACAAGCCCCAACAGTGGAAGTTTATACTATAAATTATAAAGGAACTTTTAGTATTGTGCTCATGGCTTTGTATGACGTAGAGTACAATTTTTTGTATGTGGACGTAGGTGTACATGGACGTGAGATTGATGCAGGGGTATTTTTGGGCACAGACTTGTACACTGCTATTGATCAAAATACGCTACAAATATCTCCTAAATGGTCTTTATCAGGGGGAGATGTTGACATGACCCTAGTTATCGTGGCTGACGATGCATTTGGTATGTCAGAGCGTATTATGGAACCATTTGTGGGAAGATATAGTAAAGGTTCGATTGCAAGAGCTTTCAATTATAGACATTCTAAAGCTAGGAGGGTAATGAAAACATTTTTGATTTAACACAGTGTTTTTAGAGTTCTCCGAAAACCTGTTACTGCAACCGGAAATAGCAAGATGGGTTACATTGACCTGTGCTTATTTGCACAACTTTTTAAGAAATAATTCTTCTTCATTAATGTACTCTTCTGCTCTTGTGTTCGATTCAGAGGATAACAGTGGAAATGTTATCAGTGGAACATTGAGAAATTACGGAAGTGAGCTTCCGGGACTTAGGTAGTGTAAACAGAAAGAGGAAAATCCAGGCACATTTTCCATCAAGACTGTACCTTTTCTACAGTCAGCTACTGCTGTGCCAACATCGATATTCTTAAAAAGGTATTAAAAAGGCCATACTTGAAATTACCCTTAATGTAACCCTTACAAATGAGATAAATTATTATTTTTTATGATGTTCTTATGGTTTAAATATGGCTCCTTAATAACAAACTGTATTTTTATTTGTTATTTAAAGGTAATTTTTATTAAATATTTTCATACAGTTTGCAGCTTAAAATCAACAATTTTAAATCATTGTAGAAACATTTGGTCAAGTCCTCGCCAAGGTTATAAATTCACAGATTAAATTGATTAATTTCATATCAAGCTCTTTTAATCCAAAAAATTTGAATATTCATATTGAAATTGCAGTAAAACGTTAGTGAGAGTTCTGCTCTCAGAGAACCTTGGACTTCTTTAAACCTGAATGTACAATCCACAGAACATATCCTTCTTTTGTCAGAAATTGGCTTCCGTTATTTGGGTTGTTTTTACAAATTATCAGGAAAAAAAAATTAATCACGCTTCTGTTTTTGTTTTAGGAGTTCTAGCACTAGCTGCAACCCAACAATATTTTCTACTCTCAGAAGTGGCAACTCGAATTCTGCCTGCACTTTGTCACCTTACTGTTGATCCAGAGAAATCGGTTCGGGATAATGCTTTTAGGACTATCAAAGGTTTCTTAGGCAAGCTGGAAAAAGTATCTGAAGATCCAGGTCTTAGGGAGTCAATGGGTAATGTATTATACATGATGTGCGAACTGTTTTCAATACATGATATTTTTATAATTAAATCTGTTTCTTCTAGAAATAAGAAATTTATTTATATATCTCTCCTAAAGTAGTGATTACAAGAAAACATTGTACAGCATGTAACATGTGACATTCAACATCGTATAAAATACTGTTGCATGCATCACTCAAAAAGTCCTCTCATACTTGACATTCCTATTTTTACTATTTTGTGTACATTTTTGATCTACACTATACGGATATTGTAATAAATGTTACAAAAAATCAATGTTATAAAATTAGCAATTTTTTTGAAAATATAAATTACATGAACATCAAAAATTTAGAAATTTTATTTATTATTCATTAAAAAAAATTTTTTTATGTGATAGTTGCTTAAAATAATAACAAAATATTAATATAAAAAAACCTTGAAGTTTTTAAGAAGGTTATAATGATGGTTTTGTAAATAAATAAGAAATAATATACATCTATGTGACAGAAAAGTTTTAACACTTTAGATTAAATATAAACCCCAAAGACAGGATATGCTTGACAATACTCACTGTTACTAGATTGATACTTCCTTGTGCTAGATACAATATTTATTTAGTTTCTTTCTAAAAATAGTCCATCTAAGCAAAAAATGTTGAGTAATAAAAAAACAATTGTTGATAAGTTATTTATGGTAAAATCTGATATTTTTGTGACATAGGTTACAAGTACCGTGCTTTGGGACTCAATATTTATGCATGATCAAAATTGTTATTAATAATAAAGAAAAAAAATATTGAACATATTTTTGTGTTTCAGGGAATTCTATTTCCTTATTTTGAATATCGTCACAGTGCTCCTTGAACATTTGGCGATTATTGTGTATTAGATTTTCTCAATTTTCAAAACTTAATATGAGGTGGGGAGGTGCAGTATTTAACTTGTTTAATTTTTTTGTATTATTTGTATTAATTGTAAAAATAGTCGACTATCTTAGAAGTAGCTGATTATTTCTTTGTAAAGTTTGCCGACTAACGTACCGAGTCGACTAATATTAGGGAGAGGATCGTGGGAACTAGTAAACAAATCCTATTCTCCGGAAATGTATTTTCTGCAATTCTCGGAACTTCGGCTAACTAGCTTACTTTTTTGTTTTCTATTGAAGAGTGCCGACAGTGTTAATATTAATCAAGTTCAACAAAAAAAGTTATTCGAATAGTTTATTATGAAATACTTACTCCAAAAACTATTCAATTAATAAACATTTTTTAAAGTTATTAAAACTCATTTTTGACTAATCGTATCCAAGTCACAGATTTTAATCTACATTTGTCCAAACAGCTGTGCGCTCTGAAGGATTTGGGCGACCCTCGCTCCCCAACGCGCAGACACATTCACACACGCGGCTCAGCCTACCTGCCGCTAATGGTTATTCTATGAATCACGAACTAGCCATTGTGCTACAAAATCAAATTTTTGTAGATTTTAACTTTACCTAATTTTTACTCTAATTACTGAACTCTAAATATTATTTCTCGCAAAATGAGTCCAAACACGGTACAATTGTGACATCTCTAACCGGTTTTAGTGAGTTTAAAAACTAGAAAATAAATAAAACGGGTCTTTTATCACGTATTTTATATTTTAATAATCAGACGTCTTTAATATAATAGTAATCAGATCAATAACAAGGAAACTCAAATTAATTGTGATTACAGTCGGTACTCGGTGAAATTCCATAATAAGGCAAAACAAAAATGATAAGGCACTTATAATTTCACAAACAACAACAATTTATTGTTACAGCTGTTTTGCCGTTAGGCAACATAACCCATCCCCTTTGTTAAAACCTATTGTTTGAAAACCTTCTGTTATCCATGTCCCTTTCAGGTAATACCAGGTCATTGTCCTACCTCTGCTTTCATCCCCACCTTCATTCCTAGATGTTAGTGTTAAGTTGACCTGTATTTTAGTTTTTAGTTCTTAGTTGTCTGACGATGCCTAACGGCGAAACAGCTGTAACAATAAATTGTTGTTGTTTGTGAAATTATAATTGCCTTATCATTTTTGTTTTGCCTTAACAAGGAAACTGTTTAAAATTATTAAACTGTATTTTTTGTTTTTTTCTTCTTCTCCTCCAGCTTCCTGACACTTCAAAATTGCATCCCTATTTTTTATTACTGTTGAGAGGGTGCTTGGAGGAATTTTATACTTCTGTGCTATAAGTTTCTTCTGTATGCCGACATCCTTTAAAATGTAAATTTTATCTGCAACACTTAAAGCCTTCCGTTTAGACATCGCGAATTCTCTGTTCTCAATGACAACTCAGTCTATACTGAGAGATCAGATATACAGACGAGCGCCGCCAGTACCGCCAAGGTGGGGAGAGAAAGGGGAGTCCGGAGCCACCCGCTGTCTGTGACTCATACCAATGACTACATAAATATTATAAGACACGACATAGGATAGGGAAATAGTCTACGCTTTACGGGTGCTGTTCGTCACAAGTTTGACACACAGCTATCAGAAAGCGCTAGCAGCACCTTCTCACTTACTTCCGTCAGCATAGTCAGTGTTGTCAGTTCGTGCGCTGAGATAAGCGATTCTCGACCTTCCCTCGCATCTCTGGTCCCATATGTGGCATCAGTGCGTTTTCTCTTACCCGCCTGAAACATTGTTTGACCGTAGAGCCACCTAGCGCCAGTCACATCAACTTCAGATTGGTCACATCAACGCCACCTAGCGGGTATTGGTCAACTCAAGAATAAGCGTACAATATTTAACATGGCCATGTCGTGTCTTATAGTATTTATGTAGTCATTGCTCATACTAACTCGCTGACAGATGCGGGTTCTTCTATGGCCGCCTCTCCTTGTCACCACTACATAAATTTTAATAATAAAAATTACTTTTTGGATTTTTTTTCAGGACATTTTAATTCGTTATATGGAAGATTTCCTTCGTTATATGGAAACATTTTAAAATGCAATTTCATTTGTCATTAAAAAAAAATTCGTTACAGAGAAAATTCGTTATATAGAAGTTCGTTACGTAGAGGTTCTACTGTATGTATTACAACGAAAAAACTCAACTTTTTTATTTGAGCTAGACCGTACGCTTCCCCTACCTTATTTAATAAGCGCACTAGTCTCAAATCCTGAATTTTTCGTCCAGGATTCGTTTCCGCGAAATAAAGAATGAATTATTCAATCCCCTGGAAGTGTAGGCTTCTGTATCTTGTCTGGCCTGAATTGAATAACTCCTTCAACAGTTTAGGTTGCCCCAAACTGCCGGTACCCCCTTTTTTATTTAACTACTTCCAGTTCTGTATTTAAGTTACCCTTATGCTCATGGAGAACACAATTTTATTTTCTATCTTTTTATTATTCCCTAGAGAGCGTGTTCTTAAGAATACCTCATAAATACAATATATCTTACCTTAATTCCTAAAATTATCTGTAAGCATAAACAAGCTGTGTGGATAATTACACGCAACTACACATTATTTTTGATTTTAATAAATGTAACTTATTTATTTTATCTGCTTTGAAATACACAAAAATCAATTTTATTAATATTAAAAAACAAAAATTATTTAAAACAGAAAATTCCAATATCCTTTAGTTATCCTCATTGTACACACAAAAGAACAATTTTTCATACAATTTATGATTTTATTACTTTTTATATTTAGGTAGCAGATAGGCAATTTTTAATTCAGAGGAAAATTTTATACTCAATATTACTATGTTACCAAAGAAATTCCTCTTATTAATCTCTGAACACTAATTTCTAAGCTTTAAATTTAATTAGTTGTTCAGGATTATTCTATCAACATTTTATCACTATATATATAAAAAAAATATCCACACACAAGTATTATCTTAACCTACACAATTTTTAATTAATCGTCTTAAATTTATATCCCAGGAAAATCAGTTTGACTCTAGGTTAATTTTTGGCCAATTTTGCCTTAATAAGATAAAAGGGATAATTTGAATGACTTTTCAGACCTTGACCGCCGTCTGGAAGATCCTGGTCTAGATGTTCCTGGATGATGGGACGATTTTGATTCTCTGGTGTCCGGTTGTTGTTGAAGTTTATAGATGATCCATGTGTCCTTAGCGAAGTTCGTGTGGCGTGTTAATTTTAATTAACTCTAGATATAAACGATTTTCCACTTTCTCGGAACTCCCTACGAATTCGCTAATTTAACATTTCACTACACACTTCGTTTTATTTCCGTTATAACTTGATTTTTAATACTGATATTTAATCATTTTAACTTTTTTGAAATTTTTCGGAATAGCTTCGGGCATAGCAACACCTTACACTTTTTAGATAACTTTTTTCAGAGAGCGATCGGGCATAGCAACCCTTTATATCCACTTTTAGAAATTTTTTAAGAGAGAGCGACGAAGTCTCGTGCAGCGATATTTATAGCATAAAACTATCATATTTCCATACCAATATCTTTCCCTCGCAGGGATAATACGATAGTTCTTTATTTCATATTTTTTACATAATTCTTGCGTTAATTTTCCGTTCTAATATTTGGTTTGTTTATCTAAGAGTGATTTCCCATGGTCCAAGTCCTTTAATCTTTTATTTGAATTGTTTTTCTGTAATTAATCTTTTTCATTATTATTACTGTTGGTTGGTATTCTTGACTCCGCCCATTTATACGTCACGAAGTCCTGGAGTTTGGAACTCTACATCTTCAAACTTGCTACTGCACAATTCCCTATTGTTTCTTCTTTATTCTTGTTTAGCGGTTTTCCTAATTGATTTTTCATTTTTTAATTACCAGCATATTTTGTAGGTCTTCATGTCAGCTTTCGTGAGAAGTTCGCGTGGTGTTTTTCGGCCCGTTCACCTGCAATCCGTTATTCAATAATCGGCGTGATTTTCAGTTTTTGTTTTTCACACCTGTCACTTTAGAGTTTTGAAACTTCACCATTTTGTTCAGTTCCTTTAACAAACGCACTAGCCGCAGCGATGATTCTGTCTGACCTTCAAATCCTGGTTATTTTCATACTTCTTCGTTTGGGGGGTTATTACTTACTGATCACCCTGGGACTTACATATTTTTTTGTATACTTAATTTTAAACAGGTTTTCCTAATTTTGAAACTCTAACTTTATTCATGTCCACACCAAGGTGTGAAAACCATAACTTTACTATTTTAATCAACTTTTTATTTTTTACTTTAATTATCTGTGAAACTTTACTCTATTTGCCTATACAACACATTCTCAAAATTTACATTTATTTACGTTTTATTCAATTAGGCTGGTGATTCAATTGTTTGCTCTAGTTCAGGTAAGAGTGTTCGGATACAGCCAATCTAAAATCATAGAGGGACATATTTTTCTTAAACATATTGTGTAGAGCATGTTCATTGAGTAAAAACATTTACAGAGCATGAATAAAAATTTTGTTATGTTGTCTAATGGTCTTACGCTCACAGAGGTAATAACTCATCATCTGGTCAGCATGGTCGACCCCACTCGTGTGCATTTGGCTTATTTTTTATTCGTCCTTTTTTATCAGTAAACTATACAAGTCCATTCTCGTGCTCTGTTGAAATATAAAGGACAACACATTTGTTCTTCTACTTACCAATCATTACACTGTTCCCATAACTCAGGATAGCTTCATCTTTCTTTAGCGTCACAGATTTAACTTCTGGTGGGATAGTTTACGATTTGTATGTAACATACCAGTACAATATGTTTTTTTTAGCCAACAATTTTGAGGTAAGAGCACAACTGTTGTAAAAATTATTCATGTAAACTGAATGGGCATTGCTGAAGCTTATCCTTCAATAAATGCATAACAACCTTCTCGGTATGCCCTTTACTACCAATTTCTTCGTCTCCAGATTCTGCTTATACAATTGAATTTTAAAATAAGCTCTTGGTGCTCTGTAAGAGTATAGAGTTTTATACTGTACATAAGCCTTTATCCTTTGACATATTGATGAAATATCAGCTGCCCTCATCAGAGTACCACTGCTTCATCGAGTGACAACTCTTTCTACGGATAATAAATATTCAACATTTCATGATTAAAGTAATCAACAATAAGTCAAATTTTTCTAACATGGTGTTTTTTGCTTTGTCTGCATTATGACAAAAATGAAAACATCACAATATTTCTAAGAATTTATCTCTGAGTATACAACTCCTAAAACATTTTATTGTCAAACAGCCAGTCTTTTCCCCCAATAATCTTGCAATCTATATAGTCTGGCAGTGCCTCTATCAGGCAATAAGTACAAGAAATTTTTTAGTTCAGCTACTGTCAGTTCCTTTCAAGAATTTATCTTGAAGAATTAAGTTATTCAAGAGATGGTTTGAATAAGATTTTCTCAAAAGCATATTTTTTGTTACTTTATTAACAAATCTGATCAAGAACAATATTGAACAATAAGTTGAAAAAATCCAGTGGAGAACCTTTCCACCAGTATTGGCACTAATAATGTGTCAATCTTAACAAATGAAATGGGTCTCATGTCAGATTTTGTTTTACACCGGGTGGGGCATTGACTTCCTATATCTGGGTCATTTTCATTTTCATACTCCTCATCTTCGGAATCGTCATCTGATGAATATGCATCTACTAGTTGCTGAACTGGGTCAGCAACATCAATATCAGGGTCTTTGATCTCATCTGCAATTATTGAATCGTCAATTTGTCTGGAAGTTCCAAGCACAGGGAAGGAGTCCATTGCAAATAAGATGCTGAATGTAAAGCTTTATTTATTCCACAAGGGGACAAAATCACCATAAGAATATTTGACACACAACACAATCGAGCATTGGTGATCGAAACCATTCCACCATAAAACAAACTGCACAAGAACAAAAAGAAACACTTAAGTGACAAGGTACAAGTATGTCCTACATTATTGTTTCAAAATATTTATCTTACCCACATCTGACCGAGCACTGATAATCGACACCACTCAGCAGGAACCACTAAACAACACAGCAACAATAAATGTACGAGTCTATACTAGACAGCGTCATTATATCAATCGTCTATCTCGAGTATCCGTGCTACACTGAGAGTGGGAAAATAACATTCCATTATCGTCTGCCAGCGTTTGACCTGCCATGGGGGCTGTTAGGAATTAGGATAGTTTTAGTTAGGAATATAGTCTAAGTTCTTTTTAAGAACCCAGTATGACAACAATTATTGTGACAGACCTGGAATAATGATGAAATTGCTTACCTTGTAAGCAAGGCAGACGTTATTGATGATACAAAGATATATAAACCCTTGGGTGGGAGAAAATTTGGTCAGTGAGCCAAGATTGATCAAGAAAGGTGGTGCAGGAATTTTTGAAGATAGCCAGATGCACTTCGCGAGTAAGAGCTTCCTGGGAGTATTGAGACTTCAGACGAGCATCCATGAGTGGCAAGCAGGGTGAGCAAACTTCGTGTATGTGACTTATTTTGACCAGCTGGAAGCTCCGGCTGGCTGGAGACCGCGTAAACTTTAGCCAAATCTTGTGAGGATGGGCCAAGGAGTCGGGTTAGGACGCTAATGAACGCACGCAACGCAAGTTAAATTAAATGTTTTCTTTTATTTTAGCGCCGAATTAAAAGATTACAGAAATAATTATAATTTATAAAAAAGACATAACGGCTAGATAAAGCCTTAATAGTGGCCGAAAAGCATACCGATTAATTATATAGCACGTGGCCGAAAATGGACTGACCTTGTCCCGTAGCGGTCTGCCGTTCAACTTCCTTCTCGCGGCTCTCGGAACAGACTCCCGCTCGGCTCGCTGGTTCAAGCCCTCCACTCCTCGTCTCTCCCCCTTCTACGTAATCTTGCACTGCTCAACAAAATTGCAAGTGCCAATTGATATTTTATTATTTAGAATCTCTTCCCATTACATCCAAATTTATACTTATTATGGTTTTTATTTGGTGGGCTCCTTGGCTGGGCCACATGTATTAGCCTTGTAATTATTTCAGAGACAAGTAATTTAAAAATATAATGTAGAATCAGATTTGTGAGTCACAACAATTAGAGTCATTCTGGATTAATAGTAGTAATAACGATATTGTCAGTATTGAATAAGGTAGGAGATAGTCATTGTTAATATATCTTTATTTTTTTCAATTTATACACACATTAAAATTGTTAAATTTTTTTTTCCATGTTTCCTACAGACCAATACTAATTCTTTTACGGATTAAAATGCACACCTACACAAGTATTTTATCTTAAATTTAATCAAAAACATTTTAAAAAATGTATTAAAAAAGTTTTACAAAAGAGAAACTTGAATCATATGTATTTTCAATAAAAATGTATTTGTATTTATTTTTCCCTTATGGACTGGGGCAGCTTCAGGATTTATTTTTTGGGTAGGCACAGTTTAGGGGTGTCATGACTATGGCGGGGGACCTGGGTAAATACCCCCTAGGATAAAGGGGGGACTGCTTTTTGAAGATAAAAGCATACACCACACTGTTAATTTTAAAACTATGGAGCCAGGTCAACTATGAAAAATAAAAATATTTATGTTATTTTATAATATACGGGGTGAGTCAGACCACCCGTGCAGTACTTATAGCTGTCTTACAAACTTACTTTAACACATTTTCATTCTCATTTCCCCCTAATTTGGCTCCACTGAATCCAATGAAATTAATTTCAATTTTGAAAAATGCCCCAAAAGGGCCCTTTTTGGGGGGTAGGGGTGCTTTTTGAGGAATTTTCAAATGTAAACATGGGTTGTGTGATACATCATTTTAAAGGTTTAATTACCTTGAACATTTTGGCGCAATCAAAAGTTAATTATCTTTAACCGTATGTACAGGGTGTACCAAAACGTATTGAAATTGGACTTTAAAATAAAATACCGTGTTATCCTAACTACAATACGGAACAGCACCAGATTTTTGTCCAAGCTTATTATTGAGCTATTCTTTAAGAAAACGTGTGGTACGGGCATTTTTACTGGATTTTGAATATTTTAAAAATGCTCAAAATTGAAGAATTTAAAAAAGCCTAAAACTCAAAATTCTTAAATAGCAACTTATAGCAAATGTTATATCAAGTAAAAGGTCTTTTAAAAACAAACATTTTTTGTATTTTATTTTTTTATCTATCTCTTACTGTTAAAAAATGGCAGCCAAAAAACTTAATTATGCCAGTTTACAAAATGTAACAAATTAATTGTACATGATATTAATTAAAAAGTTTTCCTACAATGTTACCTTCACAGCTCTGAAGGTCCACTGGACTAGCCATAATCTTATCTTTCACTGATTTTGCTAGTACAGGTGCTCAAACTGTAGTCCGTCATTTTCTAAACACACTTTAATTCTGGAACTGAAGCTATCTACAGCTCGCAACACTTCTTCCTGGCTGATCGAATTTACAGCATTCCGGATGCGCTTCATCATATCTTCGGGTGTTGTCGGTCGTAAACCATATACTAGGTCTTTCAGCCTACCCCATAAGTAAAAGTCCATACAGGTCAAATCAGGGGATCTTGGTGGGTAGTTAACTGGACCACCTCTTCCAAGCCATCTTCCACGATATTGTTCATCAAGCGTTAGTCGTTCGTCGTGAGAGTAGTGAGCCGGAGCACCATCGTGCATAAACCACATGTTGTCAACAACTTCGTCAGGTACATCTATTAATAAGTTGGGCAAGTGATTAATTAAAAAATTGTTATAAGTCACTCCATCCAGGTGTCCTGCAAAGAAAAAAGGACCTACAATTTTCCCGCGAACAATACCACACCAGGTATTCACAGTCCAGTACCTCTGGTTGTCAACCTCTTGCATCCAGTGGGGGTTCTCATGAGCCCAGTACCTCCTGTTGTGGCGGTTAACTTCGCCATTGCTCCGAAATGTAGCTTCGTCACACCATAGTACATTACGAAAAAAGTGTTCATTTCGTTGCAACTGTTCTCTGGCCCACAAACAAAAATTCATTCTTTGAATGCCATCATCACCATGAAGTTCTTGGTGCAGTGACATCTTGTAGGGATGCATTTTACTGTCTTTCAGGATCCTCATCACTGACGTTTGGCTTATACCTAAATCAAGAGCTATTCTTCTGGAAGACTCTCTTGGGTTTAGTATAACTGCTGCCAATACTTCTGGTGCCCTATCACTTCTTACAGGCCTTTCAAGCGATTTTCCTTTATTACTGTCAGGCTGTACCTGTCCTTTTTCACGAACTCGACTAGCAAGTCTACTAAAGACCATTCGAGACTGAGGTTCTCTACCTGGATACCGCTCGGCATACACTCTTGCAGAAGCCGCATAGTTTTGGAAACATTCGCCTAACACCATTAGCATATCGAATGCCTCCGCATTTGTGTACGGCATGTCGAAAAAGCACAAGCAGTACGTCCTTCACAGCAGACACCAATGAACTAACTAAGGGTAGCCAAATCATATTTGTCAGATAAATAGTCAGCATATCGCAAGGGATAAGCCTGTTGAGGGTGGTTCAAAGTACCTTTCTAGTCCAAGCCTGCATTGAGATTGTGCATGTGCATGAATCATTGTTATCTTTTAAAGATAAACATGGACAACTACTACCAAAGTATTGAGCCACATTGAAAAATAAAAACAAGTTGAATTTTGTTCTTATTACTGTAGTATATACATAGTTTATATAATAAATAACCATGGCATTCCTATATGAAACGGAACCTGTCGTAACCGTGTGTTTCCGGTATTCCTCTGTTCCTGGCTGACCGTCCTAATCCTAAGATGTCCGACTTGAGCCATGCTGATATAATATTCAAGAGTTTGTTTTATTTCGTATCCGACTTCATCCTTCACATCATAGATCATCAAGTATGGTTAAACATCACTCGGTGAGAACACTACATTGGCGACGAGGATAAAGTTATTGTGTTGAGGTTATGAAAGTTTTGACAACACGTATGAATAATGTAGCAAGGTGCATTTCATCAAACTTTTTGAAAATATTACGTTATTATTTAACTAACATTAAATCTTAAGCATAGAAAGGTATGTTTAACAATTATATATAACTTGATTTGTAGTAAGGTGCACTTCAAAAACCGGAAAATAATTCAGGTCTAGCCTAAAATTTTGAACTGTGTAGAACGTGTTACATTGTGCTATAAACATTAAATGTTGACATAAACATTAAATTATGTTATTATGACTTGTGATGATGAACTTGAACAGTTAGTTCCATTGTTACATGATTTTACTGTAGGCCTAAACTCTATTCATAACCTAAAAATGGCTTTAATAGGGTCAATGACTCAATTTGATTCTGCCAATGAAACGTGGGCTGCTTACATTGAAAGATTCGAATTATTTGTCGAATGTAATGATATTAAGGAAGAAAAGAAAGTTTGCACTTTATTAACAGTTGCTGGCATTAAAACATTTAATCTTTTACGTGACCTATGTACACCTGAAAAACCTGGCACTAAACCTTATAACGAACTAGTGCAAATTATACAAAATCATTTGTATCCTAAACCATCTTTTATTGCCGAAAGGTATAAATTCAGCTTACGTAATCAACTGGAACATGAAGGAGTAGCGGACTATATTGCTAGCCTCAAGAAGCTTTCCATACATTGTAACTTCAAAGATTCATTAAATGACTACCTTCGAGATAGATTGGTCAGTGGTATAAAGAGTGATTCTATTAAGCAACGGCTTTTATCAGAACCAGATTTAACTTATGAAAAAGCCACACAGTTAGCAGCATCTTTAGAAGCCGCAGAACGCAACGCAGCATCATTGAGCCATATCCACAACTCTACTCATGGGTCTGGAATTCAACGCATCCAACGTCTAGCTGCTGGGAAGCAGTCATCTCAGCATGGGCCTACCACAGTGAATTCAAATTCATCAAGAGGAGGAAGTGTAGTGCAATGTTATTGTTGTGGTAAAAGTGGTCATACCACAAATATCTGTCGTTTCCGTGAATATAAGTGTAATAGTTGTGGCCGTAAAGGTCATTTAGAAAAGGTATGTAAACAAAAGTTAGCTAGTAAGCCTAATTTCAGTGCTAGTTCTAATCATTTAAAACGATTTGATTCATATAAAGGAAGTAATAATTATGGACAGAACACTAATACAAATTATAAACTTAGTAAAAAAGGTAACTCTTATAAGCAAGGTAATAAACATCACTATGTTGATGATAGACCTAACCTTACACAGACCAGTAATAGTAATAATTCGCATAATGGTGACCTAACTAGCTTATTTAATTTACATGAAGCTCATAAAGCTCGTGAAAGGGTTGATCCTATTACTATAAATCTAAACGTTGAAAGGAAACATTTAACTTGGGAAGTAGATTCTGGTGCTGCTGTATCTGTAATTTCGTACGATTGCTATAGAGACATTTTTAGTAATATCAAATTATGCCCTTCAAATTTAGTATTAAGTTCATACACTAAGGAGAAAATAACTCCAATGGGGGTGATTTATGTAAATGTTGAGTATAAAAACATAACCAAGATATTGGAATCATATGTTATCAAAAATGGTGCAAACCCGTTAATGGGTCGTGATTGGCTCAAAGCTCTGAATGTAAATATAAGTTTTGCCGCAGATTTACACAATTCAAGTACAGTCAATACTAATGAATACTATTCAAATTAGTTGATAATTTGCTTAAGGAATTCCCAGATGTTTTTAATGAAAAATTGGGTGAATTTAAAGGGGGTTGTGTTGAATTGAAATTAAAACCCAATACTGAACCAAGATACTTTAAACCAAGGCCTATTCCGTTTTCTTTAAAACAAAAAGTAGAAAGTGAATTGGAAAACCTAGTAAAACAAGGCATATTGACTCAAGTTAATAGTAGTGAGTGGGGAACGCCTATCGTTCCTATTCTTAAGAAAAATGGTAAAATTCGTATATGTGGTGATTTTAAGGTTACCCTTAACCCTAACATAGAAATTGATCGTTATCCTATACCGCGTGTAGAAGATTTATTTGTAGCATTACAGAAGGGAACTACCTTCAGCAAATTAGATTTAAGGCAAGCATATGAACAATTAGTTTTAGATAAGAATTCTAAAAAACTTTGTACTATTAGTACTCATAAGGGATTATATATGTATAACAGAGTACCATATGGAATTGCGTCAGCACCAGGTATTTTCCAGAGGATCATGGAGAAAATGTTGCAGGATTTACAAGGGGTAGTTGTATTTTTAGATGACATTCTAATAACCGGTGTTAATTCTGAGGAACATTATTCTAGATTGAGAGAGGTATGTAGGAGGCTTAGTGAAAATGGCTTGACAGTTGGTAAACAGAAATGTAAATTCTTTTCAGAAAGTTTGGAATACTTAGGGTTTTTAATTGATAAAAATGGGTTGAGAACTACAAATGAAAAAATTAAAGCAATTGTTGATGCACCCGTACCACAAAATGTAACTCAATTAAAAGGTTTTTTAGGTTTAGTCAATTACTATGCTAAATTTGTACCAAAGATGTCAACCATTTTAAGTCCCTTGTATACCTTATTGAGGAAAAATGTCAATTATAAATTCAATAATGTTTGTTTAAAAGCATTTAACCTAATTAAAGAAAAATTGGTCTCATCAGACATATTAGCACACTTTGATCCTGAAAAGCAACTGAAACGGGCTTGTGACGCATCTCCTTATGGTATTGGTTGTGTTCTCTCACAAGTACAGGATGACGGTAGGGAACAGCCTATAGCTTATGCATCTCGCATACTATCAAAAACAGAGCAAGCGTATTCTCAAATAGATAAGGAGGCACTTAGTCTTGTTTGGGGTGTTAAGAAGCATAACCAATACTTATGGGGTAAACATTTTACCTTGTGTACAGACCACAAACCATTGATTAGCATTTTTGGTTGTAAGAAAGGTCTCCCTGCCTTTGCAGCTAGTAGATTGCAAAGATATGCCTTATTTCTTTCAGGGTACGACTTTAATATTTGTTACGTAAGGTCCCACTGTCATGGGAATGCTGATGGGTTATCTCGATTACCCTTGTTAGACAACTTGACAAACATTAATAATGATAGTGACAATGATTTCAATTTTATTGGCACCTATTTACATTGTTTATTGGAAAATGATTTACCTTTAAATTTTCATGATGTAAGGGTTGAAACTCAAAAAGATCCACTGTTGCATAAAATATTTGGTTATGTTTTGTATGGGTGGCCAACTTCAAATGTTTGTGAGAAAAATTCAGAGTTGAGTCCGTTTTTCCAAAGGAAGGATGAACTAACTGTCGAACATAATATCCTAATGTGGGGGTATAGAGTTGTAGTTCCAGTCAAATTCAGGAAGAAATTATTGAATGAACTACATTCTTCTCATGTAGGCATAGTCAAAATGAAAATGCTTGCTAGATCTTATATATGGTGGCCATCCATTGATTCGGATATAGAACAGTTGGCCAACAGTTGCTCATCCTGCCTACTGGAGCGGCACAACCCTAATAAGAGTATATTGCATGTTTGGAACTATCCAAGCAAACCTTGGTCAAGAATACATGTAGATTTTTTAGGGCCTTTTAAATCTAAAATGTATTTGATTGTAATTGATGCTTACACTAAAAGGCCAGAAATGTTGGAGGTAAGCTCAACTTCAGCTACCCAAACAATAAATCATTTACGTCAAATGTTTGCCAGATTTGGATTACCTGAATTAATTGTTAGCGATAATGGACCGCCTTTTAGGTCATTTGAATTTAAGAACTTTATAGACATGAATGGTGTTAAACACTCTTTCTCAGCACCTTATCATCCTCAGACAAATGGTCAGGCAGAGAACTTAGTTAAAACTGTTAAGAACAAACTTAAATGTGCTTTAAATGACAAGGTTGAGTTGGATTTAGCTTTAAGTAGATTTCTGTTTGATTATCGAAATACTGTCCATTGTACAACAAAGGAAACACCTGCTAAAATGATGTTTAATAGAAATTTAAGAAATAGATTAGATTTGTTAAGACCAAATTTACATGAAACTGTAGTTAATAAGCAAGCCAAACAAAGTAAATATTACAGAGGTAGCAAGGAGCGAACGTTCTATGTTGGTCAGCCTGTACTTGTTAGAGACTACCGTTCTAGCACCAAATGGGTGCAAGGTTCTGTTAAAATAAAATTAAGCAATATTACATATTTAGTTGAACTTGAGACTGGTTTAACATGGAAACGTCATGTTGATCAGATGATAGCGATAGATTCATTAATTGATAGTAATGTTGGTGATACTAAACTCACAATTAAACCCAGTACTTCCGAAGAACACTTAGTACCAGTATCCCAAGGTAGCTCACCTAATCTTAATGAGGGGACTGTGTCCAAAACACCAGTTACTAGTAGAACAAGTTTTGATAGGGGTGTTGAAATTGAATCACCATGTCATGAACCTTTAACGCCTATTGCAGAACGTAGATATCCATTACGCATTAGACAACCAGTCTCCAGGCTGAATTTGTAATTTATCATTTAATCTTTTCTTATATTGTTATCATTATATTTTTGTTGTTTATTAAGTTTATCATTGTAATTATTCTTAAGGCGATTTTAAAGGATAAAGAGATTTTGTATTATTTACTAGGTTGCGTAAGGAAGACTTGTGTTTTTTTTTAAATTTTGTTAATCTTTTGTACCTATTATTTGATTTATTATAGGATAAGTAATTTTTCTTTGTTTAGTTATGGTTTAAGAACTTTCAATCAAAGGGCTCAAGAAATTTTTTTTTTACATTTGCTGTGTATTAAGGATATAGTTTCTGTTGTTTCATAAATATTATGTAGTAAATTTAAGTTGTTATGTATTGAAATTTAAAGGGGAGGAGTTGTAGTATATACATAGTTTATATAATAAATAACCATGGCATTCCTATATGAAACGGAACCTGTCGTAACCGCGTGTTTCCGGTATTCCTCTGTTCCTGGCTGACCGTCCTAATCCTAAGATGTCCGACTTGAGCCATGCTGATATAATATTCAAGAGTTTGTTTTATTTCGTATCCGACTTCATCCTTCACATCATAGATCATCAAGTATGGTTAAACATCACTCGGTGAGAACACTACAATTACATAACAGAGACTGATTATTTAATCATAAACACCTTTTTGTTCAAATGAAAGTAATTTGTTAAATTTTGTAAACTAGCATAATTAAGGTTTTTGGCTGGCATTTTTTAACAGTAAGAGATAGATAAAAAAATAAAATACAAAAAATGTTTGTTTTTAAAAGACCTTTCACTTGATATAACATTTGCTATAAGTTGCTATTTAAGAATTTTGAGTTTTAGGCTTTTTTAAATTCTTCAATTTTGAGCATTTTTAAAATATTCAAAATCCAGTGAAAAATGCCCGTACCACACGTTTTCTTAAAGAATAGCTCAATAATAAGCTTGGACAAAAATCTGGTGCTGTTCCGTATTGTAGTTAGGATAACACGGTATTTTATTTTAAAGTCCAATTTCAATACGTTTTGGTACACCCTGTTCATACGGTTAAAGATAATTAACTTTTGATTGCGCCAAAATGTTCAAGGTAATTAAACCTTTAAAATGATGTATCACACAACCCATGTTTACATTTGAAAATTCCTCAAAAAGCACCCCTACCCCCCAAAAAGGGCCCTTTTGGGGCATTTTTCGAAATTGAAATTAATTTCATTGGATTCAGTGGAGCCAAATTAGGGGGAAATGAGAATGAAAATGTGTTAAAGTAAGTTTGTAAGACAGCTATAAGTACTGCACGGGTGGTCTGACTCACCCTGTATAATATATTTTATTGCCTATAAGTGTCACAAAAGTAGTTGTTGAGAAATAATATTTAAATCAAAGTAAACCATACAGCTCGTTAATACACCTTAAAACGGTAATATGTACATTTAGGCGTGTCACCGGCCGAAAACCAAATAAGTTGGGTAGGCCCGGGCCTACCCGCTAGAGCCGCCACTGCTTATGGAGCTCTTACTTTACTGTATAATTAGTAATGCGTATCAATTGAATGTAATTGTGTAGTTTTCATTAAAGAAAGTGCAAAAGCCAGTTATTAAAAAATAAAAAAAAAATTATTTGGTCTGTATAGAGGAAACATTTACATTATTTTTTTTATTGGAATAAAATTGTCCGAAGTAGTAATGTACTTAGTGCGTCATTTCGCTAATTCTCAGTGATAGTGGTAGGATCTCACCAATTTTATTAGAGAGCTTGCAACTTACAAGAAACTTGCAACTTACATTTTTAACAATAAGATCACAATTTAAAGGTTGGGGTTGTTCAGAATTTAATTTCACAAAAATGACTAAATGTATCATTTTGATCAATTATTTCGAAGCGATTTCCTAACTTGACTACTAATAATTTAATAAATAAGTATCACAATAATATCATAACTTTTTGTTTTGTTTACACAGGCTATAATCCACTAGGAGATAATGAAGTCAAACTAGAAATAAGAAAATGTTCCGTTATACATTGTTCAGAAATGCTTTATTTTTAGTCACTTGATTAGTTTATCTTTTTCATAGCCAATCTCTTGGTTGTTTTATTTTAAATTCTTCTATTGGTCAGTTTAACTAACTTATGCAATTAGAAAACATGGTTTATTTTATGAATACAATTTTTGTTTATAGAGGCTGATGTGCATGCTGCAACACCAAGCTTATCTAATGCAGCTGCAACATGGGCTGGATGGGCTGTAACTGCAGTAACTGCAAAGTTCTATCGTAGCCAATCAGATACTGTCAAATCTATTACACCTAAGACTCCAACTAAACATGCTTCATTAGGTACGTACAACACTTTTGTTTTAGTCATAATAAGAGTGAGACATAGACAAAAATATAAATTTGTTTTGAGGATCCTAGAATAAATAAAAGGTGGAAAAACTTTGCACAAATAAATATATCATCAAAAATGTCGAATTATCATTGTAGATTATTTAAAACCATATTATATATATATATTCCAACGGTAAACCTTTTCTTGGTTAAGTTGAATGATGTTTTCGGACCCCACTTTTTTTTTGGGACGCCGATTTATTCAACGGTTTTTCGTTTGAGAATAAGTTATTTCCACCTACTGGAAGTTGTATAGGCAATCTCGTTTTGTTTGGCCTAGGTGAAATAACTATGTGTCGAATATTCAGTTTTCTGAATATCCTGACTAAAAAAAAAAAAAACTTCTACGTTATACTTCCAGTACTTTATATTTGATTTTAGCTCAGTTAGAACACAAGTGAATGATTTTACTTTTTGTAAACCTCTGAGTAGTGAGTACACTGAAACTAATCTTGTAAATTGTTTATTTGTGCTTGCAAATATTTTATGAAATTTCACTGTATCAATTCTTAATCTATAACTCATAAACTATTGGGATATTTGAATACTAGGTGTTTTTTGTAAATAATAAATTTTTTATAAAGCAAATAAAATTTTAATAAATTTTTTTTTTTTATTTCAAACATAAAATAAAACTTTTTGGATTTTACTTTCTCCAACAAATACAAAATAATAACTTTCCTTTCAATTTAATAATAATTTCTTAAACTACAAGGCAGAACCAATTATTTACCTAACTATAATTTATTCTAATATTTTATACCCAATTTGATTTAATTAATATTTTAATAAAAGATTTAATTCGAATTTACGATTTAATGAATTTAATTTTTAATTAATAATACAAATATTTTATCTAATCTAACATCCTAAGTAACCCAGTATTTGAAAATAAATTTATTTGAATTTATTACAGGCAAATTTAATCAGGGACTAACGTATTTACGTTTCTACCGACCTTTTCACAACTGTCCAGGCGTCGCGACGTTTGATATGAAGTCCGTGAGCGTTGTTTAGCGATGGCAGGCTACAGATGCTCTGCGTGCTGGTTAAGTTGTCTCGTTGATGAAGGTTGATCCCTGTAGGGTTGTCTGGAAGAATGTTGGATGAATTTTTAAAGATGGTTGTGGTGATGTGTCTGAAGTCCCGGTTCGGCTATTCTCTCGACGTTAAAGTTGCATGTCCAAGTGGTCGCCTGGTGATGTCCTGGAGTCCTATCCGGAAGCTATACGAATCACTCCATGTATCAGCTGCTATGTAGGTTTTGTTACTTCTCCAGAATAATCCAAGTTAGGCCAACTTTGTAATGACTAAGTTGCCACTGACGTTCTTGTAGATTATAGTTGTGTCTATTGCTGCATTCCAAATTAATATCGCAATGACGTATGTTCACACTTGTTATACAAATTATTAGGTTAACTAAGAAAATACTTAGCTTTTTGCATACTATGGTATTTTATAAAAAACGAGATCAAGGCTCGATGTGTTCACTTACATCGAAGAAATATCAAGACTCGATGTGTTCACTTACATCGAAGAAATATCAAGACTCTCGAGTTTCCCCGAGCAATCGTTTATATAGACTCATCTTCAGCCAGCCCCTTCTACCGTACAACTCTTATCTCTCTCCGTGCAGTTTTGGCTATTGAAAATCCTTTTCCTTTGTAACTCCTCCGGGGTTTTCTCTATTTTATTGAGAGTGACTTTTTTTAATTCAGCTCGTTGTCTTCTTTACACACGAACTCGAGTGGTGTTCGTACGATTCTTGGTTCGCGTATACGACCCGCGCACGTTTTTCCGCGGCCATTTCTCCCGGAAAAGTCTTTGTTTTTTGTTTTTCCCGGTTTTTTGTTTTCACTTCTTTATGTCCTTTTGGTTTGTGTTAACTAGCCGGATTTTCTCTTTTTTTCTGCTTCTGGTTGTCTTGCTGTAGGGTTAGGGAATTAAACGATTTTCTACAAACTTAGGCTTTCCTTTACTCCCGAAACATATTTTAAATACTGGATTATTTTTACATAACTACGTTATCAGCATACTATTTAGCATTTTGAGTTAATAAAAGTTTAAGTTTAACTTTTTATCTTGCTATAAAGGTGCGAATTCTGTCACCTTTTTCCTTTAATAAAATTTCAAGTTTTTCTTTTTAATTATACATTTTGTTTATCATTACTAAAATTTGTTTTGGTTAGAATTTAAAAAACTTTCTTTTTTATATACTTTTTTATCATTTGAACTTAGTGGATTAACATTAACTTTTTTATTTAACGAAATTTCGCAAAAACTTATTTTACCTTTATTTTAGGCCTTCTTATGAAAAGCCTGAAAAACCTTTTCTTTTTCAATTTAGAGGAATTTTGAATTTCTCCCCATACTTTAATAGTCTGTATTTTACGTAACTTTTTGACTTTATATTATCTAATCTTGCAGTAAATACACCCGCGGTTAGCGTAATGCATTTCCTGAAGATATTTGTTTTTATTTAATTTCTGGATTTTGGCTTCCCGTATTAATTTTTAAGTATTTTTTACAAGTCATTATTCCTTTTCGAACAGGCAGGGTCCAAGAGTTTAACTTAGCCAGATAACTACACTCCCGCGTCAACATGATTTTCGTGACCTACATGCGGCTTTAGCCCACGGTAAGTCCGGACTATTCAAATTTATAAAATTAATTACAAATTCAAAATCCAGGACCTACAACGGGTTGTGTCCGTTGTAAGCTACCCCTCTTAAGATATCTGGTTTGATCGGCTCCGCCATAAAACCAAGATATTGAAAACCACTAAATATAATAATACTTCCCTTTCAAATTTCCTTCTATCTTATTACATTTTTATATCTAGTTCTGCCTTCCTATCCTAACAATTTACAGATTACATATTCATAATTTTTATATATACAATTCATACTACACATTTCATTGTTCTTCTTATTCTGCATAATCTGAAATTACATTTATACAACATGACATGGTATACATTTCCTTTTGAAATGTTCACTGGGTGAGTTCACTTCCACTGAAAACACATGTTTATACTGTACACAACTTACATAAATACAGGGACACATTTTAATTTGCCTGATAACCAAATAACAATACTTTACTGGATTACATTTTCATACTACTGTTATGTTCCTTGCATTCATATTTCCCGAATTTTTACAATCCGAGTTTTTTGTACGTTTTATTTTACATTACCCTTTTTTTATTTATTTATTTATTTTTTTTATTTGCCTTTGTGGCTTCAATTACAATAATTGAGAGTTTTTTAATTAATTAATTGTTTATTTGTTTAATTTATTTATTTATTATTTTTTTCATTTTCCATTCGTTTGTTTTGATAAGTTTTCATTTGCTTTTTCTTAAGTTTTTCCTAAGTTTTTAGTTAAACTTCTTTCTTCCAGAATCCTAACTACTCCGATTCTCCTAACAATTTTTACGCATAATTAATTTTCTGGTAATTAATATGCAACCCCTATACACCCCTGACTCGTGTATTAGGCCATTCCAGGCACCTGATTTGTTCGTAGGTTATATTCGAACGTTTTCTTCCTGGATCTGTATTACTATTTAATTTAAAACTAGCAAACACATTAGCATGTAAGATATAAATACTTAGGCCTTTCAATCAATTGAGATGCGTTGAGTTGTTTATTTAGGCCTACTTCCTTCATTTCAGTCTTCTCAGTCTGCCGTGTTCCCTCTCTCCACTTCCGTCGACCTTGAACGTCCCTTGACTTTAGTTCAGCTGTGTTGCAAACCGTCCCATCCTAGCCTACTTTAGTTCCTGTCCTTTTCTATCTTCATTCATTGCGTGTTTACTAATTCATAATGTTTACATTTGATATCTGTCTTCACTCCTTGTCTAAGTCCACACAGCTGACTTCCAATTTGGCCTACTTTCTCTTTGTACCGTACATGTTTCCTACTTAATTTAGTTTTATTTACAACAGAAATATCAGTGTTTTTAAATCTGACTTTAGACATTTTCCACGCACTTTTGACAGTTGATTGTAGTCACGCGTGTCTGTTCCTCCTACAGATATTAATTCTTCTTGTGATTGTTTATTATTATACTTTTTATTGTTAATCGAGTGGTCGGAATATTTACCGTGTAGTGCAGTGCTTGACTTCGCCTGATTTGGATTACAACGCTTATTTGGATATTTACAGTTTCGGCTACTTTGGCTGCGTCGCGACGCGTAGTTGGTAACTGGATATTTTTCACCACTATACCTAACTTTAATTGGTACATTAATCTTTTTTAATGCCCTATTACGCGAAATTTCGTCCTTGGCTTCTTTAGATAGCATCTTAGGTACGATTAAATTTTTGGATTTTTGCCCCTTCCTTCGTTGAACAGATAACCCCTTCGGTATCATTTGATCCAACCCTTCTTCGTTTTGTATCCTAACCTTATCAATATTCCTAGCTGTTGTGTCCGGCTTCCTGTCTTGACTCATGCTACAATTCCCTTCCATTACATCGTTGATGCCGGTTTTTTCTATTTCCGGTACATTAACGATTTCAGCTTTGTTTACTAACTCATTTATGCTAATTTCATTTTCATTTAACTTATTGGTTTGGAGTTTCGTATTTATTGCCTCGATTTTGTCGGATTTAATTACCTCCGATTTAATTAAATTTATTGATTTATTGTTTTTATAGTATCGGGAATTAATATTAAAACATTTTCCCTTTAAACGTGTTATTGCAACTTTTTTGTCAATAAACGGGATTTTAATATTATCCTGACCTATTTTAAACATTGCAAATTTTTCTTGCATGTTTATTTTGGCTTGTAAATTATATAAAAGGTCACATCCCATAATTATCCTAGATTTTAGACCTTTTACTACCAAAAATTGTAGATCTACGCATTTATCTAACAGTTTAATTTCAATTAGGACTTGCTTGTTAATTTTTTGCACCTTCCCTTTTAATGCTCCAATTATTTCTAGGCACGCTACCGGTAATTCTAAGATTTTGACATCTTTCGATTTTAATTGATCGAGGTAATCCTGTTGGATAACGCTTACTTCAGCTCCTGTGTCAATCTCAAGGTAACCGGTACTTGTTCCAAGTTCGACTGGAATCGCGGGTATTTCTTCTATGGGTTTTTCAGTTAAAATTGGCTCGTCCTTATTATCTAGCAAGTCTTCTCTAATATTGACATTTAAACTACCTAATTGTTTAGGTTGA
Source organism: Aphrophora alni (assembly GCA_963513935.1). Classification (NCBI taxonomy): domain Eukaryota; kingdom Metazoa; phylum Arthropoda; class Insecta; order Hemiptera; family Aphrophoridae; genus Aphrophora; species Aphrophora alni. The sequence goes on from OY740768.1 coordinate 94,086,381, forward strand.
TATTCGCGCTCCTTTTCGACGACTTTTTCGCCTACTTCAGGTTCGATCCTACTACAAGGAGTAACTTTTTTATTTCCTAAATTTTTGGTATTTACCTGCACTTTAACTTTTTTAACTTTAATCTTTTGTTTTATTGTTCTTTCTACAGCCCTGTCATTCCGAAAACATCCATCCTTTGGCAGAACCTCACTTATTAGTTTTTTTTTTTTTTTTTGTTGGTTAGGATTTGAGTTGAAAGGACGTGGTTTATTGGAACTTGGGTGATTAGAGTTATTCGGGTTTTGAGCATAGGATCTTTGGATAGGGGGGTTATTTCTAGGTGTGAAATTTTGCCTATTTTGCGTGTCTTGAGCGTCCTGGGGTCTGCCTCGCCGATTTTCCTCTATCATATCGACATTGTTTAAAAAGTTTATCGCATCTTGAATCGTTTCACTAGGCTTACCTATGCTTGCTAGCCTAATTTGTTCGCTAAAGTGTTGCATTACTGTGAATACTAGGAAACCTTCAGATAAGGGGGGATCTAAATCTCGAGCTTTATTTACTACCATACAGAAATATTCTGTTCTACTAGCATTCCCCTTCTCTACATACTTATTGTTTTCGATATAATTTCTGATCGCTTTTTGTTTTTGTAGCGACCAGTAATTATTTAAAAATGCTTCCTTAAATTCGGCATACTTCATCTCTTCGCGGTTTGTTATGTTAAACCATTCGAGTGCATAACCTTTAAGATGGCGTCTAATGAATTTAATCTTCTCCCTATCTTCTAAATAGGGATTCAACTCATCCATTAACCCTTCTATGTCCCTTAAAAATTGTTTAGGCCTTTCTTTACTGTTTCCCCAAAATTCAATTTTAGTTGCTTCGCTCTCATAACGCGGCATCACTATTCCTACACTCCTACTACCACCTCCCTGACTCAACACGTCTCCTATTTTCTTTTCGACGCGTTGCACCCGACTTTCCATTGTTCTGAAGCCCTCATCTACTGTGTTCTTCATTGTGCTCGTCGTTTCTTCCAGAAAATGGATCGTTCCTTCAATTTTCCCAAATTTCTCTTCCACCTTGGTATGTTGTTCCTTACACCTCACGCTTTCTTCCTCCAGGCTTCGTTCCAGGTCTCCCAGCTTTCCAGAGATTAAGTGGTATAATTCTTTTTGTTCTTTCTCTCGCTGTAACCTTCCTGCCTCCTTTTCTTCCCGGATTTTTTCATCCTTGAGCCGTCTTCTTTCCTCTTTTCTTTCCAGTTCTTCCTGATCTTTCTTCGCCCTTTCTTCTTTATCTTTTTTATATTGTTCGAAGAACTCTTTCATGGCCTTATCCGCCATTTTAACTTTTGTTTTTTTATACTATTTTAATTTGATTTAATTGTTTTTATTTATTTAATTTTGTTTTGATCTGTCGCGTCGGAAACTCCCAATTATTTAAAATTTATTTTTACTCCAATCTTTTTAGTCCTACACCCCCAATTTTCCGATTTTACCACGACAAATGTAATTTATTGGTTAATTAATTTTAAAATTTTTAATTTCCTCTCTCCCCCTCTGAACCTTAATACGACACGAACCCGGGAAATACTTCAGACGTGGAAAATAGCAGTAGTATGGCTTAATATTAAACACAATTCTAAAGCTAACATACACAGTTTCAAGCACAAATAAATTTACGTTAGTATTTAGACTGAATTTTACTTTTGGTTAATTTTTTAACCACAAGTGAAATCGAGCCAACACCGAAGGGCGCCAACTCTCTAACGGTAAACCTTTTCTTGGTTAAGTTGAATGATGTTTTCGGACCCCACTTTTTTTTTTGGGACGCCGATTTATTCAACGGTTTTTCGTTTGAGAATAAGTTATTTCCACCTACTGGAAGTTGTATAGGCAATCTCGTTTTGTTTGGCCTAGGTGAAATAACTATGTGTCGAATATTCAGTTTTCTGAATATCCTGACTAAAAAAAAAAAAAACTTCTACGTTATACTTCCAGTACTTTATATTTGATTTTAGCTCAGTTAGAACACAAGTGAATGATTTTACTTTTTGTAAACCTCTGAGTAGTGAGTACACTGAAACTAATCTTGTAAATTGTTTATTTGTGCTTGCAAATATTTTATGAAATTTCACTGTATCAATTCTTAATCTATAACTCATAAACTATTGGGATATTTGAATACTAGGTGTTTTTTGTAAATAATAAATTTTTTATAAAGCAAATAAAATTTTAATAAATTTTTTTTTTTTATTTCAAACATAAAATAAAACTTTTTGGATTTTACTTTCTCCAACAAATACAAAATAATAACTTTCCTTTCAATTTAATAATAATTTCTTAAACTACAAGGCAGAACCAATTATTTACCTAACTATAATTTATTCTAATATTTTATACCCAATTTGATTTAATTAATATTTTAATAAAAGATTTAATTCGAATTTACGATTTAATGAATTTAATTTTTAATTAATAATACAAATATTTTATCTAATCTAACATCCTAAGTAACCCAGTATTTGAAAATAAATTTATTTGAATTTATTTCAGGCAAATTTAATCAGGGACTAACGTATTTACGTTTCTACCGACCTTTTCACAACTGTCCAGGCGTCGCGACGTTTGATATGAAGTCCGTGAGCGTTGTTTAGCGATGGCAGGCTACAGATGCTCTGCGTGCTGGTTAAGTTGTCTCGTTGATGAAGGTTGATCCCTGTAGGGTTGTCTGGAAGAATGTTGGATGAATTTTTAAAGATGGTTGTGGTGATGTGTCTGAAGTCCCGGTTCGGCTATTCTCTCGACGTTAAAGTTGCATGTCCAAGTGGTCGCCTGGTGATGTCCTGGAGTCCTATCCGGAAGCTATACGAATCACTCCATGTATCAGCTGCTATGTAGGTTTTGTTACTTCTCCAGAATAATCCAAGTTAGGCCAACTTTGTAATGACTAAGTTGCCACTGACGTTCTTGTAGATTATAGTTGTGTCTATTGCTGCATTCCAAAATAATATCGCAATGACGTATGTTCACACTTGTTATACAAATTATTAGGTTAACTAAGAAAATACTTAGCTTTTTGCATACTATGGTATTTTATAAAAAACGAGATCAAGGCTCGATGTGTTCACTTACATCGAAGAAATATCAAGACTCGATGTGTTCACTTACATCGAAGAAATATCAAGACTCTCGAGTTTCCCCGAGCAATCGTTTATATAGACTCATCTTCAGCCAGCCCCTTCTACCGTACAACTCTTATCTCTCTCCGTGCAGTTTTGGCTATTGAAAATCCTTTTCCTTTGTAACTCCTCCGGGGTTTTCTCTATTTTATTGAGAGTGACTTTTTTTAATTCAGCTCGTTGTCTTCTTTACACACGAACTCGAGTGGTGTTCGTACGATTCTTGGTTCGCGTATACGACCCGCGCACGTTTTTCCGCGGCCATTTCTCCCGGAAAAGTCTTTGTTTTTTGTTTTTCCCGGTTTTTTGTTTTCACTTCTTTATGTCCTTTTGGTTTGTGTTAACTAGCCGGATTTTCTCTTTTTTTCTGCTTCTGGTTGTCTTGCTGTAGGGTTAGGGAATTAAACGATTTTCTACAAACTTAGGCTTTCCTTTACTCCCGAAACATATTTTAAATACTGGATTATTTTTACATAACTACGTTATCAGCATACTATTTAGCATTTTGAGTTAATAAAAGTTTAAGTTTAACTTTTTATCTTGCTATAAAGGTGCGAATTCTGTCACCTTTTTCCTTTAATAAAATTTCAAGTTTTTCTTTTTAATTATACATTTTGTTTATCATTACTAAAATTTGTTTTGGTTAGAATTTAAAAAACTTTCTTTTTTATATACTTTTTTATCATTTGAACTTAGTGGATTAACATTAACTTTTTTATTTAACGAAATTTCGCAAAAACTTATTTTACCTTTATTTTAGGCCTTCTTATGAAAAGCCTGAAAAACCTTTTCTTTTTCAATTTAGAGGAATTTTGAATTTCTCCCCATACTTTAATAGTCTGTATTTTACGTAACTTTTTGACTTTATATTATCTAATCTTGCAGTAAATACACCCGCGGTTAGCGTAATGCATTTCCTGAAGATATTTGTTTTTATTTAATTTCTGGATTTTGGCTTCCCGTATTAATTTTTAAGTATTTTTTACAAGTCATTATTCCTTTTCGAACAGGCAGGGTCCAAGAGTTTAACTTAGCCAGATAACTACACTCCCGCGTCAACATGATTTTCGTGACCTACATGCGGCTTTAGCCCACGGTAAGTCCGGACTATTCAAATTTATAAAATTAATTACAAATTCAAAATCCAGGACCTACAACGGGTTGTGTCCGTTGTAATATATTATATATATATATATATATATATATATATATATATATATATATATATATAAACAAATAAGGAACTTGCTTAACTTATGTTATAAACATGATAAAAGATAAATATTATAAGGTGAAATCATAATACCAAATATTGATATTTTTACCCATCTTTTAACATTCTTTATATTATGTATATATGAGGAATGAGGAAGTAAAATTGACTTTGTATATATATATATATATATATATATATATATATATATTACCAGTGTTTGTATAAAGAAAATAACTTTTTGGATTTAAAAGCAGTTTCATTAATGACAAATATAAAATATTAATTAAATATATATTTTGACAGGTCATATCTTTAAATGTTTTAATAAGAGGGTTTGAAATTTATGCAACCTTTAAGGGCTTACTCATAGTGAGTACAGATGTGGCAACCCCGAGGGACCCTAGCTGGATCCTACAACTTTCTTCCTAGTCTTGGGTTAGATTCCTCTCTTTCATCTTTTCTGTCAGGTCTCTCTTGACAAATTATTGCTCTTTTCCTGTTATTTTTAAGGTGAGAGGTTTTTTATCTTTAAGCACAAAGAAAAGAAATTAGTTTTATGCATCAGCAGTATGATCTTCTAATTTAGTTGGAGTGAGAATCATACTTTGGCTAGAAGTCTGCAGTATTATGCCAATGACAAAGCAGTATTTATTTTGGTTCATTGAAACTAAATAGCCTAGGTTGTTATGGTTTAATGAAGAATATGGTGATTATATTCACAAGGGGTTGAAACTTTTTAAGAAAACAGGAAGTGTTTTTTGAAACAGAAGTCGCTAGCTGTCAAAATCAGAGGATATTGGAAGAATCTGACATTATTGTACTTCCAGGTCAAAAAAGTCAATAGCATGATGCAGTTTATAGTTGGAAATTTAATTATACTGTTTACATCATGAAATGGTGCCAGTATGTAAAAGGTTTTGATTGTATGCCTATAAGATAAACTGAAATTAAACCTAATGACAAACTTAAAAGATTTCATTTTGCAGTCTCCACACAAAATAATTTATGATGAAATTATTCAATAGAATGATTATTATTTTTTAACAAAATAGTTAATGTTTGGTGTGAAATGATGTATGAAAATTTGGCTATTTATTTTTATTGAAAAAACTATTATTGGTCATATTTACTGTGATATTTGAGAACTTCTTTTTTTTGAACGATATTGAAATAGATAGAGTATAATATATATTTTTTTCCCAGAAAGAAGATGTTCTATCTTATTACAGTAATTGTGTCAATGCTTTTATAGACATTTGATTTCCAAACAGTTGGATTGAAAAAGGAGATTACCATTTGTAGGAGAGGAATGTCACAGCTATTACATTCAACATGCTTGTTAAAATACCCATGTCAAATTATCATTTGGACGTGCCCAGAGCCACAGTTAAAAATCTAATAGAACATTCTGAATTTAAAAATTATTTGGAAAATATTCTTAAAAAGATTTAAGCCAATAAATGATAGAAAAATCACACACCTTTACTCCAGTTTGGATCAGAAAAAAAAAAAAAAAACGCTCAACTATAAAACACTTATACAGATTGGTTAACACAATTGAAGATGCGATTGAAAATATTAAAAAACAATTCGTTGGCATCTTCTTTTGATATAGCTCATGCATTTGAGAAAGTTGGCATCAAAGGTTGGAATATAAATTGCATAGGAATCTATCAAGGCAGTATTATGAAATCTTAGTTATACTTTTATGAGAGATACTTTGGCTAAAATATGAAGGGGAATACCCTAGCCTAAACAAATTCTTAGCAGGAGTTCCACAGGATATTGTCCTGGGACTTGTATTATGTTTACCATAAATAAGAGATTTACCAACAGCAGAAGAAGCAAGCATGGCTATATTTGCATATGATACAGCAATAATCATAGTTGGAGGCGGTGTTGAAGAAGCGACCAGTAAACTTTACAAATCTGTCAATGCAGTGAGTAACTATTCTAAAGTAACTCTAGATTAAGGTGTGTATAATAAGTATATCAATCTGGATCTATTTAATAAATATACGTTCTAATGAATAAATATTCTGTAGGTTATTCAATAAAACATACATCAGTTGAAGAAATCTAAATACACAACATAACCTGCAAAGTGAAATTGATATGAATCAACATATAATCCATAAATTGTGTTTGTAATGAAAGTTTATTAATAAAAGTGAACCGATGGATAAGTCTAAGATTCCAACACCATAAGTTTGGATGGAAACCTAAATGAAAATTTTCGTTTATTTAAGGAAAATTTCTTGATTTATATGAAAGCGACAGGATATGATAAAAAGGAAGATGATGTAAAAGTTACAATTTTACTTAACATAATTAAGGTGAACAACTCAGTTGAACTTTTTAATACTTTCAATTTTTCAGAAGAAGATTCAAAAGACTTTAACAAAGTCTTAGAAATTTTTGAAAAATACACAAATCCTAAGAAAAATATTGTTATTGAGTGATACCGTTTCAGTTATAAAATTCAAGACAGTTATGGAACTTTTGACAATTTCCTAACATAATTGAAAAAAAATATGTGAATATGGAGAACAAACAGTTAGTGTAGATTAAACAGCCTTTAAGAATGCAAGTAATAGTAATAATGAAGTGTATTAAGTGCGGTTAGTAGCAACTTAACATTTAAGAATAGACCAAGTGAAAGAGTTTTAAAATCTTTAAATAAAACTATAACTTTTAACAATCCTAGACACAAACTTAGTGGGACTAAGATTAAAAATGAGTATTTATCTAAAAAGTACAATAAGACATTTAAACTTTTATAAAATAGCTTACTATATAATTTTAAAATACATTTGTTGGAAGTATTCAAAATGTTCCGTAATTTATTTGAAAAATAATATTGTTTGATAGTAAAAAAAGTGGCAGATGGTGTAGCCTATTTGATTCTGATAGAGATACAGTTGGCTGTGGTAGCAGTCGATAAAGGAAGTATGGTTTTGAGAGACTTGTAACATGGTTGACATCAAATAACTATTTTAAAGTAAGACTAGACTCTCTCTTAACATCCCGCCAGTTAACTGTCTGACTTCTGAAATTGACTTACAGTACTATTTCTTCCCACGATAGTGGTTTCCCACAAAATAAGTTGTGCAGAAATAAGAAAAACAATATGGTTAGCATTGTCTTATATTAAAAAAAAAAATCGACTTCAGTTGATGTAATGTTCATAAAAAATACCACCACTATGCATTCAAGAAAACAGTTGAACACAAAAAAGAAAACAAAATCATAGATTTTTTCAAATAGAGTTTTGAATTGTATGTATTTTTTTTGTATTATTTTATTAATAATTTGTTTTTAGTTCATAAATATTGTGTTAGAAGTATGAAAACTTTTGTTCATTCAGTTATAGACTACTGAATTATAATCTATTAGTTTTGTATGTATTGAGAGTCAATAAATCTATGAAAGTGTTGTAAATTTGAGTGTTTATTTTGAAATCTATTTTATAATCTTAGAATGTCACAAGAGTAAATGATAATTCAAATTTTTGATCTGGGTGAGTAATTGTTTTGTTATAGAATTTAACCTTTCCTTTTTTAACCGATACAGCTAGATAGATATTGTTGTATTTTTTACTTTAAATATTTAGAGCTTATAAAAGAGTAGTTAAGGTATTTTTGTTATATGACCAGGGGTCCAGTTCCATAGGGGTCAGATGAAAGGACGTCTACTGTGTAGTAATTACTACATGGTATATCAGAAATGATGACTTACATGTAGAAATCTTGACTTCGTGTATTAGTGCTTGTGAAAATCATCTCTAATCACCTTAAAATGGGATTAAACATTGGGTTATAACCCCCACCCCCTAAAAAAAGTATTTTATAGTGAGTGTTGTAGGAATAATTGTTAAGAATAGTTGTTAGGTAAAATTATAAAAAACTATTAAATATAATTTTTATTCTAAGTCAATACACAGAAAGCAGCGTATTGTTGTAAAATATATCAAAAATACCCAGTTCATAAACCTGGCAAGGTATAAAAACCCACCATGACCTAAAAAGAGTGTCATTCATAATTGAACGGTGATAGATCTCCATCTATCTTGCTCATCAATTGACCATGAGCATTGATCCAAACTATCAACAGAATTCACTAGAATCAGCTTTGGGAACATTACAGTCAAAAACACGGTAGCTGGTACTTGCAGAAATGGAGGTGAGCAAACCGACAGTGTATTCTTAAATGAATTTAATAAAAGAAAGTAGACTCATTTGAATTTTTGAATATTTCACAATAATATTCAGCTTGCTCTATCTTGGGACTAATTGATACATTTTACAAAAAAGGGGTTTAGAAACTTAACCACTGATTGCTACACATATTTTATTTAACCGTTAATCGCTTTATCTTATTTCACATTTATAATAAATGGTAGAAATTTCATTTGAACCCATTTAGTGTTAGATAAAACTAATTTCTAACAGTATAGAAGTGGCAATCCATGGAAACCTAACTGGATTGACACTTTTCTTTATCTATTCTTGGGTTAGATTCCTCTCTTTCATTTTTCCTTTCAGGTTTCGCTTTATCAACTCTTGTTCTCTTCTAACCATGATGCTTCTACTATTTAAGTATTTAAAGTCTAGAAGTCTCTTTTCTTAATCCTTCTGATTTTATATAATATGAATAATGAAAAGAAGGTTAATTTACCTACGGTGCAGGATGTCCCAGTACTCACCAATCAAGTTAAAATTTTAATTTAAAATTAAAGTTAAGTCAATGTAAAATTTTTATATTATTGTTGTTTTTGTTTGGTTTGATTTATTTGTTTTATATCAAGAAACATTTTATTCGGTTTTTATTAAGGCGACGATGATAACCTCACAAAATGTGATGTTATTTGAAAAAAGAAAAATATTATTAGGGCCTATATATATTATTATTATTATTATAACAAAAAGAAAAAGAATAAAATGGTTTTGAAACCCCAGAGTTCTTTTATAGATATCCAGAACTAACCTTTTGTATTTTTAATTGTTATATTAATTAAAGTTTGAATGTTTAAGAACAACCGAGTAGTAGCAGCATCTCAACAACAACATCTAGTGTTACATCAATGACTTCGTTGGAACAAGAACAGGAAAGTAAAGGAGCTGAGTCTGTGTCTGACTATGATGATCATTGGGACACCATGACTGACAACTGGGGAGATATGGAGGTAAACAAAACAAATATTTGGCTATTTAAATCTCAATTTAATTTTTCTGCCTCAATAAAAATGAGATATGTGGTGTATTTTAGAAGTAGGTGAGATTTAGAAGTCAACTGAAATATTACTAGCTGAGGCAGCTACTGTAATGTACCCATCATTTTTTGAGTACTCACATAATTTGTAAAAGTTACAAATAAACTTTAAAATTTGTTTACCATTTTCATTATGTGGCCTTTAAAATGAGATACTACTTGGCTCATTTTAAAGATATGGCAATTTTGAGGTTTTGGACATGATTTAAATGAAAACAGAATTACTTACAGCTGATGTTGTTTATCTAAATCATTGTCTGAAACAGTTTTTTTACATTATTAATAAAATTTGGTATGTGCGCAAATTAGTCGCTTGACAAATGTCCAACTGATAATCAAGTTCTGCTCAAACATTAGTTAACATGTCTCTGTTAACGGTTGTCATTGCTTCATTAATCCTGATCCTGAAGTGATTTAGTTCACAATTTTTTTCCTTTTCGATAAACAATGTTTTTGATGCACCCCCACAAGAAGATATCGCAAGGTGTCACGTCTGTACTCCTTGAAAGCCAGCGTATAGGTCCTTACCGGTCTATCCATTTATGTCCAAATGTCCAAATTTTTCATTCATAGTGTCTGTGTCAAATTCACTGAAGTGCGGGATGCACCATTTTGTTGGAAATGAAGTTGTTGACTGTTTTCGAGTTCATCCAGCTGAGGAAAACTAGAATTGATCAACATATTGAGATACACAATTCTATTAATTGTCTTTTTAGCAAAGAAGATAGGCCCTATCAGACGATATTTCATCACACCAGACCAAACATTAACTTTAGGCGGTCACATATTTTCTCAAAAATTGTATGTGGGTTTTCAGATCCCCATATGTGTTGAATTGTGTCTGTTAACTGATCCATTGATATGGAATGTGGCTTTATCTGAATAAAATTATATCATTTAAAATTGATTAGTTTTTATCAATCTTGTTCAACATTTCAACAGTGATATTAAAATATTTTGCACAATCATCAAGTTTCAATTCCTGCAATAGCTGGATTTTATATGTGTGTAATTTCAGTAGTCTTTTGTGTAAAACTTTGTGGATTATTGTTTTTGGAATACCTCTAGGCTTCTTCGAGGTATTGACTTCTTAGGATTTCTGATTGCAGATTGTCTAATAAGTTCAACTTTTTTGTCTGATACACTTGGCCTACCAGATGATTTCTGCTTTTAAAGTGATCCTGTTTCTTCGAATTGTTTGAACCAATGTCGTATGTTATTTTCATGTGTATCTTTTCTGTATTTATGTTGAAATGCACCTTGCACTGATATTATAGACTTGAATTCAGCCAGCAACAAAACACACTTTGTTTTTTGTTTATTAGAGAACCTAATAACACACTCCACACATGACACTCTAGAAAACACAAAACACACTACCACAACAATACTAGAACTACTTTTGAAGTTACAACAGCTGTTAAACAATCTTTTGGGTTATAGGCTATCAGCGATACCAATACACCACCACAAAATTTCTCTACTGTGTTCGAATGAATTCATACCCCATCATTCTTTTATGATAACCCTGTATTTCGGGATAGAGAGGTTTAAAAAATATAAATATGAAGGATACTGCATACTGTTTAAAAGCACAAGCTCCTCTCATACTTATTATTATATATTACATAACTTGGAAAAAAAAATGTAAATTAAATTTTGTTGACTTATGGTGACACTATTTTGAAATTGTAAGAGATGCAACATTTCTTCACTAGAATTTTGGTCTTTATACGACTTTTAAAATAGAGGATCACTTACATATACATATATATTTAAACAATTTGAGAAACAGATACCACCTGAACATTCTTTTAGAAACTAGAATTTTGATGAAAATTTTTACCTATTGTTCTTCATTTGTGAATTAGTGGGGGTGTCATTTCAAACCAACATATCTCCAGCGGTTTTTCACTAACACAAGTGATCTGAATCATCCTGTATATAGAAGAATTTGACAAGTTGCATTGACAAGTTTTGTCAAATTAAAATTATTTGTTATGTAGAGTAATTTGTTTATTATTATTTGTTTATAAAAGTTGTAATATGTGTGTGATTGTTTCTAGAGTTTATTTAATTGAGTAAATTTTAAGTTTTTTAGTGATTTTTTTCAGGAATAACCTAGTACAAAGTTCTAGGTTACATGTCAAATTAGGCTTCACGTTTTTTGGAAATTTCACTGTGTCTAATAAATTTGTATAAATTGATTTTCTTTTTACCAAATTTTATCCCCAACTTATGTTACAAAATTTCGTATGCCTGAAAATTTTTTTTTTCATAATAACTCCAAAATTTGTATATCTAAAATTTTTGGAATTACATACATAAAACCTACATACATTTCTGAGAGTAGTGATTAGTTGCGATTTGGATAATATAACTATTTTTAGTGATTATTTCAAAATAGGCCTAACTTTTCAGCTATTTTAGACTTTTTACGTAAAAAAAAGTTTTTGCTAATAAAAATAAATTGATTTTTTTACCAACTATATTACAAAACGTTTATATATCTTGAATAAATTCAATTTTTTTTGTATGGTACATATAGGCCTACACTTTTCTTTGGGATATTCACTTCATTTTTTCACATATTTTGATTCCTGACATACTTACTCCAAAACCGTAACATGTAACATTTTTTTTCTTAACACAGATAAATTCTATACACTTTCCTGAAAAAAAAAGATGTCATATAAGTTGGGTTTTGAATAAAGTTACTATTTTTTATGATTAAAAAAAAAGATTAAAAATGTCGAAAAATCGCAATACTTTATAGTAGGTGGGTGGAGGGTTAAGTACTCCTCTTCTTTACACCACAGCTTCATTTATCGTATTTCTTGAACTTGGTTTTAATAAAATAGATAATTGTGATGTATTTAGTTTAATGGTAACTAATAAATATATTTGATCTAAATATTCAGTAGTGTTAGCGAATTAATATTATGTTTATTATGATTTGAAGGCTGCAAAAGGAGCAGCTATTAGTGAAGTTCGTGGAACTGATGGTTGGGACACTGAGGAATGGGGAGATTTAGAGGAAGAACCAGAACAGGTAAAATTATATTATTCTATGTTGTTAGTTAACTGATGTAGATTGTAATCCCTGTTTGAAAAATTCTTGGAAATATATTTTTCAAAGAATTATAGAAGTTGTTAAGACAAGTGTTAAACCTGGAACAGTTGTATATTTCAGGTAATTAAAAATGTATATGCTTCTGATAATTGTCTATTTGAGATGATTAAAATTTCCCCAGCATAATAAATAATTTTTAATGTTTTTTATTTTAATGGTTTGAATGGAAAGTTGATATTCAGATCTTTGTTTTGGGTGGTTTGAACAAAATGACATATTGCATTAGAAGTTTGTGTCCAATTTGTATAATTCAAGAATGATTATAAATAATATAAAAGTAATAATCATACATTTTAAAAATACCTTTTATATGTTTTCATATATAGCTGAAGAAAATGTTCTACACTTTTTTACTACATATTTTATTGTTCTACACTAAATACTGATTATTTTTCTAATTTTGAGAAAGTATTCTACATAAGTTTTTTTGAAACAAAAGTTAAGAAACCAAGAAGTCCATGTCCCATGTCAGGTTGTCAGCTTTACTGTTAAATACTAAAGAGTATTTAATTCCCACAAAAATATTTATAGTTAAAAACTAGTTATTAGCAGGGGTGGAGAAAATTTGCAGGGTCCAATATTTTCCCAGAATCCAAAATTTGGACAAAATTTCACAAAAACCGTTGCATATTTTCATTGAAGTTTCATTTAATATTGAGATATAATGATTATTAAGAACTGTTGTTTGACTAGATTTGGTTAAAAACGATAAATTTGTGTCCAAAAGGGGGTAAAAGATACTGCAACAACAATAAATTGTTGCATTGGTTTTTTCGAAACATGACCTTTTGTGTAAATTGATTTTTTGTTTGACTGGGTTTGCTAAAAAACTGGGGTTTTTGAAATTAGTAATCTTAAGGGTGGTTTTTGCCCCAAAAAGGCGAATGTCCGTGTTTTCCCCTGTAATCTACACGAATTTCGTGTAGACTTTTTGTTTGACCAGATTTGTTCTAAACTAAGGAATGCCTGTTTCTAATATTAGAAGGGAGGCAAAAGTATAATAATTGCCTCACACACGAAATTATGTTTCCCACTTCAAATGAGTTTACAAGTCAATCATTTCCCTTCTTTTTTTCCCTCCTGACCCATATCTACTCATTATTTCATGCCTATGATCACATTTTAAAATTATCATCACATTGCACTACTTGTGACCATTAATTTTGAACACTGATTAGAGTCTATTTTGTTCAGTGGAGTATGCAGTGCACCATCTTATAATTATAATAATAACAACACAACATTATTTTTCAGAATCATTATCCAATTATTGTATAGTAAATTACCTTTATATTTCATGTTATTTTAGTTGCTAGTAAGTTCATTTTTATTTTAGTATGTCTTTTTTCTTTACCAGGACAAAAATTTCCTTAAGGTACCTTAATTTCCTGGCCTTATTTTTTACCGAGCAATTTCTATAGAGTTGCCTTCATTTCCCCGAACTTAATTCATGCTTTCAGACATACTTTCTAACACCTTGTAAATAGTAGTAAAAACTTGTATAATAATTATCAAGTTAAAAGATATCCAACATAAAAAAAAAAAAATTGTTTGATAAATATTTTGCTGTAACATTTATTCTTTAATTATTTTAAAGATGTAAAGTTTTAATTTAGTTGATTTATTTTTTAGTCAACAACAACAACTGAAACATGGGCAGCTACGGATTTCTCTCCAGTAAATGATACAAATACAAAACCAATTAGTACATATAACTGGGGCGATCAGAACTCTATTGATCCTATGTCATCATTAGTTAGTCGTCATCCTCAGGTATTTGAAAGCCATTTGTAAATATTATATTTATTTGTGCACATATATTTATACAAACAAAAATTTTAATATTAATTTTTTATAAATTGTAAATATAAAAATCAAATTCACCCAGATAATTTAGGATATTCCTAAACAATATATGAGCACTGTGATTAGACCCAGGAGACATTGTCCATTAAGTAATATACAGTATCATGAAACATACTGTTGCATAGAACAATCTTATTGCATCAAAAGCTTTCTATAGTTTGTGGCTTGCGTGAATTATTGTATAGCTCCTGTTTCTTCCTGTATGTCTAAATAATGTAAAATTTCATTTACAATAATAGTTACCATGGAAGGCCACCCTACAAAGGAAGATGAGGAGGGATGAAATCAATAATAATTACTTTTTAATAAGGAAAAAATAAAAATTCCCTGGGATAAATATGAGTACTAATTGAAGAGGTAGTACTCTTATTTAATAAAGCCTCATTAAAAACTGGGCTAAGTGCCAAAATCATCGTTTTGAGATAAATATGAAAAACTATCTATATTTAATAATATTTCTAATTTGGCCTCAAAAACTAAATTATACAGTTATGGGACATTAGTTTATAATGCTTACTTAAACTACAAGTTTATTATTATATTTTTAAATTGAGCTATGGATAACATAGTTCAAAATATAAAATATGGTTTCTTACTATCAAAAGTATCCTTGTCCTCGTTGGTTAAGATGTGTTACAGCTGTTCCAACAAATCACATTCTCAAACACTACACATGAAACACATAATAAATTTCAAAAAATACACAGTTAAATCGTTAATCAGCTGATAGTCAGTCAGTGTTGCCAACTGCTAAAATGTTAAACAGCTGATAGTTGTTGTTGCCAACCGATCCTAGCTTTAGAAAAAACTGGCATTTACAAACTAAAATATGGCGAATATGGGGTACGGGACGCAGTTTTATGAAAAGATGTTAAGAGCATATAAAGTCCCAAAAAATATCCAATGAACTCCCTATACGCCGATCACATAGCCAATACTACCCACAAATACAATGATGTCTATAGTCTGGACATATTAAAAATCTGCAGCAAAGGTAAACATATGGATAGATTGAAAGAAATAGAAATTTACAATAGCTTAGAAAAAGAATGTACTAATATTTTAAATTCACAAGTTAATTTTACAGCCAACCCTATATATATATATATATATATATATATATATATATATATATATATATATATATATATATATATATATATATATATTACAATTAAATCTACAATTGGTCACAAACTATAATTAGATCTGTTTAGATAGAAATAAGCGAAAATCCTATATATGAAGAAATTATCAAGTCGGCTGTGTTGAGGTAGTCGCTTTCAGGAATTATTGTGTGTTCTGTTATCCACACCCTGGACAAACCTCAACAGCAAAAATAGACGACAACATCCAGAAAATTGGTATGTTGATCCGTGACAATCATCGTCTGAGTGTCCGAACTCTTGCTGGAATCCCAGTAATTAACAGAGAAAATGTTCGTCAGATTTTGCATGAATCAGTGAACATGCAGAAAGTTTGTGCAAAAATGAGACCAAAACTTTACACTTCATGGCAAAACAAAATTGAGAATTAACAATTGATCTTTTGAACAATGTTGACAATGATTCAGAATTGTCAGACAGAGTGATTACTTGTAATGAATTGTCATTTTTTACCTATGATCCTGAAACAAAGCACCAATTCGATGTATTGGAAGAACCTGAGTTCACCACAGCAAAAAAAAGTGAAAATGAGCAAATCAAAATTCTAAGTGCATAATGATTTTTTTTTGACAAGCGTAGAATTGTCACATTCAATGGGTCCCTGAAAGTCAGATGGTCAATCAACTTTATTACGTTGAGGTGTAAGCATGATACATCTCCAACTAGTAAACCAATAATAAACCAATTAATAATAAACAACTAATAAATAAATAATCGATGTATAAATAAATTATAATTTGTAGATATAATGTATTAGAAATAAGAAATAAATAAGTGACAATTTATGTGAGAGATTAATGAAAAATACGAAAAATGAACTTTTGATAGAAAAGTGCTTATATAGAAAAATGACAATATTTTTACATAGTGCTTTTCAATTTAATAAAGAGACAATAGAAACATTTATCGGCTCATATTTTAGTCATGGAACGTTCTAGAACAAAAGGGAGTGTTTAATAAATCACATGATGTTCCAAATAAGGAAGCAAAAGAGATTTCGCTATGTTGATTGCTTAGAATGATGGAATGTTCTAGAACAATTTAGTTTTTCCTGGAATTATGTTTTAGGGGAGGGAGTGAAATGCGCTTGTTGCTTACAATCCGTCATTGTAAAATCTTAACTCTTGCAGACGTGTAAGAGGGACATCATTAGATATGAATAGACACTCAAAAATTAAATTAAAAAATTGATAAACTTGAAGTTAAGTTTATCAATAAAAGAAAAGTGATTTGTTCACCGATAAAAATAATAATAAGTTGTTAGTAAGTTGAAGTACTTATATGGACAAAGTGAGTAAAATGTAATATACTTATTGTAATCATTTTTAGAAGCACTGTGGAGAGTTTAATAAATTTCTTTTATATCAATATCTGAATGGACATTTAGTAGTAGTTCAGATATGTTATAGTTGTGTGATAATAATTTAAATATTGTTTATGTTCAAAAAGATAGTGAATTCAAAATTAAAATGTACGCTTAAACAGTAATTTAGAATACCTATCTTCCAATTTTATTGCAGGATTTGGTGTACAAAGTACAATAAGTAAAGGTAAGAACACATGACCAAACTCTTAGGTCATAATATTTTTAATTGAGTAATTAAAAAACAGATAAGTGATGAACCTAAAAAATACACTTTCAGAGATTCTGATAGTGCTTTGTAAACGAGTGAAAAAACAAAGACTCGATTTATGGAAGAAAAATTCCTGGATGCTTCACAAGACAATGTGCCTGCCCATTCCGTTTTGTCTGTGAAGGTGTTTTTTGCAAATATGGCATCACCATGTTGGACCACCCATCTTACTTGCCCAGCCTCTGGCCCCCTGTGACTTTTTTAAATTTCCTAAGGTCAAATCGGAGTTTAATGGGACAAGATTTCACCGTGTGGAAGTGTTAAAAGCAAAAGCGATTGAGGTACCCAACAAGCTGACAGAAATGGACTTCTTTGAACAGTGGGAAGTTGGTATGGAGCTTTGAAGGGATCGGTATGGAAAGTACATTGAAGGGGATAAACTTTGTAACATAATTGGTGATCCATAAAATGTTTTATAGCACCAGTCCGGTTATTTAATTACCACACCTCATAAATACTTCAATAATAAACACAGTTTTATAGAACTTGTTTTAAGATATCTATGGCCATATTAAACCTTCCTTTTAAATGACTTAAACATTTATTTTATATTTTTAAAAAATTTGCAGAGTGTTCAGTAACACAGGAAATTCCTGGAAAAGTGGGAATAGTACAGGAATTTAATATGTACTGGAAAAAAAGTAGGATTTTATGAGATTTTGAAACTTTTCTTGAAAAAGAATTATATTTGATTTTTATTCTTTTGGAAAAAATACTAATTTGAAAGTCAATTCTAATAATTTTTGTAATTTTATTTTGAAATCCTAAAAAAAATAAAAATCTAGTTTCAATTTTTAATCCTAATGCAATTTGCAACCTATCCAAACAATAGTTCTCATTTTAAAACACTTATTCCCATAATCAGGATTTTGGATACTTGGAACCCTTCCGGTCCAAATTAGGGCGAGTTTTTTACTCTACTGTATAAATAAAATGAGTTTTATTATTTGTAAGTTTTAGTTATATTTAAGTAGTTATGGTGTAGTCTACAGTAACAAAAAAGTTGGACTTCCTTCTTTCAGTCTTCAACTTATCAAAATAAACAATGTTTTATGTAATAATACCTTTTGTAGCATTCCAAAATTGAAATGAAATAATTCTTTCTAAGATATTGATGCAATATTCAAGTCCAGATAAAAATTCCCATTAACATGTTACATCATACATCATATTATTATAATATCATATAGAATGTTGCTATATTTTGGTCAAATTTTAGTAGCTTTTTTTCATCCCTCCGAGTTTCCCATAATTTACATTTTTCACAAGCATATTCGATTTGGATTAAAACTACCCGAAATTTGATATCCCTCACATAATATTACTGTTCTATTTTTGTTACCAGGCTCCATTAATTTACAAAAAATCTATCAATGTTTGAAATAAAAAGTAGCTTTACTTTTAAAGATTTTACACAGATTTTTGTTTGTTTGACTTTAGGTTTTTATTTTTTGGTGATTGAAAGTAAAAAACTCAAATTCTATATTTATTTATTGAAATAGACAAAACATATTATGTAGCAAATTTTAAGAAAATCTTATTTTTGCGTTCATAAATTATATCGTCATAAATATTTTTGAAGTTGTTAAAATTCAATTATAGACTGCAATACAAATTTAGTTTAATAATTCATTATAAAACTTTGTTTTATAATAAAGATTTAAAACATTTTTTCAATCAAGTCCACTGGTGAGTCTTATCTTTTAGCTAATTGTAGAATCAGATGGTGGTGTTTTTTATTATCTTCCATTAATATGGTCTTTAATGTCCCACAACAATTTACTTTTCCTATAGTCTTCAATGAAATATAATATTATATTGCTTGATAACTCTCGACCTTAAAACTAAATTAATAATTTATGATGGAAGCTTTTGTTCAATTATACAGTAAGGTATTAGTGGTTTGCAACAGGGGTTGTTTTAATTTTTAAATATAAAATATCCCCTGTATAACTTTTCAAGGAAATCTACTTCTCACAAACTTCTGTTTAATATTATGAAGACATAAACTTCTGAAGAAATTGGCACTTTCTTCATCGTATATTTTACCCTATATTTCATATATAAAACAATGCAGAAAAATCATCAATACGATACAAATGAAAAAAAAAAAAAACTTTTAAATTACCACAGATTTCTTGAACATAGCTTCTAAACTCTTGATTTTATGGGCAAAAATATTTGAATAAACATATTTTTTGAATAGTGTCACTCATAGCTTTTGTAAAATATATGTTTCATTATCTTGTAAAATAAAACATTATGTAGCAATAAAATAAAATGGAATTTTTTAGACATGAGACTGTGGTCAACAGTTTTTTTTACTGCGATCGAAAACATTGGCGTCAACTTGCACCAAAATCTACTAGTCACATTTGTATCATGCCACAGAGTAAACATTAGTGTCTTTTTGCGCGCTACATGTTGCACAATATTTCTTTTTTACAATATTCTATAGGTTTCAACAAGAAAAAAACTGTTGAGAATAGGCAAAATAAATATAACCAATACTAGTCAAAGAAATCTTCTTTTGTAGGTGATATTGTTAACGTAATTATGATCAGAAAAATATTTCCAATTCAAACATATACTACACTCATACTTGTATAATAACCTCTCTTACATAATTTTAACAATTTCAAGTCAAGTTTTAATGAATTTCTTGACTTAATGAATGTTTTGTATTTAGAGGTGGCAGCAAAATTACACCTGAAAGAGTTGAGATGTTTCTTAGGTCTGATCCAGGTTTGATGTTATCCAGTCTTGATCCATACAGTGTTTTAGATACTTGTCACATAGGTATAAATATTTTTATGTTATTATAATATATTAAATAAAATTGAATTGTTCTTTAGAATGAACCATCGTCAACGGAAGACAATAAATTAAAAAGAGAAGAAAAGAAGTTGCAGAGGCAGAAAGAGCTTGAAGCTAGAAGAGCTCAACGCCAAGCAGGACCAATGAAACTAGGAACTAAAAAATCATAAACCTAACACTACCAATTACCATTTATTTGTCTTTATATCCTCTTATTCAGTGTTTCCCTTCTTTTAGAAATATATTGTAAGAAGACTGTTTTATAAGGTGTAAATTTGTACAATCTTAGTTTAAGTGTATACATTTATACTGATAATATAAATAATTCTGATTTACTCCAAGAATAAATATCAGTGATAATAAATACTACAATTACTTGTAATCTAAGTAATTTCTTACCATATTTTCTCTTATTCTGTTAAAATTGCAATGTTTATATACAGGGTATCATGATTAAACTGATTTTTAACCGAGCAAGATCCTGGTTATCTTTACCATTTAGAATTTGGCTTGTATGTTTGTGTATTTGTTGTACAGTTATCACCAACATGTTTACCAATATTTATGAACTATAATGTAAGGTTGTTTGCAACTAAGCCAAATGATGTACATAAAAGAAAATGATGTTTTATATATTATTCTTTTTTTTGTTTTAAAATTATGGCAACTTAAAACAGTATTTATTAAAGCAAACAGTATTCTCATTTCTAAAGCAAAGATGTAAGTACTTTGACTAGGAATAAGTGCACGCTTCGAAGTAATAAATATAATGTCCCGATGAAAGCATATGAACAGTCCGCCAAGGAAAAAAAAGTAAAGAGAATTACATCTCTTTTTATAGTTTATCCACAAGATGTTTTTACAAGAACAGAAATAAAAGATTTCCTTGCTTACTACTTTTTCATTGTTTCTATTAAAACTTTTTCAAGTTTCATAGGGTTATAAAAATTTCAAATAAAACATTGCATATATTATAACAGTTGATATAACTTATATAACTTGTGTACATAAATTGTATTTTAGTTAAAGTAAACTATAAACATACTGTATTTGGATCCTTTACGCTTCTAATAAATAAATACCAGCCATTGAGGCCCACCAATGATGGGGATAAAGATAGTTTTTTAGTCTAAATATTCAGCATTCCAGGGTTTAATATATTTCAATTTGTACAGTAAAGTGTACTACCACTGTGGTGCAAAGAGCAAGCCACCCACTTATAAAAGATTAAATTTTATTAATTCTCCTTGTAACATATTTTATTCAAGTGTACAGTAGTTGTGGTATTATTTACTGTTACTTCTTTGTCTATTGTGTGTTACATTACAAGGTAGTCAATAGTCATTAAGGTTAAAAGAATGATTTATTTAATATATTAAGACATCAAGGAATGAGTTCGTCTGTTCACAAATCCAATAGTATAAAGGCTGTCCTGAATATACTATTATGTTTGTTTGAGTGTTTTATGACTTACTTTGCTAATTCATGTTAACCACATCTTAGGGGTGTGCGATTCCGGATTTTTAGTTTGAGCCGAGTCTCGGTAAATGTAGCCAAGCTTGAGCTTTTATAGGGCTCAAGATTTTCCTGAGCTCAACCTTTTCCTGAACTCAAGTTTTTTATGAGCTCAAACTTTTTAACTAACTCAAGTTTTAATTAATGAGCTCGAACTTTTATCAAGCCTTTTAACGATCTCAAGTTGTTATCGAGCTCAAGTTTTTAAAGCTTCCGATAAATTTTACATTAAATAATAATCATTGACAGGAAATAGACACTCTCGATCGAACCAAAGTATTGTTAGGAATTAGGATAATTTTAGTTAGGAATATAGTCTAAGTTCTTTTTAGGAACACAGTATGACAACAATTATTGTGACAGACCTGGAAAAATGATGAAATTGCTTACCTTACAAGCAAGGCAGACGTCATTGATGCTACAAACACATATAAACCCTTGGGTGGGAGAAAACTTGGTCAGTGGGCCAAGATTAATCGAGGGAGGTGCTGCAGGAATTTTTGAAGATAGCCAGACGGACTTGGCGAGTAAGAGAATCCTGGGAGCGTAATTCTGGAAGATAGCCAGACGGACTTGGCGTATACGAGCTACCTAGGAGTTTTGAGACTTCAGATGAGCATCCATGAATGGCAAGCAGGGTGAGCAAACTTCGTGTCTAAACCTTGTAATTATTTCAGACACAAGTAATAATAAAATATAACGTAGAATCAGATCTGTGAGTCACAATAATTAGAGTCATTCTGCATTAATAGTAGTAATAAAGATATTGTATTATTATAATAAGATAGGAGATAGTCATTGTTAATAAAAATTAATTAGTATACTGAACCACTGATTTGATGATATTTAATTGAAAAGAAGAACCCAGGCAGTTTTAGAGACAATGATACATCTTTTTATATCAATATAAGGGATGCAAAAACTACAATTAAGTTATGGACCAAGTTAAAATTGTTATTCGATGATTCGGGGGTTTACAGTTCGGGGTATTAAAAATAGGTTATTGGGTAGTATAATTTTAATAAGTTTAGAGAGAGATTCAATGGCCATTTACGAGAATCAGATCTTTGAAACTGGACAGAAATTGCGTGGTAAAGATTTCAATATTGACGACGAATGGATGGAGTGATTATTATTAGCAGGATTACCTGATAAATTATCACCAATGATTGTGGAAAATGAAGATTGTGGTATTGTTATTACGGCGGATTAAATAAATAAAACCAAAGCTACTGAACAAGGAATTCAATGTAAATAAAAGTGGCAATGCGTACGCTAGGAAATTAGGTTGACACAGAAATAAACAGTTGGTTATAGAAATGATGGACATAAAATGTTATAAGTGTAAACAAACTGAACATTTAAAAAATAAATGCCCTAGTTTCTTTTCAACAGATAATAGACCTAACCTAATACCATCAATTGCTTTCAGTGCAGTATTTTGAAGTGGTAGCTTTATTAAATTGCAGTGGTACATACATAGATTCTGGTACTGGTGCTCAGTTAAGGATAAATCAGAGTTGAATTGAAAATACCCCTATATCTGTACAAGATTACAGTTATATGTTCAGGTGACACGTTCCAGTAAAAACTGTTGTTGGTAACATTAATCATGATATAACAGTGAAAAAATGTATTGTATTTTCCAGAATTGACTACAAATTTATTATCAGTTAGTCGACTAATACAAAATGGGAATGTTATCAGATTTAAGCAGATAAATGGGATTGTTATAAAATTTATAAGCAAAAATAACTTGTTGCTACGACTATTTATTGAATTGTTTTTACAGATTAAATAAGTATGTTTACGCAGCACCAGTAGTCACAATGAAACATGGATAGTAGATTTATAGACATATAAATAGTGATTATCTGACTAAGATGAAAAATGTATTAGTGGATGGCCTTTCCTTCTCAGGTACAGCAAAAATAGAAAAAAACAAAATTGTGTAGTTTGCTAGGTTACTATTCTCAAATGAAGGTACACTGGCTAACAATATTTTGGAGGTTTATACATACTGATGTATGTAGTCCGATGAAAAATAAATTAGTTAAAATAAATATTTTTTTATTTCTTAAAAGGCAAAAAGAAAGATTTGGATTGTTTTAAGAGTTTTAAAGTTTTTGGTTACGAACTAACGTAAATAATCAATTTAATAAAAATACTTAGATAAGACAATGGAGATGATATTTGTAATAAAAAAACAGCCTAAACATAAAATGTTTAGAGATTATGTTACTTAGGTACCTTTGTTCAAAAAAACAATAACCTCTAAAATGACCCAGTTAATGTAGAAACGGATTGTCGAGACTAGATAATGTTTTAAAGAAAATGAACCTTGAGAGATAGTCGATGTAGCAAATCGTGGCACCATTGTGGAGTATAATGGGTGTTCAAAAGAAAAAGTGATAACGAACTTTTCACCTGTAGAAAACTTTCACTCGATATTGTATTTTAAGGTTATTGATAGATTTACCAGTAAAATTAAATTTGGATATAACACATTTAGATGTTACAACAGCTTTTCTTAATGGTATTTTAAGAGAATTTTTTTTTAAGTTGCTGCATGAATATTTTGAAACAGATTGTAAAAACAAAGTTTTAAAGTTAAAATAGGCTATTTGTGATTAAAAGCAATCGTCTAGAGCATGATATGAAAGAATATAAATTTGTCTGAATAAGTTGGGTTATAAAAAATCTGATCTAGAGCCTTGTTTAAACGCTAAAACTAAAATTGTATGACTTATTGCAATATATTTTGATGATTTAAAATTTTTTTTTTTCAAATGATGTGATAAAATATATTTTTTTTAAAGTTTAACTAGGTTCAAGATTTAAAATAAAAGATTTGGTCCAGGTTAAACAATGTCTCAATGCAGGAGAGTAAATATTGATAAACCGAATAATATTATTACTTTGGATTAAGAAAAATATAAAAATACAATCTTAAAATGTTCCAATATGTTAGAATGTAAGAAATAGTTAGGACTGCCATAGAAAAAAATGTAAATCTTGGTAAAAGTAATGATAGTTTTAAGATTCAAGTTCAATATTAGGAACTTATTGGTAATTTAATATATCTAGCTATGTTAACGAAACCTGATATTGCGTTTTCAGTTAGTTATTTTAGTCAGTTTAATAATTAATTGTTATGATGAAAGTCCTTGGAAGCAGTCTAGAGAATTTTGAAGTATTAACAAAAACTAAATGGTATATCTTAAGATTTTGTAATGATAATACTCAGTTTGTTGATACTGATTGAGCTAGTAATCATCATTTAGGACATATGACAGAAAGTCTTATAGAGGATTTCTTTAAATTATTTTGGCAGTTTAATATCATGGGAAATTAGAAAACAAAATACATTTGCTTTATTTAGTACCAAAGCTGAGTGTATGGCCATATCAAAGCACATAGATGTGTTATATAATTTTATAAGAAAGGGAATATCTAATAATTTAGTAGCCTAATCTTTATTAATCATATATTGGTAAAGGTCGAAAAAAATATGTATATACCAAATTTGGACTCAATATCTCATCCATTTCCAAAGTAATATAAAAATGAAATTACAAACAGAACGATAGATGGGGAAAACGAAGCGTTTACATGTGGAGGTTTGTAGTAACTGTTTCTCAAATTTGGTTAGGTATTCTTGAATCACTCTCTCAATTGGCAAAGATTCAAATATTAACTTTAAAAATAATTGTGAATACTTATGTGGACTACTGCAAATCATGGGCGTCATCATCAGTTCATTAATGGGGGGGGGGACATATGCCGGGGGTCTGGGGGTATGGAAATTTTTTAAAATTAAACTTCTCAAAACATCGTTTTTATGCATTTATTTATGCGATTGTAACAGAAATGTAATGTTAAAAACCCTAGTAAAGACAAAGCCCGATCTTTACCTTTTAAGGTTTTAAGTAAATCATTCGTTTTTAGCAAAAAATATTTTTACATCTCAAATATTGGGGGGGGGGACGCACCCCCGCCCCCCGGCGATGATGCCTATGCTGCAAATTGATATAAAACAGTGACAAACCGACTGAAAAAACTAATTTAACTAGATTTAGTAGATCCTTTGGTGTATGACATGTTCCTTGGGTTTGATATGAATTAACATTTCCTTTGTGGAAATGTTGATTGGTGTAAAGTTATTTAATTAGATGTAAGCATTCAAACTGTGTGATATAATATGATATATGTACGAAATGTCCCGGATTAGAATAACAGTAAAGCGTAAACAAGAGATTTCTTGGTTTAAGTGAAGCCAATTTCCCTTTAGTACTAAAATAAACCAGTAGAATTCAACATCAATTGATATATGTTTAAAGTATTGTTAGATGGTTTTGTCAGCAAATTTTCTATAGAAGTATATAGATCGTCCTGAAAAGAAATACATATTTTGAATAACGACACTGTTTATTGAATCTAAGTTAAAGGAGACGAGGAGAATAATTTGATTTACCGCGGGTGTTATGTTTCAGGTACTGGTTATAACACGGACATTTTGTTTTTCAAAGATTAAAAATAATTTTTGTTGTTACTATTTGCCGTCATTATTTCATAATTGCTGGTTTAAACTCATATTTTTCAGGCCTTGTTTTAAATTTGGTCTATAATAAGTAACCTTAAAAAAAATCCAGTGGCCTAACGTCTGGTTCAATGTTACACCCTTGGCTCATAATGTCACTCCACGTCAAGACATACTCACATAAAGATGGTACTGGGGAAGTGCATCAACTCCTTCCTAGAAAAAAACCCCCAAATATTTTCATTTGAATAACGACCTAACGGAGTCAAGTTCAATAAATAAAGTAACACAAACCTTTGTTAATAGATTTTATTATTAAAATGGTAATTGTTTACAATTATTTTGTCACCTCTAACTTCTTTAGTATTTAGATATGTTATCAACAATGGACTACAAACGACAGATAAACATGTTTGAAGGCCCGGAACAACTAGAAAATACCAGTTACACAGGGTCAAAGTCTTATCAATGCTGCGATATGAAGCGGTTCTTTGCAGTCAGCAGTTCTAATGGCGTCGTGTTCCGGTTTCAATCCGTTTACCTACGAAAGGTTTGGCCAGATGGTTATATATATATATATATATATATATATATATATATATATATATATGTGTATGTATAGCTACCTGGCCAAACCTGTCATGATAGCCTATATAATTATCTCGCAAAGTAAGCATTATAAACTTAAATAAACATACGAAAGTTAACTCCATATTAACGCTATTTTTAAAGCCTTAGGTTAATTGTACAATGGCGAAGACAATAACCAATGGGCACCTTTTGAACCATCTCCGGACTCCAACGCCAGTAGCTCATCTGAAGACGACTTCTAATGTAAGTATCCCTCTTTTTTTTTTACTTTTCCGGGCCATAATAAATGTTATTCCTTTATTTACAAACATAAATATGTCAAATGTCTTCATACTAAAAAAGTTAGAGGTGACAAAGTAATTGTAAACAATTACCATTAAAATTATTATCATCCTCTGTATATTTTACCAGATACCAGTCACAAAGTTAAACTTTCCGGGTACGTTCATTTTCACTGAGAGAGTGGAATAAATCTTTTCCAATGGATGCTCGATTTTTAGACGCTTATCGAACAGATTCTATTAGAGATCAATAGATATTTTCCAGCACTTTTGATACTTTGTACGTGGGTAATTTTTTAAGTAAGAACCGTTTTTAAGTGGAGTAACAGCAATTTTATTTATGAACATAAATTGTATCAAAAACTTAATTATGAACATATTTTTACTTTTCTACATAGTTACCAAGAATATCTAAGCATTTGTTAAGTCGCGGCACTAGCTTTTGGATCCCTCATTATAGAACTCTGCCGCCTGACCATTTAACCAATTAGTAACAGTTTCTTTCAACACGTCATCATTTTCAAATCGCTTTCCACCATCAAGATATTCTTTGAGTTTAGGAAACACATGAAAGTCTGATGGTGCCAGGTCAGGTCTGTAGGGGGGATGGTCCAGTAATACCCATCGAAAGTTGGCCAGTTGCGTTTTGGTCATTGCTGCAGCGTGAGGACAAGCGTTATCATGAAGCAGCATGACGCATCTAGACAGAAGTCACCGCCGACAGTTTTGAATAGCGCGCCTAAGCTTGGATAGTGTTTCGTAATATCTCTCAGCACTTATGGTCATTGCTCTCGGCAGAAAGTCACAATTGGCGGGTTTATTGATTAACATGACGACAAACAAAGCATTGTTACGATAGAACCAACAGTGGCAGAGACACGAAATCAACTGACTGCATAGTTAGGGACTGGGCAAGAGTGGCTAACTTTGAGCGGGCGTCACGTGACAGCCCGCGCGGTAGCTATGCACAAATGGCTCTTACTTAAAAAATGACCTCTCGTAATTGGTGGTCGACCGTAAACTCTTTGACGCTCTTCTCATTTTCAGATGCACTAAAATAAAATTCTTAGTATTGCTTTTGTCATTAGTTTAAATTAATTGTAGCATTAAGGAAAGAAAGTTCAAGGGAGTTGTGGGATTTAAAATTATGTATACATATGTTTGAGACAAAAGTAGATATTGTAGAGATCCAAGTGGAAAATTTGTGTCACTAAAAAATGACTACTAGCTCGTGTGAATGTTACCAGTATAGCGGTCGAGATTTGTAACAGATTTTCTTAAATCTAGGCACAAAAATATTTTTATTAAAATGACATGTAAAATTAATTTTGAAATAAAAAGATTTTTATTTTACATTCAAAGTAAAATAATGTAACTATACTTTATTAGTTTTGTAGAGACAGTAATTTGATCTAAATTGATCAATTGTTGAATATTTACGTGTTTTAATTATTAACCGGTTATAATATTAAAGTTTTCTTTAACTCTATACATTCTATACTATCTAGTAATCTCTTAAACTTAAGTCAGTATCGCTACAATTTGATCCACTATGCAGTGGCAGAATATTATTACTTCGTCTCACAGATGGCGTCGTGATCTAAGAATCAATTATGTAATTAGACTTAACTAATTTTAAGAAATAATTATAAAACGTTGTTTATTTGTTTATGATCCGTTTCTATTCTCATAAAAATAATCTGTTGTTATTTAACATTAACTAACTTTCAATTGTACAGTAATTTAGAAACTCGTTTTTTCGTTTCTAAATTCAATAAAATTCTAATAGACTATGTAGGCCTATATATTATTAGGAAAATAAATCATAATACATAACACCTAATTAAACGAGTATTGTTGAGATAAATAGAAACAAAACTCATTAAATCAATTAATGTAAAATCTGCCATTCGCTATGACTATTTGTTCAACTTAACAAATTAAATGACAGACCAACTGACTTTAATTAATTATATACCGTAATGAATTGTTTTAGCTAACAACATGATAAAATATTGAAGTAAAACAGCATGTTAAAATTCTTAAACTTAAGAAAATAAAATTTCACGAAAATGTAATCTGTAATTAACAATGAGTATGTAATCTGTGAGAGAAAGATAATGTAATATTTTGTTTGTGAACTGTTTATGTTTAGTACTGCGATGCCGAGTGAATTTCTACAGTGCTTCAGTCGGCAACGCTTCTTGCATTAAGAAGCAATGTTTTAGTTTCAATGCACGTCCTGTGTGTCGAAGCACGACACCATATTTTACCTTTTACTCTAACTCCTTACTGCGGTAGAAATAATAAGGAAACGTTTAGAAAGTAATCGGTTAAATGTTCTTTATTACCGATTTAGTTTAGAAGAGTCCTCCCAATATCTCAACCTCTGCTTGTGCCAAAAATTCGTCCAGTTTTTCATTAAAATCAAGTTTTTAATGACGACGGTCTAGGTTCATTTTCGTTTTTGTCCTTCACTTTTCTGCACTTTGATTTTCTTTTAAATTGGGTTTTTAGCACACCTGAATTGGGTGGGAAGCACACAAAATTGGGTTATTAATCTTCAGCTTTATCATAATTTAAACAATCAGTACAGTCAATATTGAGAAATTAGGTATTTTCAACGCCTTTATGGCCCATTTTGTTTTGTTATATCAATAATTTTCAACTGACGTTTTCAGAAGATGGATAATAAATAATAAGTATGTTTGGTCCTTAGAGGCTATATCGTAGGGAAATTTCAGTAAAATAATAGGTATAGATTTGGAAAAAAAATCTTAATATTAAACTTTTATCTTATGGACTGGTACATCCAAATTTGTGTTATAGAGAAAATGTCATCTTTTGTTTGTTAGAGTTATAGTTAAGTAGCTCATAATACTTCTATTCTCAACTTTAACTTAAAATATTTTTTAACTAAATAAAAGTATGTATTTCTTGCACTCTGTTCAAAATGTACTTCACATTCAAATTCCATACTGGAGCATAATTAAAGGTGCTCGTAAGAAATACTTTAAACTTAAAGCTATCTTATTTAATTTCCTAATTCCGAAATACAATACATGAAAGTCATATGAACAATTATTGAAAAACGAATTTAATTTAAATCAATACTCAATCATTTAACAATAACCTATCAAACCAATACAATCTTATAATAATTGGAAACCATAATTATTTCGATCTATGTCTACTTATATCTTAACCTTGATAAAATTAAATAATAATACCTATCTCTTTGAGATCAATGATATTTTAAATCAATACAACTTAAATTTATGATATCCACATTCTCTTCACATCAAACCTTCCTTCTACGCACACCCATAACACAATCTACTATCACCCGTTCCCTGCCTTTTTAGGCTTACTATTTTTTTCTTGAAATTGTTATTTTCTGTCCCGAGAAGCTACAAACTGGTTGTTTTGTTTATTTGGTCTTGGTTTCCAACACTTCCGATTTGTGAAATACGTTGCACCGACGAAGCCTCTTGACCGGCGTTTAGTCTATTCACTTTACCCGATTTTTTCGCTAATGAAACATTCTTTAAATGTTAGCTTCCGTCAAAGTATTTTAAGAAGCTTAATCATATACTCACTATTTAAATAATTAATAATTAATCTAGGGTTCTTTTTTTAGATACTCATCTCCTAATATTCCCTGGTGAACAAGAAAGTGGCACCACTCTCTTTCGTGGCAATAAAGTTAGATATAGGATTCTTGGTGTATGTTCTTCTTCTCCTTTTGGACTGCTATTATATCTAATTGTACCTTCATGAAGTATATATGTGATCACCAATGTTTGAATTATCATAACTTTAGCCATGGTGTATATCCAAATATCATTGTCTTGTGGAATGTCTTCTCAGTTATTTGTTAGTATGATCGGTCTTTTGTACACTGATTACGTAGAATTTTGGTGTGTGTAACGTCTTATCCTCATTAATAATTTCTATAAAGTTTCAAAAATTTAGCCTTATGACTTGTTGCTCAGGAGGAAGGTGTTACGAGAAGTTTGAGTTTTCCTCGTTTTCTGTGAAGTGAAAGTGATGTCTTCACAATTGATCTAGATAGTATATATTTGGAACATTTAGCTGATTTTACATGTTGACATTAATTAGTTACGGCAAAGTGGTTTATTTAAGAGGTCCTATTCCTTGTTGTTGTCTATGCGTATTATCATAATTTGACTTTACATTTTTACTATACAGTATGTGTCAAAACGAACCGAACCGAAATTATAAGTTTAAAATGTTTTATTTTTTAATGAAGGTAAATTATTAGTGAAAGTGAATAGAGATTTTTAGTGTTTTATATAGTTTAAGCACATGTGCCCTCCCTCCATTAAGTTTTAGGTAATATTTGTAACGTTCTTGGATATTATGAAACATATTTGTAAAAAAGGGCTTGTTGCATTCTTCTAACAAATCTAGTTATGCCTTCTCGAAGTTTGGCAATGGTAGTTGGTTGATCGTCTTGTTATTTTTTTTAATCATTCCCCAAACATAAACGTCAGGTGGAAAGAGATCAGGTGAATGCGGTGGGTATGAACAATCTGTTCTTCGGGAAACAAAACGGCCGCCTAACGTTTTTGATGCAACGCAAGAGTGTTTAATGCTCCGTGACTGATACTCCATCTTACTGGAACTCAAAATCAAGGTTTCTAGCACGATAAAACCTCGTGGGAACTTTTTCAAAAGTTTGAATGATTTTCTCTCTTTAATTTGCCCGGACTACTGTAACAGTATTTCAACGAAATAAGAACCCAATATAGCACCAAACGATTACGCGGTCACTATGTTGCGGCTTCTGTACGACCATATCATGATGTTGAGATACAAGAAAACCTGCCTAAATTACACAAGAATGTATACCTAAGCATACAAATCACTAACCAATATTAACAACTGGGGTTGTCACTACTCTATATGTACTGTACTATGGTGTGGTGAGGACGAAAAATAAATTTTTAGTCCTTTTGAATTCCAAATGAGTTTTTGTTTAAATTTGTTTTGATAATAAAATAATGGTGTATGACTAGAGCTTTAAACAAGCGGAACATATAAAATACCTAGGCTTTCTTATTGAATACCATGGATACATTGGAACTGAAATAAGAGAAAAAAATTAAAGCTGCAAATTGGTGTTATACTGCATTGCATTGGAGTTTCATTGCAATCCTTCATAAAACAAGAAGAAATAAAATTATGTTGCATAAAACAGTTATCAGACCTTTAGTGTTATAATGTTCAGAAACATGTTACTTGACAAACCAACACGGAAGATTTGGAGTGTAGGAAAGGAAGTTACTATGAAAGATTTTTAGAGCTTTAAGGGAAAGTGTAAACTGGTGAGGAAGAAATAAGCAGGAAATGAGAGACATGCTGGAAACCCAAAGGGGAAGAGGACGTACAAAGGAAAGATGGATGGATAATGTCAGGAATTACATGTTGGTTGTGAGTGAATGGAATAGAGTGGTCGGCATTTGTGCGGAAGCTATGGTTTTGCAGAGGACTGTAGCGCCCTAGGGTGAGTTAAGGTAATATACATAAAATACTTTTATTATGTCACTATAAAATTTAAAAAAAGAAGAAAGAAAATGTAAAATCTCGTGTTTAGCCCCCAGAGAAATAGTTACAATTGTCTCTTGTTGTGTAGCAGAAATTAAATGTAATAATAAAAAAAAAAAAAAAAAAAATGATACAAAGAGCCACTTTTTCCGGCTTTTGTTAGGTATTTAACAATTAGTTAAAATATATATTAATTCCTTAACAATTTGTCTATTTATACAACTGTCGTTAGCGTTAACGTAATAAACGAAGCCAAACATTAAAAATGTTACGATTCCTTTGTAGCTTAAAACATCGCAGAATAGACTAGTATACTGAGTTAATAAATTATATGAATAAAATAAATTGAATGATAAATTGTCGTATTTATAAATCTAAGCTTTTGAAATATGTGAGAAAGGAGGGATGATTTTAGTCGTAGAAAGTGATAAAGGCATACAAGTTTCGTAACCAGGCCTGTATTTAGTTACATTTTAAATCAATTAGTTAATCCTTCTTGCGAGAATTCTTTACGTGCTACGTTTTAACAGAATATGCTATTGTTATAAGCAGAATTAATTTTGTTTATAAATTTAATATAACACATACTTTACTGAATATGGGTAGTTTCCTAGAATCTCTACTCAAGTACAAACCTACCTTTTTTCATTATTTTCTCTCTTTTTTTGAAGGTCATCTGCATTTTTCAGACAGGCCATCTTATGGTTCATAAATTAACAATTTCTGGTAATTCACATAAAAATAATTTAACTAAACTGGTTCAAATATTTGTTGAAAATTGTGATTATTTTTTAACACCTTTTACTAAGAAATGTCCTGTTTATTTTCGTAACAAGTACTAACTACTTTTGGTTACAGGTTAGGTACGTTTTAAATAAAAGCCGGTCAGTAATACTTGTAATGATTTGACAATGGTTTATATTTACCTGTTGTTAATGCATGCATTCACAAATTTTTTGATATAACTATGTTATAATGTAATATCTTACTCATTGTGATAATCTGTGTTATAGTTACACCGAAATTTAAAATTGGCTTGCCTTTGTAAAATAATTATACCAATGACAGAACGAGAGAATAATCGGACTGTTTATGACGAACTTTTATTATTGATATTTTTTTGCATGATAATTGTTTAATTATATAAATAGTCATTTTTAACGCATTAATAGAACTATTTTAAAAGATTGTGGACGTGGAAAAACTGGACTTAATCCACATTTGAACAATGTTTAAACGAATTTTGTTGTACATTCTCTCGAATTATTTAAGATATGTGTGGTTATCTTTGTAAGTAACACACATTATAAATTTGTTACAGCATATTTTCATTCTTTAACCAGAAGAACTGTAAAATAATTTACCAAATGTGTAACTACCCAAATTTACAGCCGATTACAATGAATTAAGCACTACAAATAACAAATTTTGTAATTTTGACAAAACCAAAGTCCTCCCAGAAAGTCTCCTGTATGTGTAATTGCTCTTTTATTGATAGAAAAAAACTATAAACGAAAACTCATCAAAATTAAATTTTAAAAACGGAACTTAAATCGATTAAGGGGGTTGCTCTTACTCAAAGCCTTATCATGTACGAGACACAGATTACAATTTATTACTCTAGTGTTAACTGTAATTAATTGACACCAATGAAAATACAATTAGTCTCGTCCATCTAGATATTTCGGGATGTCGATAATTCTTAATTAGTTGACATTAATATATTCTAGGTTCAGGAGGGCATTGCTTGAATATTTATTGCATTTGATACTTTAGATGACATCGATTAGTGAAGATGTGTTATTAGTTTATTAAACAGAGAAATCAATTTGTAATATCTATTTATAAGTAACGATAAATAAAATAGTTTTTAAATAAATTTTTACCTTTTGATATTATAACATGCCACCTCATTTTATTTAAAAATTATAAACATGCCACCTTTTGATTTTTAAAGTTCATTGTGTGAAGCTTTAAAATATAAATAAAATCTATGGCACACAATAATATTGAGATCAGAGACCGCTGTCCACTGGACAATTACTGAAATTCTTAATGATCATATTTATAGAATTTTTGTATGTTTGCATGAAATTTTGAAAATACTGTATTTGTACGAAATTAGTGGAAAATTGTATTTAAGGACGAAATTGCTTGCTTACGCAACACTCAGAAAACGTTACTTTAGTTGTAGTGTGTTATCCTAACATAAATTTGTTATTTTTATTTAGTCAGCTGATAACGTTTGTTATAATGTTAACTCTTTAGATATTAAATGGTTGCATTTTTTGTCTATGCGTTATAAATCAGATTTGTTTAGAATGTTTGAACAATGTATACATTTCTTCCGTTTAACTTATTGCGAAACGTATATTTTTACAAACTCTAAGGAGTAGAGATCTTTAAAAAGAATGGTTGAAAATTCACTTAGATTTATCTTTGCTTCACAAATTGAAACAAAAGTAACGAATAAATATTTTAACTTTTTTTCGACAACTACGGAACTGGAATAATTGTGGTGACGAATTGTTGTGTTTCTGTAGAATTTTCTTTGTGACTTAACTTAGTATGTAAGTAAGTTTGTACAAAATAATGGCAAGGTTTATTTTTAAAGTATTTTAATATCGAATTAAAATACGCAATGTAATGTCTTGGTATACTTGAAAAGTTACAAAAAATAAACAATAACATTAACAAAAATAGAAAACGAAGTGTTTTCAGATATATGTTTATTGGGAATGTTTTCTTTACTTTGTAGGTACAATCATTTTATGAATTTTGGTTACACAATTTTGAATCACCCTCTCAAATTAGTAAAAAATACATATATCAACTCCTAAAGTGAATTCCCTCTACTAATGTAGACAACTATAAATAATTATCAAACAATTCCAAAGATATTCAACAAAACTAATTTAACTGTCAGGTTAATTCTTTGGTCTAGTAAAGTTTTCTCAAGATTGATATGAATTAACACGCTGCAAACTCTTTTTCGTAAAATCACATTCTTTAATTAAATGTAAACAATCCAAGTGTGTGACATGTTATATTATACATAATGCAATCTGTATAAATCCCTATCAACAAACTCCCATTACAAAACCAATATAAAAAAATGATATTTGTCATAATTTCCTCAAAAATGTATATATGTATGTATGTATTAATATACACCGGCAGATATGTATTATATAAAATAAAATAAATTAGTTTTTTTTTAGATATTGTGATTGAATTGAGAAATTGTCGGATATTTCCTTGTTGTGTGATTGATGGAATGTTACATTGTTGGATTTATTTTCAGTAACGCCATACATTCATTATTATCCTATAATCACCTAAACTTAAGTCAGTATCCTTACAAATTGCTCTAATCTGCAGAGATAAAATATAACTTTGAGCGCAATAATGAAGTCATTTCTATTTTGTATTAAATACTTTTGTCGAGAAAGAAAAACGTGTGATGAAACACTATTTTCAACAGGTATTTCGCTGTGAGGTAAATACAAAACTTAGTCAATATTAACATTACGCCTAACTCTAAAATTAAAAGCAGATTTATACACATAATTACTTTGGTCTTGTACATTTTATGTTCTATGTTTAATTTCAACATAGACCATTGTTAACAGGTGTTTGATATATATATATATATATATATATATATATATATATATATTACGGGTGCGGTCTCCATCTTACTGGAAATAATAATCCTTACCCCCAAATTTCTTGTAATAACGGCTTAACGGATAAACAGAATTGACGGTAGAATACAAGTTTGAATTTTTATAATGTTATAAATTCTATACTATTCAATAATCACCTAAACTGTAATCAGTTCTTCTACAAATTGATCCACTTTGCAGATAGATCAAATACAACTTCGGCACAATGCTGAAGTAAATTCAGCAAAGCAATAAATATCTTTGTCGAGAAACGAAAAACGTGGGAGGGAAATGCAATTTCAGCGGATATTTCGTAGTGAAGTAAATTCAAAACTTCGTGAATGGTAACTTTACGCCCTAACTCTATAGTTAAAAGGAGGATTTATGTAAGACTTTGGGTTCATTGAATTATAATAATTTATACGAGGACAAGTCTGATTGTTCCCGTGTAAACCTATTTTTGGCTTCTTAACCTTTTATTACCTAATACTCAGAAAAATTGTATGTCTTGAATTTTAAAATTTAAATGCAGTCTTTCATTTGAAGGTAAATTAGAATTTTATCTCAAAAGAGTGCCGAGCTATATTGAAATATTTGAAAGGGAATTTTGTAAAAAAAATTTATGATAGTATTTCGAATACAATAGGTTAGGTTAAGTGCCCTTTCTATTCCACTATTTGGCTATCTAAATTGAGTTGTTACGATTAAAACAGGACATTGAGTAGCGAAGATGAAACACATTTTGAAGAGACCAACTCCAGAGATAATTCCAGATATGTGGTCTTGTCATCCATTCCTTGATCTTGGAAGATAGAAGATATTCACTAAAACCTAGCAGAGAATTTGGCGATATTTCGAGAATTTGTAGGTTCCATATTTTACGAAATCTTTGACATGAGGAATCTCTCAGCAAAATGGATTTCTGTGTTACCTTTCAATAACTCAACAAATATTTTGGTCTGATTTCAATAAGATTTTGCAGGATTTTTAAAATCTCTCGAACTATGGATGAAATTTCTCCATATTTATTATCCACAGACGTCTGAGGCACAGCAGTCAATAAAGATCGTGAAGATATTAGTCTTGAAAGATGTAATTAAAAAATATTTTTTCCTACTTTTGAAAGTTAACCTATATACATTTTTTATCAAACTATGGATAAACATATATTTTCCCCAATCTCACGTCAGAGATCTTTAAAATAAAAGGCCGAAAATGATTATTGGTTTAACCAGTGATTCACAATTTTGAAACAGAAATATTGCTTGGGAAATATAGATAGGTACCCTCTAAAATTGTTACAGATTTAAATATTAACTTTTAATTTCAATTATCTGCACTAGTATAGACTATTGAAAATTAATATAAAACAAATATAATCCAGACTCGGTAAAACTACTTTAAATATATTTCTTTGTAGGAATGTTTATTGTAACGCTCTATAATTACATGGAAACAATCCAGCTGTGACATCATATATACAGGGTATTGCGGATATTTACAAACAAAATAAACTGTGAAAAAACATTGCAATAACTTTCTCACAGACAAATCTTTAAAACCAAAATTAATACAATCTTGTACATTGAATTTGAATGATGATATGTTTTGGGATATTCTTCTTCAAAGCTCCTAACACCCTAATTAATTTAACCTTTTTTTGCCTTGAATTATAAAATTTCAGTGTGGTCTTTTATTTGTGAGTCTGAATTGAAAATGGAGATTGAGAATGGTAATTTCAGCTTAGAAAATCTCGATTTGTAATGATGTTTATTTTATTTTATTTATTTATTTTTTTAAAACAAATTTACGATTACATGTCGATTACTATAGACCGATAGGTGAAGAATGTCCTTTCTACTCCACTTTAAAGAATTGGGTTCGCTGTTTGAAACAGTAAATTTAAGAACTGTTCTGTTGAAGAACGTTATGGGAAACCAACGAAGTTACAATTTTAGAAACGTAGATGCAATTCGTTTTATGATCGTGGAAAATGGAAAAATATCCACAAAAAGCGTTATTGGGAATGAAATTTTAGGAGATTAGTAATTGTAATGGATTCAGCAAAGGTTGAATATTGGCCAGAACTGAGATCGAATTGCCTCTCAAGTAATTTTGAATAATTTTTAGCACGTCTCGTGTTTGAATGAAAATTGGGATCCATAGTAGTTATGACCTGGAGACCAAACAATAATTTTAGAAATTGAGACAAAGTGCTTCCACGCCTCCAACATTGCTGATGGGTCTGAAGTCATCAAAGAATA
This sequence comes from Aphrophora alni, assembly GCA_963513935.1. Taxonomy (NCBI): domain Eukaryota; kingdom Metazoa; phylum Arthropoda; class Insecta; order Hemiptera; family Aphrophoridae; genus Aphrophora; species Aphrophora alni. The sequence goes on from OY740768.1 coordinate 94,125,080, forward strand.
CTTTGGCGACGGTCTAAGAAAAAAAAGTGAAATTTTGCTAGTTGATTATCAAGAACCATCGAAGTAGAATATCTCAATAAAATAAAGAAGCATCTGATTTCTACAAGTCGAGTCAAGTTTTCAATCATGAAAGAATCATGTTCTTCAAGACAACGCTCCTTTTCACACAACCGCCAATACCCATAAAAAGTTAGCAGATTATGTTTCTGATACACCTCATCCTATTTATCTCTTCAGATTACAACCTCTGAAATGTTTCGTGTTAATGGTGCCGTAAAAGAGATTTATGAATAATTGTTTGTTTGGTGCATAACAAATATATATTTTTTTTGGGGGCTGAAAAAATGGGAACATACATGTGTTGAGAACAGGTTGAAATATGTACTTTTGTTTAAAATTAGTAGCTTCTTATTTTCTTTTAAATGTCAAGGTAGCAAGAAATTGTGTCTTTTTCTCGTTAATACCCATTTTGGAAATATAGGTATATAATTTATCTATGATGATGATGGTCTTTGAAGTGTCATTGTCATTATGATGGGTAAGATGGTAGGGGAAGCTAAGTTTCAAAGCAGGAGGTTTTATCAGAGATTAACATTCCGAAATAGCAAGGCGTGTTAAATTGTTGAAGGATGAGAGGAATGTAGAGGTGGGGATACTGTAACCGGATGGGAACTACGATATACCCTAGGAAAAAGTAATTGGGTATCTGTTGGATACACTATCCCCACAGAGTGGAAGGTTCTAGTTATAAAAGCAAAGTATTATGATGATACAGTAAGTTGTAGAATGGAAGAATTTGTTCTCTTTAGGTGGCAGGCGAGAATGGAGTTTTATTAGTACAGTATTGGTTTACAAGGCGACATAATAATAATTAATGCATATAATGACTGGCTTCTCTCTAAATATTTACTTAGTTACAAAACCCTATTTAAAAATATGGTAACATAAACAAATACATACAAGAGACGATGTTTTTTTTACATGAACGCTAAAAGTATATACTGAGTCCCTAATATTACAATATTATCTACTAGTGTAGTCGTAATATTTTATGAATAAATAATCATGGAGAGCAAGTATAGACATTGTAAATATCCTTTAATATGGTGGTAGTTTTTCTGGAACCCTTGTAAAATATTTGAATATTTTAACAGACTATTGCATAAGTCAGTAATAGTCGTAAGTTATATGCCTACTCACTTTGACCTCACAACTTTTCCCATTGTTTATTCAGTTCTGTGAAACAACATTAATTCAAATTAACTAGAAGACATGATAATAATGTTTAGAAGGTATTACTTTATAATAACACTTAAACATATTCAGTCTAACCTGTGAAAAATTTGTAATAAATTGTTAATGAAACACTCCATCTTTCACAACAAGAAACAAGAAAATACACCAAAATTAAGAAGTTTAAATCATTAATTAACAATCTTCTGTTGTTATGAAATTGTGCCATTGAACCACGAGAAGCTAGGCTAACTTAATGAAGCAGAAAGCATTCATGTCAGCCTATCCCTGTTATCAGATCTTCTTTCTTCCTGTCTATTAACTCGATAATTAATTAATGATTGATCATTGATGTGATTCTTTTGATGTATATTTCTGATTTTATTAATAATTTTATTAATAGATCCTTGATACAAATAAAAACATTAAGCAAGTTACTTACTTTGATACTACTCCATGATGACCGAGGAAATCTAAAGAAAATAATAAGATAATCAACATAAAAACATATGTTTTGAAAACAGTCGCGATTTGGTGAGACTTTCAATGCCACTAGGAACGTGAGTGTTTTAACACATATTTAACACACACAAAGAACAGATAAACCAAAATTATATTTTTGCATACTTATTAAGAAAACTTGAAGTTGGATTTAATTTCTATGTGTATCACTAAATTCATTATGGATTATACTACCTTCATAAATAAATGTTACTTCAGTAAAAATTATTTTTGAATTCTTGTATGAGTGTTTAAAATTATTTACATGAATTTAAAAGCTCAATATGTCTTAAAAGTCACAAAACAAAATCTCAGTTCATACCCGTGATAAACTTAATATGTTTTATGTCTCTATCTAATCTAATTTGACACGAAAAAATAAGAATCGTACATCACTGGGCTCTCTAATGAAGTGTACTTATTAAATACATATAGTTAAATACACTAAAAATGATTGACAGTGGGTAGCTTCGTGTTCTCCATAACAAACACGACCATGCTGCTATATTTTAGTCTTTGGTTTAATGTTGACTTCTACAGATACAATTCTATTGATTTTAGACAGGGCCAAAATATACATATTAAATAATTATATAAAATGTATGTGTTTATTAACTAAATACTTACTATTTATAAATAATGATGTAAATTTATACTTTTTAAAGGGGCCCAGTCCGAAACATCCTATTTCTTTTTCCTTTTTCTTGTTTATGGATTAAGATTATTCATTTTAATTCCGTAGCGGTGGAAATCTCCTGAATATGTGGTTTACAATAAGTACTGCTGCAAAATAGGGGTTTTTATGGTTTCAAATATCTCCTGACTAATTTTAACGTCGCAAGTGTTAACCAAATTACTTCTGAATGATTCGTGTCAAGATCCGATTGGATTGCTAACAATAAAAAATCTTCAAAATTAATAAATTAAAAACTCCTTGCTTTTTATTTAAAATCAATGTCGCTTGTATTGATTTCAATAAACATTTCAAATTTTAGAAAAAATATTCAACCGAACTTTGAAAATGAAGTAAAACAAAGTTATCATTTCCGCATTGTTTAAAAACAAATTTGTTAAATTTGTTATTATATTATTGCAGACTAAAAAATTTGCATATTATTATGTTATTTTTTTTAAACAACCATCAACACGTGAAACATTCAGACTTATTCTAGAACTCGAAACTAATATTGTGGCAAAACAGTTTCATTGAACGCTGTTTTGAAAGTTTAGTTCTTATGTAGCTGTATACTTTTCTTAACCACCCCTAACCCCCCCCATAAATAAGAAACAAAAGAAATTAGATATCTCGGATCGAGTACTGATCTAACGTTTTTTTAAATATTTTTTTATTTTATAATATTACTACACTAAAAACTACAAACAATGCGGGAGGTATAATGGTTCAACGCATACAAAGATTATTTTACATCTCCATATCAATTTAATGTGTGTGTACGCTTGTATAATAAATATTTTATGGCGTAGGTTTAGCTTTCGTCAGCCAATGTTATGCATCGGTTGTTTTAATACTTTTCAGTATGTGTCGTATATCTTTATTGTTGAGTTTTTGTTTGAAGCATTATTCTTACCAGTCTTATAAACTTTTCTTCTTAAAATTATGTAAACTAGTAAATAATATTTAGGTCGTGCTCTGAGTATCATGTACCCGACTGAGACGATTATTTCGTGACAGCCTGGATTCGCTCTAATCGGAATGGGATACGGTCCAGGGGTCCGACCAGATCAAATTTCGAGGATAGGATAAAGAGATGTTCTTGGCTCAGTTCTGAGGTTTTCAGGAACCAACCAAGAGGTTTACACTCTACATTAACAGTTCTTCAATGCCAAAAGGTCTTTTCTGGAGAGGTTGTGGGGAAAAGTTGTCCCAACCCTATGGCTACCAATCTGACCAGTTTCGGATGCGAATGACTGAGTCCCTAATCGGAAACGGTCTTCTCATTAGGACGCCCTAACTATCTATGGTCTACGTTTTACGTAAAGGTGTGGTAGACTGAATAACTTATTGTAAGTTGAAAATTTTCCCAGTAGGAACGATGGTAAAGTATCCCAAAGTTAGGAAGGAAATAGGCTGAATATTCTCCAGCTATGAACGAGTTATGCTGCATATTCCTTAGCTGGGGACGAAATAACCGAATATTCTCCATCAAAGAACGAGGTGGATGAATATTCTTCGGGTAGGAAGGGATGGGCTGAATATTCTCCAGCTAGGAACAAGGGACCCGGATATTCTACGGTTAGGAATGAGGTGGCCGGATATTCTCCGGCTAGGAAGGGATAAGCTGAATATTCTCCACCAAGGACGGAATTTACGGCAAAACAAATCAAACGAAATATACTTAATAATTGAGTTAACCCCAAGTTCCTCTTGGAACTCCCGAGAAATTTTCAACTCTATCTCTCACAATGTATGCCTAACAACGTTAAGATAAGACAATATTATTTGTTATGTCTAGTCTCCTATGTTCAGTACCTAGTGTCCTATCAGACTATCTTAGTACCTATTACTTACGCAATGTATCTAAAAGTTTCTTTTGGCAGTATCATCAATCGTCTCTCGGTGTCAGCTGGCATCAGCAGAGACTAAATTCGGGCAGTTAGTGCTCAGGGTGTGCACATATAGAGAGCCTAACGTTACATTTCAACAATATTTTGCAGTACAACTTGAATCCATCAAATTACGGATATATATATATATATATATATATATATATATATATATATATATATACAGGGTGATCAACTCAAGATGGCCATCGTTGGGATCTCGGAAACTATCAGTTTCTCGAAAAACTTTAAATTGGGAACTTTCTCTGGATTTATACGTACATTAAAATTACGGTGTTACCGTATTTTTAATCTTCGCCATTTTTCCAATATGGCCGCCATCTTTAATATTTTTTTAATACAAACACTATATTTTTATTGTAATTTTTGGTAGAACATATTATTTTATGACACTTTTGTTCTTTGGTATTTTCTCTAAACGCAGCCGTTACGGAGCTACCGGCTGGCAAATGTAAAAACAACTATTACTGACATGTGATTTTATTAGTGAATTGCCTTTGAGTAAGCGCACGCAAATTTATTTTCACCAAGTTGGAACTCCAGCACACAAGTTTGGCAGGGTAAGGGAATTTTTACACGAACCTTTCCATAATAGGTGGAATGTTAACCATGTTGTACTGATTGGAGATTTTCATTAACTATTCTGTATTTACAAGTAACAACCTTTATTTATTTTGGATTTTTCCACTCAATGGAGATGTATGAATCACAACATCACAGAAAATTACTTAAATTATTCAACTCCAATAGTCAGAAACAAATATGTTAATTTATTCTATTTGTCAGGTTTAGAAGCAAACCAACCAAATTGTAACATTAATCTGCCTGGCCTTCATGTCATGTGATTACACAAGTTTATTAGGATTAGGCTATTCTATGCCAAGGAATTATTGTAAAGAATAAGATATAACTAATAAATTGTTCATATTTTCTAACCAGTACTGAAGAAGTAGCTAACTTGGTTTTACTAAATAAATAAAATATATAAACAATAATAGTTTTTTGAGAAGTACATTAATTAATTTTAAAAATTATATATTAAAATTTAAACCTTTATTAGGTATTTATTGTGAATATTATAATGGTAATATCGTGACATTAAAAACGTAAACATAACTTTATCTCCTAAAGAAACCATTGAGCAAACAGGGAGTAGGGATTAGGCAAACAGATTTAATGTGTTTATTATATTATAAAGGATTGTGGTATTATGTCATGTGCCATAGCTCTAACTACATGAAGCCTAATTAACTGACATACATCCCTTTACCTATGAATTATTCATTATATCACCAACAACAATAAACTTATGCAAATACCTTGTCAAGTTGTATATTCAGCTTTGATTGTCGTTATCTCTGTACATTATCACACGTCTGATCAATTAAATACAGAAAAAATAGTTTCGTTGATGCTAAGAACTAACATTCATATTTAAAAGATAATTTCATATAATGTAAAAGACATACAAATTTAATATAAGAATGACCTTTTATAAAATTAATATTATTAACACATAAAGATTTTAAAACATTATGCTATCCGAGTTAGAGGAGGGGGGGGGGGTGTTAAAGGTAGCAAATCTAATAGTTAGATATTTTTAAAATACCAAACGGCTTCTTTATTATTCTTATTTGTATAAGAAATAATACATAAAAAAACAATGAAATGATAAGCACTTTGTATTTCTGTTTATTTCTACCTTTTTCAACAATATAAAGAAAGTAAAGTTCATTGTGTTTTAAAAAAAAGTTAAAATAAAGTAAAATAAAAAGTTTTTATCATTTAAATTTTCTTTTATGTTTTATTCTTATTAGAATACTTAAAACAAATACATTTTGTCTACTTTTTTTAGGACATAAATTCCAGTAAATCGTCCATTTTATACCTTCAAATAAGCTAAAATAAAAACGTTGTAAGCAATTTCTAAAGATATACCCGTGACAAACCCAAAATGATTAATGCATAAACAATTATTTACAATTAACTTGTTGGTAGTCTTATCTTCTTTATTTTTTCCTACAATCGTAGATAATTGTTGGTAATTAACTTCGGCGGAATGGATATAAAAAAAGAGAATCAAACCATACGAAAAAATATCAACATAGTATGTCAATTTTACAAACTGTAAAATTGTACCATTAAGTATTAACTCTAAGATGATGACACTAACTCTGCCAAGTATCTTGACATAACACCAGATGCGAAACTAAGGTGAAAGGAACAGGTTAAAATAAAAATAATAGAATTGGATATCAAACTCAAAAGGTTGTTTATAATTAATTTTATTATCCATGATTTGAAGTTAAAATCTTTTATGTAATTAAAAAATTATATCAAATGTTCTACTAGTCCGTTGATAACAATCATAGATTACTGAAGTCTGTATCTATTCATTAATAAATTTTATTACTTAATAATAAAACTACTTGATACATAGATGAAATTTAAAAAGCGATCATTTAAATTTATGTTATAAAAATACATCGTTTGTGAGTTTTTTTATGTTTGTAAGATGTAATCTTAAACACTACACAACAGATTTGAAAATTTCTTTCACTTTTTAGAAGCTAATTTATTCCCAATTAGTATAGCTTGTATATGATTACGGTTCGAAAAACTGGAGAACAGAAAACTTTTATATAAATAAAACTCAGTACAATAATTTTGTTTTCTGCTACGTCGTCTTACAAATATGAATCAATTAGCTGTTATGAAGTCATAAGGTATAATTGATATAGTTATATAAATATACTACCACAGTATGAATAGAAGGTGATTAACAGCAAATGTTTATGTAAAATTCAATACAATAATTTTGTTCACTGACACATTGTCTTACAATTATTTTGCCTGTTATGTTGGCAACGCTGAATGAAACTAACGATTATCTGTTAATAAGTCAAAAGTTAAATTGACATGGTTATATATTATTTAAACAATTTGGAATAACAACAAACGTTTATCTTAAACTCAATATAATCATTTTGTTTCCTGCCATGTTATATATATAATTATTACAATTATTTCACCTCATATGTTATCAACACTCCTCTAATATTGAAACTCACGATCAACTGAAGTCAAGAATTTAAAGAATTAAATGGATATAAATACAGAGTGTGTACAAAATATGGAAACGGCTTATTATTTCAAGGCCTTAGATAAAGAAATGTTCGGCCTCACATTTTAAAGCTCTTAACCTGAGCAATCAACAGAGTGATGCAAATTGTAGTCGGATTTATGGAGTGTTCTAAAAATTAACAAAACATGATTTTTCTCAACTTTTTAAAATGTATAGCAATTATTATTATTACATATTGTAATAGGTCAATTTAAGTTACCTAAAGGAAATTTTATTTTTATTTAATAATAACAAATTATGGTGTTATAAAATTCACAAATTTATAAACATAATATTAAACATTTTTTACAGGACTGAGTGATAATAATGATTTATTATTTGATTATTGTGATGTAAAGTAACCCAAGATATATTGAATATTACATATCCGCCATAGGATGCTCGAAAAAGGGAAAGCAACCCAACATATTTCTTAATTACACTACACAAAATATTAAAAGACAATTTTATAGAAAAATTAAAGTATCAGAATTTTTTTTTTTTTTTTAAATAGAAACTAATGTTCAGAAAGTAACAAGATTAAAAGTAACGGAGGAAGGCAAGAGAGGAATGTATTAAACTGAAATAAGGTTCAAATAGAACACTCACAAAAAGAATTTAGGGAAAATTCAAGATGGTTCAATCCTGGAAGAGCATATCATGTTGACGGCAATCACGTAGTGGAGAATAGTAAAAAGGAACACCACTACCTATAATGAATTTAAAAGGAAATTTAGAAAAATATTGGGGACATCAAATTCGACGAAACTTGAGTAAATAATAGATATAGCGTAGGAGTTAATTTGTTCGGAGCTTTAATATTTGTGTAAAATTATCAATAAAGCAGCGCATTTAGATCCACCGAACTTGGAGAATTTTGTTTAAATGAGACATTAAATTGTACTAGCTGGGTGCAGTCAGCAAACTAGGGAGAGTTCGTGAGGCAATAAAATTCCTTTGGGTGTTCGACAATTTGGGGTACAACAATTATTACTGTATTCTTTAAAACTGGCTGTATAGACACAAACAATCGAACAAGAAGATCGATAGATGTTAGGAGCCCAAAGAAATCGTCTATACGTGTCATTTTGGACTGAACATTCTCCAAATGACGATTAGAACAATCAAAAAGTTTGCGATTTAAGTCTCCAGATTACAGATGTTACACGCTTTACGTGATAGGTACAATGAAAGACGTCTTGAATTTAGTGTTGAAATAATTGATAGCAATGTCAAATTTCTTAATATAATTGTGTTTAGCGATGTAGATGAGAAGAAAAACCGTCATATTATGAGGATACGTGGTATAGAATTAGTAGAACATGTAAGAAACTCACCGAAGTTACTATTCTTAAACGCTCAAAGTTCTGTCAAGGTGTATGGTCCTTTATTTTTCGCCGAGAATTTTGTCCATACTGGAAAACAATCGATGTTACAACTACTACCTACAAGTTGGTACAGCTATATTAGATGTATGACGTGTAACAAAATGAACTCATATTACACATTTGTAATGTCTGTAAACAAATCTTAGAGTTTGGTTGTACTAAACAGTTAAATACTGTTTATACTTATTTCGTAAAATAGATTACGTTTGTATAACTAATGAGTGAACACAATTTATAAAATTGTAATTAAAAGGATTGTCTCGTTTCTTAATATCTTAATGTACAACATTTGTATTTTTTCCATCTTCAATTAACCCTTTCCAGCCTATCTTTACTACTGGTCTTCCTGACTATAGGTTCTTAATCTAATTTCCCCCCTTGAAATACCAATCTAGTGTTACAGTGAAGATACTCTGAAATGACTTCAATTATTTATTAAACAACATTTTTTTTTGTTGACTGAAATATTATTCATAAAATCCATAATTTATGGAAATAACCGTAAAATATTTACTTATTTAAAAAGAAGTTACTTAATAAAAAAATACATTGCATTGTTTTTAAAATTGATTCTCTTATAAGAACAAATGTAGCTGATTTAACACCATAAAATATGCATTAAATATACAATAAAATGTAATCTATCAAGTACTTTAAAGTTAATTAGGGTCACCATTTTACAAATGATCACTGTTATTACTGCTTTTTGTTTATTTAAAATTAATTTTAATTCGCTACGATAGACAGAGTAATTCAGGTTTAAATGTTTTATGTAATTATTAAATTATGTCAACTGTCCTGGGTAGTGCTAGTCTATCGATACAATTATAGATTTGTGAAGTCTGTATCTTTTCCTTTTGAAGACATTGATCTATTATATAATCTATATATTTAATTATTATAATATATATATATACACGATATATATTTTTAATCTATATATTTAATTATCTACTTTTTACCCTTGTTTCAAATTTGTGAAGCAATTGTTGAACTTACTAACATTTTGACTTCTTATTAATTAAAGAAACATTTAAAGATTTCTTCGCAGCAGGGTGTGGAAATATATACGTTTTTCTATAAGTTGTATGTACAGAAATGTCATCATTCAAAATTTAAAAACAAAGCAAAATCTCACAACATAAAACAACTGAAAAAAAAAACTCTGGAATAATTTAACTATATGAAAAACTATTATTGTCAGGTTTTAAATTATAACCTGTTTAAAAAATAATTATGTTATTCCTGATTTTTGCCCTACTATGTGTATATAAATTTTCAACGCCATGTGGTAGTCGGATTCTACTTAAAACAAATATATTAAGTGTATTTTACTTACAAATGATAAATTTATAGTTTAGTAACTCGTATATACACATGAGACGTTCAAAGTGTCGTTCTTAATTTTTAGTTCATAACTTAACTCTTTTAAACTTGTTTTTATACTGTACTCATCTCTCAGAATTGTATGTGTAAGGAATAGTATAGGCTACGTTTGGCTCTTTCTTCTCATTCATTGTTTATGAGGGATTTTTATACAATGATCCTTTACATCTTCCTAAGAAATCTCGTATTGATAAAACAGGAGTATTCGATTGAAAACCCCTTTAGAAAATGATTCTTCTCTAATGAAGTATTGGAATAGCTATATGAAGGTCCTAGAAGTGTGTACTGTAGCTCTTGCTTTTTGAAAGTATGATTATTAATTTCAGTTTCAATTGAGTTGGAATTTTTTGGGATGATCAAAAATTGCATGTGATTTTCAATACACCAAAGACTTATGTTTTCAGAATTTATGTACTCGATAGATGAAACCAAGCCTCGATGGTCTAGAAGAATTGATTCAGCACTTATATACCTTTTTTTTTTTGCTACAATACTATCATCAACAGGATTGAACGCTTAAAGCACGATCGGCAAGTTTCAATTCGTAGACTACCTTTGTATGGAAATAGATATAATTTATTTTTTACCATCTTCCTTCCTTTACCTGGGTTGACTTTTATTTTATGCGATAATTTAAATGTAATGGGCTTTCCAAACACGTTCAGAGATATCGAGACGTTTTCTTCTGTTACAATGTAGTAAGTCATTGTTTGATAACATTTAATTGATTTAAAAAAAAAGATCTTGTATTTATCTTCTACTAAAATAGTGCTGAACAAAAAATTACGTTCTTAAATGGTTAACATATTAATATAGTGAATATGAACACTACAATGGATTAAACTGGTAGGAACGGCAAATAGGACCTCAAACGGCATGCACAGTAATGTTTACACGCACAAAAAAAATAATAAAGGTGTCATAAAATTATTGCCAAGGAACTTTTTAAAGCAAGTTATTCTTTCTTTGAATACATTCAATATTTGCGTTTGTAAAATTTGACCCCTACACAGATTTTTTTTAACATTTAGTAACGTACTATTTAAAAAATAATTTATTATAATTTTTTGTTTGGGTTATATTTTCTGTTGCAATAGACATAATATATTTATTTAGTACAAAATATTATTATTTAAAATTAATTCTTACATACAAGTTCCTAAGACCGTTTATTCTCAAAGCAATTATGAAAGTTAAAAAGCTGTGAGTTGAACTGGTTCCATCATTTGAGAACAAATTGAATTTACTCTTGTATTAACTGCAGATAAAATTAACAAAGTTTTGTTTTAAATAAGGGCTAAGTTCTATTTCAAGAAATTTCTCAGAAATTAATGAAAAGTTTATAATAATATTTTGTTCTTCATATTTCACTTACCAAGAACAAAGTTTGAATCTTTGTGATTTATTATCTTTTATTCTACACACAACGTCGAAAGCTCAATTAGTCACAAACCAAACAAAATACAAGTTAAAGCACTAATAAAGGAATTGTGAACTTTTATAATTTAATTCAAAGTTGTGTCATATTGTAGCTATAAATCAAAAAAATAGTATTTCAATTGATCGGAAGAGTAAATAAAGCCTATGTATGTAAATAATTCCTGTTACATATTCTAAAACTATGAAATTTTATAAATGGCAATTGTAATTCTCAATTAAATGATGTAGGCTGAACATGGTTCAGATGAAATTTTAAATTGTGTCATTATTATTTATTTTAGATTTACAAGATAAAAATTGAGAAAGTTATCGAATTTGAAGCTGATTTAAAGTTAGAAGGAGAGAATGGTAGTTTGAGAGAACATTGGCGCGTTATTAGGTTTAGCTTGATACAAGATCATTAGTAGTTTTTGTATGTCTATAATTAATTGGGTTTTTTGCTATTGTTATAATAAATGTACATAATTTGTGATGTTCGTGAGACTATGAGAGCCCAAACATTTAAATAAAATTCCTGATGGACTTGGATTAGATAATACCCCCAAGGTATAAGCTTGATATAACATAGCAATGTCAATTCTTTCATAAAGGGTGTAAGGAAATTATTGAATTGCAATGGATTTACTGTACAATTTTGTATACATTAAAATGAGAAGTATTGCAACCGTTAATGTTATAGTTTAATAAAAGAGACCCGTTTTGTCAGGTAAGGACATCGCAAGGCATTGAGAAAACAATCAATGTTTAAAGATTATAAAACTAAAACAAGTTGACGTAAAGCACTCCCAGGTAACACAGCAGGTAGTCTAATGCAAGTTAAATTTAATTTATGACCAAAGTTCACTTTCAAACCTGAATAGTTGTAAATTAGTTATATTCAAGCAGATGTTACTCTTCATAATGTGTCACGTGACGTTATATAGCGTAAAAATTATATCAACGTATGCATTGTTAAACTTGTTTACAGCAATTTTCGAGGCAACTAGTTTGAATATAAATCGTAAGATCCGAGTTTCAGATATTGTATAGTAGTAAAGATATAAATATTTGTTTTACAACAGTCAATGAAAAGAATTATTAACGCCTGTTACAGTATTATTTCTCAAAACGTTTGTTAGTCTCCATTTCAAATATTTATTTAATAATAATAAATGTTGAGACTTACCGTCTTACAATATTCTATTTTCATTGCTGTATTACGACGCACGTTTCGGCTATTCAGCCATTTTCAAGTTTTGTAGCCGGATAATCCTTTGTTAATTGTTAATAAAATACTTAATAACATTACATTAACACAACCACAATAATAAATTGTTTTGAAACAAGTGAAAAAATTAAAAACTGTACACGAATTTTATGACGTCTTTAAACACTTTGTAATACGGCAGCAACGAAAATAGAATATTGTAAGACGGTAAATTTCAACATTTATTATTATTTCTGTGTGTTTTTTTAATAGATTTAAGTTTTATATACTTGGTTAGTTGTTTTATAAGGTTACCTTACGATAAATTTAAATGCAGGCAAAGGATAGGTCCTGTGGTAAACTTGGCCATGAACCTTAAAAGTTGGCATACAATTTTCTTCATGTACCTTCTTAGATCCAAAGGACGTCATTTGAAATCATCCATTATACTTCCTAATGTCTGTCAAAAATGCTCGGGATAATCTTAGGAAGACCAGGAGTTCAATTGGAAGAAGATGTACCTTGTCATTGCTACAATATATACGGGGCTATCTTCTTTCTATTTTTTTGAGTTAAACCACTTGAAATCAACTTTCTGGTTAATAGGAACAACCTTCATGACTGTAGTCTGTATTGAGGTTGTAGTTAAATCCTGATAAACATTTTATTTTTCACGGGATCAATAGTTTATTTTCATTGTATCTCGTAACAGCTTCCTGTTTGACTTCGGGATGTTTGTTTGTTTGTCTGAATACTCTATTTACATCGGGATTTGCCTCGTTATATTTTTAACTGCGGCTCTATTTACATAAGAATTTTTCTTAGTATATTTCCTAACATACTTCCTATGGTCAGGATTTTTCGCAGTGTGCTTTTTAACAGTGGCCCTACTATTAAAGTCTGTATTTTTCTCGTCATAAGCTTGTAATTTAGCACCTTTATGAACTTCAGGTTTACTCAGTACATTTTTTACAAACTCTCTGTTTTTTTCCCTATCAGTAAATAGCCCTTTTCCTATTCTATTCTCATGGGATAGAATAGCTTATATAAATATTGAAAGCAGAGATAAAACAAATTTCAATGGTGCAACTCCTGTCTCTAAACCACACTAAACTTTATAAAACTCCTTAAAACCTCTATATAGGAACAGGTAAACAGGTTATAAAAATGATCCCTGTTTATATGAAAAGAATATAATCTTAAAATTTAATACTAAAAACGAAAGAAAAATCTGGTACCATTAGTGTGATAAAAATGAATCAGAAATAAAAGTAGGTCTTTTAAAGTAGAAAATATGTGGGAAAACTAAATTGTACCTGAAGAAAAAATAAACAGGTTGACACATGTGTACAGTAACAGAATAGGACTGGATTGAAACTAACAAAATTATAGTGTTGTGATAAAAACGACTCGAAATAAAAGTAGATACTACAACGAAAAAACTCAACACTTTTTTATGAGTTAAACTGTATACCCTACACTTCCCCTGTCTTTTTAAAATACTTACTAGTCTCAAATCCAGAAATTTTTCCTTTCAGGATCTGTTTCCGCGAGAAAAGAAATGAGTTATCCAATCCAATCCACTGGAAGTCTAGGCTTCTTTAATTATTCTGGCCCGAATTGTATAACTCAGGCACCCCAAACTGCCGGTACCCCCTTTTTATACAATACTTCCAGTAAGTATATTTACTTTAACCCTTTTGCTCAGAGAGAACACGATTAATTTTATTTATCTTTTCTATCCCTTGGGAGCGTGTTCTTGAGAATACCTTTCTTAAATACAATATATCTTACCTTTTAAATAGTATTTCTTCTGAAAAACAAAATAACTCAAAAATTTTAACTTATATAATTATAAAAACATAAAAATATTCCTCTGACAAAACTTATTATTTTACTAATTTTATTTGTTTGATAACAATTAATTAAATTTAAAAGAAAATTATTACGTTTTACTTTACACTGTTATTTATGAATTTATTTTCTTTAATCGCTGGACACTAATTTGTCAGTTAACAATCTAATCAGTTGTCCAGGTTTATCATACAAATGTTTCCCTTATATTACTTACAATAAAATAAAAATATCCACATACAGATATAAAATTTCATAGCCTAAACAATTTTCATTAAATTATATTAAAATTTTTTATCCCAGGAAAATCAGTAACCTTATTGAATTGAATTTTAACTTTTGGCCAACTTTGCCCTAATAAGAAAAGAAATTTAGATGGTTTCTCAAACCTTGACCGCCGTCATGAAGATCCTGGTAATTTTGATCCTGTATGGTTGACTTGGTTTACTCCTCTGATGTCTGGTTGCAGTGATGACGTTAAGATTGATCCATGTATTTCTTAGTAAGTTTCCGGTGACATGTTAATTCCTATTAAACACTGGATGTTGAAATTTTCACACTTTTTACGGAAATCACTGATGACTCCCTAATTCCACATTTTACTTTCTAAACTTTTGATTTTATTTTCATTTAAAATTTTTTCTTTTAGCACTGACTCTAACATTTTTCAAACAAAATTATTTAATTATGAATTTTAATTATATTTTTCTTAATTAGTTAGATTCACTGTTCTGTCGGACATAGTAACCCCTTACCGCCTTGTAAAAATTTATTTTTCAGAGTGACGTCGGGCATAGTAACCCCTTATATCCTAGAAAAAGATTTTTATGAGAGACCCTCCTGAGAGCCAGAGCAGCTATATTTATAGCTTGAAACTATCGTATTCCAATTTTTTCCCTCATAGGAATAATAATAGTTCCTTATTTTCCTATTTATGATGTTACTTTTGCGTTATTTTTATTTCTAGTGCTTATTATATTTATTTATGAGTTATTAACAATTATTGTTCAAGTCCTTTAAACCTGTATTTGAATTATTTTAATTTAATTACTTATTTTCGTTACTATAGCTGTCTGTTGGTACTCCCGTCACAAAGTCCTGGAGTTTGGAACTCTGCAGCTCAAAACTTGCTACTGTAGAAATCTCTATTGTCTTTTCATTAACCTCTTCTAACGGTTTTCCTGAGATAATTTTCACTTTTTCTTGGTCACCATTTTGTGGTCCTTCGCGTTAGCTTTCACGAGAATGTCGCATGATGTTTATCAGTCCGCCCGTTCTCCCGCAATTCCTTACGCAACGATCGAAGTAATTTTCAATTTTTATTTTTCACACCCTTTGATTATTTTAAAGTTTTGAAACTTCACCATTTTGTCGAGTTTCCGAAATAAATACACTGACTGTAACGAAGATGCTGTCTGACCTTCCTGTCTTACATAATTTCGCACTCAACTTTACACTATCTTGTTTAGGGGTTTATTATTATTTACTGATTACCCTGAGACTTACATATTCTTTAGCAATATATGGTTTTAACCATGTTTTATTAATTTTGAAATTTTATCTTTATTCGTTTTCACACGAGGGTGTGAAAACTATAGCCTTACTATTTTATTCAAATTGTGATTTTTTACTTTAATTCCTTGTTAAACTTTAATCTTTTAACTAAACCTATACAACACGTTTTTAAAATTTATTTTTATTTAAGTTTTATTCAAGTTTCAAACTATACCATTTCATCTAACTTTTTTAACATTGATTTTTTCAACAATTGTGTAAGAATCTTTTATTCTTAGAATTCTTTATTTATTACAGAAGTATCAAGGTTTTTTGAATTTGATTAATTTTTAAAATTCTTCATTTAAATTTGATGTAGCGAATGTTAGTTTATATGAAATAACCGTCATAGATATCAATTGCGTACAACTTGTACTACAATTCCATATCCTTTAACATTATTATTTCATATTTTCATAATTCATCAAATATGAATTTTTTATTTAAAATCTACCGACATACGATTTCACTGTTAAAACGAGTAGGCGAAAGTTGACTTAGACCGAGCCATAGGTCAGTTTTACCGACTCGCCGTGAGCAGCAAAGTTGGTTACAATTCAGCCAAACCTTGTATTAGGATTAAATTTTGATTTTTCTCTTTTTTGACCAAAATATAATCCCATACAACGAATTTCCGCTGTAGTACTTTAAAATAAAATATATATAGAAAATCTAGTTTTGACGTGAACAGAAATGAAGCCAAAGAACAGGTTTAGACAAATAATGTACGTAGCCGAGTAGCGACTAGACTGAGACCACCACGGATTGCCGGAGCATTTGTAATACTGTAAATATCTGTTGGACCTTGGACAGCAAACAGATACCGAGCGCTTGTAACTGAGTCTTATAAGTTGTCTGTATTTATCCTTTTCTCCCACTATAATCACTGGTCTACAGGTAGAACCTCTCTCGTCCTGCTAAATTAAATACTGAATGGTGCTTTAAAAATAAAGGTGTTGTAAAATACAATTTGGTGTCATATGATACGAAGGGCGTGAAATTTAAGGGTTAAGCCAGTTATCACTGGCCAACAATGAAAATGTTTCGGGCTCAAAAATAACGTATTTGTATGTATTTCCACCTGCTGAATTCAAAATTCAAAAATCACTATAAAAAATAACGCTTAGCTCTTATTTTGGAAATACAGTGACATCCCATTTTTTTAGACTTTACATTTTCAGTTTGGGGGGGATTTTGTTTTTGGGAGTCGGAACACCTGTCACTGACAAAATAACGTTCTATAGCTATTTGTAGATTATAAAAATAAATTCTGTTGCTTTGACTGAGTTTCATATTGTTTCTGTAGTAATTATTGAAGAATTTTTGGTTTTAGATTGCTTTTAAAGTTTAAACTTTGTTAAAATGTCACGAAAATTTGTAAATTCAGTGATTCATTTTTGTTACGTTTGTGGTGAAGTAACAGTTTCGTCACAGAAACACAATAAGCCCCCTCTTATGAAGACTACATATCAGCGTTATTTTTGGTGTGGATGTAGCTCTATATATATGTTGAACCCTTGTTCAGTTATACTACGAGAATGGCCGAAAAATAAAACGATAAGGCGTTTGGTGTGCCTATCCGGCAGGAGTATACATACAATACAGATGAATTGCTATTTCTACTTGACTCCACCTATAAAGGGAGGAGTGTTAATGAAGAAAAGAGGAAGAGTTCAATACCCGAATCTTCCATCTGATATTCGAACTATTCCACGTTCTGATAATTACCATTTCCTACTCCACCCTCAAATTATAAATTGGAAGTAGGGAATGAAGAGAGTGTGGAATTGTACTAAAATTTAATCTCTTAGGAACCAAAGAAAATTCATTTCTTGTTATCTCGATAAAAAAATGTCGGGTTGGTAGTTGTAAAAAAAAAAAAAATCAAATATAGGGCTGTAATAAAATACATAATTTCTCAAAATCGGCTTAACCAATATTTACAAACTTTGGTGAAATATGAAGATTAACGTCCCAGAACAGTGTGGTGAATCACAAGGGTGAGACAACTATATTTCAGGTGACAAACAAAAATAAACCTCGACTGCTGCCATGAAACAGATCAAACATGATTTATACTTATGACTCAATTAAAGGGAGCTCAGGTATCATAATAAATATCTTATTTAAAAAACATATTTTAAAACTTGGTTAATATAAAAAAATTGATTTTGCCTCCATCAAAAATACATATGCAAAATATCAAAAGTCATGTGTAAATAAAGTAGAGACATTTGGGGAGGGGGGGTGAGGAGACGAATATTATAAAAGAAACCCATCAGCTGGGTAATAAAAACACATCATATACATACGTAAAACACAAAGACTACACAATTCATCACTCAATTCGGAAATCGTTATAAGATCAACAAAACACAAGACATACGACATAATCTGTGACGTTCACCCCAGAGAGGGGAGTTGACACTGAGATGGTTATGCTTTGTTGTTTTTTATCTACAATATGAGAAAATGGACATTTGTGTTGTAATTTTAGTGTAGAACAACAAGTTAGATTTGAATGAAAGTGGACCATTAAACAAATAGGTGGAAACATAGGCTATTCTTGCGCTTTATAAATATCAAATTATTCCAAAGCATTCATGAACTGACCCTTTCTAATATGTCCATTATGTCCAAATTTAGATGAAAATCCGTATATTTGTTATGGTTGTTTATAAGGTGTTCGGATAAACTAGATTTAAATCATAAATCTTAAGACTGTAATGACGGCGCTTACCTGAAACTTCAGTATGACTGAAGGAAGCTAATGTACCTTCTTATTAAGTGGATTGGTATACGTATAATCTACAGATAAAATCGATTTAATTAGGATTCCACTAGTTGTAAAATCCCAAAACACTAAAGATGTATAACATTTAGACTACATTTTATAGAGGATTAAATTCGAAAGAACCTCCTTTGTATTTTTATAAAACACTCTAGTGAACTAAGTACTACAGCAAAAAGTAGTTTATATAATACAGCAACAAGTAGAACTGAGCAATGTTTTGTCCTACTATTATAACAAGCAAGAGCGTATGGCATTTTCAAAGGAACACCTGAATTGTACTATTTAACCATTTTCTATGTACATTTCACATTCATTAATGTACTGTTTGCGTTTAGACTAAGCTGAGACATATTTTCTTTATTTCATATTTACATTTACAGTAGTTTGACTTGTATTCAGATGTTAAATAAAACACAGGCATTGGTTTCAAAAAGCTTATGTTTCTGAATAAAGTTATTTACCTGAGCACTGGAATTAATAGTCTCTGATCACCATAAAGAAAACACAAAAACTAGTTTAAGTACTAGTTTTAGACAAATAGTTATTTCTAATATTTCAATGTACCTACATTAGGTTACAATTAGAGATAACAGATAGTGTTAATAGTCTACTGGCCCTGGGATTCGGGTACCCAACAGATATATTGAGTCGGTAGTGAATCAAGAAACACGTGAAAATAATGTTTATGTGTTGATGTTTAAGTGTAGCGAAACATGGGTTTCAGTGTAGTGAAAAGTAACCACACGATATATAACAACGATTACAGGCATAGTTTCCGAACACCTTAAAATTTCGGAGACAGATTCCAAAGTTTAATTGCATTGCGGCAGATGATAAAAAAAATTCGAGTTACAGATTGCATATGTGACGATACCATATATGGAAAGCAATCAATAGTGACGGAGGTGAAGTGTTGGGTATTGCAGATAGCATCCTTCAAAGTTGGGAGATGTTCCTCAGAGAATTGTTCCAGGAATCGATATAGTTCCATTCGTCAAGATACGTTCACAGTAAAACCTCACGTGCATGGTATGAACACCATATCTTTGTTGTTATTCTTTAATATGGCATTATACAATTAATTAACGTACATTATGCCTTGTTTTTACATTGCATTATTAAAGTACGAGATCAATTTTTATAAACAGTAAAAGGTTTTACTCAATCTTTTAAAAATAAAAACTAATGAAGAAGCCATTAACGAAAATTGTTCCATGGTTATATTAAAAAAAAAAAAAATCAACTTTTTGGAACATTCTGAATTTGATACCAAAGCCATGACATACTCTGTTAGAAATATCACGCAAATATCTTTTAAACGCCGATTATTTAAGCTCTCTATCTGTAATATAACTGCAGTATTAAAATAGTTACCATATTTTGAAACACCCTGTATATCAGAGAAATGAAATAAATCTAGTTGTGGGTGCGGTTGAAGTAGTTCAGATAAAACCTTTATTACATCCATTTTGTCAGACGAAGATTTAAAATAATACGATTAGGGATTTCTCTGGACATTAAGATGTTACAGATAAAATGGCGTTTATTTCCTGCAGTCATAAAATGTAATTGACTAAGACATTTGGCGCTTACAACAACCATTTGGGCCACTTTTACAACAGAAGTGAAAATAATTACTGTAAGGCGATGTAAACTTCGACAAATTAGATTACAATAATATTTTTCCTGCATGATAATGGAGTTTTCAGTGGTACTTAATACTTTTTAAATTGTAATACCCGGTACTTAGTTTTCCTAATATTTCCCCAACAAATGCTGAGACGAAGTAAGTAGAGATGCGGACAGTTGGGCACAAAAACGGTGGGGGTACCCCCACCCCTCCCCCCTCCCCCTTGGCCCCTCCCCATTTGCCCCTCCCATTTGCCCCTCCCCTTTGCCCCTCCCCCTTTGCCCCTCCCCTTTAGGCCCCTTCCCTTCCCCCATTGGTCCCCCACCCCTCCCCCTTTGCCCCTCCCCCTTTGCCCCTCCCCTTTAGGCCCCTTCCCTTCCCCCATTGGTCCCCCCACCCCTCCCCCTGCCCCTCCCCTGTAGGCCCCTCCCCTTTAGGCCCCTTCCCTTCCCCCATTGGTCCCCCACCTCCTCCCACCCCTCCCCTTGCCCCTCCCCTGTAGGCCCCTCTCCTTTAGGCCCCTTCCCTTCCCCCATTGGCCCCCCCCACCTGTGACGTATTGTTGTCGAGACACACACAAGACGCCATACACACATGACGTCATACACTTAACTTTTTTAATACCGGTGGGATTCGAACCTGTGAAGTTTGGATTTGAAGGCGGACACGCTACCGACTGAGCTATCGTGCATAGTATTACAAGTCGGATAATTAACGCAGTATATAAGCCGCCATGTTTTAACCGAACGTCAGAACATTTCGTAGAAGTTCGGACACGAACCCCTTACCGTAAGTCTTACGGTACGGGTCTGACCCAAACTTCCGGGTTTTGGAATAGGGTTCTAAGAAATAAGAATCAGTGTACCCATAGCCAAGTATATAAATATATTATGATTCACATCTACGACAGCAATAACTTATATATTAAGTATATATTTTGATTCACATCAACGACAGCAATCGCTTCAGAGTTAAATTAATATTCAAAGTATAGATTAAGAGCAACTACGTCAGAGTTAAATTAATATTCAAAGTATAAGTAAAGCTGACAGCTGTTCTCCACATTATGCCTACAAAGATGGCACCTCCTGCATTGTACTACGCAATCGGAACAGAAGACGTGGCCGCAAGGTATCAACGCCACAGTAGGAAGTTTGATGAAGCATACTGGACAAGGTGAGAGCATCCGACTATGTACGAATACTCCCGAGGACTGCGGAACTTCCTGTAAGCAGAAAAAGGTAAGTCACATTATTGATCTTCTTTGTGTGTGTGTGTGTGAGTTTGAAAAGGTTACTTTTTACAAAGCTTTAATACTTACAGGGTATCGTGCTCGGAATTCTGCTTGCTGCATAGTATTCATTCCTTTGTCTATTATAATACGTAAATCCCTCATCATGAGCCGCCATACACTCTGCGCAAACGCTTGACCAGTCCTGAAGTAAGGACGTCTAGCAGCGTTCTCCAAATCAGTAATAAGACATTGTAATGCAGGTAACGACCCAGTAAGTATCTCAATAGCCGCCTGAGTTCTGGCCTCGTTGATGGAAGACTGTGAAAAGAAAAAGATTATTTACAATGTAACCAACCATCGGACAGTTGACAAGCTCTCTCTCTCCTATACTTACAGAGTAAGTGTTGTCCACAGCCTGGTACATTATACCGGAACACAAACAGAATCCACAATCCAGTCGGCTGTGTGGTTGCATCGCTAGGTGTAGTGTCTCATGACTGACTGGACCGTGATGGTGTAACGTATATGATTGTTGTTGCGAGGCTGGTTGTGGCGTGACTCGAGTAGTGGAGGAGGAGGAACGTATCCGCTGCATTTGTTCCGCGTCAATAGGTACGACATTATATTCAGCCATCCGCCTATCCAGAACATCGGACAACGCAGCCTGAAAGGACGTTAAACTGTGAGACAGCCCCGCTCTCATTGCCTCCAGATCACGTCTCAAGTCATCACAACCGCCAGCAAAATATCGTTCCAATTCCTCTAGCTTCCTTTCGGCGTAGACATTCATCTATAAAATATAAACAATGGATATCTATAAAAATCTATTGAACAGATGTCTATAAACAGTCGGTTAGTGACAAAGTTTAAAAACATAACTTACACTACAAGCGCCCTGTGTTGGAGTAGCATCAGGCGCTATTACAACTGGCCCTTCTACATTATCAGAGGCTACAGCTGCTGGTTGCACTACTGGACCCTGATTCTGAAAGAAAAACAAAAGTCAGTAAGAGTGTGTGTGTGTGTGTGTGTGTGTGTGCGAGCGTGCGTGCGTTGTGACTAAAGTCGAAAGAACTACCTGTTGCTCCAAGAGCTGCCGAAGCCAATCTGGCTGCCTGTTACGTCGCCTAGCGATAGGCTGAACCACCTGAAATAAATGCAATAGTTAGGGTGTGTGAATGTAACAGTCAAGAAAGAAAACAATATTTAGTAAAAAGTAGTGGTTATACCATTGGTCAAATCGGGTTACCTGTTGCTCCTGTGGTTGCTCTTGCGGCTGTTCTTGCGGCTGCTCTAGCGGCTGCTCTCGCGGCTGCTCCAGTAATCGACGAAGCCATTGTGACTGTCGTTGACGTGACATATTTGCTATCCTGTAAATAACGTTACAAAGTGAAGAGCGAGATTGAACAGTACGACCATTTAGAATAAGTTGACCCTACAATTTTGTGTAACGCTTTGCCAGAAATGTCCGGATTCGTTAAGCAGATAAAAAAAACAATTTTCAACGATTTAATTGCGACCGTATTGGTTCAATCTCGCTCTGAAATGTTACTACTACTACCTACAGAGGATGAACGTATCATCCTCCGGGAAGCCGCCCCAACCCCGCGGCTCCCGGTGACGACCATACCATGAATCTAGTGTCGCCTCCCTGACTACCGGTAAAAACTAGTGCCGCAACTCTACAAGCACTGTCTTCCCGCTATGACCAGTCACAACAAGTTTCGCGCCAACAATCTCAGCAATATCCGATTCGCTCAGAGTGTCTGCGTAACGCTTTGGTAGAAATGTTCTAATCGGATTTTCCTCCGAATCGTTAATCAGATCAACAAATACACACGCACCGAACTTTGACTCTACAATCTTCGCATCGACAATAGGATATTCGAATCCTATTTTCAAAGATCTAATTGCTACCGTCTCTACGGCAGCATAGCCGACCGTATTGAACCTATCAATAGCAGACGCCATGTCAAACTTACCCTGTACTACAACGGTAGACAAACCGAGTACAGAATGATTACTGAGCTCACAGAACAGCGCTTATATACAGTTTGGGGACCGATCCCACTCCTACCAGTACCACCTCCACAAACATAGCCGTCACCCCCACCTATCAGTCCGAGAGTGGGGATCGGGCGTACCGACATTATAAATGCGACTCGCCCCCACCCATCATTCTCATTCTTCTTGGAACGCTTGGTGAGTAAACTTGATAGCTGTAGTATTCTTTAGAATTGAATAATGTCCGTGTACGTTGTTTCGACTTGTGATTCGTACGTAAAAAAGTTTCGTTTGTACGGGACCAAAGTCGTTTTTAAATTCAATTCACTACCGTCGGACGTGGAGGAAATTGAATGGATCAAACGTGGTTTAGAGGAGTTGATCGATCAAATGACTGAAAACACGACCGACGAAGATCAAATAGGGTTTACACTGACTAGTTTGAATGTAAAAAATCGCGAGCCTGGGTACGTAGCTTTCAGACCCGCTACAGATATAACTTACGATGTGCTCTGGAAAATATTCGGCGGTATTATTCAGAGCAATGCAGAAGGTTTCAAGTCTAGCGATACGTTTAAAGTAGAATGTACTAAGGTAAAAGTACCTGTAGGTCGAGGACGTGGACGTGTTAGACCGGGCTTGTACAATAACTATGACGAAGAATGTAAAGCTAGACGGGGTATTGTCGTGATTAAGAATACAGACTCTCTTTGTTTGCCTTGCTCTATTGTAGTCGGTAAAGCCCACGCCGAGAAAGACAAAGACTATAAGCTCGTGCGTATGGACAGAGCTAAGAGACAGACAATCAGAGCTAAACAATTAATGACTGACGCAGGTGTCCAAATCGGTGTCGAGGGTGCAGGGGTGCAGGAATTGCAAAAATTCCAAGACTTCTTACCCAATCACAAAATAACTGTGTACAGTTATGGAAATAAAGGGCGTGTCGTGTATTTCGAAGGTGACGTAACCAATCCTCAATACACAATTAATCTACTCTTCCACCAAGGTCATTTTAACGTAATAACAAATCTCACAGCCGCTTTTGCTTGCGGTTATTTTTGTGAAACGTGTCATGTCCCATTTAATCATCGTGGTGAACATAGATGTTTGGCCACTTGTTACGGTTGTAAACGTTCGCCACCGTGCATAATGGAAAACGGTCACATCCATTGCGGCGACTGCAACAGACAGTTTATGAACAAGGACTGTTTTGTTGTACACAAACGAAATATCTGTGCCAACATGAAAAAGTGTCGCGAATGTGAGAAAATAATCATGAAGAGTAAGCGCAGTACCGAACACGTGTGCGGTGAAACGTACTGTAAAGTGTGTCGGGATTACATGCCCGCTAATCACATGTGCTACATGAAAGTAGACCGTAGGAAACCGATGGAAAAAGATTTCCTCTTCATTTTCTTCGATCTGGAGACGCGTCAAGACGAAGCTCTCGACTCGGCTCAAGTACACAGAGTAACTTTATGCGTAGCACAACAGTACTGTTGGTTATGCATAAACGGTGAAGAGTGTGAAAATTGCGGGGACCGTACACACGTCTTCAAAGACGATCCCGTCGAAGGTTTCATGTCCTACATAATGGACGTACGTAAACCGTACAAAAAAGTCTGCGTAATCGCTCACAACGGTCAAGGTTTCGACTTCCAGTTCCTCCTAAAGTATCTGCTGGAGAAAACGCAGTTCACTCCAGAGCTCATAACACGCGGTACAAAAGTAATACTCATGGAAATAGACAATGTAAAGTTTATAGATTCTCTGAACTATATGCCTATGGCATTGTCCAAACTGCCCAAAGCATTCGACTTGCCACCTGAAAAGAAAAAGGGATACTTTCCTCACCTTTTCAACACGGTGGAGAATCAAAATTACGTTGGCCCTATCCCCGAACAAAAGTACTACTGTCCCGACTCGATGTTCGACAAAGGACACAGAGAATTTATAACTTGGTACGACGAGCAGGTACGATGCGAGTACGTATTCGATTTCCAAAAGGAAATATTCGAATACTGTCTCTCCGACGTGGAGATTTTGGCACAAGCGTGCATAAAATTTAGAGCCTCGTTCCTCCAAGTGTGCAACGTCGATCCCTTCATCGAGGCCGTAACAATTGCCAGCGCGTGTAATCTGGCATTTAGACGCAACTTCTTACGATCAAATACCATAGGCCTTGTTCCCAAAAAAGGTTACCGATTGGTCGATACCCAATCAGCTATTGCACTCCAGTGGTTGACGTGGGAGGAAGATCAGCGTGGGGCCCTAATGGAACATGCAGGGCGTGGTCGTGAAGTAATAGTGGATGGAGTGCGTGTGGACGGAGTGTGTGAAGGAATTCTGTTCGAATTCCACGGTTGTTACTGGCACGGCTGCCCCAAATGTTTCCCCAACGGTCGCGATGAACCCCTGGCAGACGATCCGTCCGACACGCACAACGCCCGACTAGCTCGCACGAAATCTAAGATAGCGAAGCTGTCTCGTGATCACGATGTGATCGAGATTTGGGAGTGCGACTTTTTAAAGATGAAAAAAGGTAACAAAGACATGGCCTATCTCGAAACACACCCGATCCTAGACACTGCACCCCTTAACCCTAGACACGCGTTTTTTGGCGGTCGTACTGGTAATACAAGATCCTATTACGGATGCAAGGAGAAGGGTGAAACAATTCAGTACGTTGATGTATGTTCACTCTATCCTTGGGTCTGTAAATACGGCAAGTTTCCAGTAGGCCACCCGACAATTCACATAGGTAACGAGGATTGCCGGAAGCGCGGGATGAATGCAGAGGGTCTTTTGAAATGTAAAGTTCTACCACCCCGTGACCTGTATCATCCCGTACTTCCGGCAAGCATGAACAAGAAATTAATGTTTGTCCTGTGTCGAACATGCGGCCAAAAATTAATTTCCGGTGAGTGTACTCATACCATTGACGAACGAGTGTTGACTGGAACCTGGACAATGGACGAGATACGAAAGGCTGTGTCTACAGGATACGTAATAGTGGAAATGTATGAACTCTGGGAATATGAAATCGTGTCGTTCAACGAGGGACGTGGTGGATTGTTCACAGAGTTCATAAACACATTTCTTAAAATCAAACAAGAGGCGTCAGGGTATCCTAACTGGTGTAAGACTGACCAAGACAAGACACAGTACGTCAACGACTACTTTTGTAACGAGGGCATACGCCTAAACAATGAGCGAATAGGCAAGAACGAGGGTCTACGCTCTCTGGCAAAACTTATGCTCAATTCATTTTGGGGTAAGTTTGGTCAGAGAGAGAATCAGAGTAAGACGTCCATAATTAGGCAGCCTACGGAACTTTTCAAAATGTTAGTCAGTCCGTCCGTCGAGGTGAATAATATACAGGAGGTGAACGACGAGACGATAATGGTTAACTGGCACTACGTTGAAGATGACTGTGAGGTATTGCCGACAGTCAATGTTGTAATTGCAGCGTACACTACGGCCCAGGCTCGACTCAAACTGTACGAGCATCTCGATTCACTCGGTTCACAGGCTCTCTATTATGACACAGACAGTGTACTCTATGTGCATAAAGAGGGCTTACACAGAGTGCAAACAGGTGACTACTTGGGACAGATGACTGACGAACTGCAAGACTACGGTCCTGGTTCATATATAACAGAGTTTGTGTCCGGAGGTCCAAAAACCTACGGTTACAAAATTCTGACACCCGATGGACCGGTGACTGTATGTAAAGTTAAAGGACTGACTCTGAATCTGCGAACCGACGGTATTGTGAATTTTGAAAGTTTAAAGCGCATGGTTCAGGAAGAGGAAGACGAAGAACAATCTCTAACGATAACCGAATCACGGATCCGTAGAACAAAAGATCGTGATGTGGTTACCGTTAGCGAAAGTAAAACGTTTAGAATCACAGGTGCGAAACGAAAAAGAGACGGACAATATGATACACTACCCTATGGCTATTGTAAAACCATGCGTTTCGAGTAAAAATGGTGACCGCTGTCTATTACTCTGACATTGTTGTGTGTGTGCCCTCTGGAGCGGTGTAAAAACCCGTAAGGCTGCGGTGCCCTCTGTCGTGACGTAACTGTCCACAAGGAATGTATGTACTTTGTTAGAGTAACAGATAGTATGCCCCTCGTCATGGGCTCGTCTGACGGTAGGCCTCTTTTTAGAGGGATTCTTAACGACACCATGGGACGGCTACCCTGGCCTTAGGCTATAGGCTCTAGCTGGTGATGGAAGGTTCCACCGTAGTTCATATATATATATATAACCTAGGGGATCCGTCATACGGACTCATTCGTGAAATGGAGGGCGTGAGACAAACTATTGCAGCAGAGTTGCACAAACCGGCTCGAAGAAATTTCAAAACACGACGTGTAACGTTGAAAGGTGTGAATGATTTGTATCAAGCCGATTTGGTAGAAATGATACCGTACTCTAGTGAGAATCGTGGTTACAAGTATATATTGACAATGATCAATTGTCTGACAAAATTCGCTATTGCAGAACCGTTAAAGACGAAATCGGCTCCCGAGGTGTCCAGAGTACTGGAACCTATATTGAAAAAACATCGTATGAAAAACTTTCAGACGGATCAGGGTAAAGAGTGGTTTAATTCGCACGTGCAAAAATTGATGACAAAATACAATATAAATCACTATACGACATATACGGAGAAGAAAGCGTCCATAGTTGAACGTTTGAATCGTACTTTGAAAAATATAATGTGGCGTGAATTTACGGCACGCGGTAGTTATGCGTGGTTGAGTCTCTTGCAAAGTGTTGTAAAAACGTACAACAATACTGTACACAGTACTATCGGTATGAAACCCGGCCGTGTAACGAAAAAGCACGAACGAATACTTTTGGAAAAAATTGCACCGATGACTAAAAGTCCCAAATCAGCCCCGAAATTTAAATTAGACGACAAAGTTAGAATATCAAAATATAAAAAAACTTTTGCTAAAGGCTATCTACCCAACTGGACAAACGAAGTGTTTACCGTGTACGCCGTTGTACCGACGAAACCCGTAACGTACGTTTTACAAGACTCGAAAGGGGAAATCCTAAAGGGCGGATTTTACGGTGAAGAATTGAGTAAATCGAATGTCGGTGATGTCTATCTTGTAGAAAAAGTATTGCGCAAACAAGGGAATAGAGTTTTTGTAAAATGGTTAGGCTTCGATAAAACACACAACTCGTGGATAGATAAGAATAACCTTGTGACTTAATATTGCGAAAGGACTAAACCTTGTGACTGCTAACCGGTATTTGCTTATAACGAGTCTCACACTTTATATTCAACTCAGTGTTACGTCATAATGCGAATAGAAAACACATCGCACGTGCTCCCGATGACAAATTTCGATTTATATACAGGATCGGGTGTAGCCGAAAAAAGAAAACGTCACGGTCCACTATTACCGAATACGATACGAGCTATAGTGTGTGGACCGTCGAATAGTGGTAAAACCAATGTTGTATTCAATTTATTGTTTGAACCCAACGGACTCAGATTTCGAAATGTATACGTATTTTCAAAGTCACTTAACCAGTCAAAGTACAAGTTTTTGGAAAAAGTGTTAGGCGGTGGTGGTGACGACGACGACGACGACGAAATCGGTTATTTTCCATTTTCGGACAATGAAAGCGTTATACCGCCTAGTGAAGCTAAACCGAATTCCGTGATGATTTTCGACGATATTGCCTGTGAAAAACATGACAATATACGTAACTATTTCACCATGGGCCGTCACAACGATATAGACTCTTTTTATTTGGGTCAAACCTACAGTCGTATACCGAAACAATTGATTCGTGACAACGCCAACCTGTTGATCCTGTTTAAACAGGATGACATGAATTTACGTCACATTTATTCTGATCACGTCACACCAGACGTATCGTTTAAAGTGTTTCAAAACATTTGTGCCGCGGCCTGGAAAGAGAAACACGGATTTGTCGTTATAGACAAGGACAGCGAAATAGTAAACGGTCGCTATCGTATCGGCTTCGATCGTATCGTGAAGGATATATAAATGCGTATCTACACGTACAATGATGTGCATGGCGTGACAAACGCACCTATATATTTCCCAGTACCGACAACACAGAGCTCATTAGTCGTTTCGACAGGCACGTGTACGAATTGCCACTGTGGTCCGGTGGCATCCGCCGGTGATATTATACGGTTCTTCTGTGTCTAGGAAAAAGTAGTTTCGAACTTCCGTAATGGCCGATCGTCGACAGCAGGACGTACTAACGATGGAGATTGCACTGTTGAAGGACGCTATCAAGAGAAAATATCGTCGAATGCGATACGGTGACGTAGACTCTGAACTAATGCTCACAAAAAAATATAGCCCTATACTCAAAGAGTTGTCGAAAATAAAGGGTTCGCCGTCTGCACCCGATGTGAAAGCCGAAGTAAAGAACGAGATCGCCGAGAGGGGAGGGGATAAGGTGGAGGAGGAGGGAGGGGATGAGGTGGAGGAGGAGGAGGTGGGGGATGTGTGGGGTTTTATGGATACCGAAGTAATTGCAGAAACTCCGGGTCCGCCGCAGACCAGTGTATCGGAGCTATTGTCTACACCCGAAGGGCAAAGTGAATCTGAAAAATGGGTAAACAGTACTTTCAAACATCCGCTGGCGCGAAAGTATATGCTCAAAATGATTAAAGATACCGTCCGTAGTCAGAATATAGATCACAGTTACGGACCGAAAATCGGAGCCGACTCTATTATGATCGGTAACAAGACTCTTCAGTTGTCTGACGATGGTAAACTTATAATTGACGGAGTTCACTATAAAGGGACGCCCGGATTGTACGAGTTGGTGTTTAAGCGTATACCCGATGATGAAATATATACCGAGGACGATTTACGAGCGTATAGAGATATCTGTTTGGCGTCCAGTGCACACAAACAATTACACGATCCGAACGGACGCATTAATAGTAACAGATCGTATAAATATAAAAACATTATAATGCGTTTATTCCCACCTAAAAACGTTAGCGGTAGAGGTTATTCATACTGGGACTGAGACTTTTGTTGGCATCTCACGATGCCGGACATACGGGTCACGCAAATGAAATCGCCTCCATCGTTGAGGAACTACGAGAGGCAGGATTCATAAAAGGATCGGGTAATAGAAAGATACGGTCATTGATACGATGAGTGTCGACAAGTTCGGACGTTATTCGGTGAGAAGGGCTTTATCCTCCTCCACCCAACCGATAGTTAGAGGGTACGACCTTACCCCTGAGGGGAATTACGATATAAAGGGTAAACTCTTGCGTAATGTAGGCGATCCTCTAACGGAAAAAGATGCTGTAAATCTAGACACTGTGGATAAGACGTGTATAACCTTTGATAAAGTCGCACAAAAATATCACACAAAGGGCATACCCTTGGGCGGTCTGGGTCCGACTAAAGATACCGATGACGCTGTAACTAGAGGATATCTCGAATCTCTAATACCGATTAAACTTATGACCGACTATTCCGTTAGACAGAGTCGAATACAAGATGTAGGTGAACCTATAGACGACGGTGATGCCGTCAACATAGCATACGCCAGGAAAAATTTTCTCGTGAAAAATTTGGAGGGGAGCGATGAGGTGGAAGCGGGAGCCTTTGATGCTCGTAACGCTAGCATCTGTAATTTAAAGTATCCCTCTAGTAAGACGGACGCCGCCAATAAGATGTACGTTGACAATAAAAGTATTGTATCCGACCATATGGGGTATTATTTTCTTCATCGTCGAATTGCAAGTGTCGGTTCCCCCGTCTACGCCGATGATGCTGTCACTTTGATTTTCCTCATGGAAAATACCGTACATCTACACCAATCACCGACATCCGGTGAATCGGTTTTCAATGCTGAAAATAAGAGGATAACTAGTGTAGCCGATGCCGTCGACGATATGGATGTAGTAAATTTAAGACAGTTGAAAAAATACATTCGAGAATTGGAGACGTGGATAAGGAACAATGTGTTGTTGTTGAAAAATGGCGCTTGTTTTAACGCAGAGGGGAAACGTATCTGTAATGTCGCCAAAGGCGATGTCGATACGGATGCAATTACAGTGGCACAATTGGCCGGCTCTATAAAGGCGTTGGAAAATGGTTTTAAGGCGTACAGTAAATCGGAACTTATCGCTTTCGCTCGTGTTATTAAGAGAGAATACAGTAAAGTGGATGTTTCCAAAGACCGAGTAACGAACTGGAGATCACTATGGGGTTCGAGCGATAAGGAATAATTACTCATATAAAGCTAAACATCTGGATTCACTCTCATTTGTAAACATGACTTTGACCGAAGCGGTTGTCGTCTTTGTACTCTGTTGCAGCGCGACGAGTTTCGCTGATGATTTCAGCGACAGTACTACTACTACTACTACTACAGTAGATGTAGCGGGTTATGGATATTGTGGCTATAACGATAGTGTTAATCCACTCGACGCGTCGGGACAATTTAGATGGATAAATACTACGCTAACGTGGTACATGTACGGTACCGGAAACCGTGAACAAATGAAAACTGTACAACACGCTTTCAAACTTTGGAGTCGACATTCCAATTTGAAATTTTTTCGCGACAGCTCACTACCCAATATAGTCATTTCTTTTGGTGAACAAGATCATATTAATTTGGTCTACGGTGGTAATAAGTGTTTTAGCGATTTCGGCGGTAGAGGTGGCACCCTTGCACACGCAACTCTACCCACGCTGACCACAAAGCAGACGGAAATTCATTTCGATATGGAGGAAAATTGGGACTTTAGTATGAATCTACCCTCAAATAGTCATCAATCATTCTATACGGTCCTTTTACACGAAATCGGACACGCCCTAGGTCTACACCATTCACCTAGTCACACCTCCACAATGTTTCGCTATTCTATTCCACCTAGAAACATTACAGATATGTATCAGTTGGATCTCTCCCCTGACACTATTTCCGCTATACAACAGTTATACGGACCTCTCACAACGACCACTACCACTACCACTACCACGACAACTCCACGGCCGACAACAACAACAAAACCGCCCCCAAAAATTACTACCCCCAAGTCACCCGTTTCTCCCCCTGATCTATGTAAGATAAGACATAAGATCAATACAGTGTTTATAGCTAATAAACATATATATCTGTTTTACGAGAAATAGGTGTGGATAATACCTTTGGACGAGACGAAAAGAGTAGGAAATCTAGTACCCGAGTTGATAACAGATTGGTTGGATTATTTACCGAGAGACTGTACGTATCGACTCGATTTATCAGGCACCCAATAGCGACATAGTTTTAATAACAAACACGTCTGTATACGGCATCAACTATCCTAGTCTACGAAGAAAGTACATGTATAAACTCGAAGATTGGCTCGGTAGAAAGATAAAAAGTCACATAAACGTTGTACTAAATGATAATCGGGGTATGACGATGGTGTTGTACGATAATAGTTATGTGCTTAGACACGATGAGTGCTCCAGCATAGGCCTACACGAAGGTCTGATTACCGATCTCTACAACGGTGTACCGAATACTGTAAAAGGAGGTTTCAAATATATAGACGGTAATCTCTACTTCTTCGGTGAGAATAATGTGTACGGCTACAATGAGTTTTTGGGTTACGTCACGGAGGTTTATACCGATATTTTAGATGTGTTAAAAATCACTTGTATGAAGGAGAATCGTCTCAGGGAGTTGTACACACTACTATCGGAGATAATTTATACTCGTGCATAGATTCTGTGTCAACAGTATAGAAATGGCGGTGCAACGATCAACATCGCTCAGTCGTAGACGAAGAGCGGTGAAGAAAGGACGTGGACTTGTGTCTAGGTTATTGAGTGCTGGTGACACGGTTTTAAATAAAGCTATCGATCTATTACCGGTTGAACTACATCTACCGTCGTACAATTATTGCGGTCCCGGTACAAAACTAGCCAAGAGATTAGCTCGTGGTGATAGAGGAATCAATCCGTTGGACGAAGCTTGTAAAGAGCACGATATAGCGTACAGTAAATATAGTGATTCGGAAAATCGCAGACAGGCGGACGATAGATTAGCGGGTAAAGCTTGGAGTAGGGTTAAAGCAGGGGACGCATCTTTAGCCGAACGCGCTACTGCGTTGGCCGTATCGGCCGCTATGAAAGCGAAAACAAAGTTAGGAGGTGGGCGGAGACGGAAGAGAGGGGGAAGAAAGCTCACGGTTCACCAACTGTTGAGTCGATTGAAGGGCAAGGGACTTTACTTAAAACCTTACGTAGGGGGCTCGGGAAGACGACGACGGCGACGAACGTGTAAAAAAAAACGCCGATAGATTCGATCCCGATAAAACCTTTGACTAACATTGACCTCGAAAAATACGCTGTTAAACTGAAAATACCACATTTCAGAGGAGTCTATATGAGAGACACTCTACCCGTACAACCTTTGCAAAACGAGTCGGCCATTGTGAATCCGGACACTATTTCGGGAGAGGGTACCCATTGGGTATGCTATAGGAAAAGTGGACCTAACGTAGAGTACTTTGATAGTTTCGGTAATCTTAGGCCCCCTATCGAACTGTCTAGATATTTCGGTTCCAACGCCAATCTTCACTATAACTACAGACGTCATCAGAGTGACAACTCAGTTGTCTGCGGACATTTGTGCCTAAAGTTTCTATCGCAACAATGAGCATTGTTCTGAGCGGTAGTGGACCTGTAATCGCTTGCGATTTTTTTCCAATCATAGAACTGAGCGTTGATGACGAGTGGGAAATCGGTCTCATAGATTTTGCCACTTACAATTCCATCCCCAATATAACTGAAGGTATAAATAACAAGCTACGAATCGTCGGCGACGATTCTGATGTCACCATTAGTATTCCCACGGGTTCTTACGAAATCGAGGACATTGAAAAATATATCAAAACCCAACTGCCGTCGGGGGTGACATTTTCACTCAAGCCGAACAATAACACACTTAAAGCGGAGATTAGGTGTTCTGCAACGATTCATTTCGATAACGACGCTTCTATCGGAAAATTACTCGGTTTTAAGAGCGGTAAATTGGAAGCCAATACTAAACACGAATCCGATTTACCGGTCGATATTATTAAAGTGAATGTGATCCGCATAGAATGTAACATTGTGACCGGTTCCTTTCAGAACGGTATAGAGTCTCACGTTATGCACGAGTTTTTTCCTCAGGTTCCGCCCGGTTACAAGATTGTCGACACTCCACCGTCGATCATATATCTACCTGTCAAGGTGAAAAATATTCATAACATAACCGTACGTCTAACTGATCAGAACGGTGCTCCTATAGATTTCCGAGGTGAAACAGTCTCTGTCAGATTACATCTACGTAAGGGAAATGGGTCTCGTTATTAATAGCGGTCGTACTCAGACTCGCATCAGTATACATCAATCCTCGGTCGAGTTAACACGACGAAATATTATGTTCCTGAGAGCTTTAGGTTTTAAAGTGAAAAATGGATCTGTTGGCAATCGATAGTGCTGCAGAGTACAATGACGTCATCAGTGGTCTGGAATACCATTCGCATAGACCGTATGCGTCATCAACGTACGGCAATAATGATGAAATTCGTATTCCCATAAATCAACAGGACGTGATGACGTCACCGTTTGAAAGTCAATTGTATATAAAGGGTAAAGTAAGTGGTAAAACGCTGACCGGTGGAGCTGCCACGGTCAAGTTGGTCAATAACGCTGTAGCTTTTCTCTTTGACGATATACGTTACGAGATATCCGCCGGCGAAGTGGACCGTACGAGAAAAGTAGGCATCACGAGTACACTGAAAAATCTTTTGTCGTTGCGTGAGAGTGAAAAGAATAAACTCGGCAACGCCGGTTGGTTAGGGGTTGGAGAAATGAAAGTTGTGACGTCAGACTTTACACTCTGCGTCCCGTTGAAAATGTTAATGGGTCTTTTTGAAGACTACAAGAGGATAGTTGTCAACGTGAAACAGGAACTCATACTTTTGCGTTCGTCGAGTGATTTGAACGCCGTTTACAGTGACGATGCTACGGAAATAACACTCGAAATAACGACGATACAATGGAGGGTTCCTCACCTGACCGATGCCTATAGATTGAAAATTTTGAAAATGATCGAACGAGACAGCCCCATTCACGTACCATTCCGTTCGTGGGAAATTTACGAGTTTCCAACATTGCCTCAGACGAGTCAATTATCGTGGACGGTCAAAACGGCTAACCAGCTGGAGAAACCTCGATACGTTATTCTGGCTTTTCAGATGGATCGGAAGAATCAGATCAAAAAGGACGCCGGTCTGTTTGATCGTTGCAAAATTACCAATGTAAAACTGTACTTGAATTCTCTCTACTTTCCCTACGACAATCTGCACGGTGACGTTTCCACTATGTACGAAATGTATACACGTTTTCAACAATCGTATTACATGCGTGAATCATCTCCGTCCCTCGATTTGGACACATTTGAATCTCGAGCCCCGATATTTGTAATAGACTGTTCCAAACAGAACGATTCCATTAAATCGGGCCCTGTGGACGTACGCCTAGAAATAGAGGCAAGTGAAAATATACCGGCCAATACTACAGCCTACTGTCTCATTCTACACGACTCGCATATCGTGTACACTCTCCTTTCGGGTACAGTCAAAAAGGTGATGGTATAAGTGCGCATGCGCAAAGTCTCTCCCTCTTATAACACGATACAATTATCGATCCAGTCATTCACGATCGAGACATCATGTGCACCACATACCCAGGAGTCGTTCATGCCTTCCTCAGGCTCGTGCCTAAGGATAGATTATCGGATTTACAGGACTTTTTTAGCGAAAGCAAACTATATTATTTATTCAACCCTAGTGAAATAGACAATCAGTTGACCTTGACATTCACAGAGTATATCTACGATGGCGACGATGACGACAAATATCATGTCGATAAGTCGCAAGTATCGGAACATGTCTATACAGGTTTAAAGAGTCAGCTATCTTCGGGTAACATCGGCCCGTCTTCGGATTCGGTTTACGTTTTAGTGGGTGGGGTGGGGATGGTTTATCGCAACCATTATTGTGTCGTTGTGGGGAGGATGATATAAGCGACGAAAAATACTATCAATTCGATTTCGATGATGCTCGTCTACACGAGTTCCCATTGGTTCTAATCGAACCGGAACTTGAGACAGGTTATTTGCACAATCTTTCGTCGTTTTATCAAAGTAGTCAGTTGTAACCGCCGCCGTCGTCGGTCAGTCGAGACAATGGATCCGAGTAAGATGGACGTGGAGCGAGCTCCTACCAAACGTCAGGTGCCACCTAACCTCCCTTTGGGAATTTTTCTTAAATCCGTTCATTTCCTAAACAAAGAGTGTACTAAATTCATAGCAACCGGTTTGTTCCAGCATACGGGTTTTACTCTCGGACTTTTAGTACAGAGTGGTAAAAAATTTGTTTACTTAAATCATAATCTACTCGACGGATTGTCGATTAATTTAAAATTTATAACGGCTGCTCTCGGCAGCAAGAGTACGTTAAAATTCGACATGAGTATCGGTGACGTAATAGTACGGACTACTTTCGGAAAACGTTACGTTCAATTGTACGATGGGCAACATTGTATGACCTTGACCGCTGACGAATGGAGGCTATTCGAGGAGAGTATGCCGCTCGTGTCCAGACGTGTCGCCGAATTGTTTTATATCGAGGAAGAGTTACGCTCCTACATCATTGAGATCTTGGCCAGCGACGAGCTCGTATCTAGCACACTCCCCGAAGCGAACAAACTGTACGACGAAGTCAAGTTGTTTAAGAAACATGCAGACGGCGGTAGTTGAATTTCACGCCTTTCACGATAACGACAACAAGTATATAGTCAAAGAATTGGCCATTGTCGGTGATCAGTTTCAAAGTGTTACAGTCTTTAAACCGCCCTACAGATTTTCTCTCCTTAACGAAAAATCTCAAAAATCGGCTCGTTGGCTACAATCACGTTTCCACTATATCAGATGGGATGAAGGCGGTGTACCTTACAACGAGGACACGATACGCACTTTGTGCAAGCCTTTTGCAACACTTTTCACAAAAGGATTGGAAAAGGCACTATTTTTGAGACAATTCCATCCTCACGTCATGGAATTGCCTCAAGAAGAGAAATTCACCTATAACAATAACATTAACTGTATATTACCTCAGCATAATAGTAACGTAGATAGTAAATGTGCACTAAAAAGTGCTAAAAGTTATTACGATTTACTTCTAGCCTAATTTGAGTTGTGTGTGTGTTTCTCAGGTCCCTGGCGAGGAGTTAATTCTCTCGTAAACCTGTGTGTGTGTGTGTGTGTGTGTGTGTTTCTTAGGTCCCTGGCGCAGAGTTAATTCTCTCGTAAACCTATGTGGCTTGAAGTAAATTTGTAACATACATTTAAAAAAAAACAAAAAAAATCAAACAAAAAATCAAAAAAATTTAAAAAAACAAAAAAAAATTTTGGAGGCCACAATTTTGTAATGGAGTGGTGGTCACAGGAAATAGCGATGGATTTGGGGCTATTTCCACAAGGGGTAAAGCCTTCTGCTTGCCCCGGCTTGTAATGTGAGCACGAGGAACAGCTTCACTGTACCAAGTGACGGTTCCAACCCCGTGAAAACACAGAGGACAAGTCTATTTCGTTTCAGTATCGAGCTAAGACGCCAGCAAGGAACATGTGGACGGATTGTATCGCTCTAGTGAATGTACGTCACAGTGCATACTCTACGTACGCTGCGCGATTGAGTAGCTATTCAAATTGGAAACATTCCTTGTCACCGATCAAATTGTCCGAAGCTGGCTTTTTTTATCTAGGCTTTGAAGATCGTGTATGCTGTTATGCCTGTGGCTTGGGTCTCAAAGATTGGGAGCCGAGCGAGGACCCAATTATCGAGCATTACAAATGGTCACTTAATAGATGTAGATATATAAGAGCACTGAGAGCAATGGAACGAAGTAACACGTTACATAACAGCAGCAGCAGTTCGACCTGCGAGTGTAGGCTATGTAAAATATGCTACGAATCGGATATTGAAGTTTGTTTGTTGCCTTGTGGCCATTTATTGGCTTGTACGAATTGTTCACTCAAATTAAAGCATTGCGGCCTATGTAGAGAAAAGATAGCTGCCACCGTACGCGTATTTTTTACATAGATATCAGGGATTGACTTTAATTAGGCGGCCTAACCACTAGCGACACTACTTTCGTTTAACTAAATATTGTTTATTGTTTTCAGATGATGGATTGTACTCCGGCATATAACGCTGTGTTTCCACAATACGCACCGTACAGGGCGCGGTTGGCGTCCTATATGTTATGGCCCACCGGATCCTTCCAGCACCCGGCCTCATTAAGTATGGCCGGGTTTTTTTATAAAGGGAAAGACGATCAAACAATCTGCTTTGCCTGCGGAGGAGGGCTTTGTGACTGGAGGGCCTCAGATAGCCCTCTAGAACAACATAGGCGGTGGTTTCCGCTGTGTCCCTTTTTGAGGGATCTTGAAAGGCAGAGTGCTTTGAGGAGTACGACGTAAGACAGCTTCGTAAGTCAAAACGTATAACCTAATACTGACTAAACAAATAATAATAATAATATTAACTATTAGTTTATATTAATATGTTTTACAAGCAAAGATCGTATAGATCTTCAACCCGCCGCAAAACCCGTATGCGAGTTGTTTGTTTTTCGGCTTATAAAGGTAATTAATATAATTAAAACTAATTATTATCTAACAAGTTTATAATAATATGTTTTACAAGCAAAGATCGTATAGATCTTCAACCCGCCGCAAAAACCCGTATGCGAGTTGTTTGTTTTTCGGCTTATAAAGGTAATTAATATAATTAAAACTAATTATTATCTAACAAGTTTATAATAATATGTTTTACAAGCAAAGATCGTATAGATCTTCAACCCGCCGCAAAACCCGTATGCGAGTTGTTTGTTTTTCGGCTTATAAAGGTAATTAATATAATTAAAACTAATTATTATCTAACAAGTTTATAATAATATGTTTTACAAGCAAAGATCGTATAGATCTTCAACCCGCCGCAAAACCCGTATGCGAGTTGTTTGTTTTTGGCTTATAAAGGTAATTAATATAATTAAAACTAATTATTATCTAACAAGTTTATAATAATATGTTTTACAAGCAAAGATCGTATAGATCTTCAACCCGCCGCACAAACCCGTATGCGAGTTGTTTGTTTTTCGGCTTATAAAGGTAATTAATATAATTAAAACTAATTATTATCTAACAAGTTTATAATAATATGTTTTACAAGCAAAGATCGTATAGATCTTCAACCCGCCGCAAAAACCCGTATGCGAGTTGTTTGTTTTTCGGCTTATAAAGGTAATTAATATAATTAAAACTAATTATTATCTAACAAGTTTATAATAATATGTTTTACAAGCACAGATCGTATAGATCTTCAACCCGCCGCAAAAACCCGTATGCGAGTTGTTTGTTTTTCGGCTTATAAAGGTAATTAATATAATTAAAACTAATTATTATCTAACAAGTTTATAATAATATGTTTTACAAGCAAAACATATTATATTATATTTACAACTACTTAATATCTAATAGTTTGTAAAGTTACTAATACTAAAAGCTGACTCTACATTGAATGTAGAGTGAATTAATGAGCCCATACGCAGTTGTTTATATATTGTCTTGTTAATGGTGGGAGAATATGTAATACGTGGGAGAATGCTGCCAATACGTACGTGATGTGTTCAACAAAACTGCCGGAAGCTTTGTAATCATTAGAGAACCGGTATGCTAATCGATCGAGGCTCTTGTAAGGTGGCACACTTGGCATTCTTTATTTTACTTAATTCTTATAAATCAGTGTATAGAGTTAATTTGTCTTACACATGATATGTGTTTTTGTCTCTAACAAAGCATATAACACGACACATTTTATTTAAGTATTAATACATTTCATTTTTATAGACGGTATATTTGTATACGACTTAATTTGTAACACACGCGATGTATGTGTCTGTCTCAAACAACGCTTTAGAGATTTTGATGAAAATAATGTATAGACAGTTTGTAACACACGCGAAGTATGTTTCTGTCTCAAACAACGCTTTAGAGATTTTGATGAAATTAATGTATAGACCGTTTTTTATTTCAATACCGATTACATTAGATATACTTTGTGTACACTGGAAGTTTAAGTATTAATACATTTCATTTTTATAGACGGTAATTAGGCGCGAAGTATGTTTCTGTCTCAAACAACGCTTTAGAGATTTTGATGAAATTAATGTATAGACCGTTTTTTATTTCAATACCGATTACATTAGATATACTTTATGTACACTGGAAGTTTCAAATAAAACACCTTGTAAATTATTAATAGACATTTATTATTTTTTTATTCCAACATTCTTTCGATGGCAATCAATTCTTCCTCCGGAATCTGTACTAGTTCGTCTGGATCGATATCCAGCAACTCTTCCAGAGTTGGTAACTGATCACCATCTTCCTGACATGGCGTTGGTGGTAGAGACTCTACGTTTTGATGGTCCCTCGCGGCAGCTGGACGCCAATCGATGGTTGACCTGAAGGTCCATACCACCCGGGACTCACCGGAGGCTTGAAGGGCCCTTAGAGTACTCATGATTTCTCTGAAACAAAGTAAAACACACAATTGTTTTTATTTTGTTTTCAGTTAGCCTATACAATAAAGTGAACTCAATTTACTGAGGTAACTATTATTTTTTTTGTATATCGTTACAAACAGTCTGAACTAAACTTTTTCACCTACACAAGTTATTTCCTCTGCGGTAACTAATAATTTTTGTATATCATTACAAACAGTTTTTTAAAGTTAACCTATACAGCAATGTGACTAATAATATTTGTATATCATTACATACGGTCTGAACAAAACTTTTTCAACTACAAAAAAGAGATTATTTGACCTCTGAGATAACTACTATTTTTTGTATATCATTACAAACGGTTTTTTTTGTTTGTTTTAAGTTAACCTATACAGCAAAGTGAACGCTTTCCTAATAATTTTTTGTATATCGTTACAAACATGCTGTACAAAACTTTTTCACCTACACAAGTTATTTCCTCTGCGGTAACTAATAATTTTTGTATATCATTACAAACAGTTTTTAAAGTTAACCTATACAGCAATGTGACTAATAATATTTGTATATCATTACATACGGTCTGAACAAAACTTTTTCAACTACAATAAAGAGATTATTTGACCTCTGAGATAACTACTATTTTTTGTATATCATTACAAACGGTTTTTTTTGTTTGTTTTAAGTTAACCTATACAGCAAAGTGAACGCTTTCCTAATAATTTTTTGTATATCATTACAAAAATTCTGAACAAAACTTTTTCAACTAATATTTTTTGTATATCATTACATATAGTCTGTACAAAACTTTTTCAGCTACACAAATTTACCATAGACTTACCTTTTAACACCTGCCTGAATTTTTCTTATATCCCTCTCCACCTTACGGCGTTCGTATCTTGTCTCCATTTTCCTTACGTTAACCAAGTGTTTCTTCCCCATGGTGTTGTGTGTATGAGCTGTTGAAATCGAAATCGGCCGTTTTATACATTACGGGATGGTCAGGTTAACCTCTATAATACCATTACAGGGAAATTTATTGATATGATATACATGTACCACATTCATGCCTTGGCTCACACCATGGTCAGGTTAACCTCTATAATACCTTTACTGGGAAATTTATAGATTTAACAATTTTATCCCAGGGCTCACAACACGGAACTTCATTAGTATTCTCATTTTGTTCCAGATATTTAAATGGTTTATGTTAGGTAATGGTTTTCATTAGTATTCTAATTTTTGTTTCAGCTGTTGCAGGCATTCAGTGGATTGGACGCTAATAGTTGATTAAATTGTAAAGTTTTTTTAAATCTAACAGTTTTTTTTAAATCTAACATTTATTAAACATGGAAGTTAACCTGCACTACTATTTTATAGCCAAATGTAGATATTTTGACGCCTACCTATCCTTTCATGGAGGTGAAAGGAATGATTTAACGTTTATTTATAACGACGAGCTAGAAGCTAAAAGGTTGATTAATTACTTTATGGTCGGATCGAAGTTTCATAAACCTTCAAATAGATTACGACGTATTTTAGACTATCTACAGTATGACAAGGTTTCAACTTTACGTCTAAGTGGGGATCTAGACATAGATGTACAATTCTGCCGGAATTTACATTGTAAGAGTAATAAAGAAAAACTTTTGTTTTTTTATTATTATTGCATACATTTCTGCTGCTTTCTCACAATGGGTGGAGTTGCAACGAATATAGTCGTACATCGAAATGTCGATATTTGTAATTTCTCATACATAAGTTTTCATAGGACACGTATTCCTATCACCAATGAATTGATTACCGATATCACATTCGTCAGGCCTTGTCTTGCCTTGCTAACTTTAGAACTTAGCGTAAAAATGCGACAAATATATCTTTCTACGGATTTGAGACCGGCACACGCATCATCTGCTTTTAGCAAATATATATGTATTAGGATATTAGCACAATTAATTTCAATACTTTTAAAGATTAACGGCTTGGACTGGTTGGATCAGTCCCTTTTAAATAGTATAATTGTTTCACCGACCTACTGGCCCGAACATAAGTCGTACATGTACTTTTACGAATTTGCAAAAGAGTACTTTGGATCCTTGGGTCGTAATTACATACTTCCATCACTGGATCTGTATACATTCGACCTGTCATCACTGGATCGGTATACATTAGTTATAGGTACACATCAACCATTTCGATTTCCGTCCACTTCTCAGGATCATATTACCTATGAATTTA
The DNA here is from genome assembly GCA_963513935.1 of Aphrophora alni. NCBI lineage: Eukaryota > Metazoa > Arthropoda > Insecta > Hemiptera > Aphrophoridae > Aphrophora > Aphrophora alni. The sequence goes on from OY740768.1 coordinate 94,168,889, forward strand.
AGGTTATCGAAGAGATATGTAAAATCGCAAATGTACAGTTACACTACACAAAGACTTTATCGTCAATGTATGGCGTGAACCTTAATATAGGTGTTGTATCCTTTTGTGAATCGCCGTTTGCATACTTACATAACATTACATGTTATCATGCCTCTGATCGATATCCACTAACCAATCGATGTACTAAGGTTCTGTTAAAGTATCCTGCATAATGATTACAGCGTTGTACTTTTTCACTGTAAACCTATTTGTTTTTGGTAATTGAACTTCTGTTTTTGGTAAATGAACTTCTGTGTTAAGTTTTTAAACTGTGTTTCTATTTAATGTGATATAAACTTCCATATTATGTTCTAATACTTTTAAATTGTACACCAAAGTGATTAACTATGTAATACAAATTTAACTTCCATGTTAAGTACTTGTTACTTATTTTTTGAAATTGTATACCTATATGTTTAAACTTTTATATTCAATTGTACACCAGTGTGATACTTATATCTTTTGAACCGTAACTATGTAATACGAATTTAACATTAAGTACTTGTTACAAATTCTTTGACATTTTGTATACCTATATGTTTACACTTTCGTATTCAATTATAAGGCCTTTTGTATACCTATATGTTTAAACTTTCATATTCAATTGTAAACCTATGTGATATACATTTAGCTTCCGTGTTAGGTACTTGTAAACCAATGTGATTAATTATGTAGTATAATTTTCACCATTATAGCTGTTAGATATATGTTTAACTAGTTTATATTTAACCAATGTAGTATAGTCCACCGTTGTAAATATACTTATTATCCACTGTTGCCAATATACTTATCTGATTCTTAGAACCCTATTCCAAAACTCCTAAACCCGGAAGTTCGGGTCTGACCCGTACCGTAAGACTTACGCGAGTTTTTCGCGGTCGCGAAAAACTCGGTAAGTCTTACGGTAAGGGGTTCGTGTCCGAACTTCTACGAAATGTTCTGACGTTCGGTTAAAACATGGCGGCTTATATACTGCGTTAATTATCCGACTTGTAATACTATGCACGATAGCTCAGTCGGTAGCGTGTCCGCCTTCAAATCCAAACTTCACAGGTTCGAATCCCACCGGTATTAAAAAAGTTAAGTGTATGACGTCATGTGTGTATGGCGTCTTGTGTGTGTCTCGACAACAATACGTCACAGGTGGGGGGACCAATGGGGGAAGGGAAGGGGCCTAAAGGGGAGGGGCCTACAGGGGAGGGGCAAGGGGAGGGGTGGGAGGAGGTGGGGGACCAATGGGGGAAGGGAAGGGGCCTAAAGGGGAGGAGCCTAAAGGGGAGGGGCAGGGGGAGGGGTGGGGGGACCAATGGGGGAAGGGAAGGGGCCTAAAGGGGAGGGGCAAAGGGGGAGGGGCCTACAGGGAAGGGGCAGGGGGAGGGGTGGGGGGACCAATGGGGGAAGGGAAGGGGCCTAAAGGGGAGGGGCAAAGGGGGAGGGGCAAAGGGGGAGGGGCAAATGGGAGGGGCAAAGGGGGAGGGGCCAAGGGGGGAGGGGGGAGGGGTGGGGGTACCCCCACCATTTTTGTGCCCAACTGTCCGCATCTCTACTGAAGTACGTGAAGGTAATGAAAGAAGTGTTGTTTTGCCGGTCCTGCCGGTCCATTGTCACCAAAGGTCAACTATCATTTCCCCACCTTTCCCCTCCCCACCCTGCCGGTACCTGAATGCTCACGGTAGAGATGTGTGAGTTCGGAATAAAATACTCGGTGATTCCGAGTATCAAAATCCTCGGAGGAGTCCGAATATTAAAATCCTCGGTTTCGTATTAAAATACTCGGACAAAATCCTCGTAACTAGGAACAAGGAGGAGGTAATGTGCGAGTACTGCGAGTATCCTCGGTGTGCGAGTATCATCGGACAACGATATTCGTTAGTGTTGTGTCAATTCCAAACAAAATACTCGGTGTTTCTACTTTGGTTACATTAGTTTCTAAGCTAATTTTTCACTACACATTAATTAAACATTACGATTTTGAGTTATAATGATTTAGATTCGGTAACAAGTTCAATTTAAAATAACAATAATATTCATTTATTTCCACAATAATAAAAAGTAAATTAAATTATTATTTAATTGTTATTACTTATATTTAAATAAATATATATATAGGTTACAATCTTTATAAAAAATATAGTAAATTAACTTATTTTAAATAATAACTAAATTATTAATGTTGGTAATAATAATTGTACTTACGTTTAATTACTGAATTTGTGTCGAGGCATAATGACATTTAATTACGTATTACAAGTGTCAATCACATATTGTTTAAAAAAATAAATACTTGGTGGATCAGTCTAACAGATAGAAATATAACACACACACACACACACACACACACACACACACACACACACACACACACACACACACACACACACACACACACACACACACACACACACACACACACACACACACACACACACACACACACACACACACACACACACACACACACACACACACACACACACACACACACACACACACACACACACACACACACACACACACACATAATGCGCATAATCATTCTGCGCAGATACTCGATGTCGAACTAATAATACGAGTATTGAAATCATTCGAAGCCGAGTATTGCGAGTATCTGTTTCACCCGAGTATCAACATCGCTAGGGCACGGTGCCTCGCGCCACCCAAAAAAGACGATTCCTTAAAATATCGACTCGTCTAAAAGAGGATTTGTCTTTTAAAAATAAATTTTCGTAAAAATTACGAAGTTTGTTTTAATGAAAAGACGATTCGTGCTTTCAAAATATTGACTCGTGTAAAAGAGAATTTTGTCTTTAGAAACTAACGTTTTTAAAATTGTCACCAAATATTGATAACTATCAAAACCAGCTACAAACACAATGTATAGAGTATGGGAGATGTTATTTTCAAAACCAGATACATCATGCAATATGATAAACATATATGAGCTATGTTTATTTTTAAAATCAGTTAAATCAACGTTTCGTAAAAAAAAAACTTTTGTTTGAAAGAAAAGACAATTATTATTTTCAAAATAACTACTCATCTAAAAGAGGATTTGTCTTTAAAACGTAACTTTTCGTAAATTAAATATTTTTGGTTTGTTTTTAAAGAAAGGGTAATCTAGTAATTATTCATTATGTAATGAATATTTGAATAAACATCAATGTTTTTAAATTTATGATTTCATTTAAAACACATAGGGCAAGCAACAAATATCTAGATTGTAGACAGGCGTTATAACCATGGGAAAGTTTGATTTGGAATTTTTTTACCAATCACAAGTAGAGATCCCATTTTTCATTGTGGGCATTTACTGTCCTGCATAGCATGTTCACTCCAATTAAAGGAGGCTATACAAAGGACAGCTGTCACGTACGCGTATACTTTACGTAATGTTATACAGATTTTACAACAAAACCTTTTTTGCATACATTTTTTGTTATTAAAGAAATATTTACTCTGAACTTACCCCAAAAAGTTGACAAAGTTTGATGCTTTTAGAACTAATACTAGTGTAGTTAGTTCTTATTCTCAGGACGTAGTTTTTTAATTAAATTTATTATAGGGAAATAGATAAATATTATTTTATTGTGTAGAAATTTTGACTTATATATATATATTTATACTTATGTATATATATATATATATATATATATATATACTTTATACACTTTAGAGTCTGTCTTCCAAATATTGATAACTATGATAAACAGCTACACCCGTCATCATCCTCAGGTCTAACATGCACATAACGTTGTTTGACTAAACTAAGAGAAACAATAAGTTAAATCAATGAAAAATTGAGCAATGAATCGTGCAGTAGGCAACAATGAATTAATGTAACTTTCTGGTATCATGTCATTACAATATAGACAGTCGATTGCAAATTTAGCCAATGCCAGTACAAAATATCCAATGTCTTAACCAGTTGAACCAACGTAGCTTGAATAAAATATTTGTTGAAATTTTGGTTATGAATTTATTCAACTTTGAAAGAAGTGACCTGTTTTTGATTCAAGCGCTAGGATTATATATACGTAATGATTGAAGATGAATACTTAGTCATTGAAGGTCTTGTTGTTGGTGTGTTTATTGTTACCTCATGATTAAGAATTTTATCACAAATTTTGTTCAATATATTTAAGTGATAAGATATTAAATTCGATATTATTACACCTGATGCCGTAGCTTCTTCAGATATTAGAAACGTGACGATCGTTATTAAAAATGAGTAATACGAGCTGATATGCCATCATAAATATCCCGCCCAGATGGTTTAAGTTACTTACATCTGTTATAATTAATTATTTAAAGATACAAATTGTGCGAAACGAGATACAAATATGTTTTGTCATTGTGTATACGTAATATAGAGATATTTATGTGATGTCAACAAAAACGATGTTCTATTAAATGTACGTTCTAATATTTCTCCTAAACCTAGTGGTTTTTGAAATTATGTCTGTCTGTAGTCTATGCCGAATGAACCAGTTTTGATTATTTTTTTTAGATCTGGGGGTATTTTGGCCCGTTCTTTGTATAATTAAAAAAGGGTGTAACTGTTACAAGATAACGATATTCTCATTTCCAGTTGCATCACAATATATTGCCTTTATTGTCATAATTTAAAATTTGATTTCAATGAAATTGGATTTATGCTTAGGACGAGTTTATTTCACAAGTGAAACATGTTTAGGCTGTATAATATCCTTCAACATATATACACATAATCAGTATGGAGTTACCTTTCTGTATAAATTTATCTGAAATCTACATCATCCTTCAGGTAAAACATTTTCGTAATCTAATGTGCTGAATTTTATAACTTTGTATTTACTTTGACTTCTGCTTTAAAAGCAATAGTAGTTGTTAGCGACGTTCTCCTTAGCCTAAACGTAAGTTTTATGATTGCAGTAAAGAAACCCTATTTTATCTGTAACATCTTAAGGTTCAGAGACATAGTGTTTTAAATCATCTTCTGAAAAAAAAAGAAGTTATTTTAGAGCTTTAACTTCATCCACAAGTTATGTCATGAGACATTTTTCTATTCATTAAAAATAACCTAAACTTCTTAATTCATATCATTTACATAAGAAGTATTTTGGATAAACGAGTTGAGCGAGAAACTTGTAAAATTTCAGAAAATGTATTTTGTGTTTTTTTCTTCTCCTCTAGTTTGAATTATTAAAAAAAAATACATATAAAATATTAAAAAACTCGACAAGTGACAAAAATATACTCACATACCAAATTTAATTAATATCGGTCTTCGAGTTTGGCAAACAAAATCCATGAACATATGCCTCAGGACCTGCTCAATTACTCACATGTATAATAATATAGTTTATTGTTGTTTTACTTCATGGATTTAAAAGTTGTTTTTAATGTGTCATTTAATGGTGTTTATTTTCATGTAGAAATAACAGGCTTATTATTTATTGTACACAGATGACAGTCAGACAGACAATATCCCTAGAAGATGTTTTGTATTCAGGAACTTTAAAATGGATATATCCGAAAAAAACACAACATCGATTTTTTAACCCATTACATATACGTAATGTATGTGTAATTTTATGTAATGTATGTATAAACTTTAATAAGTTTATATATGATAAAGTTGAATATACATTATTAATAAATACATTAATATTTTACAATAATTAATAAATTAATATTATTTACAATATTAATAAATTGAAAAATATAAATAAGTATTGAGTATCAAGATAACCTCCATGTTAAATTTGTTTTGATACTTATACAAACAATATTGTAAAGATTTAGATTTACAAATCCTTACATAAATAAGCAGCTTTTTAAAATATTTTAAATTAGTCTCTGATAAAATCAAAACAAATCTTTAATTAAATAAAAAGCTGTTTACAATATTTTAAATTAGTCATCTGATAAAATGAAAACAAATATTTCTTCCATAACAATAACGTGGTAACTTTAAGAGCCAGTGGGGCGGAGCCCTAACACCCTATGACTTCAATTAATGGTTTAAAACCTTCTTGGGTTAACCTGAATTACGATGGAACATTTCAAAGCAAATTGTTTAGCCTTTCTTAAGTTTTTCGCTTAGCAACACATTTAGCCATTCATTTATATTTATATAGATTACAGTTTTTGTATTTAATGTACATATTAAAACAGCCTAAAATATCAAACAAAATCATTTAGTAATAAACAGATCGTTGGTTATAATGATTATTTCAGTACTAATATATATATTTAAATACTTCTGTCAGTTATGGAGTATGTAATACTTGTAATTACATGCAATGGTTGGGAATGGAATAGTAAGTGACTGTGTATATCACACGTGCTATAAATTTTCTATTATATTCATTAAAATTGTCATTAACTTTTTTGTTAAACGTGTATTTCGTTAAATTAGGAAGTCATCCTGTTTATTTATTTACACAAAACCATAAATTATTTTCATAACATTAATGTTTTTATAATACCTATTATATTACTCAACCTTCTGTATATATATATATATATATATATATATATATATATATATATATATATATATATATATTAATCCCACAATTTCCATGCAACTCTATCATATCTATAGTACCTCAGTTCTCCTGATTTTTAACATTGAAGTTTTTTTTTAAAAGAACAGAGTATTCAGATCTGTAAGATTATTTGCGTATGTTCGAAATAACGTCTCTCGAGAAATCAACAATATAGACGTCAACAAACATCTGAGAATATTTTAAAACTTTAAGCGACTTTTGTGATGAAATCTTCATTTGTATTGCCAGCTCTGCTTGTGTATCTATAGAATTGATGCAGTTTTCTGTAATTTGTATTGATTAATAAATGTTTAATGTTAAATAAAAATATTAAAGGTTTGCTTTTAGTTTAAAGGTAATTAAAGCAATGTATATCGAAATAAAAGGATCAAGAATGTGGTAAAATCAGTTATTTTTATAATGTCGAAGTCTTAGCACCAAGATATTAATTTTTTCGTCAAATAAACATACATATTCGTAATCAGGAATATTTCTAGTTTTATTTGATACCTTACACATAATATTATATCCAAATCAAGTGTTCAACTCGATATTTTACATCCAAGGTAGTTTTTTAGATGTAGGACAATACAAAGAATATAAATTCAATGTTTAAAATATAAGCCTATAGGATTTATCGTCTTGAATGTGTAGACGGGGTTGTGATTTACAGACGAACAGACACGCGTGTAAAATTATAAGTGTACTTGGTTTTACCTACGGACTTTAAAAAGTGAATATCTTGTAGAGGATGTTAACAAGTAGGATACTTCGCAGATTATTAAAAATTGTATGAAAAAAATAATATACGGTGGCAAGCGTGATAGATAAACCACAAAATTTCTATTGATCGCAATACTATCAGATAATCAAATTCCAACAAAAAATAACTCTATATCGAATATTCTTCTCTTTAATACCAATAATAAAAGCAATACAACATATTTGGTGTGATGTGTGACAGAAGTAAGTCACGTAGAAATTCCGACACGATTATCAATGACATCAAAATAAGAACATAATTTATAACAAGACATATCAAAATAAAACATTTCTTGAAGATATAGACCTTTATTATAATAACGATAACTAATTGCAAGGGGTAAACAAAACAATATACATAGATAATATTAGATAGAATAAAACTCGAACACAAGTTCTCACAAAAATTACGTTTACTTAATGAAACGCGTTTCAAAGACAAAAACGCCATCCTCAGTGATAGATGAGCTACAATAACTAAACTATAGTTATAGTTCAGTTCAGTAGTATATAAGTTATAGTTTAGTTATTGTAGCTCATATATCACACAGGATAGCGACTTTGTCCTATCAAACTATGAATGAGCCAATTTTAATCGAATGTGTATTTTTGGGCATATATTGCTATATCTCGAAAGTATATACCATCTCGAATGTAATTTCCTCCATTTTATCGATAATTAAAATATGTCGGTACTTTCTATAAAACCAAAACTAAAAATTCTGCTTTTATTATAATGGCTCTGACGAATTAGATCACAATTTGCTAAAGTCTAGAATCTAAAGACCCAAACAAAAAAATTAAGCCTCTACCAATTTTGGTGAAATATGAACACTATGTATACAATTATGGAAAAGTAAAAACAGACTAAAACTAATATAAAACCTTGACATTGTACATAAAGAACGCTATTTGAATCAAATACAATTTTAAATACGTTTAGGACGAATTAATGGCACAAGCTAAGTAAAATTAGGCATTTAGATATCATTCATGATATTAATATGGTGCAATAAGTTCATAGGAGGGGGGACTTATTTTCCATAAGAAGTAAAATGGAAAAAGGTCATACAACAAAATGGAAATTCATTTTGACTTTAGTACATAAATATAATATTAATACCATTACAATACATTTAATATTCAGTAGGGCAATATATAACACTTGTACTCTACAGTATGTTATTTTAATTTTGGGTAATTATATTTAGAGGGTCTGGTTATATTATATTGCATGTTGGGACTGAATAAGTTCCATTAACTTGATTTACTTTATTCATCAATGTTTATTTTAATTTCATTTTTTAATATGTAATAGTTGATATTTTATGCAACAAAAAAATGTATACAAATGAAGTTTGTATACATAAAGGTTTGCTTACGATTTTAAAATGTATCGCCTGTAATATTTTTTCTACGTTACTATCACTCTATAGTTATTAATTTTTGTAATCTTCGTCATTATTGTTTAGGATTTATATGTTTTATACGTCTGTATAGTATTGTATTTTTCATAATTTTTGTTCAATTATTATTATAATTTTGTTTCATGTATTTTAAGTCTTTTCTATTAAAGACGTTTCCACGTTTTTTATTTTGTATTTGTATTTTATTTTCATTTGTTTTTTTCGCGGGTTGCACTAGGTTCATGGACAGTTTCGTTCATAGATTCTATCACTCCATAGTTATTAATTTTTAAATTACTGTTTTTTAAAAGCTGCAATCGCGTCAATATCAATCTACCTGTAACTCCTTGAACAGGTTAGGTTAGGTTAGATTTAATATTTACTTTAACTGTATACTTGCAATATAACACTTGTTGGTGTAACATAGACCACTTAAATAAATAAATATATATAATTTATATCTTAAAAAACCTATATAAATTTAGGCCATATAAATATATATTTTTATACATTATAACGCGTCGTGGTATTCTTTTACTCAATAACCGTTTACGATTATATGGCTAAATATATGAGCCACATTAATTTCAGGTTTTGTTGTTTTTAAAAGCCAAAACACGTTATGACTATTTTGAATTGAAACGACCAAGAGCTGATATTTCAGATATTAGTTTATGGGCAGTAAAACACACTTAAGGATAAAACTCATGTCTATGTTTTTTTATTTTTAATGTTTAATTTTAGGGTAAATATAACTTACTCTAATTAGGATTTATTTAATCATTGTATTCACATTAGAATATGATACTTTAAACAGTCTTGAGAACACATCTCCTTATGTGTTCTATATGCTATCAGTGCACTTATGTAAGTGACAGGATGACAGGATCATTCTATTGCAGTAAACTTTATGGAATACAAAGTTACACCATCAGTTAATCCAAATAATTGTCAGGTAAGGGAAAGTGTGATTTAAATCAACAGGAATGTGACAACTGTTTAGCAAACGATGTGACTTAATAATATTCATAGACCAAAAAATAACAATAAACAATACTACAGATACTGTGCTCCAAACAAATCACCATTTACAAAGCGAAATAATAAAAGTTCAATTATTTACAGGTGGTTTGATTCTTCCATTGTGGTCACAGTTATTGTAAATATTTTACTGTACCCATTACTATAAACCATTATACTATTAAACAATTATATATAAAACGTTGAATGCTGACTGACTCAACTGAAAACATCGAACCTTTTACATTTATCTCCATCACTGGTGAGCCTCGCTGGCTCATTTCGTTGGAACTGTAAACAATTCACTATTGTTTATATTTTACACTAATTCCCGTAGACCTACATATTATTCAAATTATATGAAAGTTACATCAAGTTTAAACAATATTTGTTATGTAATACGTATTTATTTGATGTTTTTATACCCTACGAAACGATATATTTGTTTATTTCATGTCAATGAAATTATTTAAAAAAATATTGAGTGAGATAGGGTGTGGCAATCCTAAGGTACCTTCACTGGACTTTCCTTTATCTAGTCTTGTGTTAGATGTCTCTCTTTCACCTTTCCTGTAATCCTATCAAGTCTCTCTTGAGCAACTCTTGTTCTTTTATGTTATTATTTAAGGATTTAAATGTTTCCCGGCTATGAATATTTTGAACTCATATTGCATTTTGAAGGAATATAACGAATGTTTTGTAACAGAATTTCAAATTTTAGTAAATAATTTGATGTACGTTAAAAAATAAATTGTTAAAGTAGCCATTTAAAACGTCATAAAAAATTGTAGCTGTAATAAAATGTAAAAATTTGTGAATAGCTACGTGTAAATAAGTTTTTTACAGATATCATGTTTTTTAATTTTTCAAACATCCGTCATTTATTACAAGAATTTTTACACGGTCTGTAAACAAAATACCGGTACCTAAATACATTTTACGTGTATCATCTTTCTATCGATAATATACCGAAGTTATGAGACACCTTTTATATATATGGGAAGTATCAGTATAATAAAAATACCAATAAATTGACTATTTTATTACTTCACTATGTCATATACATGCAGTATATTTTATTCCTGTTTTATTTTCCCCTTGAGAAATTCCATTCCATTCGGTGTAGTGAGACTAGCTTTTGTATTGGAAAAAAATTAATTTTAGTTTCAATAATTATTAAATTAGTTAATTACGCTATAACACAATGTAAAAAAAACATATATAATATTGATTATATAACTTGGCTAAAGGTATAATATTGGAAGCGAAACTATTTTACAACACAATGCAAATAATTTATAATAAATTAGCTTTTGCTCGTTACTTCAACCTTTTGTAACTCTGAACACATTACTATTTCTTATATTATAGTATTATCAAAGAAACACTCACAATTCTCATTTATTTATTACTTATGTACTTAACTGGACATTTAAATATTTATATTTTGTTTAATTTTTAAATATAAAAACTAGTTTTTGAATTTGTAAATATTTTAACTCGCAATATCTTATTGTCGGATTCAATATTAGATAACTTTTACCAACTTAAGAGAAAAATTTATTTTCGTACTTGTATAGATAACAAAATAATAATTTTGTTCAAACGAAAAAAAACACGGTTTTTCGACAAAACACTTTATTTATAACAAGACAATGTTTTAATGACTAAGTCGTGAATGATTCAGATGTTACTTTGTACACAATAATTTGTGGCATTGAACTACCAGAGATTTGGGTTTCATGCAGATTGCAGTAGTAAAGTAATGTTATCACGCCTTCAAGTCGTATGCCATCACAATACAAACAACGAGTTACATTTATAAAATAAAATCCAATACAATATATCCATTGTAATTAGAACACTATAACAACAATAATAGATTTCCTATTGTAATCAAAGGCAAATTTAACATATTAACGAAACTGACCATGTTCCTAGTGCAACCCGGACAAATAACAAAAAAAATGAAAATAAAATACAAAATGTTTTTAAGATTTACATGAAACAAATTAAAAACGCCTTAAAATACATGAAACAAAATTATAATAATAATTGAATAAAAATTATGAAAAATACAATACAATACAGACGTATAAAACACATAAATCCTAAACAATAATGACGATGATTACAAAAATTAATAACTATGGAGTGATAGTAACGTAGAAAAAACATTACAGACGATAAATTCTAAAATCATAAGCAAACATTTAGACATGAAATGTATACTTCATTTGTATACATTTTTTTGTTGAATAAAATATCAACATATTAAAAAATGAAATTAAAATAAACACTGATGAATAAAGTAAATCAAGTTGATGGAACTTATTCACACCCAAAATGCAATATAATATAACCAGACCCTCTAAATATAATTACCCAAAATTAAAATAACATACTGTAGAGTACAAGTGTTATATATTGCCCTACTGAATATTAAATGTATTGTAATGGTATTAATATTATATTTATGTACTAAAGTCAAAATGAATTTCCATTTTGTTGTATGAATTTTTCCATTTTACTTCTTATAAACTTATGTCTTATGTCCCCCCTCCAATGAACTTATTGCACCATATTAATAATATGAAAGATATCTAAATACCTAAGTTTACTTAGCTTGTGCCATTAATTCGTCCTATTATATTATTATATGATATATATCGTTTGTTTGGGCCGTTAGAGGCTACATTCTAACAATTTTAATCGAATTAAAGCCGAAATTGAGAAAATTGTAAATTTGCGTTTTACTCGTTTGAGCTACTATTATGCAATAGTTCTTTTTTTAGAACTATTGTGCAAAAGGACAAAAAACTGTAGCTATTTCTATACACAAAATTTGATTAAAATCGATCCAATTTTTTTAATTTGCAGGAAACGTACTATAGACACTTGACAGACAGACAGACAGACAGACAAATCTACATCACTGTATTGAATAATTAACCGATCTTCACTAACAACTCGCCCTTCCCGGATAAAGTAATAACTACGTAGAAGTGCTGTATAATCAGGCAATTGATGAAAAGCTATAAAAAATTATTTTTGTACAGCTACTGTAGAAAAATATCTAATAATTCATCTATTCAATCCTAAACTTAATTTTTATAGCTGTCGGAAAAATCTTGTATGTGATTCAAGCAGAAAGTGTCTCTTTGCTCTCTTCAAAATAGTTATTTGTATATTAAAAGCGGAAAAGACATTTTTTCCTCGAATTACACATATGATTTTCCCTAAAATTGGAAATAAAGTTAAGTTAAGAAATAAAGTTCCCTAAAGTTAAGCTAAAATAAAATACATTAAATATAACATATTGCTTTTGAAGGAGGCTACTCTATAGTTTTGGACAATCACATTCGTTATTTTTTATTTACAACATTTATATTAAAAGTGTAGTTTTGACAGTTATTAATTATGAGTCCAGACCTGGAAGAAAGTTATTTACGATAGTTGTTAATAATGCGTTTTTGAGGGTAGTTTTTTTCTAAACATTGATATTAAGTCTTTGGTATTGTTGGCATAGTAACTAGGTACAGTTGATAGAAAAACATCGATGTAGATACTTTTGCCAATCCTTGTTAATCATATAGCTTTACTTTGTTCTGTAAATATACTATAATACTACATACTGTAAATTTACTGTTTCGTGCTCTTAAGCAACAGTAAGCTCTTATACATTTTACTAGTGGAGCTCAAAAATTACTTTCCACAGTAGCTATTGGAAAACAAATAAACATATAAATTATACAGCAATGGTTGTCATATTGTACTTACGTTGGTAATTTCCCCAGAGGAACGAAATGTAATTAGCCTTCATTGATACCCACTATTCCCGTAGAAACTGAAATATTCATTTAATTTAAACTCGTTAAGTTGACAACAGGGAAACAAAGAAATCTAAAACCACTTAACAGTATAGCCACATAAATTTTTTTTTTCATAATTTTAGGTTATATTAATATATAAACCGACAAAAACGATTACACTCACTTTCTCATACACTCATCCTCAAAACCGAGAACAATATTGGCTTATTAGTTACAAAAATATCATTTATTTGGTAAGTTATTTCTAAAACAACAACAAAAAATGATCATGTGGTGTTATAAAAGAGATAATTTTTTTAAAATAGACTCTACCTATTCGTTATAATTTAAGTGAAATGTAATGATTATCATTCTAAACCGTTGTAAAAATTGGTGGTAATTTAAATAGTATTTACACTGAGGATAAGCTTAATTTGTACAAGTGAAACAAATCAGGTTAACATTAAAATATATAAATTTTTTTTCAAAGACCATGTCCATGGTTCATACTACCGAACTGAAAGTTTTGGTGACTATTAGTTTTAGTTGGTTTTTGGGGATGATTGAATAAACAAGTTTATGCCATGTTTTTGTACAGTTCATTCAGTTTTATTTCGTTATAATTTGTTTTATATTGTATTTTCAGGGACTGACAGATTGAGTTATAGAAATTTAAAATTTATATTCTGGATGACTAATTTAGTGGTTTAAACGAATGTTATTTTCTTTTCTATTAATAAAAGAAGAAACGAATTACTTGCTTTCGCTGGGGTTCTAGGTTGAAAAGAGCCAAAGGTAGGCTGATTATCTAAATTGAGAACATAGCACAACGTGGCTAACCAAGGCTTTTGGTGGTCATAAAGAACCGACCAGATCGAGTCTAACTGGGATAATCGGCTACAAACATGAAACCGGGACTAAAGCCAGCATTAATGAGACGCATTAACTAACTTTAGTAATCTGAAGGTGAAAATGTAAATCTTATGACTAGATTCAAGCTGCCAGACTCTGGAAGTCAATTTCCGAGTACAACCTCTCAATTCATACCAAAATCAGTGGTCGAGTTAACTCATTAATCTAGCTAGACATTGAAATATTTAACTTAGTATAATTAAACCGGAACTTATAGACCTGTTCAGACATTGGTGGATACAAGTACAATGGTGAACTTGAAAAACTGCGATCTGGAGCTCATCCTCTAAAGGCCGTCAATGAGTCCGTTTTCAAATATGGGTCTTTTAATTAAAGGCGTTTTTGCATTTCTTATGTATTTTCAAAGTTCAATACAACCGACAATAAAGAGGCTAGCCAAATGCATTGCCATAACAGATTCTTTGAACAGAGAAATCAAACATCAGGTAATATATTCTTTAAAGTTTATGTTTTGAAGTTTCATTAATTCGTCAAAGTACTAGAAAATAACCTTGACACTTTTTGAAATAAGCAAAACTTGTGGAATCCCTAATCAAGAAATGAAATATAACATAAAGTTTCACAGTAAATATGTAAACATTTCATTTGGTCATGGCGGTGTTTCAATGAACCAGTCATCATATTCGGTTGTTAAAACATTTTTGACAGTATCAACAACTAAAAATGATTAATTAGTTATCAGATGTCGTCTCGATCAAATAAAGGATTTATTGTGGAAAATTTTTTTTCTCACCTTCACAATGTATAGAAGTAAATCTAGGGTATTTTATAACAACTATTGTCAACCGATTATTGGATATCACATAGCAGGGTTCTTCTTTAGACTTAGAATACCACAACTTACATCATATATCGTTATTGTTACAATGTACCCCAATAATTAAAAGTTAACATATGATATCTAATATTTAAATAAGAACTGATCATTAGTAAATGTCTTACTAATATATTCATTGAAATCTTCAGCACTCTATGTACAAACAGAATTTATCATATCGCCTACGAATCGATACGCCTAAAACCTTATTTACGTATCAGCTTCATCAGACATCAGCTGCAAATAACTTACTTAATTACGTCGACGAAATTAAAAAAAATTATAAATTATAAGTTTATATAAATGGCTATTGATACTAGTTCCGAATTGATTTCACTGAAATAAATGCTTTAAATATATATTTATAAATGCTCCTATAAGTACGTAGTAATTCTTTTATAATGCACAGCAAATCAACTTCCCAGCTTCAATGTCATTGACCAATTTTAAATCGTTGTGATCTCGTATGTTTTCTCATAAATATTTATAAGTTTTACGACATAATATGTTTGATTTATCAAATGAGGAAAACAATATATAAATTCATATGTTTTTGGTATATTGTAGAAAGTTCTACTTTTCCACTGGTTAAGAAGAGTATATTTTGTTTACTATCAGAAGATATAAATGGGGGGAGGAGGGTCGCTGTTGAGATTATAAATTAGCTTTAGAAATTTAAAATATATACATACAAAATGCTATAATTTAATTAGCATTGGGGATACCAAAACGCTTTTCTTCTAAATCAATTTTTGATAGGAGGGTGAAAACGTAGATAACTATTTGTAAAGACTGTCGTATAAAATGACTGTAGTTTATTTTGTAGAAACTGCTACTCTACTCGTATTTCAGTTGCTGTGGGAATAGGAGTTACATCAGTAATAAATTAATAGGAAGTAATAGGGAAAATGAGATAAAACACATTCAGGTACAAAACTTAGTTGCATTACTTAAAGTAACGTTTAAGAACATGTTTTATGTTTTTATGATTTCAATTCATGCCAACCTAATAAATTTTTTTTTATCAATAATATTAAAGTTTATATTTGAAACTGGTAGACACGGTGTTGAGAGTGTTAATGTGTCCTGTAATAGGTGAGGTACTCCTATGTTTCGTTCATAATATAAGCTTAACTTGTCTTTTATTGATATTTTTTCCTTTAATTTTTTTTCATGGTAATACCAGGAAATATAATGAAAGAATTCTTTATATAATTACTCGATTTATTTTCGATAATGATTTTTTCAAGAAAAAGGAGGGTATCGCTTCCCATGTTATTATATACAGCATAAGTACATTACACTTTACTTTAAACTTTGTATGATAGTGCTTTACTTTATTTACGATTTTGTATTTTGTAGCCTACTCGTTATTTGAAGAATCAAATGAAATGAAATATTCAATTGCAGTTGTAAATAGAAGGTTTAATTATGATGTTATAAAAGTAATTATAATTAATTAAATGTGGTATTTAAAAAGCACTTGACGCGTTTGTAGATTGGAACACATTTTTGTACACCGAAAATTTAATCAACAACGTGTAAAATTAAATTAGTAAAAAACTAAAGGCCAGTAAAGAATTTGAAGAGCGCAATAACATTCCGCATGCAATACTTATTAAATTCCTTTTACGTTTTACAACTTTAAATAGAAATTAAAAATATATTGTTTGAGTATACATATAACTGTCCACCATACAAACTATATTTCTGTGAACCGGAATTTTATTGCCCACACTTCAGGGATGAAACATGTTACCGATCCACCAGTGACTAATAATTTTTAGAGTTGAAATAATCTCATCTTTGATGACAGTAAAACAAAACCGATGATGCCACGAGGTCTTCTCACTCTCGCGATGTTTCATAAATTTGTGAAAAAAAAATTGTATTAACTTTAGAAAAAAATGGTAAGAATATTTTTAAACCTGTAGAGTTTATGTTTTAACATAAGAATTTGTAGATCTAATGATTTCGACAAAATCGGAAATTTGGATTTTGATCTAATTACAGATATTCCCAAATTTCTAGTTATGAAAAATAAAATAATAAAGAATAATGGTACGAGACAACATAAAATAAATTAATCAAAAATGATCTACTAGTTTGGGTTTAGAGAGCACAGTAACCAATAAAAAGAAAAGTGAAAGACTTCTGTCCAAAAATCATTATCTTGATCACAAAACTGATAATTTTGCAAACAACTACATCGATTGTTTGAGCAATCACTTAAATTTTTCTATGCTACATTATATACGAGAAAATACAATTTAGTAACAGTAAAAATCCTCTGTAGTTATATATATATATATATATATATAATAATTAATTAATTACAATAAATGATTTCTGTTGGTGTTATGACGAAAGCAAGATAATTTAACTGACGTATAATTTGATTCCAGTTTTATTTAAAATTAATCAACTGTAGTAAAAATAAAATTAATAACAACAAATCAACCTACATCGACACTATTCACACAAATATTCTGTGATACATGTTTTTATTCAGTAACTGTTTTTAATTATTATAAAAAATGTATATTATCTGATTTTTACCTACACTGTTGTGTATATCATATTTTTTTGAACCCATTGGCTGAAATTTGTTAAGAATTCCTATAATGTATGCTGTATTAATATACGTGGATCATTTTTTTAAGTAAGAACAGTTTTTAAGTGGAGTAACAGCAATTTTATTTATGAACATAAATTGTATCAAAAGCTTAAGTATGAATATATTTTTACTTTTCTACATAGTTCACTAAGAATATCTAAGCAAAGTCGTGGCACTAGCTTTTGGATCCACTCATCATAGAACTCTGCATATAGAACTCATCTCTCTCTCTCTCTCTCTCTCTCTCTCTCTCTCTCTCTCTCTCTCTCTCTCTCTCTCTGTCTATATATATATATATATATATATAAATGCTTACTACTAATTTAAACACATACATTTTATTGATAAAATGAGTTTGGTTAAAGAATTTTATTATGTTTTATTTCTTATATTTCTGTAAAATAACAATTATTTCTGTAACAAGGTAAAACAGTCTCCCTAGGTCGGCTATTTCAATAGCATTATGAAACAAAAATGTACTAGGGCAACGGACATAGTGTTACCTCATTTTTGAACTTTGTATTTTTGAAAATATGATTGTCACCAAATAACATTTCGAAAACCCAGCAAAAGTGTCCTTGTGACCGGGGATAAGTTATACGGTCATCATGTTCTATATAATAATATATAAAATATGAGACCATTTCCATTTTTGTAGGGTGAGTGGACCTGAAGGAGTTCTTTAACGCACAAACATATCATAGACCGATGTGAAACAATTTAGAAAGTGTTTTGAACATTATTTATGATTTTATATACTAACCAATATAATGATGCTTACTTAAAACAGCTTATTAAGCCCAATACATTAAATGTATTAATAGAGACGGATGTCAAAATGCGTGTTTAAAAATGTAATGTGTTTCTTAAATATAAAAAAAGAAATAAAATAGACATTACAAATATTTTTTTGCAATAACACCATAATGTTATTTCATTTAAAACAAACCGCATGAAAATCTGCTCGGTAGATCTGTAAAAATAAGCATTGATATACTTGTCACTAAAAACCATTAAAAAAACCCCTAAAAAGTGCCATTGTGACTGTGGCTTAGGTCACATGCACATGGTCTATGTATATATTATTGATCCTTAGACCCTAAGCTTTCCAATGAGACCATCCTCACTCTGTAGTTTGATTGAGCGCAGAGGAGATCTTTAGCCAACATATTTAGGCTCTGGGAATTGTACTCGTATAAAAGATTAATTTGTAACAAACCTAATTATTGAGAAACAAAGACAAGTAACATTATTTTCTGGGTTCACAAACACCGAAAAATTAAGATTTATCTAAATCATTAAAAAATGAATAAAGTTGAAATTTTAGAAAACAATGTAATATAGATAGCACGAAATGCAAAACTTTGTTAGTATGAATAATTTATTTTATACGTTCTATATTAAATTAAGATCGCCCTTATGTCTTCAGATCGCATATTGTCACGTTTAACATATTCTAAGTTTTTAAACGGTTGAAAAAGGTATGAAAGATTATAGTTTCCATCTTGCAATTATGATGATTGTAGGTAGGAGAAATTATTGTTAAGCATTATAAACCAAGAAACTGCCATTAAATTAAATTTTCTTAAAATAAAAAAAAAACAAATAAGTCGAAATTTATGTTGGTTTATTAATGGAAGAAACCTATTAAAAAAATCATATTAAACGATTCATTAACACGAAGAATTATGGTTGAAAAAGAGTCTGTAAAAAATTGAAATTTACATCTCCCGGTTTCAAAATTGGTTTTGTTTCGTTTTCACAAGTTCTAACAATTCCGTGTTCAGCGACAACAAAATATATTTGGAAATCGTTTTACTGGTATATTAGGATTATAAGTATTACATAGTTTTGTTTTATTGTTACTTATTGTTTTGTATTATGTACAATAAATATTCATTGGTTAATATTTTGAAAAAGATCAATTAATTTTAGTTATAATTTTCAAAAATGAAATACTTCAGATAAATCTTACAGCTAAGGGGTGGACCATAAACTATAAACTGTTATTAAAAAAAACACACAATAGAACTAAGTGTTCACTCAGGAAATAAATTTACTCTTAAGTTCAAATGGTTTGTTTAAAAGCTTTTTATATAATTTAGTGCTGCCATTTAACTCGTAACTTGAACAAGATAAATTTAAATTACGACATTTCAGACAAGCGGTAAACACGATGTCACGTTCGTTTAACTGAAATGAAAATGTTTTACGGAAATAACTAATTTAGTTTAGGTAGTTATTGCATAATTTAATTATGTAGTCAGCAAACAAGAAGTGACATATACTGACCTAGACCATTAGTGAAATAGATATTTTACCCTGTTTTAACTCAACCATTTGGCATTTCGTCTGTAGTTTGTGTGTTACGGATAGTTATGAAATTTAGGAATAAGCTTCTTTGAAAGTAAATTGCAAGATGTATTTACACCGATTTTTCCCTTTATGTAATGTATGTTAGTGCGTGGGTGCTACAGTAAAAATTAAACATAATGGTATGAAAGAGGATTAACGAACAATCGTACAAAAACAAACTTGAAATGAAATGTGAAAATTTCAGTTTTCGAAAATATAACTTCTTAAAGTTTTAACCTAACCAAAAAGTAAAAATCTTAATGTCTGCCATCTAATGTGTTCATTTACATTATTGAAAACATTTTCGAGCTTCATACGCTTACAAATATATAAAATAAATTAATATTTATATAAGAGTTACAATGTTTTGTTCCATGTGATTTCATTTAACACTTAGTATAACTTGTATATCACTTATATATATAT
Organism: Aphrophora alni; assembly: GCA_963513935.1. Classification (NCBI taxonomy): domain Eukaryota; kingdom Metazoa; phylum Arthropoda; class Insecta; order Hemiptera; family Aphrophoridae; genus Aphrophora; species Aphrophora alni. The sequence goes on from OY740768.1 coordinate 94,189,609, forward strand.
ATATATATATATATATATATATATATATATATATATATATATATATATTCATAAACGGATTACAGTAATATATGAACAGCAGTTGGAACATCACCAGTGGTGGTGGTGGTGATAGAGATCCGATTTCTAGACAAGGCAGTTATAATTACAGATTTCATATAAACCAATGGTAGTTCTACAATACTGACTACTGTAACCCCAAAGAATGGTATATCCCAAACACAATACAATTGGATAAGCCATCCATAAGACATTTAATTTATATTTTCTCCTACAAGTTGTGTTTTTAAAAAATGTATTTATTATTACTTCTTAGCTATGAATAATGTTATATATTAAGATGCACGGTAAGCTGTAGCCACATTGAGTTAAGAAGGCGAAATGTATTAAAACGTCCAAGGAGCGATGTCTACTATTCACAGAACCACATTATTCAGTACGAAATACAGTAAGACAGTTTAGTATAGATTGTGCCATTAGTACTACAGACATAAAGTTTCGGAAACGTTTGAATCAACTCATGCATTATTGAATATTCAACTTTATTTAAACTTTTGTAATAACCTCATCTGGAGTCCTTTGAAACTGAGGCAAAACCTCTCAAATTTTAATTAATTAAAGTTTTCTCTATATACACAGAATTTTAATTCGGTTTGAGATATAATTTGACCAATCTTGCGTTAATTTACTTCTTGGTTTGATAATTACAGAGAGGTTTGTAAACAAGTATCCAACCTGATTTTTTCTTGTGGATACAAACAAAGCTCGGGTGAACAGTATAGGGTTTCTTCATCTGTAACTGTGAATTTTTTTCGTGCACAGAAAGTCAGCCTGTAAATGAGGGAGTGTATTCAACGCCCGTTGGATTTTCATTTACAGAAATCGTATCCTCTTCAACGACATTTTCAGTTTCGAGTATAGCCAAAAAATCACAAGGAGCCATTTTGGGAAAATTGGGAGCCTAAAATACGACATATGCTAAGTACGGCCGAGAAAGTTTGGAAAAAATACTAGGAATGAGATATTAAATTGTCGTGATAGAGTTGCTAACTTCAGTTGCCCACAGGTGTGATTCTCGCTAGTATTTTATGGTAAAGTTTCAACCTAGTAGCGCATAATCTTGGTGCACTATCCTGCAGGAATCGGAGAAAAATTCAACACCACTTTGTCAAAACTGCAAATCTGCGGTTCTTTTCCTTGCATCAGTTGTGTCAGCTACTGAGAGACTGTCACGACGAGTTGTGTCAGCTACTGAGAGACTGTCATGACGAGTTGTGTCAGCTACTGAGAGACTGTTATGACGAGTTGTGTCAACTACTGAGAGACTGTCATGACGAGTTGTGTCAGCTCCTGAGAGACTATCACGACGAGTTGTGTCAGCTACTGAGAGACTGTCATGACGAGTTGTGTCAGCTACTGAGAGACTGTCATGACGAGTTGTGTCAGCTACTGAGAGACTATCACGACGAGTTGTGTCAGCTACTGAGAGACTGTCATGACGAGTTGTGTCAGCTACTGAGAGACTGTCATGACGAGTTGTGTCAACTACTGAGAGACTGTCATGACGAGTTGTGTCAGCTCCTGAGAGACTATCACGACGAGTTGTGTCAGCTACTGAGAGACTGTCATGACGAGTTGTGTCAGCTACTGAGAGACTGTCATGACGAGTTGTGTCAACTACTGAGAGACTGTCATGACGAGTTGTGTCAGCTACTGAGAGACTGTTATGACGAGTTGTGTCAACTACTGAGAGACTGTCATGACGAGTTGTGTCAGCTCCTGAGAGACTGTCACGACGAGTTGTGTCAGCTACTGAGAGACTGTCATGACGAGTTGTGTCAGCTACTGAGAGACTGTTATGACGAGTTGTGTCAACTACTGAGAGACTGTCATGACGAGTTGTGTCAGCTCCTGAGAGACTATCACGACGAGTTGTGTCAGCTACTGAGAGACTGTCATGACGAGTTGTGTCAACTACTGAGAGACTGTCATGACGAGTTGTGTCAACTACTGAGAGACTGTCATGACGAGTTGTGTCAGCTCCTGAGAGACTATCACGACGAGTTGTGTCAGCTACTGAGAGACTGTCATGACGAGTTGTGTCAACTACTGAGAGACTGTCATGACGAGTTGTGTCAGCTCCTGAGAGACTATCACGACGAGTTGTGTCAGCTCCTGAGAGACTATCACGACGAGTTGTGTCAGCTACTGAGAGACTATCACGACGAGTTGTGTCAGCTACTGAGAGACTGTCATGACGAGTTGTGTCAGCTACTGAGAGACTGTCATGACGAGTTGTGTCAGCTACTGAGAGACTGTCATGACGAGTTGTGTCAGCTACTGAGAGACTGTCATGACGAGTTGTGTCAACTACTGAGAGACTGTCATGACGAGTTGTGTCAGCTCCTGAGAGACTATCACGACGAGTTGTGTCAGCTCCTGAGAGACTATCACGACGAGTTGTGTCAGCTACTGAGAGACTATCACGACGAGTTGTGTCAGCTACTGAGAGACTGTCATGACGAGTTGTGTCAGCTACTGAGAGACTGTCATGACGAGTTGTGTCAGCTACTGAGAGACTATCACGACGAGTTGTGTCAGCTACTGAGAGACTGTCATGACGAGTTGTGTCAACTACTGAGAGACTGTCATGACGAGTTGTGTCAGCTCCTGAGAGACTATCACGACGAGTTGTGTCAGCTCCTGAGAGACTATCACGACGAGTTGTGTCAGCTACTGAGAGACTATCACGACGAGTTGTGTCAGCTACTGAGAGACTGTCATGACGAGTTGTGTCAGCTACTGAGAGACTGTCATGACGAGTTGTGTCAACTACTGAGAGACTGTCATGACGAGTTGTGTCAACTACTGAGAGACTGTCATGACGAGTTGTGTCAGCTCCTGAGAGACTATCACGACGAGTTGTGTCAGCTACTGAGAGACTGTCATGACGAGTTGTGTCAACTACTGAGAGACTGTCATGACGAGTTGTGTCAGCTCCTGAGAGACTATCACGACGAGTTGTGTCAGCTACTGAGAGACTGTCATGACGAGTTGTGTCAACTACTGAGAGACTGTCATGACGAGTTGTGTCAGCTCCTGAGAGACTATCACGACGAGTTGTGTCAGCTACTGAGAGACTGTCATGACGAGTTGTGTCAGCTACTGAGAGACTGTCATGACGAGTTGTGTCAACTACTGAGAGACTGTCATGACGAGTTGTGTCAGCTACTGAGAGACTGTTATGACGAGTTGTGTCAACTACTGAGAGACTGTCATGACGAGTTGTGTCAGCTCCTGAGAGACTGTCACGACGAGTTGTGTCAGCTACTGAGAGACTGTCATGACGAGTTGTGTCAGCTACTGAGAGACTGTTATGACGAGTTGTGTCAACTACTGAGAGACTGTCATGACGAGTTGTGTCAGCTCCTGAGAGACTATCACGACGAGTTGTGTCAGCTACTGAGAGACTGTCATGACGAGTTGTGTCAGCTACTGAGAGACTGTTATGACGAGTTGTGTCAACTACTGAGAGACTGACATGACGAGTTGTGTCAGCTACTGAGAGACAGTCATGACGAGTTGTGTCAGCTACTGAGAGACAGTCATGACGAGTTGTGTCAACACTGAGAGACTGTCACGACGAGTTGTGTCAGCTACTCAGAGACTGTCATGACGAGTTGTGTCAGCTACTGAGAGACTGTCATGACGAGATGTGTCAGCTACTGAGAGACTGTCATGACGAGTTGTGTCAGATACTGAGAGACTGTCATGACGAGTTGTGTCAACTACTGAGAGACTGTTATGACGAGTTGTGTCAGATACTGAGAGACTGTCATGACGAGTTGTGTCAGCTACTGAGAGACTGTCATGACGAGATGTGTCAGCCACTGAGAGACTGTCATGACGAGTTGTGTCAGCTACTGAGAGACTGTCATGACGAGTTGTGTCAGCTACTGAGAGACTGTTATGACGAGTTGTGTCAGATACTGAGAGACTGTCATGACGAGTTGTGTCAGCTACTGAGAGACTGTCATGACGAGATGTGTCAGCCACTGAGAGACTGTCATGACGAGTTGTGTCAGCTACTGAGAGACTGTCATGACGAGTTGTGTCAGCTACTGAGACACTGTCATGACGAGTTGTGTCAGCTACTGAGAGACTGTCATGACGAGTTGTGTCAGCTACTGAGAGACTGTCATGACGAGTTGTGTCAGCTACTGAGAGACTGTCATGACGAGTTGTGTCAACTACTGAGAGACTGTCATGATGGAGTCGCTTCCGCTCGTAGTTATCAACTTTATTAGAAATTCGCGGATATAATTTTAAGGTGAAATTCTTGTTAAAATGGAATGTTCCGAAACATTTCCTAACACCATCTAATCTGCAAGTTTTCTGACGAATTCACGGTAGTTCTCCATAACCTTGGTATATGACCTCGTCATTTTGGTTTATCGAAGGCTAATCGAAACGTAAACTTTTCCGATTTTACTTAACTGTGAAATGACTATACTATTAAAAATTTGACTTTCCGAATCATCCAAATGATTTCACTTTGGTGTCGTTTTGAGCTACTGAAGCTGTTTTGTCATTTTTTGGAAAATGAAAACCCAACAAGTGCTGAGTATCTTTATAAAGGTAACCTTTATCCCCCAAAAAGATAATTATAAACTCTCTTGTTTCATTCTAATTTTGCTAGGAAAATGTAAGTACGTTTTTAAACATACGTCATGTTCCAACAAAGTTGGGAACAGTTTTTATACTATTTACGTATGTAATGAATTTAATTAAGTTAGCGTTTTAGTTCTTTATTGTGACAAAAATCAAGGTTTTTATAACCCGATGATCAAGTTGCATTTTATATCTTGACCGATATTTGATTTCGTAGCCTGCATTTTGGAGCGATGTTAATCCATAATAGTATGTGTTTTGTTTTTAGGGGCTTTATTTTTATCCAACTTTTATCAAAGTCATTACAATCTAATTTTAAAATATCTAGATATCACAAACACTCCTAAAACAAAGGAGTTTGAAAGAGTTTGTGGAAGAGTTTGATATTTACAAGGCGTTTAAAGTATAAAGGAAAACAAGAAACATTAATTATTCAATGGCCAATTAAACTTCGATTGAACATCCTATACGACACAGCTGTAAGAAGCCGCGGTAAACAAGTTTTAAGTTTGTGCAGATAACAGACCTACAAGGTAGGTAAAAACTTACGGTAATCCGGAAGTGTGTTGTGTTTTGTTTTTGGTTATTTTAGTGTATTGACGACATCAGATGAGTGATTCTGAGTTATTCTGATGATGTTATAGAAGTTCTGAAAACAGTCATATACTATAACAAAGAAAAGAGGTAAATAGGTCACGACGGATATAAGGTAAGGTACTTTATTCTTATTTTGGAGGCATATAAGATATTGATTTCAGATTTGGTATAATGATTTTTATGTTATGTTTTACAAGTGTTCCAAAATGAAAGACTATATTTAGTATTATTTTAAAAAAGCAGCAGTTTAATTTTGAATATCTGAAAAGTCATATCTTAAAAATAAAAAAATAAAAAAAAAAATAAAAAAATCCATTATTTTTTTCTCAAAAAACAAAGGATACTTTTTTTTGCTGTTTGTTGTGTGATAACAAAATTAAAAATAAAAGAAACTAAAAAATATAATTTTTTGGCAATTTTCTACAAAACCTAGAGCAGTATGACACTATTTTTTCTTCTTATATAGACTACATAACCTCCAAATAATTCTATTCTTAACTTTGTATTGTTGTAGGGCCATTTCTCTATATCTCTTTTCAGGATGATGTGATACATTATTCGTCAAATTCGAGTGTTTTATTCGAACGAGATCTCTTTGTATTAACACGTTTTTTCAGATTGATGATTATCAGTTTCACTGAGGCGATGATGAATCACAGAAAAGGTTTTCTGACTCGGCTTAATTGTTTGGGAAAATTCTTTTGGTATAGCCACCTACCTCTGTGGCTATTGTAACGTACTAGTCCATAGGTTAAATGCAGCCATTTCAGGATTAGTATAAATATGAAAATTACACGTGATAACGTACACGAAAATTAGTAAGCACTAAGACTTTAATAACACTGTTATGAAATTAACCAGGACTGTTATTTAATACAGTTTGATCTACAGTGTTAAGTAAAATGATTTTGATAGGTTATTTACGAAGAGTATTACAACTATGCATTGTTATTTTTTTAAAAATAATCAGGTGCTGTGTTCTTAGTTTATTTCCTAAACATTGTTTATATTTCAAACACGGCTTACACTATAGAACATTCTAAATTTTTAATTTACTTAGATTTAGCTAATGACTCAAATTATGATATTCAAATTATATTTATTTAATTTATATAATCAAAACACTCTATTAAACGGAGTGTTCCTTAAATACTCTTTTTATATGCAGTAGCTTTCACGGTACAAGTTCATACTATGTGCACTATTTGCTTGTTACATTTATTAGCACAATATTGTTTTTAAAGTATTTGTATGAACTCTGTGATTTTCTAAACCATAGTAAAAAAACTTTCCTTCTAAAAAAACTTTCCTCTCTTTTTTACATAACTTTTATTAAATAAAATTACCATATCAAGTCTTATATTTTATCTATAAATTTTACTTGTGTTTGAACTTAATTTAAAACGACAACATATTTTTTAACATTTGATCACCTTGCAAATAAAAATTAAATTTTGTTCCATTTGAAATAAATGATATAAAAATATATTCTGATACAATATTTTCTCTATTCATAAGGTGGAACAAGTATTTAATCCAAATAAAAATAAGAAATAACTGGTATCATAAAGTTCTGGAAGTTGTAGACAATTACTGTACTAAGATATTATGTTTTTAGTTTTTTATATCGATAACTCGGTTTTATACAGAATAAAGAAAATCGTTTATTTTTTTGTTAGAAAAATTAAAATTTTTGTCTTGTATATTTTTTGTAAATTAAAAGGTTTCATGATATAACACCCCCATTTATAAAATATAGGAATCAAAGTCATTGCTTTTCGTACATTTATAAAACGAAATATGAAAAATGAGTATACCAAATCTGAACTCGATATATTTTCTATTCCCAAAGTTATGTTTTACTGTAAAAAATAGAACAAAATGGCACATATACGGGAAACTAAGCTTCTTTTTACATATGATATTCTTTAAAAGAAAAGTTTTATTTATTTTTGCCCAAGGAATTGACCTTTAAATTAAAAAAAAATAGAATTAAGTAACTCTCTGTAATAATGTATAAAACCAGTTAAGTTCATACCTAATGACACCAATAGTTTCACCCGTGATACAAAAGGTCTAAGAACTGTTTTTATAATTGATTCCATTAATAGTCATTTGATGAGAGTATAAATTTAAACCACGCTCTGTTACATTACCTAACTATTCCACCAACTTACATCACCATTATACACGGTCCAAATGTTTACCATATTAATTTAACATGAAAATTTTATTAAGAATACAAATTACATAAAACATCATTTAATCTTTATAAAAATATTGGGATGTCAAAACAGTTGGCAATGAATGTAATTGTTGCCGTTTGTGATATTTGAATACTTCCCTTTATACTTGTGGTTAGTTGGTAAGTATGCAGCTTGTTTTTATTGCCAACACATTGTATAATTAACTTTTAGTTATTACCCAAGAAGCCTTTCTGATTGTGTTTGTTATTCGGAATGTTATGGAAAGCAGTACGTAAATAGCTTTTAAAAGTAGAGGTCGTCCGCAGACGATAAAAGAGTTATAGGAATGGAAGAAGAATGTACACACATTAATTATTTACACCCATGTCATAATGTTGAATCCCCTTTGCAACTTTAAAACAAAAACAATAATATCCAAAAAGATATTTCCTCGTTTAATGATGTATTATTGTCGACAATATGTCAGATTCAGTAATGAGAAATAATGATTTCCAAGCAGCTTATCGCAGCTGGAAACCAATTTGTCAAAGCGCTATATTAAAGAAAATATCTCAAAGACAATACAAATGCGAATTCACTATTTGAATAACAACTTATCGTTCTAATTATTTTTTACAACGCTGTCTAAATTTTGAAAGTTTTGTCCTTACAGCAAATAAAATATATAAACTTTTCTTTTTGTATGAAGGTTAAGTTAATTTATTAAAGATGAGTGTAAATGTTATATTATAAAAGATAAATCTGTATTAGGGAAAAAAAATATAAACATCAGATGAACCAGAATAGTGATCGGTGAAAGAAGTTATACCAAAACTGATGTGATTTTAGTAGAGATGAACTTATATGTGATACTGTGGTAACTGTGAAAACTGATACTGTGAATTTTCATTATTTGTCAATTAGAAGTGTGAAAAACAATAAATGTGATATCGATTTTGGTCACTATATTAAACGGATCTTTAAAATAGATCTGTCAGTACATTACTAAACAGAACTGTGATGTTATATTCACCAATCCTTTTCATATGTTTGGCACAAATTTAAGATCATAGTATGATAAGAAGAAGTAGATTGCACAAAATTATATCATATTGAAATAAAAATCTATTATTTTTTATGTTTGTACTAATATAGGTTATAAATCAAAATATACAATACAATATAATTACAATACTATCCTTACTTCGTTTCATATAATTCTTCTTCCTTAAATCTATAAAAGTTTTATTAAAACTAAATTTTAATCTATGTTACCCTAAGAAATTAATATTAGTTAATTTAATTTTCATGCCAACTAAATGGAAACTAATTGAAATAAGAAGTATTACAAATATTTCGGCTTTTAAAAGATAGCTTACGTTCTCAAATATTGTACATAGTTACATTTGAATTTACATTATCAGGTGAAAGGGCATAAACAATAAATATTATCAGATAATTGCATAAACAATAACTACAATTATTTAAAACTATAATTATAAAAAAAAACATTAATCAATATTTGAGGAACACAATTTATTGGGAAGAGTTTAAATATTATACGCAAAAGTTCCAATATTGCATCCTCGTAAACCAGTAAAAAATAGATACTCTCCAATAAGGAAGTGAAATGTAAAATTTCACAGGTAGTGGGTTAAATATGAAACGGATGAACATGGATTCATCGATTCAAGTTAGACGACATCGTCTGTAGCTAAACACTAACAAAAATGGAGTAAGTAGAAGGCAAACAGAGCAAGAAAACATATTTTAAATCTTTACAGTTAGTTACTTGTACTGTAAGTAGTAAGAAGTAAGTAAAAAGTAGCATTTCTGTGAATTTTAATGAGTAGCAGAACATCTCTTGCAATTTTAGTAGCCACGAAGCAATTGAGAACATAAGAACTTGCATTTGTTGTTGATATTTTCTTTTAAGGCGATTCTGTCATTTCAACCCTATGGCTATTTAGCCTTAATTTAATATTTCTCGTCGATGAGCGATTCCCCTTAGAGACTCAGTTATGGTCAGTGTTGGTATGGTAATTCGAGGCACCCTAGCTGAAACTACACCTTTATTCAGTCTTGGATTTGTTCCCTCTCTTTAATTTTACTTATCCGGTCTTAACCAACTTTTGTTCTCTTCGGACTCTAAAGTTAATGATATCGAGGACTATGGATTTCTATTTCATAACTTTTTCCCTTTTTTGTTTAAGCATGATTGCACTATTTTTGCCTTTAATCCACAAAATAAAACGGTATTTAAGTTTGCCTAAAAAATGTACATCAGAATGTGTATTCCTTTAAAACAAATCCATGATGTGCTTACATACCTATTTCGGAAAATGTTGAAAGGTATTTTAACAGGTAAATGTTGGCAGGTATAATTTTTTGTAACTGTCTGAAAAAATGGAGTCCACGACCTACACGGAGGAAATAGTCTGTTACTTTGAGAATGTTTAACACAAGATGAGACGAATTTTGTAAAAAAGATTTAAACATTTAGTTTAAAAAATATATCTGTTGTGGAAGAACTTAATACTGCAGGTCTAGTAGCCCCAACTTAATTTTTATCTTTCGCATCTTTATATTATAAATGAAGTTTGTTAATCTCGCATGAAGCATATTTTTAATTATTAGGCAGCATAAATATAAAAACTTTTGCTATTAGTTAGCAGAAAATCAATGAGAATTCCATTATATACTGTTCAAATTGATAATATCTAGTACAGAGTTGCACAGTTGGACAGAGTATCACAGTTGTAATTGGTTCTTATGTTGACTTGAATGCGTCTTTAAATTTGGCCCGGCATAGAAGTCTCCACGTAAATTCTACCAACACAAAGTATGTCAATATTTTCCAATCATATAGCCTAGTAAATTATAAATGATATAATCTATTGATTACACATTTGTTAAATAAATTGTATTAGATTATTTGAGGATTATGAATGTGTATTTGTAGAGAATAGTAGAATCTACAATATTATTTATCAATAATAAGCGGTCAATTAAAAATGGGGTTTTTTTTACTGATAAGGGTTTAAAAAAATTTGCAAAATGTCGAGAAAAATTCTAAAGCGAATATGAATAAAAATATATAAAACTTACATCATTGGAAAGAAAAATTGTAAAATAATTTATTGAGCCCAAATTGATTCGGACGGTACGAATTGTGAAGGGAGTGATAATATTGTTAGTTGTATATAAAACAGGGTTTGGTTTATTTCATTCCAACGAAACTTAAAATAATTATGAATATTTTAATGATCTTATTGTTTTGTTATTCTAATGAAATAACTTATTTACGTTATTTTCTCATATAACGGTTGTCGTTTGTATTTTGGAAATGTAACTAAAAGAGAATACATGATCAGAATAAGTTTTATATCTATTATAAAATATCTTTTTACTAATAAATGTTAGACGCCTGTAATAATACAAAATCTAAACGTAGAAGATTTACAAGAAGGATTAGGCCGAAGGATTATGTTACTTTCAACACCAACTGAAACATTATGTAATGTCTTTTCTAAAGATTACTTAGTGAAATAATTACTCAGTTTAATCTTTTTAACATCAAGCTTTGAAATATATGTTGCTTTAGTTACGAAGTCATTAAGATTTTTATTTGTGAAATATTAAATTTTTGTACATTTTAAACATAATATAAATTAAAATGTTGTGCTGAAATTGGTTTAAAAATAGTTTTGATTTATTGCAGCTGATTTAAATAAATTGAAAATAATAACAATTAAAAAAACTAAAAAATAAAATAAAAATCAATATATAAGTAAAGAAAGAAAGTGTCGGGGAAATCGAAAAAAAAACTTTTTAAATTTTCATTCGGAAGAAAGCTCTACACGTAAGTAACTGTTTTGATGGCTGCTATTTTAAAACTGTAGAGAAAATTGAAAAACAAAAAAAAAAACTTGTACATATACGAGTCACAAAATACAAAGGAACTGATGAAATGCATTGCTTCATTCGGTCAAATAGTTATCGAGGTTTCCATATTCTATTCGTATATCACAAATTATAGTAATTCAATTACTGAAATCCCCAAAGACCCAATCATACCATACCACCAATATTAATGATGTGATTCAAAGCTAATAGCACTGCTACACAGTGTATTGATTTAGAAACAATCTTTCCTCTCCCTACTTAAACTTATTAATGGATATCCAGTAACCATCAAACGATTTTTTAAATGATTTACATTTTCAACTGAGCTTTTTTCAATCAATCAAAAAAAATATCAGCAATTATTTCATCATATTCATCATTCAAGAGGTAATAGCCCCTAAATAAAGTTTCTTGTTATTAATGTTTTTTTTTTTTTCATTTTTTTTTTTTTTGAAAATGGACAAAATAAGGTTTTGATTTGTGATATACTTGTAGAAGGTTACATATAAATTTAAATTTTGTTTGCATAATCTGGGCTTAATATTTCATCCATTTTCAAAATAATAATTTGTTTAATATAAAACTTCAAACATAACGGTTTCTGGCAAAATTTTATAGGAAAGTTTAATTAATTTTAGTGCACTAAACCTGTTCATGAATATTACACACATATACACACACAATCTAATACATTACATCATTGTAAACGGGTTGAATGTAGTTGTTAAATAATTCGTTTACTGTAAAGTTAAAAATGAAGTTATGATAGGTAAAAAAAAAAAAAAAAACTTTACAAATCATATTATTTATGAACAAATATGGTAAAAAAATAAAATCCAATACCTCCAATAATTGTAGGATAATAAGAAAATATATAATAATATACGTTTTAGAGTCTGATATAGATATAACATAGTAAAGAGAAAGCTATGTGATCATCAAACTTGTTGAATTTTAGTTTAAAAATCTTTTTTAAAGCCTTCTGAAATAAAAAAAAAGTAGTTTTGGTAAATGTACCCGTTTGTCACCTGTCCAGTTTTCTATAACAAAAAAAAATATTTCGATTAAATTTGGTTGTATTTCGAGGCGATTTGTAGCGGAGGGGAGGGGAGGAAACTTATAAGACCAAAATTAAAAATTACAATTTTCTCAAAATCGGTTCTAAATTTGTCTAAATTTTCATTAAATTTGACTATTTACTTAAACAAATCGTATTGGTCGTCATCTTCCTAAATATATCGGTTAGGGAGTAAAAGACAACAAAAATTCACGGAGTGGTTTTAAAAGACGTCAGAATTGGCTCTACAGATTTCATTCAAATTATGGGTGAAATCATAAGATTAATGATCGAAATAGGTGTGTGAAATTGAAAGTACGACAATATTACGTTTTATGAATAACTTTAAAAAAATTATAATTATATTTGCCATCATTATAAAATCGAATAAGATTTAGGACGACTTTATGACATAAGAAAAACAACCTCATTCAATGTAAAATATTAAAATTTCTTTCACGAAAAGTAAATTAGTTGGAAGGGCTTCTCTACCAACAAAGCTCATATAAAAATTAATGGGAAAAAACTAGGAATTAAAAAAATACATTAGACTGGACATTTTTCTTTCTAACAAAGAAGTAGTGCAAAGACAATATGAAGGAAATGACGACTAATATAAATTCTGATAGCTATTTGGTTTTATAGAAGGATGTTTAGTAAAGTTAGTGAAATAATTTTCCAAACTTTATATATAAATATTAAATTTTTTCTAACCAACTTAAATTTTATTGATAAATTTAGAAATGCTCTTATGGAAAATTATTTTTATGATTATTTAACTACTATGATATGTTAACGAATATTATGGAAATATTTTACTGTTGAGTCATTAAATTCAACCAAATAAAGTGAGCCTGTATTAGATGAACATTTAGGACTAAAGCAATGAAACTGTGTTGTTATTTGTTTATTGCATCAAGTTGTGTAATTTAAAACCTATAAAAATTAATACATTTTACCCAGTGGCGATTCGTCCATATATATATATATATATATATTTAAGACGTTTCTACACATAAGCAATTAAATAAATATTATTACCAAGGAAATAGTTTTCATATCTGTAAACATTAAAATGAGAAGCAATGTAGCAGTTAAAAAGTATCAATGCTGTTGTTTAGGAACAATGTCTAGAGTGTTTTTATACATCTTATCAAAAGACGCCCTCTCTTAAACACTGAATAGTTGCTCTAGCAACAATTGATTACAGAGTGACACTTTGAGGATGTGGTTTTCCGTCTTCAACTCAATTCTCAGTATATTACAATGTAACGGGCGCAGGGGTGGTTAATATTAGTTCAATTTTTTAATACCTAATCCATAATATTTACATCGGTAAAATAAATGTTTATTTAATAGTTAGTAGCATGATTTCACAGTTACATGCCATTAATACGACAGTTTAAACGATTGTAAGCTTGGTTTAAGGGAGGAAGTGTGATTTAAGTTCTCATTGATATTTAAATGGAATATTTCATCCCATTCAGAACCATTTATTCAACAACTATCTGATAAATGAGATTCAAATTTTAACATAGTTTAAATAATGAGTAAAATTTATTAAAAAAACTATACCCAGAATTGGATATAACATTCTAAAGTGTTTAGTTCCACTAGGATTAGACAATTTCAGCGGGGGAAAACTTTTAGTTAAATAGAACATTTATCTTAGAAATTTCCTGTTTGGTTCTGTTGGCTCTTAAATGCAAGATCAACAGTTTACAAATATCACAACACGTTTTTAATTATATAGAAAGTAAAAATAGATAAAAAGAATTACATGGTAGAATTGAAAACAAATAAAATCAGGTGAAACCAATCAAAAAGGGCATGTTTTCATATCAGAATAAAAACTATTTATAACGAATAAAAACTGTTTGTAACATTCGGATATCTAAAGGTTTGTTTTATTTTATCTCTCTCGTGGCTGAGTTAGTGATTACACTTTGACCTGACGTAAAGTATCTGGAGTGAGATAAATTCAATCGCCTGCCCTATATGCTGATAGTGCTATCGTTTATTGATCAACCTCCACTGTACGTGACTTTTAATAATTAATTTAAACAATGTTCCACAATTATTAATTAGTACTATCAATTCTTTATTAATTATATCAGTGGTGATTCATCCAGGATGAGGAATTATCAAAAATAAGAGAATAATTTTTAGAAATGAAATTGTCTAAAATGCTACAAACTAAATTACAAAGCAATGCAAACGTAAGAGTACCTATGTTATTCATTAGTAAGATCCTGGTGATGTGTAGGACTTAAAAGGCGTCCTTCCTGAATAGTAACGGCATATATGCCGCGATAGTTACGCGTTCATGAGTTATGAGTTACGAATAAATACGTTATTAATTCTTAAGAATGTTGTTAAAATAGAACTGCAACTCGGATTATTTACTTAATAATGAAAGCAGTTTGATTGAAAGGACAAAGTAAAATTGGAGACAAAAATCTAGGAATATTCGTACTAAACTCTTTAAGAATGTATTTTACTAGCAAAAACCATTTTGTGGCTTCTAGCCCACAGTTAAATATTTGTGTGTGAATGGTCTAAGGAGGTCAAATAGAAATGTAAGAAGAGTTATCATATAGCATCTCATTAGAAAACACGATTAGTAATACTCCTGATTAGTAAAATTACTGTTATAAGCTGCAATTTTTTATTGAACCAACAAGAAATAATTGGGTTGAATTACATTTACTAAATACATTTTTGAAAAAGGTGCTAAATGATATATTTTCTTCTAATTCCAATTCAGCCAAGTAAAACCTCCATTCTTTCAACCAATTATTCAAAGAGAAAAATTGTTTTTATCTAAAGGGAGCGAGTCCCAACATGGCTTTTGTGACAACTTTTACATTGTTATTGACTATCCTCAAATTTAGTTATTTGTGTTGTTTGAAATTAAACTGCTTTCACGATAAAGTAAAAAAAAAAAAAAAAAAAAAAAAAAAAAAATTAAAAATTTGTATTGACTTTTATTTCCTTTAAAATTCGTCAGACCATTAGTAAAAACCGAGCTCTAAAGTATTCAATTAAATACTGTGAACAAATCGTATCTCGTGTCAAATTAAAGGTAAATGAAATCTAAAACTGGAGCGTAAACTTTCCAAAAAAAAATGTATACCTCCCCCAAAAATGTAAAAACCTTCGTCACTTATTTCTATTTTGATGTTTTCATTTATAAGAATTTTCACGTCTGTTGAGAAATTTAGAAAAATGAAAGAGAATTAAGAATCAAGTTAAATCACTTACTTGGCTCATCTTGAATACGTGAGCTCAGATTTAAATTAAATCCAGAACAAACAAAGGATCGCCGATTTATAAAAAAATATACGTGAATAAATTGTTACAAAATGTCCACACTAACGTAAATATTTCAAAAACTTGGCATTTCAAAACAATGTTGGAAATCAACACCTCTCCAAAGTTTCACTCCGTACCAGGTTCACTTTTATGGTATGGTTATACAACGAGCAGGTACGCTCACTATTTACGAATGTAAATATATCTGTTTCAATTTGAAATAGAAAATTTATTCAAGTTTGTAAATCTATTAAAATGGATTGCCAAAAGAAAAAGTAAAATAGAGAAATTTCAAAGACAACTTTTTTTACTTTTCAATATAAATATTTAATTTTTGATAGACCTTCGTGCAGCTCACTTCTCATTTTACATAATCAAGGCAGAGCAATTGCTGAACAAAATTTCTGTATTAGTATAATACGTAAAATTAATAATTTTATGTTTAGTTTAGTTTTTATTTGTGTGTTTTATTAAAGATTTAGATATGTCGTATTTTGTATTTTCATTGTGACATTCAATACACAAATGAATGAATGAATAGTTATATTTTTTATTGATATTGTACTCGTGTATAAATCGATTTTACTACATACCAAAGAGATAAATTTGATGGTAGCGATACAATGTCACAATAAAACATTCAATGAAACTGAGAAACGTAAATTAAAATACATGGAAGATTAAGTATATACTAATAACTAGATGGTATTGAGTAAAATATCGAAATTAACAGTGAGTAAAAGTTCGAAATCAACAGTGAGTAATAGTTAGGTTAGGGGGCGTTTGATCTTTAGAGTATTTGAACTTTTCGATTACAAATAAACCAAGTAGATAAGGTTTTTTTTTTCATTAAGGCAGCTCCTTCTTGTTGTACACGTACACAAATATTGTACTCATGAATTAAGAGAGGCAAGACCAATTACTCATGTAGCTTGATAAAAGTTGTGAAGGTATATAGCCAAACCTCCAAGTTCATGACATCAAGTTTAAATAATCAAATACAGCTCCTTAGTTAATACCATTACAAATAACATCAATTGCCTTTACCAATTGAACAAAGAGATTATATTTGTTAAACATTTATTGAATTAGAAAAATGTATAGTCACATACTAAAACATGTAATTTAAATCACTCTGTTTAGCACACTGTACTCGTCAAAATCTGTACTAGTGGGTTAGTTAACGTTAGATATTTAGTAATGAGATTAATTAGTCCAATATTGAGAGGTCTACCCATGACAATATTTTTGGGTTTTTCACTGTCATCGACGTAAGGGGTGCATCGGTTAAGATACTGGACGTCTCATTCTCTAAGTGCGAATATTTGACCAGGAGCATCGAAACTGTACACCGTATGGTTCATCTTCCTTCAATTTTACAGAAAGACAAACCACTAAGATGCCGGTACCCGCCAGATACCTTAAATGCACAGACGGCAAATAGATCTTTATATGCACGGGCTCATTCGAGAAAGTGTCAATTAGTATAAAAAGATTTTTCCAGAGAAGATAAATGTAAACTGGTCAAAATAATCTGAGAACAGAATGAGTATACCCTCCTACACCTCCGTTTGAAATCAACTTACACTACAGTTCAGAAATGACATGGCGGTAAATATTCTAATGGTTTAGAAGAGTGAAAACAGTTGGAATAACATTTAGTACATGTTCTAATGGTTTTGAACAGTGAAAAAAGATTATGCGATATCTTCACAATGACCAAATTGGAAAATACCAAGTTTCAAATAAAGTCACAAAAACATAAATATCTCGAAATGAAAAGATATATCGAAAAAATAACGCAATTATGAACCCCAGTTATTATACCTTTCAAACAAATTGAAACTATTTTAATAACTCTAAAACATTGTTTAGTGTTAGCCCCCACACCTTACCCCACGGCTATTTTTTAATATATATATCGCACTTACTGATGGGATAGATGTGACACATTTATAAGCGAGTAACCAACGGAAAAATTCCGTACAGTAAAATTTTTTAAACCACAATAAAATCAAAATAATGGACCCAACTTTAAAGTCAAATACAAGTTTTTTTGGGATGTCAATTGTGGTTAAACGGTAAGATCTATTAAAAAAAGGATTGGTTCAAGAGCTAAGAATTAGGTGAGGTCTACAAGTTCATTTCTATGACTTTTTCATATCTCCATTGGTTATACCTTAGATAGAGCCAGGTTTTTGATTTTAGGCAAATTATGTACATTTTCCACAAATTATTTAATCGTTTGACACACTTTTAGGTTTGTGTCGAAGTGTATTTTATATATTTATTTTAAATCGAAAATAAAGTTTGCCTAAATTTAAAGTATCTTGCTCATCTATAAGCAGAATATACTTATTGGTATACATGAGCAAGTCGCACAAGGTCTGTATATGTTAGATACGAAACATCTATGTCATAAATAATTTAATGTAGATTTAAAAATAAAATGAATCCATGCATATGAGGCAATTTATCTTCATTTTGAATTAACGAAGAGAATAATAATTATTATAAGGATATAATGCTGTACATATAACCTTACAATGTATAAATAAATATTGAGCTTCACTTACAATGTACATTTTAATTATTAGAGCTAATAATATAATTGGAAAAAAGAACTGATATTTTCATTTGGCAATCATTACTGGATTATTCCATTGGGGTGTTATCCAGCAGAGAGTTTTAATTATATAAACATTGAAGTGTGTAAAATCCACAATAATATTATGACATGATTCTAATTATACTCTGTGAGATAACAACGTTTATGTGATATGTGTGGAAATTAAAAGATTTAACTACTGTTTATATTTTATATTAATTGATGGATAAATACAGTTACTTTAAACATATATAGTATCAAGTTTTAAAAGGAAAAATAGGGAAAAAATCAGTGTAGCTGTTAATTTATTTGGTATTTTAAAGAAATTAACGAAGCGTAGACTTAATATCAATTCAAAAATCAAAAGATTGGAAAGGTGGAAGTTTTTAAACATTTTTAATAAGGTCTTGAGAGAGTTTAAGAAAGTGTGTCTAAATCTTGTGCACGTTATTTTTAAACGACCGAAGGGTGGTCCTTTTTTAACTCGACAATTTGGCATTTCATCTGTATCTATGTTTGTTACACATTTGCAGCTGAACACTTTTGCCAATTATTATGTAATTTACGAATAAGTCTGATCGATCATATGGGTACAAGATTTTAAATTTTCTTATTCCTTAAACATGATATAATTCTTATATGCATCAATGTGAAATACAGAAAAATAAAAGAAATAATAATAAGAACCTTCACGCTTCCCACGAAAACCTAGTGATATATCTCTTGGTTAATTTCAAAATGGCTGCTGCTTGAAGTCGTTTTTCGTCGTTATGTAAAGTTGAGTAAATATCCAATTATATGCATCATTCACAGAGTATCTTTGATAAGACCTTTATATGATTAAAATTAAGAAAGTTATAAAAAAGGTAAAATAACGTAAACGTTCCGTCAAAAAAATGATGTTTTATATCGCATACCATAACTAATAATTAGGTTGACAAGTTTAAAAACACGTAAATAATGTCCCTTATAATATACTGCAGATAACTGTTGAAACTCTTGCCATATTGTGAGAAAAACGACTGTTAACGGATTTTAAAATATTAATTTGAATTATGTTATTGATATTGAAAATTACGTATTGAATATTTTCATGTGGATTCTGTAAGGTAGAACAAATCATACACTAACAGAAACTATGAAGGGTAGGAGATATGTGCAATAAACTATTACTAGTGGACAACGAGAATTGAGAAAATAATATGGAGTTGTTTGTGGGTCAACTACTGATTGTACAATAATTTCGACTTCAGTTACTCGTTAATCATTATCCAAGGCATATTTACAATCAATACAAGTGTGTACGTTTAAAGAAGGAAACTAATGCTTTCACAAAAGTACAACCAATTTTAAAATCATATTTAACAGATTAAAATTTTCTAAAATGTAGTTTATTTTCATCCAAACAAAACTAATTTAACCTAACATCTTGGTTCGGAAATTATTGAAAGAAAAAACTTCGTACAGAGCTATTTTAAAAGACTTAAAATCTCTGCTGACATCGTTCAAGATTGGTGAAATTTTATAAATAAATTACGCAAATCAATCTGTTAAAATGCATGTAACGTTTCAGAAATAATGGAGAAAAAAAGGAAAATGAACATCGATAACGTCAATAAAAACTGGATTTAAATAAAATACGATTTTGATTAGAACAATTTTATGGCACAAGCAAAGAATCTTTGGTTGAGATATATTTATAGGTATAAATAAATATCTTTCAGGTTATTTAAAAATAAATTATATTAAAAATAATAATAATACAAATTTCACAAAAGATGCGAAATACATATAAAAAACTTAGTAATTATCATAATGTAATGTGTGAGTAGTTTCTAATTCTGTTTAAAAATGCTTTAACAAATTTTCTTTAATAAGAAATTCACAAAAATACTCTACGTGTTTTTATTTCTTACATATAAAGATATTTTTGATGAGTTGGCGAGAAATTGTATTTTATAATTCTTTGTTTTTGTGAATAGTTTGTAAGAACCTCAGTTTATGAAATTTAAACGGTTTTTAACATATATTCATATATTAGGCTGAAGATAATTTTTCTTTCCAAAGACTAGATTAAACAATCAATTAAATGTCACAGTCTTCTCAAAAATCTTAAAAAAGTAATAGTTATAATATATAAACATATATATATATATATATATATATATATATACACAAGTTTTTAAAGTGTTTAAAATAATTTGTTCCACGCGTCTAGATAAAAGCATTTACCTTGTTAGTCTCCTTTGCTGTTGATGAATCCATTGATAGAGTTTAAATGTGTTTAATATTGAAACATTACAATATGCTCAGTTGTAGGGGAAATCATGGCTTCAACATTGACTCATATTCTAAATAATTATCAAGTTGTACATATGAAATATTTAAATCAAAACAACTTTACAATAATTAATGTACAAGGAGCCATTTACTTATTGATTGAAGTTGGATATGGTTTTTGTTCACTACCTTTATTGTGAAAATAAAACTTTCAGTTCTTTAAAATAGTTTCTAAAATCTGTGAAAGATATGGAAATGAACAGTACAAAATAAAACATTGTACTAATTTTGTCACATGTATTTCTAAAAACGAAATTCTAACCAAAAATATTATCCCTTGACATCATTGCAAAAAAGTCTACATTTTATAAGTTAGAAAAGTAAAAAATCTAAACCTATAAAAACTACAATATTTGGAATATTATAATATACATTTCCTACAAATTTAATCAGATGCGCCAGAACACACTTTGAGTAAATCGTAAATCTTTAGCTTTGATCTTACGGCAGTCAGTTAACCAACAACTGAAACGACTCTATATTTGACCAAAATTTGCCCACAAACCAGATTTTTTTTTTTTACTACATAAAAGACAGTAAAGAGAGTTTTACGAAAAATATTTAAGGAACTACCATTACAATATTTGAGAGATTATGATTAAAGCCTTAGAAGAAACTTTTAGTGTATTGTAATCTTTAGTTTTGATTTTACGGCAGCTACATTTACATATGTTAAACAACAATTAACTGAAACGACTCGAGATTCGGCCAAAATGTGTCCACACACCAAATGTTTTGTGAACTACAAAATTGACAGCCATATTAGAAATAATAAACAAGACATTATTAAAAAAAAAAAAAAGTTACGTATTCAGGGAACCATAAGACGGGGTTTTACCTAAATTCGATATTCATTTTTAACCAATCACTTAACACTCTTTGTAGAAAAAAAGAAAGTAAAATGTGAAAAAAATGGCTTTGTGAGAAAGTAAAATTAATATGAATTCTGTAGGAAACGGTGAAATTAATCTGTCCCCCCGTCTTACTTCATCTGCAGTTAAAATATAACCCGAGATTTAATTGTTAAAATTTATCATTACAACACAATTTGTTGTAATTTATTTTATTTTATATTTTGAAGGGAAATTCGGGACAATTTTTCAGCATATTATCGTGATCTAGTAAAGTTACGCTTATTTGAAGATGAATAATTTTTATATCTTTAAGTCCCACAGGGTTTGACGTACAATAAATTATAATCATTACGGGATTGGCAAACCAGAATAACCTTAGCTAGTTCTACAAAATTTTCAGGTAGCCTTGGGTTTCTTCTATACTATCAGGTCTCTCTTAAAAAATCAATTCTGTCCCCTCCAGACCCTGACGCTATTAGAATATTCGAGAACTGTGGGTTTTTATTTTATGTTCTTTACTTTCTCTTTATATAAGGCATGTTGAGTTTGGCTTTAAACGAGGAAAACACTTCTGAGATACCTCGTTATACGTTTAGTTGGGAGTGTATGAAATGCATCGACTTATTTACATCAAATGAGAAATTCAGCCTTAGAGTTTACAATCTCACTTAAAACTTAAACTTAAAATTTGGCTGGATAACTAACCGAAAATTATTGTGATAACGTGTTGAGGCACCATTTTTGGTCACCAGCCTAGCCTGTGTATTATTACAATTATTATTAATAACTCTGAAGTATAATGTAGTTGGTAAAATTAACCATCTACATTCAAGACCAACTAAAAAAAAAAGGAAAAAAAAATCATCTTTAATGAGACCAAAATTATTTAAAACTGTTGAACATGCGGGAATTTAGGGTAAATCATTAGAGTGCGTGACTCAAGTACTCCCTCCCAATTAACATTTAACTGTCATATGAAAATTAAAATAAATATTTTAAATGGAAATCCTAAAACAACCTGACTTTAAACTCTCATTGATATATTACTTCTACAAGTTACTTTCACTTATAAAAGTTACTTTCAAATTTCACGTTAAATCCTGCGTTGTAACAGACGTTACTTTATGATAATGTATCACAGAGAATCATTATCACAACACGGCTACATACATACAATATTATTTACAGCTTAAGTTTAGCTCATTTACTGGATATAAATAGGAGGGATTCACATGTCGGAGATACTGCAGAAACGCTATAAAACATGCAAGCTCTGACAACTTTAAAACATTAGTAAAATGGATAATCTCAGAGGATATTAATTTAAGAATTAAGAATGTAAATCAAAGCTATTTATTTGTTAAAAAGTAAAATTATTTCTCTGAGTGGAAAACTTCACACGGTCAAAACATTGACAAATCTTATTCTTCAGAGACGAGAACAACGAAAATTAAATTAATTAAAAAGAAATTGAATTAATTAAGAATTATTGAACGATACATATTAGGAATAATTGTGAATAGAAATTATATCTAGTGAATAATCAATGAACTAAAAACATGTCTTTAAGTATGAACCTGGTACTTTACAACAAGTTAGCGAATGCGTCAAATAATCTAAATTGTTACCTATTCAAAGAATGATAAACGTTTTGAAACACTTTAGCTGCAACGTACGAAAGTTACCTTCAAGCTTACATTGAAGCTGATACGCATGCTCTTAGTTTTCCCCTATCTCTCGACTGATCTAGCACTAGCTTTCATTGTGTTACTCTAACTTTGTTTCATTATATGCACTAATACTCTAACTCTGTATTTAAGCTGTAGGTTATTTGTATTTTATTTATTTATTTTTTCCATATATATTTTATTTATTATTACATAATACAATTACAAATAACAAACAAAACTAAATCAACTTCTTGACCAATCCCAATAGGATCGACTAAAGATTAACATCTCTATTACATCACTTTTGTAGGGTTACCACTAGTATTTGGCCCCTTCATCATTAATCACCAGATCACTATTACACCAAATCATGAGGTTTAGTTCTCTTGAGGCGACGAATCTCATCATTAACGTTGTCAGTCATTGCCTTTATGTCCCGATGAACGTGAACTAGGAGACGTTATTTATGCCTCAAAGCCTCCTTCCTTACTTCTTCTTTTACGAAATTTCTCCTCAGCTCTCTGCAGTTTATTGGTAGCGACGTCAGCATCCTTTCCAACAGCTAAGATAGCGGTATCGTCGGCAAAGGTTGCAATGGTGGTATTATTTTCTTGGTGGTAGGTTATTGGTATTGCTAAAAATGTTATCTTCGTTCTAATACAGTGTAGTAGAAACGGAATAGTGTCGTGTTTGGTATCAGTTTGCTTATATTTTCCTAAACATTTTAACTATGCTGAAAAAAATTTAAAATTGTGTCTCCAATAAAAAAGTTAAACAGTGCAGTGTTAACGCTAGTAGGTGACTCATCACTGAAACAGCTGGGTGAGGAAGGGAGCGACGGGGGGACGGTTCTGGCCGCTCACAGGTAGTGTTAGGAATAAGTTAATATTAGGATAATATTAGGGCTATATTAGGAAGAACACATATTCATTTTATTAGTGATTTTATAAAAATAGAAATGCTTACTTACGGTTTGTTGAGTAGATTTCCTGGGCCATCTTCCACCACGGCTAGCAACACAGCCGTGTATCTTCCAAGCTCCAAAAAGACAAGAGACCTCCTCCAAATCATGCTGACCGCTTATATACCTTTTGTTCTCTCTGGTAACCTAGTTGAGTTTGCAAGTCAAGCATTTCAACATTTTTTTTAATTGTTTCACAATAGTTGGGTCATTCTGAGCTTTATGAATATGTGTTCTTCCTAATATAGCCTTAATATTATCCTAATATTAACTTATTCCTAACTGTAGCCTAGGTTCAGACGCCAAGTTAGTGTATACAGACTATAGTTCTGTATTTGGTTTTTATCGGTTTACTTTCTTGTCCACCATTACCTTGACCAATAGATTTAATAATTATAACTCAGCCATCATAACGATTTCTCTAATAAAACATTTTTACTAATTGAAATTATAATTATAATATGGATGAAAAATTATCAAATACTCGCATATCAAATTCTTCCCAGGATTAAAGTTAATTAGTCATGGGTAATATACAGTATTAATTGGTGAAAATAATAATAAAATATATGATCATAATTATAGTTATCGATTCTTTATTCCTATATTAGTACTGCCCCAAGAGGAAAACTATCGACAAATATTGCGAATGTGGAGAACAGAGGCGTCATAGCCAAAATAAAAGCTAAAATACTTTACTAGGTTGTGAATGAAGGTTTTCGCTACCTAGACAAAAAAAAAGGATTTAAATATTTTATATATTGTACACTAGATTACTATGTATTAGCGTCGAGCTTATCTTTGTTTGACAACTAAGTGCCACGGTGGCTTGTCATGTGAAGCTTTTAAATATAATATTGATGTGAATATAGTTTCAAGTTTTGAAATTTTAGTTTTATTTATTTCAATGTTACCAGTAGGTAATTTGTTTCAATGTTTTAAGTTTAATTTCGTTGAATTAAGTAAATCATCAAATCACGAAAAACAAATATAATTGATCATGGAGAAGAATGTTATTTGCCGACTGAGTAAAGAGAAGTAGTTTTTTAATTGAATTATAAAATATGACATATTTGGGTGTTTGCTTGTGTGTGTGTGTGTGTGTGTGTGTGTGTGTGTGTACACTTTTTGACATTTTATAAGTTTTTTTGGTATATATATATATATATATATATTTATACAAGGAGTACATAAAGTCATGACGTTATTTTGAATAAATAAATTTACAAACGTATATATTGTGTACAATATTAGGAAAATGAGAAACAAAATTACAAATTGTTTTCCTTGTTTATCTGAGTCCAATGTTAGTCCTTGGATGCTGCAACGTCCAATCGATATTTCAGCTATTCCCACACTTGACCTACAATATCATGTGTCAAATGTTTGGCATTGCCAATCCTTTCAGTGTTGACACAATGTTTAAATATCCCCATAAATAAAAGTTGAAAGGTGTAAAGTCCGGGCAGAGTAGTGTCCAATTCTTTCGTCCACCTAGTCAATAACTAAGGCTTATAGCATGTAAACCTAAGCCATTTTACCTTCAAATTAAATCTTAAATTGTGTAATCACGTTATATACAAGCCAGCTGGATTAAAGTGATGATTTGATTGCATTGCTTCTACATCTGATAAATAGAAGTAAGCAAATATATTTGTTTCGAACTCTTTTTAATAATTTATTACATTTCTTTTGATTTTGTGACTCATACATATTGTATCAACGGAAAAAACCAAAACAAAAATCGGATGTTAGATACAAAAAGTTAATAAAAAACTAAAACCTGTACAACGAAAACACACAAACAAGACGACCCGACGTATCAAGGACTAAAGCATCATTTTTAGTTGCTATTTGTACTCAAACTTTGTGCTACTGAATGAAAACTGGTTAGGCCAATGCCTAAGAGTAAAGTATCACCACAATAAAAACAATTAAATACCTTTTAGCCAATGCCTCTAAAATACATCCAATGCCTTACCTCGTAATACAATTTATAACAAAAACGTTTCTTATGTTATTAAATTAGATGTATTTATTTAAGTTTGGTCACAAACCAGAAACCCACACCAAAACAAACTGTTAACCTGTTTACGAAATATCATGGATCCTAGTTTACCCCAATAGCTGATACAATGTGTCAAACAAAAAGTCAACAATTCAGTATCTGAATTTACTGGACATTTACTGAAGAGTTTTAAAACAACAAATGCATAACATTGCATGAAGAAAACTAAACCGACTTTATAAAATATTTATTAGAAAAGCATAGACTCACATTAAACTGATATTGAGATGTGAATATATCTCGTATTCGTTGGACCATTATAATATTATGATTTGTTTGCAGTTTTTTAAAAAGTAATATTAAAAAAAATTATAAAAAAAAAATCTCATAAGTTTTTGATCCAGAACATGTAATTTATTTTATGTGTCTTATGAGGGGTGCGGGGAGGTGGTTAAGGTAAATGTACAGCTTTCTTCTGAAGTATATATTGCTTATAAAAATTAAAGCTGCAAGACAGGGGTTATTAATATTTTAAGATATAATGTACAGCTTTCAATGAAACTGGTTGCAAAATATTAGTTTTAAGTTCTAGAATAAGTTTGAATGATTTAAGTGTCGATAAATAATCATGCACTCAACACATAGGCTACGTTTAAATATTTCGGTTGAAGTATACTTGTAGGACATGTAGGAGATAATTTTTATGAAATATTTCGTCTTTTCATTAATTTTTGATTTTTTTAATAATAACTCTCCAATAATTTAATAATTCACAATACTTTATTTAAAAATAATAATTTAAAAAATAATTTTGAAAATTATTTCATTTTAAGGGTAAATATTTTAACAGTGTGGTATACTGTATGGAAGAATTCTATATTTGATATAATAATTTTTCAAAAGCTGATATATAATCTAATATGTTTTAATTGTTTATTAATATCTAGTGTTTATTAATGATTAAATAAATTGTAAACATAATAAAACTCAATATAAATTCTCAGACGATGTGTGAATACGAGTAATGTGCAGTAAAATTAAGATATCATTCTGCAAAGTTATACTTTATGTTTTCTCTGTGAAACTCATTTATTAATATTAATATATAAGAGTAATCCGATAGGTACCATTTAAAAATACAATTACATTACACAAACAATATATTAAAATAGATTCTCTGTATTAAAATTAGCTTTCAGGGATGATTGGAAATTTTGTCTATCAAATTTATCACAGTAACATTATCGCTTTGCAATTTAAATCTGAAGCAAGAACAAATCACGTTATCTCCTGATTTATTTCAAACTCTGTAGCCTTAACTAATATTTATGATTAGAGTGAAATATACTATCGAATAACTTAGATAGCATTTATTATATTTTAATTCGTCCATGACTTCATCTACAGTCATACTTAAGTAATAATAAAAATATAAAGAATAATGTGTATTATATCTCTTCATAATTAATTTTGTTTTTATATTTCACATTTGAAATAAATTAAAAATAATTATTTGAGAGAACGAAATAAGCTATTTCGATTATTGGGCATTACGACTGTATCTTTATGTGTATGCTACGCAGTTGTGGATTGCCAATCGTTATAAAATTTGGAAAATAAGGTTCTTTGCACCTAGGTAAAGTTTAAAAAAAAATTCAGTTTAAAAATAGCAGGGTTTAAGATGTAAAAATAAAAATAAAAAAATAAAATCAAACGATCTATTATTATATATTTCTTTAATATATATTTTAACTAAAAAAATAGTTTGTATATCTGTAATTGATAATATCAAAAACTATTCAACAATAAAAAAAAAAGATTTTGGGATTGAAAAACACATTTCTCTTTTACGATATAGATGAAAAATAACGATAAACAGAAAACAATTGTTTAAAACTCAGTAAAATAATTTTGTTCTTTGCTAAAGTGTCTATAAAAAAAATTGTAATTACTTTGTTAGATTTGTTAATATGTAAGCCATTGTCCACAGAGAGGATATAAGCGTTTTACTTTGAGAAAAGAACTTTCAAAATCGATTGAATATGTTTAGGTATTACGTCTTACAAACTCTCAAACTTTTCTCTTTATTAAAAGAGAATATAAACCAGTTATGTGAGTGTACATATTTTAAACTGAAAAGAAATATCATTATTACATAACTAAACTGTCACTGTAATTATCGACATTGGAATCGATATCATGAATTGTGTGTTTCAGTTTAGCAATACTTGAAAGAACTACACAGCTAGCTCCAATACTTAAATAATAATTGAAGTTTAACACTATGACTACAAATCAAACAAATAATGTGGAAAATTATAACTAACTCATTATGAAAGTTTGATGTTACTCTAAGGCAATACTATAAATTAAAAATGAAAATACCCTTAAGATTAGTTTATGAGGTAAGTTTACAAACATTCATTCTGACTGTAAAGTGAGTACGATGATTTTAAAGACATCCACCTCCTACGATAAGCAGAGAAAAGTTCGCCTGATAACGAAATGGATCATATTTGGACGTGTGAACAGGTAGCTGTGATGGACTTATTAGCACCATACATAGTCACGCATCCTATGTTCTCAACTAACAATGAGTTACGATGACATGTCTTGAAAGGGTCTCATGGGTCATACTCTTCGAAATAAATATTTCTAAGAGGAGTCACTTTAGAAGAAGATATATCAATGTGGTAAGAGCAAACTGTGTGGAGTTTCATTCGGATGAATTCCCAACCGTTGATGGAGCGAGCGAACGAGAGAGGGGGGGAAACAGAGAGAGAGAGAGAGTGAGTGTGAGAGAGAGAGAGAGAGAGAGAGAGAGAGAGAGAGAGAGAGAGAGAGAGAGAGAGAGAGAGAGAGAGAAAGTATTACGATGTATATTGCGTAAAACATTTCATTAAAAAACAAGTGTGTTGTCAAAATTGATATACGTAATTGCTATTTAAAAAAAAAAAAATAGACTACTCCTATATCATTTTAATTAAACAGTTATCCTAAAATTTCATTTCTTATGACTAAATTGAATTCAGAAGAAGCAAATTAATTTTTAATATTTACAACTCCGAGATTTCGGAATTCATGTTACATACAGGTTTCTAAAACCCTATAATCCACTACTTCTACTTCACCATGTACGTAAATAAATTATACCATGAAACGAATCCATGTACATGTCTACGTTTTAATTTATTGATTTCATCACTCATTATTACGACAATATAAAGCTGTACTTTTAACCCAACTCGCTAAAAATATGATGATGAGAGATAATACTATAATTAATTGTATTACTATAATTAAAATACTATAATTAAAATTGCTCTTATTTTTATTTGGATTAATGGGTTAGGCTGATATAGAAGGGTGTTTTAATTGCATAATTGTGTTCACAATAATATTATGACTTTAATTTAATTATAGATAGTAAAATAAAAACGGTTAAATGATGTACGTGATTAAACATGAGTTTCACGAGTTCATGTACAACTAATAGATCTTCAAACAATAGATTTCGGTTCTTGAATATTATAATACATTGAATAAATTGTTCTTGTAAAGGCAATGTGACTACTGCCTAGTGCGGAATACACAACACATGCACGGAAAGAAATAAGAAAGCTTCAAAGCTTTCTGGGTGACTTTATTGTTGAATTTTGACTAAGATTTAACACTCATTGAGATCATATTAGTAATACATATTAAATTGTGTATATCGTGATATACATGGTCATCGAAAATGTTCTTTATTTTGAGGTAAAATAATTAAGCTTATAGTTTAGGAATCATGTTGATAATATTATAGTTTAGGGGAATTATTTATTTGTATACCAAAAGATACAAAATGTAATCAAGTTTTTTCTACAATACCTATGAAGTTTCAATATAAGCTATTTGCCTTTGTTTTCGGCAAAAATATAGGCTATAGTAAATCTTCGCTACGGCCATATCAGGAGTAACAGCCGCTGTGCCGGCACTGATTATTCCTCTTCAATACTGTACATCTCGGATTTTCTCAGCGTAGAGAATGTTCTTGGTATAACCCAAGATCCCAAATTCCATATGGGTGAGAAGGGACGGGCTTCTTAATAGCCAATACAGAACCAGTCCTTTCAAGAAAACCTATCATTGTGAGCGGCTAGTACAATTAGACAGTAATAGGGTGAGAATCCATCTTGCTAAAAATGAAACCTATTTCCTTTTCACTTTTTATGTCATCAATTTGTGGAATGCATAAAGTTCGAGCATATCTAACTTAAGTAACACATGTTTTCATAGTATATACGATTATATCATATATCCCACAACACACGTGTAAATCAGGAGAATCAAAAACATATATATATTTCTGATCTCCTAGCTTTGTGGAGAATAATGCAGCCGTTCATATTAAAAGTTTTTTCATCACGGAATAAAAGAGGTAAGGTAATTTTCATGATCACCTACACATTAAATTCAACTTCTTAAGGTCTATATGGTTAATATTATAGTGTTTTTTTTATCCACTGCTTTTTATTATTCGTTCACGCCACTGTAATTAATACTTTGAAACCTGCGTTGGATTCCAAGTTGTGGAACTTGCCCGTTGCGTACATGTTTTGGAACTGCGTAATGACTATTTTGAGTAGCTGATTTTCATGTAAAGAAAATTAAATTAAAAACTTTCACATAAATAGATGGGATCGGGCCTAAAGAACGTATCCTTAAATTTAAAAACGAATAATACACGACTTTTGACAACTAACACACAAAAATACATGAATCTTGCAGTTAAAACAGAATCTTGCTTCACTCGTCAATAACTCCAACATCTTGCTTAACGCCAACGTTGAATTGTATTTTTATTCAATAGTGTTATGTTCGATTAGATTTATTTTTGTATTACTAGTTTCCAGCAACTACACAATTTTCACATAGCCCCAAAAAAAAAAAATAAATAAATAAATAATAAAATACTTACAATTTAAATATAAAAAGAAAATCATGCAGAAATACAATTACAACAGCATCACCAATCCTTCAAATTAACATTTTTTATTAAAGGAAAAGACTCTGATAGTGTTTAAAACCCTCTATATGGCGAACGGCCCATCTGGGTCGACTCAAAAACACGTATTTTGAAATTCAACATTTCGCCCACTTACAATCGTCCTATCGCAATAAATAAAATACCGTTGGAAAGCTAATGTTCCGTAAATGCATAATCATGGTAAATACCACAAAACGTTATAAATAATATTTAAAAAATCGCCAAATGTTTGCATATTTTTATGCGTAATATCGAAGATTTGAACTGAGCGGTTGTAAACAGAAATGACGCCATTCTTTCTCAGATGTTCTCACAAATCTATTTTTCTGTCAAACAGATCGACCATAACACTGTTCTGTAGATCACATCTTTTTCTTTCGATCTGTGCTTTCCAAATCTTTCTATCTGTTATAGTTCGCTAGAAGTAGTAACCAAACCGAACCAAACTCAGTTTTCTTTCGGTGCAGTTTATTAAAGAGGATATATCGATTACTTACATCGATATTTTGTAACCGATCTTTACACTATTTGGAAGAAGAGATTTTTATCTTTCTGATGGTACCACTCACTACGACCTACAGTTTGCTTTAGGTTATTATTTCTGACTTGTAAGTTACCGTTTTACTCAGGCTTGTTTGCGTACTAAAATGACGTATTGTGGTAGGCGTTGTGTATGACTTGAAATTATTTCTGTTATTGTGAACTTATTTTGTTCGGTATGTTTATTTATTTATTATAATTTGTGTATAAAAACTATAATATCTGTATTATTGATTGTTGAATTTGTCATGTTATATCTGGTCTAACTTTTTTAGCAAATTTCCATGTGTTTACATATAAAAATAATTTTGTCTAATGAAAATTTTATAAATTGATTATGTTTTTACCAAAATGTATTTAAATTTATATAGGCATATCTATACATTCTTTGAAAATATGCGGATATATGTAAATAAGATTTTTCATTTGGCATTTTGCCTTTGATTTTTGTAAGAATGTTTGATTTCTGAGATACTAACTAATGAAAATTTTATAAATTGATTTTTCTTTTTAGCAACTTTTATCATCAAATATATCACAAATCTCTAGTAATACTTGAAAAAAAAAATAATAAAAATGTATGGTGTATGTTACCTTTTCTGTCCAATTTTTGCCTCGGCCACCAGATGATTTTTTGATTCCTGACCTATAACTCAAACGTTTTTTGATCTAATTTTTTTTTCACTACACAACTAAATTCTATGCATCTTTTCGAAGGAAATGATAATTTGAAGTTGGGTTTTGCATAATATTACTATTTTTGGTGAAATTTTCATATTAAGCCTAACATTTTCCCTTTTTTCGTAAAACAATTTTTTTTGAAAATGTAACAAACTAATTTTTTTTTCTAAATATATTCGCAAATATTATACAAAATTTTTGTATATCTAGAAAAAAGGTGGTAAGACACAGGTTTTGAATGACACAGGTTTTTGTGAAAAATGTTAACTTCATTTTTTGACATCTAACAACTTACTCCAAAACTGTTTCTTTTTACATAATTATATTCTACACATCTTTCTGGGAAAAATGATATCCTATAATGTATAAAAATAATATTTTTTTATAAATTTTTAAACAAACGAAGAGAATTAACATCTGCCGGGTAGAGGGTTAAGTAAATAACTCTGATCTTACAATTTATATCTACCAACTAGTTATCTTTAAACTTTGATGTAAATGAATTGAACTTTTCATACACTATACAACTTATAAACAATTAAATGTATTTACACTAATTAAATCTACGTAACACAATATCATAGAGTAACACCTGCTTGAATATAATTAATTTGATGTAATTTAGTTTTGAAAGTGAATTATAGTCATAAGTTAAAAGGAACTTGCAGTACCTAATTTTTCACTGGGAGTGGTTGCGTCAGCTTGTTTAGTATTTCAATCTTTAACTATTGTTTACATAATTTGTAACATTATAATCATACAGTAGTAACTCATGAAACTCGTAGGCTATTGCCAAATGTAGATACAACTAAAATACACACACACACACACACACACACACACACACACACACACACACACATATAATATATATATATATATATATATATATATATATATATATATATAAGCGACTTTTTAATGATATATGACGCAATATAAATCAACAATTAAACAAACAATATTAGCTGACGCTAAAATGTATGGCTAAGACACTAAAATAACAAACTAACAATAACCACAGGGGCACTTAACTCTACTTTGGGCTCTGTACTTTACTGAGTGGGAGATAAAGCGAATACTCTAAATTACTTTGTCAATACTTATGAATTGGTCATTCTATAATCAATCTTGTGCACGCATGTCGTCATAGCCTATGCCGTATCGATTTAGCAAAAGTGTCTTTTAATAATGACCTACAATACAACAAGAGGCACTCTTAATAAACAGTAGTAACTGATACTCTTTTAAGGTTTCATTGTTTCTCAAATTAATATGGTTCAGAAATGTATACTATTTACTTTGTTCAAATAATTTGTTTATTTTTAAAGTGTAAGATCTTTTAAGAAAGTACGAGAAATCGTATCACACCAGCATTTACATACATATGTACTCAGTACTATTGTAATATTTACAATGTTTATAAATCATTTTATATGGGGTTTAACTATTCGTTAAAGTACGTTATTATTTGAGCTAAAACAATTTCGAAACAAAGTAAACATCTTCAACTCCTTGAATGTTGATTTTGTACCCATTTTCGTATCGTTTATTCTTTACGTGCAAAATTTGCCACTCATAATTCTTCCACTCTCCAATTAATTATAATATTGCCGTTTCCGTTTATTCTCAATTTCACCCCCGTAAATTCCAAAATTTATTTTTTCATCTTATCTGGATGTATTTACCATTATGTTAAGAGAGTTAAAAAGTCGCTTAGTAAAACATTTTAACAACTTTAACCGATCAAAGGCATATAACTCTTTGTTAGCTACATCTTACATTTATATAGAAAATCTATTTATAATTTAGGCCTACA
The DNA here is from genome assembly GCA_963513935.1 of Aphrophora alni. Classification (NCBI taxonomy): domain Eukaryota; kingdom Metazoa; phylum Arthropoda; class Insecta; order Hemiptera; family Aphrophoridae; genus Aphrophora; species Aphrophora alni. The sequence continues at coordinate 94,223,851 of OY740768.1, forward strand.
GTAACTTAATATGAATGACAAACAATATTACACTCTAATATCCACAATAATCAAACATATCAATAAGGTGACATTAATTAACTAAATCACCGTCTTCAGTTGATTCAAAATTTGAGCAACTGAACCAAAAGAGGCAAGGGAAATGAGACACGCAGATAGCAACATTGAAGCAATGTACTTTTAAATATAGTCAGTTGTTACTCGCTCGATGAAAGTTCTGTCTTATTGGTGTTTGTTCTTATTGTGGAAACTAGCGTTATCAACTATTGATTTCTAATTTTGATAAGATCGTTCAATATATTTATGAAACAAAATATAAAGTTGCCATAAAATCATAAGTCCACAGAAGTATATATGTTGATAAAACGCGGCAGAGAACAAAATTATTGTGCCGAGCTTTATATAAACGTTTGCTACAAATCGTAATTGATTCAATTGTCGTAATATATAAAATGCTACTACCACTGCTGCAAACAACGACATCAAGTGTTTTCTTTATTAATCAAATATGCCAATAAAATGCAGTAGGATGATAATTAACAAACCGATAATAATATAAAACTAACCTTTAAAAAAAAAAAATCTGTCATTTTACAAAAACATAACAAATTATTTCTCAGGGATTTTCTGATCACTTTACCCAGATTTGAACTTGAACATTATTGTAAGAAACGTAAAAAATAACTGATTTTGGAAGAAGGTGTGGGTATTCATTTAGTTTCAATCCATTTTAGATAGCTCTCAAAATTCATGTCATTGTGATTATCCAACATTTATAATAAACATAAAAGAAATATTTTGACAAATTCATTTTCATTGCCGGCATGAGGATAAGTAGATCTTGAGACTAAAAATAAACATGACTAGACTTAAAGTAATTGTTTAATTTATTTATCTAAATGATAAATAATATGATACTTTCACAACCTATTTGTTTAAATGTATTTTTACCATTCGTCACTAGTTGTTTATCTGATGGTATTCCCAACATTTTTAAACGTAATACGTTTTCAAATAAATCTTTCCTTCTGTAAGTTCTGTTTCACATTTGCGTTTTTCAATGCGTCAGATTATTCTCCGTCCGTTGTTGACGAACAAGTAATGTATTGTATTGCGATAATGTTATTTGATTCGCCATAATTTGCCCTTTTATCGCTATCGTCAGGTTTCAATTAGAGGACGACCTGTACTTTGTACGGATTTATTTTTTACGTCAGTGTAATAAGAACATTCTCAAAACTGATTTTTCCTTCCTGTGGTAATTGTCGAAGCGACTTTTAAGGGTTTGCCAATAACTTATATGAAATATTTCAAAATAACACTAGGCCTAATGTTTCGTGATGCAACTGCTAACGAACCAGTTTTGCAAAGTTTCTTTATCAAACCTCTACAGCGTCATAAGTGAACCAACAGTATTTATCTCCAGCTCGAAAAACATTCTAAACAAAAAACGTACGTTGTTCAATAGTAAATATATTATCACTACAACGTATTAATTAAACTGACTGCAACACCAGAAAGTACCAACAATGACATGTACAGGAGGGACTATATGGACAATTAACGACAAATCCTACTACTGTTCGATAGAACTATTAACTCACGATGAACTAGTTCTTTATAAAGACATATAAATTAACAGTAATGTTAACATCTTTATTCCTAACTATATTTAAGTTTTTGAACCATTTTTATTTTATGTTATCACGCGTCACTAGTTGTCTCATACGTTACTAAATTTCCAAATTTAATTCAGTCTATATAGTTTCAAAGATATTAGTGAGCTTTGTTCTACTTTGTGTTTTCCAACTGGTTTGATTCTTTGCGGAAAACTGCCGACAATCATTTAGATAATTGTATAGCGATAACGTTATTTGAGAATCTTTTTGCTCTATATATCTAATTTATATTAATTTATGATATTACTATTTAGATATTCTTCATTTATAATTGAATTAATATTGTTGCTTAAATCGTTTCGTTATTTCACGATAAATTAAGATTCGATAGAGTCTCTTCATTACAGTGACCGTAACCCACAGCAGTTCGGTATCACATACATCTAAAAATTCCCTACACCTTCAGAAAAGGAGGTTATTTCTCATGCTTCATATGATTCCGCGGGAAAAATATAGGTCGGATATTTTCCCCTGATATATATAAATTTGATATTGATGTTTATATTATTTTAACAGCTTATTAACTTTCAACGTAAGAAAAATACTTCGAAGAACTGTTATAAAGGTTTCAAATAAATTATGTTTAAAAATTTTTTCAAAATATAAAAATATTTTAAGTGATTCTTTTTTGTTTGTTCAAAGTGTATTGTAGTTGAAAGAATAAATAATACATTCCTGGTATTTGATAAATCTCTTAACGAATATTAATGGATTTTAGAATCTGTGTCAGAGCTGAAAGTTAATTAGAAAACGTCCTTCTTGAAGATAAATTACAAAAGCTGCTTCATTTTAATTATGCTGTTGGAAGATAAAATATCCCACTTATATGCAGCTTTGTCCTACAATTTAGTTAAAATGCAATTACGAAAAATTATGCACTTTGACGAAAGTAATTTATGTCATACTAAAATTAAAAATTTACTTTTACAGTTACGACAATATTAGTCATTGGTCACATAATAACGTATTTGCCTAAAATAAACGATAAGTCGTTTTATTTTCTCACCCACTCAATTACTCGAATATTCAAAATAGTTACAAGTTCTTAGTAGAACCCGTTTTCTTAATTTATTTAAATTTCTGTTCATAAATATTCAAATTTTATTTATCCTTACCCCATGGCTGTTTATGGTGTCAGCAGAATCTTGGATTCCGCAATAAAAATATTCTGGAACCCGCAGTCTCCCTCTAAGAGCTATGAGATTACTCTTCATATCATCTAATCACCTCAACGTTGCCCTTCCTCTCAGTTTCGTCTCTCTAGATTGTTATAGACAAATTCTTTCTGACACTACTGTCAACCACCCGTTACATATATCTAGGCCACTTCAATCTTTTAACCTTTTGTTTCTTACTAAATCCGCCTCTTTGTACGTTACTTGTTGGTTTTTCTCTCCAGTTATTTTCTTCCTTCCCTAGTCCGGAAATCCTTTAGCTCCCAAACATTAGTTTTCTTTCCTGACTGTTGTCATTGTCCACACTTTATAAACCACATAACATGAAGACTGACATCAGCCTTTTCTTGTAGATGAATTTCTTGAGATATGTTTATTTCATAATGTATTCAGAGACCATAATAGCATGAGTTTTCTGTTAAAATTCTGTTATGTATATCATTATCGTTTCCTACTGAGGTGTTATTTCCACCCAAGTATTTGAAGTTATTACAAAAAAAATAACTAAACAAAAATTGAAAAGTATTCCATATTTAGAAGTCTCATATGTCTTTCTTAAACTATTAAATTAAATTTTAATAAAACTAGGTTTATTCGTAATTACTATTTTTAAGCTCATTCATACATAATTTATTAAACATATTCTTATTTTACCAACAATTAAGATTTTAACTGAAAAATATTTAGAATTTGTACGATAAAGTATGAAGATTTTATACAAAATATTGAAAGGGAAGGGGGAAGTTATAAAATGGTCTAAGGGACTTCGGTAAACTACATAGAACTAAATTTTAATAGTAATAATTAGAGCCGTTTTGATTATTTTTATATTCCATTTTTTATTCAGAAGACGTAAATCGTTAATATCTATATCCTTACAAGGTTTCTGCTGTCCAAGAATTGAAATCTACTGATGACATTATTTACCATAAATATAACGATTTAACATAAATAAAGTAATTGACCTAAATTACTTTAGATGGATAGCTGTATAAATTTTGTACAGCTAAAACTTGATTCTCTTTAACTTGCTCTGTAAATGCCCAAAACTTCATTTATTGAGTAAAGGTAATTCACATCCATTTAAATACAGTTTTACTTCATTTATAAAAGTTAGAGTTTGGATGACACTTTCGAAACTACGAGTTGTTCCTCAAAAACCCAATAAATGTGAAACGAGAATTTCTATCTATTCATGAGATCGCTTGAAGAAAGCGAAATGATGAATGGCAACTTTAATAAGACGACACTAGTTAACTCTCTGGTTGTATTTAACAACATTAACTAAATTTTGTTGGCATGTTACTGAATAATTTCAGAGGAACTTTAGTGTTGGCAGTTATCTGATCTTCCACCAACTGACTTTTGGTTCTAGAGTGCAGCAAAAGAAACTCCTTATAAAAGACCACCACAATACTATTAGGAAACAAGAAACCAAAATATCCCAGTTCAATGCTTGAATTACAAAGTGGACTCAGAGAGAATTATTTTAAGCCTCGATGAGTGACAACAGTAATTAATTTATAGAAATAGTCAAGGTTAATTTTCGATTTTTCCAATTATTCCTGCACTTTAAGTTTACTTATGATTTACAGTTTTATTAGGGTCTTTAATCTTCATATATTTCAAACTTCAACAAAATCTTTCAATATATTGAGAAAATACTTCTTTCACAACAGCTACTTGGAAGTTGTTTTTTAAAATATTACCTATTACTTATAGGTATTTTTGCTAAGATGGCGACGATCATTTAGTTTGCGATTTTGGAGGATATATTTTAGAAAAGATCATTACAGAAAATTTAAATAAAAAAGATTCAATAAATGACCAAACTATTACATTTGTTTTCAAAATTTATTAAAAGCTAGCCACTGGCAAAGGCACATTATTAAAAAACGGCTTAAGGTTATTAAAAAACGGAGCATGCTGACAAACCTCATACAGACCACAACAAACATCATTCCAAAAGCTACTTTTTTAATATCAGGGAATCTTAAAATAAAATATTTTCTCAAAACCTTGAGATCCAACTTTGTAATACGCATTTGTGATAAATAATAAGTGACAATTAATTGCTATTAACAAGGGACCTATAAATTAACATATATTTAAACAACAATTTTTAATAACAAAATACTCTCTCTATACGTCCTTATTTGTAAAAAGTTATAGTTTCATCTTGATGGAAACATCAATGAATGTTTCAAAGAAACATATTGATGGAATACAAGATATTTCAAGTATTAAAATTAAAATTTAGGAATGTAAGGAATATACATTACCAAACATTTTATATTCAACTGACAGTAAATAAAAAACACACAACAAAAGATCTATATATAAAAGATAACGTTCCAACAATTAACTAGTCATTACTGAATTTCGTAACTATTATTTATGAAATATTTTATGGTACTTTTGTGAATAAGATAAGACGGTTGTGACATTTATGCAAAATTCTATTCAACGACGAAATTACTTACTAATTTAACAACAGTTTCAGTTGTATTATGTTATCATAACCTAAACTATCGTTAAAAATTAATTATTAATTTCGTGTTACTAAGTTCTGTAAAATATCTCTAATGATCACACTTTAATTATTTAAGTCCCCATATGAAATGGAAGGCTTTTACAAAAGATATCAGATACACGGAACAGAAAGAAGGCTTCTTAAACTTTTTTGTATAAGTGGTAAGGACCTATTGGGAAGCCAAGATTAGGACGATGGTATGGCGAAAGTTGCGCCTATGTTAATTCGTAAAAGAAACTGGAAAATGGTGGCCGCAAAAATGTGATGAATGTAGGCAGACAATTGAGAAGGCTAAGGCATAATTTGGCTTATAGAACTGTTCAAGAAGGCAAATTCTGTTGCTGTTTATTTTCGTTTAAATAATAATTAGTGATTTATATATTTATATTTCTAGATTTATCGTGTTAATAATTTAATTTAATAATTCAAAAAACATTGCTTTATAAAATAATAACAAAAACATTAATTTGTACAACATATTTTAGCGGATATTTTTATTGTTAGTAATGAAACTATGGTATATTTTAGTTTCATAAACAATTGGCTGTGAATTCGATTCATGCGACTGAACGTGTAATCGATTTTCCTCTGACAGTTGACTTGACTAGATCCCACCATGCTTGTACTAACCTTGTGTTTTATATACGCATACATTCATGTTTGACATTACTCATAATAATTATGCTATATTATGTTATGTTTGCTATATGTAGTCTAACCAAATATGTGAAAATAATTTAGTTCATTTACTAATCTCGATCTTGTATATTAATGATGTCTCTTGTAATGAATTTGTTGATAAAGAGACACCTTAATAAAATCGCCTTTCATTTTGAGAGGCGATTCTAATGTAATTTGTTTTAAATTATCAACTACTTTGTTTCATTTTTCAGAACGTAAATTTAATTAAAAATAAATAATGATCGTAATGCATCGTCCACTAAAAATGATAGTACTAGTTATGCTATATTTGATAAATTACATTTAATAACATTCATATCTTACTTTAGTTATCCTAAACTAATTGTATATTATATGGATTATAAATTTATGAAAACTTCTCGGTAATAAATAAAAATATTCAACAAATAGTCTATACTCATTGAAAATTACATAAAAACCTATGTCAGTGTTTACTACTTAATGTATATGTTAGTGTATTTGAGGTAGTTGTGTAATGTAAAATACACTATTATTTTAAAGTGTTTTTTTTTCTTTTTCTTTTTCTTTTTTTTGCAATATCGTTATAGGACAGTGTTATTGTCTCAACACAATTACTGAAACAATATTAAAATTGTCCAACTCAGAACGCTTCCTGTTATCACATTATATTTAGTATAATTTTTCAAGGCGAAAATAAAACATGGAGATTTCACTGAAAGATCGTAAACTAATTAAAATATGTAGTTATTGGTTTTTCTACTATACTGTTTTGTTTTCAGTTATTAGTATGTGAAACCACTGCGTTCATTTTGTTATTGATGTACAATTAATTACTTCGAATAAAAGCAAACATTGCGTTTTAATTAGAACAACGTAGTTGTACATACAACTAGTAGCTATAGACCATGTTTGTAACTCTAAGGGTGGTAATAAATTATAACGCATCCATTTCTAAATAATGTGAAAGCAGGAAGCTGACTAATGGAGTTTCCGCTTTGAGTCTTAATAACACCACTCACTGGGTTTAACATAATTTAATATTAAGCCTGTTCCTGATTGAAGAATTTAAACTTATTTATTTAATAAATCTATTCATGCATACAAATTAATTATTAATAATAAGTCTTTTATATAGATTATTGTGAATTATAATGTTATTTATAGATTTTTTTTAACGATGTATATAACGTTCTGGTGTATATAAATAAAATAACTTGTAACTGTATTCTTGTAACCTTAAGGGTGGTGATAAATTATAACGCTTCCAACTTTAAATGACATGAACGCAGTAAGCCTGACTAATGGGGTTTCCGCTTTGAGTCTTAATAAACCACTCACTGGGTCCTATGTAATTTAATAATAAATCTTTTCCTGATTGCAAACATATTTTTTAAAAACTAAAATCATTTAACATGTGTATTTTATTTGTTATTGTGTATTACAATGTAATTTAGATATTGTTAATCCACTTGTATTACGTTTATTCACGGAGTAAAGCAGATGTCCTGTTCACTCGACCATTTGTCATGTCATTTGTATGTTTGTGTGTTTTTAATACAGTTTAGCTTGTCAATCGTTAAGGTTCATTCCAACCAGGCTGAACAATGTATGTAAAAGTTTTGGTATTTTATTTTCCTTTTTAACATGGTGGTAACTCAAAACATTTACAACTATTTCCAAAGGATAGATACGTGTGCTCTTGTAAGAAATTACGTGAAACAAATGGAAATATAATTTACAGGTTTTGTAAAAAAATATTCCCCTGGAAGGTTTTACCTGACAAAACATAAATCACTAATCACTTCACTTATGTTTTGGTTTATATGACTTATTAGAAGCTTTTGTAGATATCCAATTAGAAAAATTAAAAAATGATGAATATTTGCACTGTTTCATTGTATTTTTCATTTCGATTTCATCCAGTATTTGACAAAACATTCTTATAGCTTGTATATATGTAATTCGTTTTTCAGTAAAGACATTAAGAATTATTATGTTTGTTCACTTTCATTTTTGATGTAAAGAATTTTGTTCGTACTGGAGTAGGCCTACCATTAAAAAATAAATGACAAGCACGAAGCAAGGAGGAAGACAACCATAAAGTGTCCTAATTTATTATTTATAAAATAACATTTTTTCTTTCAATTTTGAAATGTATTAAAACAACACAGGAGCGAAGTTTATTAGTTATAAAAATACCAATAATAATATATGAAGGCTTTATAGGTAGATTTGTCGTCTATTCAATGTTTAATGTTTATAGCCTTCACCTCAATAAAAATCGTTTCATGGTTTGCAATCGAAATAAGTTTATTTGGTTTAAAGTAACATATAATTATCGTGCATTTTTATTTTTAAAATGGTAACACCATCATACAGTTACATAGAGCATACCAAGAATATAATATAGTTCATGTCTTGTGAGAAAATTAACACCTTAACCATGAGTTATCATAACTATTACGATTACAATATACCATACAGTCAGTTTTCATTTAACCTCTGATGTAAAATTGTTTAATAATAAATATTGCATATAATTAAAAGACGATACAAGTGGCGATTCTTTCACATAGGATGTGATTAGTCATCCTACACTTTAAAATAAAACATTTTTTTTAAAGAAGGAAATAATATAAAATTCTCTAAACATTATTGAGAAGCAATATCACAGTTAGGGAGAGTATATATCAATGTTTGTGGTCAGTAGCAGCTCATCGTATTGTCGAATTTTGTATAATGTATAATGGTCTCAACTATCAGGAAAATACAGAATTGTGGTTAATAATAATTCGATATGTTGTTTGGCCTGCCATTCTTGCTTAATTTACTAGTGATTATTTACCAATTATAATATTTAGTTTCATATACCATTTATAATAGTGTCAGTAAGTTTAATTGTAAATTTCTAATTATTATTTTATTAAGTAATGATCAATATTTAGATCTATCATTATATGTGATTACTAATTAATATATTTTAGTCGTGACTGTAGTTTTTCATTCGAAAGTAGGATACATAGTGGTCGTTTTAATTGATATGATATCAAGTCGCCAATAATATTTTTTCAAATAAATTTGTTTAGTGTGTTGCACGAAAATATTTCAGTTTTTACTTTGCTGTATGCATTCTACTTACTAACCGACTTGGCTGAAGTTTTGGAGTCCGATACCAAAACCATACTATACAAATTTCTGTAGTAGGCCTATGGAATAAAATGACGACAATTTTCAATATTTTAGTGTAATTTATTTTACAGAAAAATAATTATTACTAAGAAAATAAATTATGGTACAGTATTTTAAGAAAGTAAATAACAGAGCAGAAGAACCATGTTTACTCAAATTGAAAACTACTCACATACAAATCGTCTGCTATACAAATGACGCATAGATATAAGAGAAAAAAATGTGTTGGTATATTTAAGAATTTCTTTTTGAGCATCTTTAAATCCTCATAGGTATTAAAGTAGTGTGCATACAAAATTTATTTGATATATAAGTAGGGCTTTTAGTAATATTGCGGTTCGCAAGATTTTATTTAATGGTTTAATTAGATCAAGTCTTGAATTTGCCTGTGTTGTCTGGTCACCATTAAAAATGTTACTTTATTTCGGTGGAAAAGATACGGAAGTTTATGGTGTTGTATAAAGAAAAGGCTTTAATGGCTAACAAATTTGGGAGATTAGATGTAGGGAACTATGGAGAAATGTATCGTTGGCAGTCAGACGATATTTATTTAGTGTATACTTTTTGAAAGTAGTTTTGAGTGGTATAATAGATGATCCTGAAACCTTAAGCCTAATATCGTGGTATATTCTGATTTAATGTTAAAGTATTAAAATACCCTTATATTAAGAGCATATTACAGCAGATGCTTTTGCGTTGTTTTCGTCAGTTGCTCTATGTAATATATGTCGCTCACATTGTAGACGTTTCCTGAGATTTGCCTATATTTCGAACAGCTTCACTGTGTGTGTATTGAACAAATTGTGAGTGCAGTGGTGGTCTAACTGAATTCTATTTTGTGTGTTTTTTATTATTATTTTTTATTTATTTTTTACTCTTTATGTTCTGTTTACTTAAGGTTTTTTATTTTAAATTTATAGTTATTTTCTTGATAATTACGAATTTTAATGGGAATCTATGTATACGGGTGGAATGTAATAAATACATAGAAATATTTATTACATTCCACCCGAATTGTATATTTATATAATTTATACATCTCGTAAACGTAATTATTTATTTATGTTTACGAGATGGCACTGATAAATGTTATACATAATAACGCCCCTGGAATTGGGTTGATAACTTCTTGGAACTGATTTTGCAATAAGTTTGTACAATTTTTTAAGAAGCATCACTGCATAATTGTTGCGTTGGATTAAATGCCTTTATTATTATTAAATATTCTTTCAAGTAGCACTGTACAAACAAATTATGAACTGCCACATCTGATCATCATAGTGGCTAGTTCAAAAATACAATATCCAGTCAAAGATAAACGTTTAAACATGTCTAATGTGAGCTGAGGGATCATCTTGTAAAACATTTTTCAACAATAGATGCGGTGATACGTGATGATTTAATACTTTAAAATATCTGCGACCGTTGATAGTGTTATAAACTGTGAAACCTACCTTTTGACTTTTGTTTTTTATGTTTAATTATATGAAGGTAATTTTAAAATTAGTTACTGTAGAAACTTCAGAAAAATACAAATTTATTTGTCTCCTAAATTTTATCTTTTACTAGATTGACAATCACAATAATTGTTTATAAAATTTTGGCAGAGTTCCAGTATGCGCAGAGGGTTATCAAGTTTCTATTAAAGTATCACTTAATTCAAATAAGTTTGAACTACATTTATTTTCTTTTTAAGCTAATTACTTTTTCACGTGAATAGACTTTACTTCTGGATTCGGTTTAATCTAACATTTAAGAATAATTTTACTTTATTATATATCCCCTTAGGCTGATATAACTTTGAAAATTAAACAGAAATGGATTTATTAATTAATTATTTATCGTCAGAATCTAACATTTAAGAATAATTTTACTTTATTATATATCCCCTTAGGCTGATATAACTTTGAAAATTAAACAGAAATGGATTTATTAATTAATTATTTATCGTCAGAATTGATTTCACATGAATAAACCGGGAATACAAAATTTTATTATTGTAAACTATTATTTAACATCGGTTTAGAGTGAAATATGAAGTCCCAAACATCACCCTCTCTATATATTTGTTAATAATTAGATAAAACACCAAACATTGAAAATCTTATCTGTTTATACTTTTTTACATGTACTAAGTAAAGAGAAAGTTATTTGGTGGGCTAACAAATGGATGTCAATTTATCTTGAAAATATCTGTAATGAAGTCTCCTGAGAACAAAATGTTTTCAATTTTTAGAAGATATTAGTCTGTCTATCGGTCTTCTATTCAAACGAGCAGATTAATTTTCATTAAAAGAGCAGAACTGAAAATTACGATTTCATCAAAATTGGTAGTTGGCAAGTCAACAACTCGGTTCAATAAATGTAACTATTTTAAACTATTTAATTTCTTAAAATCAACTTTACCAATTTTGTTCAAACTTACTGGTGAAATATCAAGAGTAACATCTTAGATCAGTATGAGAAAATACATGAAAAAGAAAACTATATTTCAGGAATAAAATGGTAAAGAAACAAAAATGAACTTGACTGTCGTCAAAAAAATCTCAATACAATGTATGCTTATGACTCAATCAAAGAGAGCTTAGACTTTATTATAAGTAATTTATTTAATAAAAATATATAAATATATTTTAAAATTAGTTTTATGTAATGTTTATAAACATGTACCATTACTTCTCATAAAAAATGAATTTCCACCTCTGAGGGTGGTAGCTATGTTATCGAAATATATATAAGGGTTTATTAAACTTTCTAACTTTAATTGTGTTACTGTTTTATTTGTGGTTTGGGGATTACTTCTTTCATATCATTATTAACCACAAGGCGCATTGGATATTTTAAAACTAGAATTTGAGTACAGGAGATGAAAGTTATTTTTGTTTTGTGGAGTTTTATCTGAGAAAGTTAATGCAATGTTTATGAGCTATTCATTGCTATAACGTGTTAACCCCTTGTAAGCAGGGGAGATGTGTAAGGGTTATTATTAATATTAAAGGAATTTTGTAGTATTTTCTTTCAAATTTCGGGTTGAAGATACTTGGAATCAGCTTATAGTCAAAATGGATAAATACACACAAAGTGTTTTCCTATTTTTCTTTCTTACAATTAAGACGACATTTCGAAATAGTAAAATATATTGAAAACATCTTTCGTTAAATTTGATCTCTTTAGGACAACTTTTAAATGAGCTAATTTGGGACTTTTGTTTATTTATATAAATATTTTTGAATCAACTCCCTACTATACGAATAGCTTTTTCGAACACCGAATATAAAACAAATATTATCACACAATTCGTTATTTGCATATGAATTGAGGTGTCATTTTAAACCAAATTTATACCTCTAGCCGTTTTTCCACATTAAATGTCTGACAGGAAGTAAATAAATATATTTAAATATTCTGAGTGTAACATGTTTAAAGATTTTTTTGATGTTGAAACGTCTTTAATTGTGTCTGCTATTGGGAGGAGGGGTAACAATTGTATGTAAATATCAACCAACAAAATATTAGTTAACAATAGAAAACGTTTACCAATTTCAACAGGAATAAAAAGCATTTACGGGATGGGAGGTCATGTAACAACTAATTATTTAAATGTTATTGTTCCTCTAGTTGTAAAAACGAAAAATATTTAAAATTGCATTTAGTCTACGTTTTATAAAGGATTAAATTTCAAAAGAACTTATGTGAATTTGTATAAAACATTTTAGTGAACTGAGTACCATAGCAAAAAGTAATTGATTAAATACCACAACAAGCAGAACTTAACAATGTTTTGGTCATACTACTGTATCAAGTAAGAACGTACGGTAACTTCAAAGTAAAACCTTCGTTGTATTACCTAACCCTTTTCTAACAGGATTTGACATTTATAATGTATTGTTTGTTTTTAGTCTAAGCTAAACACACTTTCTTTAGTCTATGTTTATATTTATAGTAGTTTGACTTGTATAGAGATGTTAAATAAAACAAATACCTTATGTTTATGAATAAAGTTATTTACAAAATATCAGTAAATGTGCACCTGACAATTATTACAGTAAGAAAAAACGTAGACTATTTTAAATAATAGTTTCATGCAAATATTGCTTATTAATTAGCTTCATCTGACTACATGAAATTAGATTTAGAGATTACAGATATCATTAGTAACTTACCGGCTCTGGGATTCGGCTGGCAATCAGACATATTGAGTCAAGTAATGAGGCAAGATAGATGTTATAAAAATAATTTACGTATTTAGTGATGAGTTTACGTTCATAGCGAAACATGTGTTTTCTTGTGGTGAAGTGTACGCTCAAGATATTAAAAAAGCCAAGGTGTCAAATTGTATTGCAGTGTGGCAATTGATTCAAAAATTCGTAAAAACAAATTCAGTGTGTGAAGCCACCTGATCTGAAAAATAATAAATACTATCGGAATGAAGTGGCTATTGCAGACCGCATTCTTTAAGATCAAAGTAGGTCATTGGGGGATTTTCTTCGTGTATAATGTGATATACTTTAATTTGTTGAGATACATCAACAGTAAAAAAAAAATACATGTATGGTATGAAACCTAATCTCTTTGTAACTAAATATGGCTATATGTGTTAACAGATACAGATGGAGATACAAGGGGGGTGGCTCTCTTCGCCACTAAATAAAGTTAAATGTTTGATGTAGATGTTGGAGAAAGGTAAATTATTCTAGTAAATGTCCCTGAGGCTATCGTTGTGAAGTTATATGAAGTTCTTTATAATAGAATACTAAATTTAAATTTTACATTGTTATTTAATATAAAAATAAATTAAACTAATTTCAAGATTTTCAAACAATAAGTTATAACTTTGAGAAGTTTTATATAATATATAGTAAATATAATGAATCTTTTACTCTTGGGATAGACGTCTTCAACCGATCTGTTTTCATTTAACAAGTTAAAACTTTTGGAAACAATATATCATGTAACAGTACTTACTGTTGTTCGATTTTGTATTTTCAACTTTGGAGTGTAGCTACTCTTAAAAATATACCTTAATACAATTTTTAAAACTACAATATCGTACAAGTTAATTTGCATTTAATGAAGCTGGCCTTTAATGTAAGATTTCATTGATAGGCTTACACATAGTTTGTGTGGATTTATGCATTTGAGTGTAGAATATATTATGTAGATAGGTGTATCTACTTCAATTCACAGATTATTTAAAACAATTTCAAACGTTAGTTTTATTTTTCTTCGTGTTTCTATGTTTGAGTAATTTACACGTCACTGATGAATGGGTTACTTCCAACAGATTAGCACTACCATTCCGTCTTTTCATATCAGATACATTGGAACATGACAGGATATAAAAGTCCTTTTCTAGACCATAAATATAACTGCGATGCATCACGGTAATCTCGATTAAAGAAAATAAAGTTAAACAAGAAATAATCATTTTAAAAAACCATTAATGATATAGTTAATATCTCAACAACAGTGAAGGTACATTGTTTTAGACGAGGACTAGTGTCAAAGTTATGATCTTTAACAGACTTAGTATATTACCAACATGAATACTATACTATGTATCCCAAAAGTCCCATTCCCCATTATTATTTTTGATTAAAGGAAATAGACAGATTTGCTTTGGGGGAAGTTTAGATAACCAAAGAAAGAGTTTTTTGAAGTATCAAAATTTTCAACCCTTACCCCCAAAATGGTGTAGTTTGGGGGTAAGTCAAGAATTTTAAATAGCAACCCCTATTGAGTGATAACTCATTTTACATGTCTTTTAAAAATAAGAATAATGGCGCAAACTAGAGGTCTCTAAGTTAATCCTACCTCACATAGCGACCAATCGAATTGTGAATGTTAACCTACAAACTCCGGTTGTTTTTATTACATTACAAACTGCTCTATGTTGGTAACATGATGGTAAGTGCCTTACCTTGTTTTAGCTCAGATTAAGTTCTCGAAATGGCTACCATTTACTTCTTGCCAGAAATAGATTCTGGATTCAAAAGCTTGTTGTACATTTCCGGTGTAATTATTAACGTCAATTCACAATTCGGTTGGTCGCTTACAATTTTGGGGGTAAGGGTTGAAAATTTCGATACTTCAAAAACTCCTCCTTTGGTTGTCTAAACTTTCCCCAAAGCAAATCTGTCTATTTCCAATAATAAAAAAAAAAATAATAGGGGGGGGGGGGGTGGGACTTTTGGGGACACTTGGTATATACTGTGCGACCAAAACAGAACTGGTGGAAAAAGAATAACATTTTGGTCAAAACTTATATACTGGCAATTAATTATTAATATATAATAATGATTATAGTTTGATTTAGTACTTCAATATATATTTAATATAAATCATTAATTTAGACTTAACTATTTGTCAAAGCCTGTCCAACATGAAGTACACGATATACACTTTTTAAGCTATTTTTTTCAGATTGGATTTCTGAAACTAAATTTATTACAGAGAAGCGTAACTCAGAATCAGAGAGGGTTGGTTAGTGTAATCCTGAAAGTACAATAATGTGATTTAGGGTGAATGAATTGTCTAGAACTGAGGGTTAGTTTTCCAGAAAATAGTGTGGAAGTTAGTCTTGTCTAACAAGAGAAACACTTATAAGCATCGAGATCTGAAAGTGTTTCTCTTGGTTATAAGGTAGCAAATTAACATGGAAAGAACATATAATATAAGTAATATTAAACTCGAGTTAAGGAAAAACATTCCAAAATTATAAATTATTAGGAACATTTGTAAATTTTAATTATCAAGCCAAAATACGTATAATGTGCTCATATGGCTGCGTTATTGGAATAGAATGTTTAGCAATAGCCAAAGAAGTAGCTCATATAGTATATACATTTTCCTCTTGCAAAAGCAAGTTTTCATCCACATTTCTTATTTTTATTGAAGCAAGATTCAAAGACATCTTTTTGATTTTAATTTCCTGTGAATATTTTATAAAAGAAGTTTAACTAATGAATCGGAAATAATATAATTATTTTAGAAACCAAATAAAAGAATCGCTCTTTCTTTAAACTTCACTATTCATGTCACGTTGAATTAAAAAAAAAAACTTGATCAGTAGTTGAAGAAACACTGGAATATACATAAACAGACATCACATCATAAGACGGCATTTCAATGACTATATAATCATCCTTATTTGCTTTGAGCGACTGAAACAAGAGAGAATAGGCTAATGATTCATGCAGATAGTAGTGATTAAGTAGCCACGTCGTTAAATCCAATACCATAAAAATACAGACAATCAACTACAGAATTTAGTTAATACCATTACAAAACATTCAATGCCTCTTCCATTTCAACAATATATACCATGAGTAGAATATTAAAAAAAAAAAACTAAAGTTCAACCTAGAAAGAACTTCTCATAAACCATATACCCGTTTTTTATTCAGACACAAAGTTTATGTAGATGTACTAATTGATGATGATGAGTTAATCATCGAAACGTCGTGTTGTTGGTGAGTTTGTTTGTTGTATCATGAACACAAATAATATTGCCAGAATTAAATTTTTTCAACTCGATGGTTTTTGCTCCTTAGCCATGTTTTTTGTTCCCACTATATTTTTCCTATATATGGGACCAATACAAATATATCAATGCAAAGTTTGTAAATATATAGCTTTTATTGCCTTGTCTGTGTAAACGGGTTGCTATTTACAAAATGAGGCTGACAGACAGACATGTGCATGAAATCATAAGGGCTCTTTGTTTTATCTACGGACCATAAAAACATGTAAACTGAATTAAAAAATTATCTCTTGCAATTGATGATGCAGTGACATTTAATGTAAATGAATAACCGATGTTACAAAGAGGGAAACTATGTAACATTACTAAAATATTGCCTACAATGTAACAGAATGGTTCCCCTGCCACAGCAGTGCTATTATCATAAATTTCTGAGTTGGCTTTTTGTTTTTACGTTGTTTTTTTAATGCCGCCAAAATATGATTTATTTAACTTACCGAAATGGAATGGGCCGTTTTATTAATTATCTTTGTAGAAATGGAGTTTCATAAACAAAATTTATATGTCATAATATAACAATGTTAGAAAATAATTATTTAGTTGTTCTGTGAGCAAGCGATGTGATACAACAATATTCATATACAAGGAAGTAATAATGAATAATGCCACAGCTACTGCACACTTGAATAAAACACCACTAACAGACAGATGCCTTACGCATAGCTTTCTCCTTGCAGTTTTATTGTAATATGTTGGGATCACAGGGGTATTAAATATTATATTCTACCAAACAGTATATGTTGTTTTGAAAGCCTTACCTAAAAAAAGTTAATTTTATCCCACCACAGGCGGTCATACTCGGCAATTCGTTGCAATTAAGCGTAAATGAACAACCCCTGTTTGTAAATTTACTCTAATTCATTGATGGGCATGAACACGTTATATATGAAATCACTCTCAACCAAACAGTGTAACAATAATTTATTCAGTATTTGTGTAAACCATTTAAACTCGAAAAGGTTTTATTTCACGTAAATGAAAACGTCTTTAAGTTTTTAACTGAATGAAAAAAACATATTGGCCAATCCAGAAAAAATTTATTCACAAAAAATTACAATTATTAAATGATATAGTTATATATATATAACCGTGTGTGTGTGTGTGTGTGTGTGTGTGTGTGTGTGTGTGTGTGTGTGTGTGCGTGTGTGTGTGTGTGTGTGTGTGTGTAAACGCTGTAAGCAATCCAGATTATTTTCTTAATTTAGTAAACCAACAAAATTTAATTAACAATCACGCAAAATATTCTAAAATTACTTTAGGATTGAAATTGAAACCGTAGAAACAATAAATATTACTCAATATAATTGACAATTGAACACCAAACTTTATTTCAACTCTTGATTAAAATAATGTTATAAACATATTATTATTACATTCAGACATTTCGTGTGATAACGATGTCTAGCTTACTGAACTGAATTGTATACTGAAAAAACATGGCCATAAGTTGGGACTGTAGGTTTATCTGCATTTAAGCCAAAGATCTATTTTCCGAAACAAGCCCAAGATAAAATAACAAGATGAAAACGTTCAAGCCTAAGATAAAACACGCATTGGAAATAGCAGAAATAATACAATATTTTAATGAAAGGAAGTTTTAAACAAATATAAAACCGCTTGCCTATTGGATAATTGACTGAATGTAACACATAGGAGAAATGTCTGTGGAGCTTGTAGCATTATAATTTTATTATAACCTAACTTTTGTTGGGACAAGAAGTTCATCTGGTTGATAAGGAAATGGGAAGAAAAGAATGAATGACAAAGTGTTTACTACTGTAGTAAAAAACGTGGTAGTTGACATATTGTGTGTGTGTGTGTGTGTGTGTGTGTGTGTGTGTGTGTGTGTGTTTGTGTGTGTTTGACCACTTAAACATGGGTTTTAGTTGAGATTGGAACATTACTCAAATTATTACATTAAAATGAGTTTTTAAGTTTTACATGTTTGAAAATGAAAATAATTATTAATAGTGTCAATAGTGAACTTATAGGAGTGCTCATGAACAAAGCTTGCCATTCTAATACACGTTAAAAATGAACTAAAATTATGTAATATTAAACAAAATGTTAAAAAACTCTTTAATGATTTACCTGTTTAACTTTTAAATGTGACACCTTTTAAATAATTTTTAAAAATAATTGAAATTGCATTATATTGTGGTAAAATTACTTAAAAATTTAGACCCTGGTTTACACATAAACTGCATCTTTACTTATATATAAAACTTTTAATTTCATATAAACTCTAATTCAAAAAAAAAATTACTTTTTGTGTTATTTTATTTGTTTCAGAACATATGCAGATCATCTCTAACCACGTAAGATTCCACTACTACTATGGTTTTAACTCTTTAATCTTATTCTTACTTTAATAAATTAAATCATATAAATACAATTATTATTTCATAAAATCAAATTAATTCAATTGCATTAATTAAATTTATAAATTCATAAAACAAAAATTAATTCAACTATATTATTACAATCATTTTTCCAATGAACAAAAAAATTCATTTAATTATATTATATAAATTAGTAGTCCAGTAGTTATTATAAAATTTAATTTTTACAGTAGTGGAAGTGAGTCCATGGCAGCAGTAGTTGGTTCCCCACTGGTAACAGTGGCGCGGTGGCCTCTATGGAAGTACCTGCCCTGTAGAAACATCAGGTAAAGCTGCAATTTAAAATTTTAAAAATATAAGTAAAGATGCAGTTACCATAACTCTGTAAGCTTTCAGTATGTGAATGTATTGTTTTATTCTGTTTAAACTAAATAGTTTTTTAATTGTATGAACAACTTGTTTTATATTTTAATGTGAGTGAATTATAAATGTTTTACTTTGTATATTTGTTGTATTTTTTACAAGTCTACTTTAACTAGAACTAAGTTATAAGAGAAGCAGGATCTAGTAATATTTAAAATGGTCAAGAAATTATGCAAGAAACTTGTCTAGTGGTCTATTGAATAGAAAATGAACGTAATTAATTAAAAGCTACATACAATATTTGGATTATGATAGTCCATAAATAAATAGTAAGAAAGTCTCCTACGCCTTTTTTCCATATCTCATCCAAATAACTTTGAAGTAATACTTGGTTTTCCTTGGATTAATAAGTTTAATCTTAGATTTGTTTAAAATTAATCCAAGTTACCAAGTTTACTGTCTCAAAATTGTATTTCGTTTACATAATTTAAAGTTTCAACTTCAGATACTTAATGTGTTGCACAAATCCCTCATCTAAGAATTATAAATTATCATTCGGTTTGTAATTTCGACTTAGGCTGGATTGTTGTGTGTTGGGAAGTACAGTCGGTGAGAGGACTTCAGTCTTTGGTCTGGCGAGATGGAATTGTGGGGTGAATGGTGGTGATGGATACGCTGAGTGAAGGATCGCAGGTCGCCGGGATTTACCCGATTTAAATTTCCTGGCGGAAGACGACTTATAGGGCTAGTCACTGGGTTCTTTCACGATTTACGTTCCATGCTGGGAGGTGATTTGAACAGTTGGTCGCCGGGTATTACTCCGATTATAATTCCCTGCTGGAAGACGACTTGTACAGCCAGTCGCCGGGTTCACCACGTTTATGTTTCATTCCTGAAGGCGACTTAAAGAGTTGCCCGCGGGTTTTACATGATTTGAATTGCTTGGTGAGAGGCGAGTTGGTGAAATGCAGGTTAAATAAAAGACGGCTGTATCTAGTCTTATAATGCTGTGTTGATGATTCCAAGATAGTGTAGTGTACTGAACTAATGAGACTAAAAAGAATGGAAAATTCGTTGTGGATTGGAGAGTGTTCTAGTAGAGTTAAGGTAGTGAGAATCTAGGGAGGAACCGTGCAGTCCTAACGAAGTTTAGATGTGTTTTAGCCGTGAACCGTTTAACGGGAGAGGTTAGTTAGCACAGCAGGTGGTATCTACTAGACCAAATTATACATGTATTTTCTTGCAGAGGTGTTTGTGAAGAATGCGAGTGAATATCATTTACGTGTCAGACAATGTTATCAACAATGTTCTTAATTTTAGTCAAATTTCGTACATATACTAGAATTAACTGCTAAGCTTTAAACATGTTTGTAACCTAGTAGAACAGAAGTCCTTTTTCAAAAATGTAGCTGCCTGAAGCGGATTTTTCACGTTTCTTCTTGCCTGTGATTCTATGAACAAATGAAAAGCACACTTTAGGAGTTAAGTAAGTTTGTGTAAATGGAAATAATTGAAGATAATGACCTAATTATACTAACATACCATCTTGTTAAAAATAATATTTGTGTTTTTATTGTATTACGTAGTATAGAGAATAATTTAATTGGGTAAAACTTCAATGTCATGTTTGTACGAATATTTAGATTTTGAGGTCACATGAGTAAAAAACAGTTTTTGGAATGGTGTCTATCTATTTGTTCTTATGTACTTGTTTTAAAACCCAAAAGCGTGAACCGATTTTAATTTCAAATTTGGTTTATGGGTATATTTTGAGCATGTCTCTAGATGTTTTTATTATTATTTTTTTTTGATAATTCAAAAAGATTAGCTTTGATCATTAAGAGTAGCTGTCTTAAACGAAATCACAAAAAATCGATTCCTAACGATTTTGATCAAATTTTGCTGAAGTGTAACGTCTAAGGACACACACAAAAAGTGTTAGTCGTACTCTCTCTCCAAAAAATGGGTTAGTGAGTTATTAATAAAAAGTCAAATGGACGTTTCGTTGTCATAAAAGACATAATTTCTCAAAATCAACTATATTGATTTCGTTCAAATTTAAGTGAATTGTTAAATGTACCAAACGTGTGGGAAAATTACAACAAACAATATTTGACCACCCCAGAATTATATTTTATTTGTTGCCTGTTGGAGTCTATCTATCACAGTTACTGTTCTGCCTACTCCACTAGATACTTTTATTTTTTATATATTCCTTATTTTTGTTTCTAACCCTATGATTCTTTCCATAAATTTATTTCCTCATCATTTTATTCCCCCTGTATTTTTTTCCGCACTCTCTACCATATTGACTAGATCTACCAAACAAGCATCTATCCTACTGTTACGTAAAATTATTTTTGTGTCTATTTTTCCTTTAAATAATTCTGAGCTTCGTTCTAATTGCTCCTTTAAATTTTGAAACTGCTTGTATATTTCCAAGCGCAAGCATGACTTTAAACGTTAAGATGAAAATGTTTTAGATGAAGTGGAAAACATTCTAGCAGTAGAACGAAGTCCTTCTACAAGCTCTGAAAGAAGTTCAGCTCAAAATACAGCAAACACGAATTTGGCGAAAGTTCTATAAACATTAACTGTATCCATTTCACTTACAAAAAGTTCAACACCTAGAGCCTCAAGACTGCTCGTATTATGCACGGTTGCAATTTTGTACGCTCGAACATATAGATAACGCCATCCTATTGAAAGATATTTGCTATATATTCCTCTAGCTGAGCCATAATAACGTAAACATAGCCATACTTGTTTTAACGCTAAAAAGGAAGGCACAGTATACTTTACGTTTGCTCATAGTATAAAATGCGTTTACTTTGGGAGAGTCATTGACATGTGAGTTCTCAGTATGCCAGAACCTACCGTTTTGCCGTTTAACCTTTCCACTTAGGGACTGCAAGCTCAGTGCAAAATGTCTGGGCCTTTAGGCTTGTTGTTCGTTTTCAATTTTTGTACCAGCTGTGAATTGTATATCTAAAAACGATATACATTCTCTCAAAATACGCCACAGACTGAGCTGTGACACCTGTGGTTCTAAATTAGCCCGTGTTGTATACTCTTTAGAACACTACTGTTTTTGACACCACTGGTGTTTGTGTACGACATGAACTTTTACCGGTGAATAAACACCAATTCGTTTGGAATTGCCGCACACAACAAGCAATGAAGTTTCAGTGAGATGGATTATTTCCATATTTAGTGAGAAAATTTCGCTGTACAGTCACAACAGATTCCATTCGTGCATATTCAAAAATACAAAACGCTATTTTTTCGTTATGATATTACCATTTTTTGTAATTTACTAATCTATCAGACGAAATCGATTAAAAATAACTTAATATACACAAAGACAATTTGAGACCAAGCACTTTAATTGTTGTTAGCAGCTGATTGTAACGCTATTTATTTTTGAACAATTCTTTTTGAATAGTACTGTATAATTAACTTTTATACATATAATTTGCTCTTAGATTGCAAATTCAAAGACAGTATTTTTCTATATCTCTCTATAAACATGGATTCCGACATAAGCAAATAATATCCCACCTTTCTGACATGCGTGAATTCAAAAACAATATTCCATTCTAACTTTGTGGGATCCTCGGTCCCCTATTTCCATTACAGTTAAGCCTGTTACTCTTGAATATAGCCTACCCTTCAAATATTATTTTATTATTTTCTTCTTTTATATTCAATTAAAAAAATATTGATTAAAGCTTTTATGAACTATTAGAAACAGGTTTTTTTAATATATAATTTCTTTGGGTTCATCGGATAATCAAAAACATGGATCAATAACATAGTCGGTGTTTCAAATTGGCCAATTTTTTTTTCCTCTTTCCAATTTTAATTAAATTGTATATCCCTTTATTTCACCCGCCCTATACCTATACTAATTCCAAATTCCGAAATCTTTCTTTTATTTTTGCACACCCCATCTTTTTTAATTCTTTTGCAAATTTAAATTAATAAGTGGTCTTTTACATCGCGAATTTGATTTTTTAAAAATTTCTTTTCCCCGCAATTGTATGTTTATATAGTCTACTATTTCAAAACTCTTTAAACATATATATATATATATATATATATATATATATATATATATATATATATATATTTTTCTATCCCTCCGTTCATCGATGTCCAAATTTTTTTATTCCTTCCCGTTAGCCTTACAAATATTTTCTTCTTACTCTCCTCCTTGTCATTTTCCTTTTTTCCGATTTCAACCGATTTTATGGTAAGTACCTACACCAAATTTTTACATTAAAATATTTTTTATACATTCTCTACGATTTACACCAACAGTCATGGTAAGTTTTGCATTTTTTGTAATCCTATATGAATCATAAATTAACTTATTCCAATTTTCAGTAATTTAAATTTAGTATTAATTTGTGTTATTTTTAAAGTCATTAATTTTTTTGCATTATTGACCACTAAAAACAGGGTATGTTTTCAATTAGCAGTGTTCAAGAAAATAATGAGGCTTCCAACGTAATTAAAATAAAAAAAAAACATAATAATATTAAAAAAAATATTACAAATAAAACACATAAAATCAATAAAAATTATCTTTCACAAAAAAGTACTAATAACCAAAGAAATATGCATTTTTAATTAAACGTCATTTCAGTGATATTTGGTTGAGCATTGCATATTGAAATATTGGTTGCTTGAAGTCTTGGACAAGGAATTGGTTTTGCAGGAATTGACAACTTCTCTCAGAACTAATATAACTTTAAAGCCAAGTTAAACTATCATCAATTTACCAACAAGACTTTATCCTGACAAGGTAGTTTACGATAAGAGCATATTGCCCCAAACTGATAACATATCTAGTTCAGTACAGTACTTCAGCTGTACTACGTTTACAAATGTTTAATCTTTATCAATCAATACTTATTGGAAGTATTTACAAATTCTTTTTTTAATAAATAACAATATAATTATGTCGAGTCAACGGGTAATAATTAATTAGATATTCTATAGTTTCTAGACCAATTTCAACAATATTATGTATATGTATGTTACGTAATAGTGTTTAAGATTGAATTCTTGTTAATGTATAATTATTATGATTTCAAACAGTACCAAAGATAATTCTCAATTCTTAGTGGCCACATGTCACAACAACTTTCACTTTATACCTGTACACATTTTGCGCTTACTCTCTCTATCTATGTCTGGGGTCGGACGTATTTGCGTTTTTATCATCAGTCGTCTTTCATGGGCTGTCCTGGCTACCTCATACTTATTATTTTTATCTTTTGTTTTTAAAACAGTGTAATTTTTGTAAAGTGTTAAGTGTAGTAGTTGTGAAGTGATTGCAAGAAGTACTGGCCAGCTACTACACATAGAAGGTGGTTATCTTACGTTGGAAACGCTCGACGAATAACCTCAAGATAAGTAAACTCTGGTCCTCCAATATATAAAACTGTAAGAGCATTTACATTTATATTTAGATCTTCTTTTTTTCTTTTTTTTTTCTTTTTTTTTTTTTTTTTTTTTACAGATCAACCGTATTTTTCGTTTTGTATGTACTTTATTTTTTAAAGCCTTCCTGACTATGAAATCTTTATTACAACATCGATGGAAAATATTTTAAATTCCAATTTTTTTTCTCTCTCTCCACTTTTTATAGGCTACAGACCTATATTTCCTTCCCCCAAGGACTTTCTTGGTCTAGCCACGTATATTTTAAGCATATATAGGTTAAAAAAAATTAAAATCAACAACAAATAATACTAGCTAAAAAAAAAAAAAAAAAAAATCAAAAAGGACTTCCTTTAAACAAAAGATTTTCTAATAATGGAAATTTGTATCACTAAATTTGATAGATTTTCTTTCTCTTTTCCTCTCTCCAAAATCCCCAAGATCCTTCCCTTAAACCAATTTACTTAATAAATAACATTTAACGACTTATTGACATCGATCATAAACTACCTAAATTACCTTCAGTTTAGCACATCCGGACCCCTAATCGACTACTTACCCTATCCCACAACACCATCTATATTTTTAATATACTTCACTATAGGTATCCAACATGATGATCTCTACTTCTCACCATACCTATTCGGGGGTACCCACGGTAGTAGTTTTGGGCGATAGCCATGTTCGGCCTTTTCTAAAGATGTGTTGCCCAAAGAATTTGCATTTCATTTTTATGGTTTCGCCGGCAAGACGGTGCCCGGACTAAAGCATTACATTAAACTCAATCGACAGCTTATTTTTCCGGCTGGTACGTAATAATGATATTGAGCACAAACGATATTCTCAGATATAATTCTTTTAATTTGAAACAAAATTTCTCATCCGTTCTTAACCTTATTCGGCGAATCAACCCCCCACGGAACGACCAACGATATTGTCGTTCTGAAACATAACCCAAGATGATCACTGGCAACCTCGCCACTTTTTGAAGGATAAGGAATCGCATTTTTCTTCGTCTGGGAATAGAACAATCTTACAGTACTTATTTCAATTAATTATTAATATCAATATTTAAACACCCACACCCGCAATTACACGAATCCGACATTATCCGTCTCTGACATTATCCTGGACCTTCGACTACGCGGTCTACAGTTCAGTCGAAGTGATAATAGTTATAAGCTTTTTTTTCATCTTCTTTCACTTCATAGTCACATCTATCATATTTCGCCTTCGGGTAGGCCTGACCTTCTACACCATATATATTTTATTTCGGGAAAAGTTTCCTTTATTTTTATTCTTTATTAAAAACTTTTTGCCCTTCTTTTCCAGTTACGGGGGGGGGGTCCCATGGTTCGCCTTTGGGTTTGACCTTTTATTCCTCGGACTATTGGCCCGTTACGCGTCGGGTCAATTCGATTTCGTACCCGTTAATCCAAATTACCCATTTTGGTTCCAATCCTTTCAGTTCCTACATCCGGCATTTCCAAAATAACCCCTCACCCCATTTCTTACTTCATAAATCATATCACCAATATCATTTTATTATTTTTTTGCTATACTAGCCTACCTCTCTTGGTCTGTCTAGCATAAATCCTATGTATTTAGTTGTAAGCATTTTAAAATATAAGTTTTTTTAAATGTAAACATAAGTTTAGAGTATAGTAGATATAGGCAGTACCCACCCATAATTTAACCCCACCATCTCCCATATTAACGGTTCAATATCCCAATGCGCGCTGAGATATGTCCTCCTGGATGTAACGTAACGTCCTTCAGCACGATGCCGGGAAGACTAATACAGCGCTCTCTCTCTCTCTCTCTCTCTCTCTCTCTCTCTCTCTCTCTCTCTCTCTCTCTCTCTCTCTCTCTCTCTCTCTCTCTCTCTCTCTCTCTCTCTCTCTCTCTCTCTCTCTCTCTCTCTCTCTCTCTCTCTCTCTCTCTCTCTCTCTCTCTCTCTCTCTCTCTATCTCTCTATAATATATATATATATATATATATATAATATATATTGCGGCAATATGGATACTTATTAATGATTATTGGTATTAATTTAAGGTTGGGGAATAGAGGTTACAAAAAAATAATCCCCCCCCCCCAAATAGGAAATATCCTAACCTATCCTGGGTAACTTATCTTTTTGGGCAAAATCTCTATTTTTGGCATTGTTTTTAGTTAGAGTACAGTCAGCAGGTTTCTGTCGCTTGGTTATTTTGTTTCTGTGCCAACATTAGCTTACAGAACCACCTGCTAGATACTTGTTGGTCGTTTTCGCCGTTTTCCACTATATTATTTACTACTCCATAAATGCAGATTTAATTTCCCCCTTTTCTTGCACTTCGGTCGTTATTGCCTCTTCTTCCCTACGTTGCACTTCAATATTTCACAACTGTTGTAATAACGTAAAAAAATAAAGCCTATTATATGTTTAAAAGTACGTGGTAAAGTACATATGGGGGGGGGAAGCTGTTGAAATAATATTCAGTCTTCAGTAAATTCATTTATAAGAACAAAATGGATTTTCAAAACAAGAAAATAAATAATCATGTTTAATCTTAGTATAATTTATTTAATAAGAAGTGTTTATTAGTTTGTGTGAAAAATAAGGGTATGTGAAGTCTTTGTAACAGCAAAGCGGAAAAGACGCTTTCGGAAGTGAAATATCTCGTGGTTTTGGATAGTCAGTATAAGTCCAGCGTCTGGAGAGACAAGGTGTGTAATGAGTTAGAGTCCAGCAGTTGAACTAGTAAAACGTGTTTTGTGCTTAAAGATACTTTTCATAATGTATTTGAAATGTATGAAAAAACTGTTTTAAATTAAATGATTACTATAATAAACATTTATTAGTGATCGGTAGTAATTCATGAATTGACTTTTTAACTAAAAAGATAGAAAAGTGTTTAGTACGGATAACGTGTTAAATAAAGAGACAATAGACAATTTTGCATATAGTAATAAACACGGACGGATAATGAATAATCGTAAAGTGTAACATGGACTAATAATTTAATAGACATTCTTAACACTAACGTTTTAGTTCTGCAATAAAAATGACTTCGAGGGACGTCGCTCTCCAGAAACACCATCGTAAAAAAGGGCCATGCGGTTTGGACAAAGAAATCGAATGATGTGATTTAAGACAACAGACTGGTAACTCTGTATAATTTAATATGTAAATTTCTAATCGTTAATTGTGTAAAATTTATCATATTTGATATTGTTGTTTTTGTAAATTTAATACTTACAAATAATAAAATTCTTTTATGTAAAAGAATATTAAATATTGATTGACATAATTTTTCTTTTAAAGTAATGTAGACTCAACATTAAGAAACAGATAACTTTAATCTGTTAAGTTCTATAAATAATTCTTCAGTTGCAACTTAACACTTAAAGTAAATTCAAGATTTTTTATTTAAATTTAAAACCTTCTTCAAAGGAAATAAAATATTTGAGATTAGGATGTATAATATAAGTTATTTACATGATATATTTCAATAATGATGTCTACGTACTGATATTTTATGTTTAATAAATCTTTATGTTAATATTTCAGAGTCAAGTATTTTCATTACATACCAAAATTTCACTGTGGAGTACACTTTTAAAAGAACTTGCGACCCTGAGAATAAATTTAATTAAATTCTTTCTTTTTTTTTTAATTGGTAAGCTAATGCTACCTGGCGCCCATAAAACTTTGTAAATCATTATAAATTCGTTTTTTTTAGTAAATTAAAAAGTAAGAACTCTTCAAGTTCAACACAATTAATCTTTTTAGAAATTTTATCATGCTAAATAAATTATTACACTGTTAAGACCAACCACCTTTTCCATATTTCTAACACACCTAAATTCTCCCTCTATTTCATTTTATTTTCCTACACCACACCTTACTTATCATTTTTTAAATAATTTCTTAAGTAATATTAATTTTTTCAAAGTTTTGTTTCCTTTCATTATATTTCAAAATTATTCTCAAAGGTAGTGATTTTCAACAGGTTGCAACCATATTTTTTTTTCTCTTTTCATACTCTCCTTTTCCACATGAACACACTACCCCCTCTTTTTTTCCTTAACGTTTTTCCGTCAGCATTTAAAAAAAAGTAATAAAATACTGTAAAAACAAAATAATACTAATAACGTAGAATTCAACAAACTATAGGTGCAACTCTGTTGTCACTGTATCGTCCACCCCGCTTCGTTTGTTTGTCGTGACCTGTTGCCAACCAATACAAAAAAAAAATAAAAAAAACATTCTCATTTTTTTATTTCCCTTCATCTCTCCTTCTCAATCCCCTTTCTTCTTTTACTTTAAACCCACTACAGTATTTAATCACTACCACTGAACTGCAGTATTGTTACTAAATTATTCTTAAATGTACGTGTTTCCAAAAAATATAGGTTTTTGTTCCTATCACTATTCAATCCTCACAATCTTCCACACCTATACCCCTACGAATTTTAACCTTTATAATATTATATAATACCCATTTACGAGAAGTGCAGTTGGTGTACCAGATCGAACTGGTACTTGTATAAATTCACTATATTCTGCTCACAATCCCTCGTTCCTCAAGATTTTGGTTTTGATTTTGCCTCCCGCCCTGGGGGCATCATTTATGGCTTGTGTTTTCAGTTGCTAAGGGTTTGTTACGCATTCCTATTAGTGCCAACCACCTACATCTTTTTCCCCCTTAATTTTTTTGTCGCCCGGGAGGAAATATGAGGCTATTAGGTCAATCTTTCTTTTTTCCCCTTTCGCCACCGGGGGTATCTGTGGTGAAATTCTTTCATTTCTTTCTTTCATTCATGGTAATTCTTTCACCACCTCCCTTCTTTCGTCGGCGATACGTCTACTCCAACAGCCTTACTCGCGTGTTGCGTGAATGGCAAATTGCAGGTAAATTGTATTCTTTCTAATCAATTTACCCCTGTCTCGGTAAATAATTAACTGTTAATTTAGTTTATTATGTATTATAATTATTAACATAGATTTAATCGCTTATGAAGCTGGCTGACTGAGCAGTAATATATAAGTTGTTGAGGGCAGGTGTGTCAGGTTAAATCTCCCCCACACCAAATTTCCTTCCCGAACTCAAACTCTCTTAAAGATCCAACCCCAACACAGCCCCAATTTTTATATTAACCCAAGTTGCTGCAGGATTTTAGCTGAGAATATATTGACCATGAAATTATTTAGAAAACCTCCTGCAGTGTCATAATAGTGCTTAGATATATCGTTATGTCAAGTATCGATATACGTTATTTCTTGGGGGAACACAACAAATCACAAGCGATAATACAGTTGACGCTTGTCTCATTTTAAATCTGGTTTGATAACAAGGTCACGTGAAAATGAGCTGACTTGTATTAGAGGGAAGAGGAATATGTAATGTCAAAAGTTTATTTTATATTCTAGTTTAAAATACTTCTTACTATTTTACTTACAAATAAAAATAACGGTATTTTAGGAAACAATTAGGTAAATTTACTTAAAATATGTTACTAGTTTTAAAATATGCAAGTGGTAAAACAAACCTCTTTTGAAATTAAATTTATAATTAAAAAATGTCCAATATTCCTTCACGCTGGTCCCTTAAAAATAAAAACATAATAGCAAATAATAACTCTCTTTCAAATATGTGAATATTTCCAATTTCAATGAAACTTATATTAAAGTTTTTGCAACCACCGCATGAAAGTAAATGAAAATACTATCCCTTTTTTAGGAACTATAAAAAACCCATTACATGTTTTTATAAATATGTCACAACCATAAATAAATACAGTAAAAAAATATAATATAAGAGGGTAATTGGGTGTAAATAGAATAAAATTATTTTCGTTCTTATACTGTAAATTATTATACACATATTATTTTTAATTGATCATATAGTTACGAATATTATTACAGTTTAAAGTGTTTACGACTTAGTGTTCATTGAAAACTTTAATAGTTGTGTCGAATGTAAATATTAACCTAAAAGGCTTCTTAACTAACTCGTCAAAAAATTTAAGAGTTACCAGATTACTAATGTTAATTAATTTTTTACGGCCTGTGACGTTTTCTCAAACGAAAATGGCTTTATATCTATATTATCGCAATATTAATCACATTTGAAATGTATTAAACAATATATCATCAAACCTTCAAATTCACTAATAGATCGATAAAAGAAATTCGCTATAAACCAATGAGCTCTCCGACAAATAAACTAAAAACTGCGTAGCGAAACTCAAATACAACCGTCAAGACAGGTGTATTATTATACCAAATGGAAAACCTAAGAAGAAAAATCCAATTCACCTGCACGAATGATTCCTTAAATGGTATTTTGATGCTTTCTTCCGAGGAGGGGGGGAATCCTAGCACTCACGAAATAAATTTATATTTGTTTGCCTCCGATATTCCGGCAAATGTCTCGAATTTTCATTCCTAGGGTGAAACGAATATTCCACTAGCTAATCTTAATCGAACAGTTAATGGGACGATTTAAGACGTAGGCCTAATCTTAGGCTTTCGTATCTAGGATTGCACCAAACATACGCAGGACTATAAACATTGGCAGGACTACCCATGGCAATTAAATATAAATTTATTTCGTGAGTGCTAGGATTCCCCCCTCCTCGGAAGAAAGCATCACGATACCATTCAAAGAAGCATTCGTGCAGAGGTGAAATGGGTTTTTCTTCTTTGATTTTCCATTTGGTATATTTCATATGTGTGTTAATATAGAGCCGAAACTATTTTGGATTGAGAAAACGTCACAGGTCGTAATAAATAAATTAAAATTCGTTATATATATATATATATATATATATATATATATATATATATATATATATATATAAAGGGTCGCTAAAAAGAAAATTTCTGCCCTCTTTAACTTTTATGTCTTTTCGAGATATTTGAATTCTCTTTGCGGCAGACTTTTCAGATACAAGGAGCTACACCGATGAGTGAAAAATAAATAATTTTCAGCATTCGGAGGAGGGGAGTGACGGAGGTAACTCAAAATGTTCAAATGGTACTTATGGTTGTGTGGTACCTCTTTATAAAGGTCTTTGTGAGACGAGTAAAATGATATAAAGGAAATTAAATGTGACTACCCAAACCAAAATGACGCCAAAAACTGTCATTGCACTTCCACTAATAGTTGTCTGAAAGGTCACCATTATGAGACAAGCACAATTAAAAAAAAGGTTTATAAAGTGTTGTCAAAAAGTTCTTTTTAGTTAAATAATAGTAGTCAATGATTGGGAGATGTATTGTTATGTCGAGCATTCATGTGTCTTGTTTTGTGGGTCAACCTTTATAATCACAGAGAAAACCCAAGTGAAAATTAAACAAGTCTCCCTGCATTACTTTTTGCAAACTTCAAAACGGAGTGATTAACCTTTAGTAAACTACTTGTACAGCGAATAAAAAGTCTTGTGGTATTAACAGTGTATTTTATGTTGAGTAATTACTAACGTTACTTTAAATGAAACATGTTCTTTTTTCGAGTTCAAGAAAGAGTAGAAATCTTCTTAATATGTATACAGGAATAAATGTTTTCAAGGAATAGGGAACACAAAAATTATTATAAAAATCTGAAGTTTAAAGTTAACTGTGATTCTACAAATCCTTCATACTTTTACTTTCAAATTATGGCTATAAGATTTTACGAAGAGCCACTACATTTCGTACACATTGTAGTTTATCCGAACATAACTATATTTATTGCATTTCAACATATAAAACAATTAAAATATATGTTTAAAACTGGTGGACATGGTGCTGAGGAGATAATGTTTTGTATCACTATCTGTGAGGTGTATGCTCCAGCGTTCCTTGCGTAGTCTGTGTTTAACTTGTTTTGTATTCATTTTAATTTTGTTTTTCATACTAATACTATGAAGATAATGGAACGTTACAGATTATGCGATTTATTTTGTAGTAAAGAATGGTGTCCACATTTGCCCATATGGACACAATTCCTGTGTTACTGTATTTTTTATTATATAGTAAATTATTTATTTAATTTTATGTTTTACTTATTGTAGAATTATTATTATGATTTTGTTTGTAGAATAGTGTTTTCCTATTATTTACCATTTTGTTATAGTGTGCTTTGTATTTGAAGTTAAAAAATCAAACAAATGAAATGAAGAAGACAGAAATAAGTTATACACGTAGGCCTAATGTTACAAAAGTACTTACAATTAACTAAATGTGGTGTTTAAAAAAGGTCTGTAAACGTTTGTAGATTATAAGGAATTCTTGCACACCGAAAATGTAATCAACATTCCTTTGAAACTCCTATTAAATTCTTTTTACGTTTCACAATTTAGGATAGAACTTTAAAATATATTGTCTGATTCTGGATTTAACTGTCCACCCTTTAAACTACAATTCTGTGTTCTGGGATTTTATTGCCCACACTCCGTAGATGACTTTTACAGCTGAAATTAATAATCTAATATTTTGATAAAAGTAAAATAAAACGGTCACGATTTATTTTCACTCTCTTTAAGTTTCATTAATTTGTACAAGAAATAAATAAAAGTTTATAATATAACTATTGTAATTCGAATTTTTTAGCTACATTTTAACAAAATTTGATAAAAATCATTATAGCCGATATCAACAAAATCTTGTGCTATAGAGAGAGCACAGTAAACGACAAGTAGAGACGGAAAGAAGACCGATAGATTTCTTTCCAGAAACCAATCTCTTGGAATCACAGGGTCTCACAATGGATATTTCCACACAAAAAATGACATCTCATAACTTTTCCTTATGCTATATATATATATATATATATATATATATATATATATATATATATATATATATATTTAAATATTTTTATGTTTACATATTTAACCGGTTGAAGTAGTATAAGAAGTATCGTTCTCGTACTTTCTAATTGAAATTACGATTGTTTTAGGTGGAAGAAGTTAGTTTTTGCATTCAAAAATAATACACGAAGAAAACTTTTTTAAGCTAAAATTTAGAAAAAAACGTATATATTGAAATCTACCGCCTGTAGAAACTTTATGTTAGTTTCATTTATGATAAAATCTAGTAACCAAATAATTAAAAAATACTCATGGACATGGTGAAAAAGTGTATATTATTTATATCAAATTGAAATTTCTTGCCGCCTGTTTCAAAACTTCCTGTGTTTCGTTAGACAACAAATAGCGTCAAATAGCGTAAGGACAAATAAAATATATGAATACCGTTCGTTTTATTATTATACTGGACGTACAATAAATAACCAATAATTAATATTTGAACATAGCTCATCTACATTTTAATTATAACTTTCAAAAGGAAAACACTTGTAATAAATCTCTGAGTTTAATTGTAGACCTTAAATTATAAATTGTTATTTATAAAAACCAAATTACTCTCTATGCGTCGTCTTTATTCCATTTTTAAAAAAAATTATTTTTTTATTTTTTGAAGGTGATGATTA
This sequence comes from Aphrophora alni, assembly GCA_963513935.1. Lineage (NCBI taxonomy): Eukaryota > Metazoa > Arthropoda > Insecta > Hemiptera > Aphrophoridae > Aphrophora > Aphrophora alni. The sequence continues at coordinate 94,258,256 of OY740768.1, forward strand.
CCGTTTTACCTATGTCACAAAAACAACATTTACGTATGAGTAAAATATTTTCATCAGAATTTTCTGACATGAAAATCCATGTAGTGCTTGCAGAACATTACGTACGTCAAAAAATGCTAAAAAGGGAAATACGGAGTCAACGACGTTTGCAGGAAATATTCTGTTGCTTTGAGAATGTGAAATGTATTTGTAAAAACCTTTAAACTCTCAGGTTTTTAAGATATCTGTTGTGTAACAACTAAATACTGCAGATCTAATAGCCCGACGTACCTTCTCTCTTTCGTTTCTTGATATCATAAATTAAAAAATATTATATTATGTGCAATTGACCTCATTTTGTATTTTTAGGCAGCGTAAATAAATAAAACTAAGCTACTGGTCAGCGGAAAATCCATGAGAGCTTCATCAATATATTGTTTACAGAGAAAAATAACTGTCTAGCGTAGTTTTAAGTAACTACATTTTATTTTAAAATGAATAGGTCTTTAATATGTTAGGACTCGAAGGTCATCATGAAAACTTTATCGACACAAAATATGGTACTTTTATCACGCATGTATTTAGTAAACTATAATTAAAAATACAATTATTAAAATTTTGTTAAATAGATGGTTAATATTCGTATTTTGATTACGGTAGGATATAGAGCAGTGCAGTGGTAAGGTGTAAGGGGGGAGGGAGGTACCACTTACAATAAACATTTACAGATGTTAAACAATAACAGGATCTACAATATTATTTACCAATAATAACATATCAAAAATTTGTTTTATTTACCGATGTTAGTTGAACAAAAATGTTTATAAAAATTTAAAAAAATTGCAGAGATAATAGGAAAAAAAGTATAAGGAACGTACATCATTGAAAGGTAAGATAAAAAATAGAACCAGGAAAGCCCTAGCTAATTATATGGTGAACGATCCCTATTGCATTTAGGTTAATAAAAATCTCAGCTGTAGATTATAAGAGTGGTTGGTTTATTTATTTCTCACGAAATGTAACATAATTTGGATCATTTAAAAAATGATCATAAAGTTTTGTTTTCCTAAGAATTATTGTATACTCCCGTAACGTTTGTCGTTTGTATTTTGAAAATGTAACTATTAGAATGTTTTATTATTATACATTTTTCGGACATTTGCCATCATTTGTGTGTTAAAAGTTCAAAACAAGACGTTTCGGGTGTTTACCGTGATTGTGTTTTTTGACTTCTCAGTTTCAGTTCTGAGATGACTGCTTAGATAGTAAGGTTGGTGGTATTCTTATTTAATTTTACTTCTCACATAGGCTTAGTTTCTAGTTTAATGTTTCTTTAGTTTTTTAGTCACTTGATAACGGCAATTGATTCTTATTCCCGAAACGTCGTGTTTTGAATTTTTAACAGACAAATGATGGCAAATGTCCAAAAAATGTATAATAATAAAATTGAACTTCCGTCATTAACAAATAACTTCAAACAGATAATATGAGAATGTGTTTCAAACCTAAATGATCAAAATAAGTCTTTTAATAATGTGCGAAATTTCCTAAACATAAAATTAATTTGTACTAATAAAAGTTAGACTTTTGTAATCATACACAATGTAAATGTAGAATATTTACAGAAAGAACTGAGCTAAAGGATTAGGTTGATTTCAATACCAACTGAACCCTTTTCTGAAGAGGAGTAAAATAATTAGTCAATTTATCATTGTTTAACTCTGGAATAACTACCTACCTTTTTAATATCTTGTTGCTGTAACGAAATGATTATGATATGTCTTTGTTAAGTATTTATAATTTGTACCTTTCAAACAGAAACGAAAACCTTATACTAAAATTTGTTTAAAAATAACTCGTTCATAGATTCAAGCTGATTTAGATAGAGTGTAAAATGATTTCAAAATTATGTGGTCCTAGTAATAAAACTAAAAATATATTTTGTTCCAACTTAAAAAACTAAAAGCGAAGGATCAAAAAGTTAGTGAATGGATGTTCCAAAAATCCTAATGTGATCTAATTTTCTATCTTGTATTAAAATAGAAACACTTCAAATATTATTGTTCGGTATTCTTAGTTAATTTTTACCATTTTTCAACGCGAAACTTTCTCTTCGTCCAAACTATCCTCTTTAGCATAAACTTTATCTTTATCCTACAACACGCCATATCGGAGTCCATTCCATGTCAAATGACATCATTTATAATATTTTTGATAGGTTGACGGATATCACGTGATTATGGGCGCGAAGCGTTACCTACCCAGGCTGTCGCTAGTTGAACTCCGTGCGTACAGTTCACGTGCACACGTTACGCTTATTCCACTTAACTTCCCATCAGTCAAAGCTAAGCTTTGTCAACGCTTCTCGTGCTATTCAGCATATTTAATTAATTATACGTTCGCATCAGCCGACATATTATTCGCTATATGCATTTATAATCACTACATTAATACGTTCGTATTGAGCGACGTATAAATCGCCATACTTCGTATGAACTTTCAACTCCGTGAATGATCACGTGGTTCTCACAACGCCTTTAACGCTAACACGCTATCGCGGTATATTTTCTACCATAGGGCAGTGCCAAAGCATAACTTTAAATGTGTTCGGTGATCTGTGTAATTAAAGTAATACTAAACTGTAACATTACAAGTGAGACCCAGTGCACGGAGGAAGCCGAATTACCAGGAAGACACGTGGACATCGCTTCAGACAAGGTAAGGAACAATTTTATGTTACTCAATATCTTTATTACACACATATTATATGTTAAGTCTTTGTTTCATAGATAATTTCTCTTTTTAATCGCACGTATAAACAATTAAAGATTTATTGGTCCTCCGAAATAATTATAATTCTTACAAAATCACGCTTCAATAATTATTATTTTATCATTTATCAACCATTACAAAATACAATACAAAGAATATAATACCACAACATAGTAAAACCAAATAAACATTATAACTGTCTCAAAGGCATCATCTGTGTTGAGGTCAATAATACATATACAACATTTACCACAATTAATCCGTTATGAATAAATAGAAAAAAAATCCTCTTTTTTTTTTTTTTTTTTTTTTTTTTTTTTTTTTTTTTAAACAGCTGTTTGTGCCAGATATTTGTTTACAAAGACTTGAGAATATTGCATATACAGTTGGGTCAAACAAAGTGTAAAAGTATATAGAATGAGTAACTTACAACTGAAGACTAATAGACTGTAAACACTTAATAATTAATTTCATATTTTTTATCTTTGTATATCTAGAAAAGAACTTGTAATACTTTTAACAAGTAGTAAGTGAAGAAAGACTTTTCTTTTCCGTTAAGTAAACCCTGTTGTAAGAAAATTAACTGTTTACATATCTATTTAAAACTTCTCTTTTGAAACTTCCTTGTTTCTCGATCATAAGATTATATTTCATACTTAGAAACTAATATGTTAATAATAATTTAATGTAGATATCAAAATAACACGAATCTATGTGTATGGTATTATTATTTTTCTTAGTTTTTAATTAACAAAGAGAACAATCATTTTTATAACGATGTACAGTTCTACTCATAACAAATATAATTATTAGAGCTAATACTATAATTTGAAAATAACTACTCTTATTTCCAATTAACAATCATTACTGGAATAATGTATTAGATTGTTATCCAGGACAGAGCTGTAATTGAATACGGATTGAACATTGTAAAACCTACAATAATATTATGACGTGATTCTAATTGTACCCAGTCAGATAACAAAGTTTATGTGATATAAATATTTAACTGCTGTGTATGTATTACTATAACTCAATGATGGGTAAATACAAGATACGTGTAATTTATATTAAATCGTAAAAGAAAGAAGCCCGTGCAAGTATTATGTAAATAATAATTTCTTTGCTATTTTAAATGAATTATTTGAAACTCGGGAAGGCAGACTCAATATCAACTCGAACATCTACAGGGAGGAAGTTTTTCTTTGTTTTACTTAGGTAACATCATGGGAGAGTTTTAGAAAACGTTGTATAAATCTTGTTTACGTTATTTTAATCCAAGTAAAGTGTCCTGTTTTAACTTGACCATTTGGGATTTCATCTGTATTTGTGTTTGTTAAGCATTTACTGATGAACGCTTTTAACAACAATTTAGGGATAAGGTTCTTTACAATTGAACTGATACATCATGTTTGTACACGATTATTTATTTCATTTTCTGTTTAAAAAGAGTGTTCACTTAAACCAATAATGCACAATTCCAAGGCATGGGCAGGGTTCACATCCATGTATTAAATTGCGTAAACAAGGCAAAACGATCGCTATATATATTTTAATTAAATGAAAATAAAAACAATAAACTGTTTTAAAACAATTGTCCACGGAAGTTTTTAGCTATCCTAAAAATAACATCCTCCTCACTACTTTTAATGTTTTTATTTATATGAATATAAATAAACAAATTTTATAAATTATAATAGTTGCATTCTTTCGTTTACTGATAATTCTACTAAAACGCTTGACATAACTTTCGTGTGATTTATATATATGCACTCACTGTTTATATACACAGTGACTATTGCATGGTTTTTTACACTTCAATGGTTACAGTATAATATTTATTGCCTATCTTATAATTGCCAACTCACAAACAAAATACAAGGATCTAGCCCTCCATAAAACATTAATTATTCTCTCTGTGGTGTTATTATTTGCAAGTGTACAGTAGCTGTGGTAATATTTGTTGTTATTTCTAAATATAAGAATATTATTATTGTATATAACGTCTTGTCGCTAGAATGTTGATTATAATCTATGATTAATGGAACATAGTTTTCAATATTCTTCTTCCTCCCTTTAACGACAGCTGTTTTGACTATTGAGCCATTCTCAATTTGGACAACATGTGTTTCTTTGTTAATTAACATTTATAGAACATTACAATAAAATATGACGTTATATACACACACATGCACAAACATAACAAATTATTAAAAAAATATTAAAAAGCAGTTTATTGTACAGTTTAGTCATTGGTAACCAAGCAGTTGGGCCCACTGACAATCAAAAACATCCTGTTAAAGTTGAGAATGGCTGAATAGCCAAAACGGGAATTGTTGAACGGTTAAAACAGAATATTTAAGACTTTAAGTCCCATTAAACCCTGCTCCTAAATTTTAGACCTCGCTATGATTTTATAAAATTTTTTGTGTTATAGGATTACAAAATTGTCAAATAAATTTTGATATCTAAAACTTGACGTAACTTGTATACACTTGTAAACTTTATCAACTTGAAATATACAAAAATATAAACAATAGTCTGATCCTTTAAGTATTCTAAATGAAGTGAAGAACTATTTTACAGATAAAAGTCTGAATATTCAAAGCCTTATATAAACTAATGATCGTAGTGTAATATTTGATAATATTTAAATATTAATATTTCATAGCAAGGAATGATAATCACAATTCAACGAGCATGGAACACATAAATCATTTAACTTTTATTTATACTCCCTACAAGTGGGGTTTTGATCCTGAGTATAGTAGATGAAATATTATTTATGGTTACTTCTTGATTTTGGAATATTGTTGTGTGTCATATTACGCGTTAGCCATTGGTCACATTTGATATATGAACGATTTATTGAATATATTAAAACATCCAAGGATTGAAGTCTGCACTTCGTAAAACACTAGTTAAAACATGTGTAAAACTAGTAAGGGTGATTGCTTAATCAACACACCAAAAACATAATTTAATTTGTAGTATGTTGTCACAATCAAAAATGTTATGATTAAAAAAAGAAAATAAAATAGTTGTTAGTTTGTGTTAAAGATCACTGTAGTAACGTTTTAGGTATAAATTTTGTACTTTTTCTTCATATTCAATTATTGCTTCACAAATTTTCAACAAAAATAACGCTTAGGAAATGAAATACATAGATTGAACAAAAACAGAAGATTTCTCTATAACATTTATATTTCTCTTGGCTTTGTCTGGGGGACAATAAACATAAACAGTAACAATGTAAGCCAGGCAGGATTGCAAAGGTAGGCTTAGTGGATTATACAGCTTCCTGTTTGTCTGCATGACTTAATCGTGACATTACTCTTGCCTTTATTTTTTATAATCATTAATCGCATTGTCTCAGGTAAAATTCTACAAGTATTTTGCCAGAATTAAATGGTTTACAAAGTATATTAACTTTGATATTCTGTATTTTGTTCCAATTATTTTCTGCGTGATTATATATGACACATATCTGAGTGAAAGCTAATAGTGTTTAGATGTAGAAACCTATAAGTCAGATAACAAACGAACTAGTAATATGATTGATACAAATTTAGATCAGTTGGTCTAATGGATGATCATGAGGTTTTGAGAAATATCTGTGGGTCAATTCAAAAATGGCGTTAGCTGCCATGAAAGTTCTACGATACAAATTAATAAAGTCATCGGAAACAAAATGTTCGTAACATCATACAAAAATCGTGAGAAAAAATTATGTTACATTATAGCTATTAGTTAAACCATAACTCTTTCCTTTTTATTTTCTTAGAATAAAGAATAAAGTACATAATGAAATAAAACATCCTCATAAAAAATAGTACAAGTCTACCACAAACAAATAATTGAATAAAAAGTGTAGAGAAAGGGAGCTTCCCTCATACTAAACCTGAGAAGTTGATGTGTTTGAAAGTAGGGAAAAGTAGGCCTACGGCATAGCAATGGAAACAATATGGTAGGGAAGTCATGGATGCATGTTTGTTATTTTGTTTCTTGCACGTTTTATTTTATTTTTATGTAGAACTGTTTCTTAGATCATACTATAAAGCTGTACTGAATTATATTTAATGAACCACTCTACGCCCACAACTAGAAATTCCACCGATAAAACGATGTTTCAATGACTAAGACATCGTGTTCAAAGCATCCAAGGTCTTTATTATTAAAAAAAATCTATTAAGTTCGTAAAGTGCTATATTAAAATTTTTGGCATTACATTATTTTGTAAACCATGTAACAATGCATTTTTGTTAATTTTTTCGGTGGTTCCGAGTTATACGTGGTTTATGACCAAGTTCCGTTTTAAAAATTAATGAATATGTAATTAAAATAAGAAATATTTTATTCTTATAATACCGCGAAACGAACAACTAAACGAATTTTTTTCCCGCTTACTTAACTGAATTATTAAAAAAAATAAGCTCATAAATTTTATAATCGACGACAATATTATATTTTACTTTAAACACAAACACTGACGTTACCCATCATTTTTTTTTGTGATGAAACAACCCCTGCGATGTTTATATAATTATTATAAATATGGTCGATAATATGCAAAACAATTTCACTCGTGTTTTGAACGATACTTTTCACTACACTACGGAATAAAAACGAGACATCGTTAAAAAAAAAATTAAACGGATCTTGGTAGTTTACTAGAACACACTAGAGGTTTTTTAAAAATCATATTTTAGGCCTATATGTTAAAGGATATTTTACAGCTGATTATTTTTCTATGTAAAATTTAATTCAGGTGGACTTATTGTAGAGGACATATTGGTTTGCTATTATGCATTTAATTAATTTTTTTTTATTTAATCTTGGTAATTTACTAGCATACACAAGAGCTTTTCTTTATCATATTATATTTATTATCCGTTGAAAGATATTTTACGAGACATCCACAGTGGGAAAATCAGCTGTGGGAAACTCGGCTAAAGCCTCGCGCGTAAACTCGATGTTTCTCAGGCTGTAAACACATAACAGCTGAACTCATAGTAGTGTAGTGAAAATTACTTTTTTTAATTACACAATATATTTTGTTTTTAAATTGAGCATGGTGGAGCATTGGATGTTATTTGTCTTCGGTAGTGAATTGGGATATTGATGGAGTTGCCAGACAGATTTATCTGCTGTCCCCACACTTCAATTTCATACCAACAACATCTCTACTGAACTGAAATGAAATTTTGAATGCGTTGCTATATAATCTCATGTGAAACATTCCCTCCATATTTAATAATATTACATGCAAATTCCGCGCGGATATCCATAAACTTTTAAGATATTTTGCCGCCTAACTATTTATAATATAGTAATTGGTAAAAAAAAAGATTACACCCTTTTCTAACAGAAAGATTTCTATGGCGTATTTTCGGTCAGATTCGCACACAGAAAGACTTTTAAAATTACATGACTATAGATTCTATTTAAAAAAGGCACTCCACACACTGAGAGGTCATAACCTCAAAATTAGGACTTATTGAGGTAGTTATTTAACTGAGAAGATTTTGAAATAACAATGAAGTTAAGTTGGGGGGTGGGATAAAATTTATTTTTTAGCTATCTTAATACAATTAGGATTGGCCGCTATTTTTGTATTAACTGTAAAATTTATATCACTTAATATACTGCAAAAAACAAGAAAATTCAAAGTCAATAGTTAATGAAACACTCCAATTTTGTCAACAATAAAACACAGTAACAACACTAAGTCTCAGTGACTAAGACCTCATCTTCAGTTGTTACATGTACATTGAACCTTTGTGATACTGAAAAACCCTTCTTCTTCTACTGAAAAAACTAAATTTGAACTCTTCCAAATTGAATTATTTTTACAAACGAAATAATAGTAAGAGCACTTCGTAAGAGCGCATGGTACCGGAAAGGTCACCTAAAGGCAAGTATTTGTAGCATGCCTGCTCTTGCAACTATTGATTATAGCGTCACACAATATTGAGAATGTTTACTCGATTCAACTCTCAGTACAGCACTGAGTTTGAGGGGAGTCGTTGTTAAAATTAGTTCGTAATTTTGGTAGCTTGACATACATTATCACGTCCTTTAATACAAGTAGTATTTATTTACAGGCTTACAAATAAAATATGATGTACTAAAATACAGGTAACTTAAAAGTTAATTGTGAGTATAGTTGGTAATTATTTTTATATTATTAGTAAGTAATGACTATTATTTAGGTAGGTTATATTATTTTATAAATTCTTTTGCCTTTTTGATTATGGATATGATGCATACCATTAATTTTATGTAAGGCACATTATGGCTAAGATATCTGTAAAAAAACTATTTAAAATTATAATTAATGGTATTTTACTAGAACTCACAAGAGCTTTCCATGGTTAGTCACCACTTTAACAGTTACGTTTTCAATTATATATTTAGATGTTTGCTGAGTGCTAAATGACTAAGAAAAGCTATTGCACATTTTAGTAAACTACAAAGAATTAGTATTTTAAATATTTTACCACATACTCTAGAAACCCAATGTTTGTATATATTATATATATATATATATATATATATATATATATATATATATCAGCTGTTTTTTCACCAATATAATCTTTTTCAATGATGAAAGAGTTAAATAGTTTGTTAAATGTAATGTGTATTTTTCGAAATGTACATAACAAAATAATACTATAAAATTTTCTATAAAAGTGGTATCAATATTTTAAACTGCTCTGGATTCATATATAATTTTTGTAAAGACAAAGATTCATAGGCGGAAATGTTTTTTGAATTTTTTTCTTTATTTTGCTGTTTAATATGACATTCCAAAGTTTGGCACCTTACTTAATGAACACTCTGTATAATAAACAGATATTTACTCAGTTATTTCTACCTTCTATGTCTATGTCTTCGATAAATTTTATATACTGTGATAAAATGGGCGTGGTACATAGATTTACTGTTTTCTGCTTTACTAAAAGTTTATATCGTTAAAACTTTGTAATTTGGTGTGTTTTCTAGTTGAAGTGTTTCATTATGTATTTATTACGAATTTTCCACAAAATTGACTCAGTAATAAGTGCTAATGTAAATTAATTATATCTGATTATAGTAATCAAATGAATAGTGTATTATAGTTAATCTGATATAATGTTATTTACAGATCTGAATAAACAAGATGAAAAAGTGCCACATCAAAAAGTTTGGAGACATGTAACTTACGACCAGTATTATGCATAAGTATTATTTAAATATTTAATAAGGGTTCCTGAAAAATTATTAAAGAATATTTACAATTTTAATATTATTATGTGGTCTACATGTTTGTTTATTCAGTGAAATATTATAACTACACCAGTAGGATATCGTAATAATAGGAGTCCGTTTGTACTTTATTGTTATGTAAAAAATAGTCTTTTGTATGTATTTAATTATATTACCACATTTTAAAACTTATCGTTCTGTGCAGAAGTGAATATTCAAAGAGTAACACAGTCATAATAAGTATTTTTGCAGCAATATTTGAAAAAGTCATTCTCACCTGCCGCCTCAAAGAGAAAAATTAGCCCCTTGTCTAACTTAATTTTTTATCAGGATATCTGCTAAATACAAATTGTTCTATCTACTTTTATTTACAATGTATCTTTCACTATGTGATGATAGTGTACCTCTAACAAATAGCCAAACACTTTTTCCCCCATTATATCGTAATTCTCATCCGGTAACTTTAGTTTTCACATTTGTACCTCCCTCTCATCATCAAAATATTCACCTGTCTTGCTGTTGCGGAATGATAGTTCCTCACCAAACCATCTCTAGATCTGGAGCGTTGCTAATCATCAAGAGGAAACCTTACAGAGCATCATCATGATGATGAATTCTTTACTCATATTTTCAAAAAAGAATATAACTGAATAATATAAATCTCTTTGAACAACCTCTCGCTACTTTAATTTTTAGAACAGTATTATACATGTCAGATAATTACATACGCCGTTATTATACGACGGAGTGTTGATACGTTTTGACATTCAAAAGAAAACAAACAGCTATTGTTCAGAACAGAACAACTATTGAAAACAAACATAAACATGATTTGTTAAAAGTATTTCAACCTGGTCTCAACACCAGAATGACTTTATTGTTCCTACTTGTTCATCCTAACAATAACAAAACTTGTTTTTTTATCCAACATACAACTATTGTGGCACAATTAGTTTTTTCAATTTTGCTCCTTGCAGGTATTTTAGAGTTGAGGAAAGAGGTTGTCATTTTAAAAAGATTAATAGGATGACGTATGATAAGTGTTTCAGAAACAAAATCTGCCAATTTCTGTTCCCTATTGATCGTTGAATGATAAGAAACGTTTTTGATGTAATATGATTCCTCTTGAAAACTATTACAGACCATTTGATTCTTTCTTTTGTCTAGAAATAGAATTTAATCTAACTTGATGATTGAAACTCGTTGATAATCTACTAGCAAAATTACATTTTTATTCTAAACGATTGACGTTAAAAGACGAGATTACTGTTTAGTCTCTAGGTAATAAAAAAAGGATCCAAAATTTTATTCCAAATCTCGAGACGTGGTCAAAACTATTGAGATAGTATAAAATAACTCGAAAACAACCCCACTCGATCTCATTTCTGATCAGCGTTCAAAGTTTTCTGGATCACTTTTATCTTAAAACGTCATTACTGGGATATCGTTGGGGTTGCTACAATTTTATGTAAATATTTAAAACCATCTTCCATTACCAATTAATGATTGGCATTCAGGTTCTAAAATTTACACGGGTTGGTTTCGGAACGTTATTAAACTTCAAAAATTAAATGTACTATTTCAAACCTAAAATCCCAATTCTTGACAGTGGAGTATATAGGACCCTTTTTACCAATTAATTGAATTCGATCTGTCTACATAAATTTCTTTAGTAGAAGGAAAACCATGACAGCTCGCAGGACTCTTTTAAGGTGAAATTATCTTTTTTCATCTCCGTTTTCAAGTCAGACACACAAATAAAAGACTACACTAAAGTTTTATATTTGAAGGCATAGATTTAAAACAAAACTTTGTAAAAAACCTAAGCATAGATAGTAAGTATAAAAGTAATAAACATTTTAGTAGCTTTTTCAAAAATTAAAGATAATAAATCTAAAACTTATCAGTACGCCCAAATTAAAATGCATCGTACCAGACTAAAGTAATTACACATTTAAATCCTCTTTAATTATAGAGTTAGAAAAAATTCGACATAGGTGACGTTTTGGATTTACTTCGTTACAAAATATCATCTGAAGTTTTCCCTCACGTTTTGCTGAGCTGTAAGACTTCTGCATTGTGCCGAAATTGTATTCTATCCTTGTGGAGTGAATCAATTTGTAACGAAATGGATTTCAGTTTAGTTGATGGAATTTTCTCACATAAACTTAGTATATAGAGAGTAACATGATGAGTTGAATAAATGAATGACAGGTATTTTGTAAAAATGTTATGTATAAGGGTGGAAAAGTTATTTTTGGATAGATGCCTCTCTCTATAATGCTGTATTTATTGCCCAAACGGATATAACAAATTAAGGTGGATTTTGCCAATCTGTTAAATATACATAATTTAGCCATATCTGAAAAAGGGGGTTTCTTTTACTTCAATTTCGACATCGTAAGATATTGGTGTTAGCTGTTATAAATTCATAATTCTAAATACATTTTTGATTAACCGACTATATCAAATTTAGTTACTGTTTAGCGTTTAAGTTCCTAGTCGTCATTTTGCCCAAAATAAATCTTCTGGATTTATCAATAATAATAATACAAAACATATCGTCCTTGAAGCGTATAGTAGCAATATTATTTTAAAAATAGGTCCACTTAATTTATTCCAAATTGGGTGAAATATGAATATTAACTATTTAAATTAAATAAGACTTACGCTTAGTACGAGTTTACACTTAAGCTCTATTTAAATATATAAATAGTTTTCCATATATATATATTTAGAATAATTTGACAAGAAATTTTCAGACAACGATATTTAAATACGAGCCTTATTCGATTACCAATATAAAGACTTTTTGGATGGATGATGTCATTTATTTATTTTGTTTTTATTAATTTCTGTCCAAGAAAGTTAGTGCAATGTTTTTTTTATAATTTATTTGGTTTGATGTTTCCCCCTATACTCTCTACATATCTTATCAGAGCTGGATTGTATTCATCTAATTACAAAGCGTTAATCAAATAATCATTTCTACAAAGGAATATTTGAAGCTTGTTAATTCATATCAATTTCGAGGAAACCTTAATAGACCAAAGCATCAACCTAATCTAGTTAAATTAGTTTTGCCAAGTCTGTTTGAAATTGTTTGATATTAATTTGCATTCTACATTAGTACAGTGAACTCATTTTGTCAGTAGATGTTTGAGTTGTAATACAGATTAGATTAAATCTGATTTATATACAGAGTGGATCGAAATTAGTGTTACATATTTTTCCGGTGATAAAGTACATGATGTTATAGATAATATAATTTCTTCCATGTCGAATAGTTTAAATCTAGACACTGGTGAACATCATTCGTCAAGTGTTGGGGCTCACCATCTTGCTAAAAAATGATTCTCTACTTTTGTTCTCGTTCAGTTTGTGAAGAAGTGAGGTCAGTTGTTTTGAAGAAAGCTGAAATACATTTCACCATTCAAATTCATGAAAATATCCGGACCTTATAAATAGTCTCTAATTATATCCATTTACAAATTTATACTATTAAAAACTATGAGTAATAAAGATTTTAAATATGTTGGACATAAACAACTAGACTTATCAACATCACCACTTATAAGCTATTAAATAATATTCAATGTACAAGACCAACGCAATTACCCTATAATGTTTAAATTAAAGAATTAGACTTGAAGTCGACATTTACGAGGTTTTGGATTTAACTTACTGTGAAGTATACTCTGAAATTAGAGTTTCACCTCACGTTTTTCGTTTCACGACAAAGATATTTATTACATGGTTGTAATGATTTTAGCTTTGTGCCAAAGTTGTACTCAATCTGTTTGCATTGTGGGTCAATTTGTGGAGAAAATAATGACGATTTAAGTGATTATTGGATAGTATAGAATCTATAGCGCTATAAAAATAAAATAAAAAACTAATTATTCGTCTACCATCAATTAAAACATGAAAAAAATCATTAATTGCTCAATATTTATCAAAATATATAATAAACTATGAATGCATAATTACATTATTTTGGTTTACATATAAAACTAGTGTTCCCGAAGCAGCTTTACCTGCAGTATATTCAAGTAGAATATATATATATATATATATATATATATATATATATATATATATATATATATATATATAGAGAGAGAGAGAGAGAGAGAGAGAGAGAGAGAGAGAGAGTGAGAGAGTATTTCTTAGGATCATTATTTATCGAGTAATCACATATGAGGGAAAACCGACTGTCAAAAATTAAAATTTTACGTCACTAAAATAGGTCACGGGGCCCATCTGTTAGTAAAAATTATTTAAATTACTTAAAATTCGTTCAAATCCGATGTATAATTAAATAAAAATTCATCAAATTAACATCGAACATGTGGAATATACAGTCATGCGAAATTTCAACACTATACTTCTTAAAAATAACTGATAAATGAGTTTATGACTTAGACTAAATTTACACCTTTTAGAAAAAGTTTTTTGAAAACCCCTTTATAGTGAACATTGAACATGAGACTTACTGCCATGCGAAAAGTCAGGGCTCTCTGGGAAAAAAAAACTAAGAAATGGTTTTAGGTCTTAGGCATTTTAGAATGAAACATTTTGAAAACACTTTCATAACGAACATTGAATATATGAGGCATATCGCCATGCAAAATTACCGAGTTTTACGTCTTGTTATCTTAGAAATAAACTGATAAAAGAGTTTAGAGCCTCAGGCCTAATTTAAGGTTTATCGAATGAGAGTTTTTGAAAAGTGTTATTTTTTGCGCCTCTAATTAGATGCCTTCCCAGAAAATATCAATGGATCGATACATTAGTTGTGACTGTATATTGATGATCACTCAGTCAGTCAGGAAAAGTTCATTTATATTTAGAGGATACCTAAGTTTTTATTAGTTATGTCATACGATATTAAAAAATATTTATATTTGTACCTAGTTTACAAAAATCAGTTAAACCACTTAGATGTTAGTAATTTTAAGACTATCCAGCTTAGCCAAGTAGATCTATAAGGTTCTCCAAAGGAACGTATACATAAGGAACGTGTTCAAAATAAGTTCCAAAGAAAATCAGAAATGCTGGAAAGAGAATGTGTTTTCTTAAAGAAAGATATCTCAAAATAGAGAGTTCATCGGATCCTAAATCACGCTCGCTGGAAAAGTTTTAGTCTAGCACTAATCCACTGCCCATTGTAAATATTTTTAAACGGACAGTTGAAATTTGTGATTAAAACCTATTAACATTTTCAGAGGCTACTTAGTTCCAAAGAAGATTGTCTGAAGCAATGGGCACACATTTAAGTTAAATGATTTATTTAATCACCAGAGATGAATACACCGGGCATCTGATAACCCCCACGTTAAGGTAGAATAAACTAATCATTGTGATCTAGATTATCAGTATCAAATAAAATTGGACTATAATTTTTCAAAAACACGGTCACTGATGTTGTTTATATCCTACGAGGATCCGTTATGTCGTATTCTGAAGACAATTTTGAAGTTGAGGAGTTTTTATTGCCAGAAAGGTAGTTGAACTTATCTCAGTATCACTGTTACTAGTGCCAATATCTGTCTTGAATAAAATTTGCCGTGGTCAGCGCGAAAGGTAGCACTGAATTGATCCACATTCATGAGACGTTAGACCTGTGGACTTGTCGTAGATAAGGTTTATGTCCCAAATCCAGCTAAAATCACTGAGTATGTAACATGTGAAAGAGAATTCACTCAAATAACAAAAGATAAGATATTCAAACTCTCCTAGTTTTTGCAAGTGGCTGCATCTAAACAACTTTATACCTGAAATAACTGAAAATATTTTAAGCTCGTTTTTCCTTTTGAATTGTAGTACTTGCAGATATCTTAATAAACATTGTATTTGTAATCATTCAAAATATATTGTTTTTTTAGGTACGTTCTGATTTTTTTTAAAAATCAGATTACATGGCTAAAAATAATGGCTCTGCGTGTCATCAATTCACAGGATAGGCTAGTGAGTACAAAGTAGTAGATCAACATCTCGTGCCTAGAGTCTTAATTTATTAAACTAGTCTAATTATGTCCTTATTCTGTTTAAATCCCAGTCGTAACTAAGAAGTACGTTGTAACATAAAATAAATTAAATTTATACATTCATGATTTATATAATTCAGTATATTAATTATCCAAACATTGGTATAAATTAACAGCAAAGCCAGTTTATTATACAATGATTAAGCATCAATATATGAAAGTACTTACTGGCAAAAATATAGCACTCCATATTGTACCAAACTGTTATATAATGGACACGATAATCCTTTTCAATGTTTGGAGGAGTGGAGGAATCAATTGTATTTCATCATGATGGATGATAGCAATTAAAACCTCGACGTTGTGATATTCACACATAACAATAACTAGTGCAGAAATAAAACAACTAGATGTTGTGTTTCAAAAATAAACAGCTCATTAAATCTATATAATAATATACGTAAACAAAAATAATTTGCATTGTTAAAACTAATACCAATGTAGATTTTGCATTGTTCAATACAAATGTAATTAAAACAGCGCCCTAGATAATAGCCTAATATATCAATTTAATATTTATTGCGAATTGAAGGTGGAGTTGTTATTACCGTATCTAATTATTAGGTTCTAAAATGTGTTTTTGTTTCGTGAAGTTGTAACAAATAGGCCTACAGTCTTATATATTTCGAATAATGATTGCCTTCTTCGTTAAATCTTGTAAATGTTTATTATCTAGGATTCATTTAATTTTGAAATCTACATATATAATTATTTAAACAATATTGTCAATTTTAAAATTAAGCGTGTAATGGTCCAATTTATGTGCAAATAAATGCGTATTTTACATATAATAGTCAAAGCCAATAAACAACAAACACACATACACCATCTTATACTAAAGCAGAAGGATATATTAAACAGCTTCAGACTTCAATGTATAAGTCATTTATTTTTGAATTGGTAAATGGTATTTGTTCAGGATTTTATCGGCCTGAAGATATCATAAAAGCATGACGAGACACCAATAGCTACAAACAAACAGCGTTATTTTGACAGGAGGTTTGTATTTTTTTGTTTACAGGGTCTTAAGTAATAGAATTTAATTAAATAAAGGAGTTTTTAATGTAATATTTTTAGTTTTAATTTTGGCCATTTTAATAATACGATTGTTAAGTTGGCAGTGCATTATTATTCTGCTATCAACAGTTTTAAATTATGAAATAGTAAGGTTATGTAATTGTTGGTTACTAATTTTGTTAATTGTAAGTGAATGTAACATTTTGACTTCAGAAGAACAATCATTTATTTTTGCGAAAACTTATTACACACAGTCTATTTATTACTAACATTGTATTATGGTGTCGGGGTACAGAAAATTACGCCGTTGTTCTTTGATTATAATAATAATTATTAAAAATCAGTAGGAAAAGGAGATTGTGAGGAGATGTAAATGATAGCAACAATTCTGCATATACTATAATCACCAATTTAAGGAACAATAAAAATTTCCAAGGAAACCAGGGAGTTAGAGTATAGGTACACTGAAAACATGAAAGAGACACGCGTTAAAACCTTCAATTAGAGGAAGGGTGAAGTTGTGTACATTGGTCAATAAGGTGGAGATCATGGTTGAATATCTTCTTTCTTTCTTTTCTTTTTTTACTGACAACTACCGAAATGATATTTTTTGGCATCAAATATTAGTTATGTTTGGTTAGAATTTCGATTGTGAATGGTTGGATGCACAGGTTATTTTAGTTTGTCGGAAAAAAATCTTTTTTTTTTCTACTGAGTTTTCTACTTCTCAGAAGTATCATTTTTGTTTGAGTAAACTTTTTGTGTGTTCAAATTAGGAGAACTTGAATAATGTATCTTATATAAATAAATTTTATAATTTGATTTAATTTACACTTAATTAGATTACGTTATTGAACTTATAAAACCATGCATGGCAACACAATTTTCTAAAATAAAAATTCCATTTGTTCAAAAAGAGGTCTTTTAATTCTAAAAGTGTTACTTATTTTAAGTGAATTTTTAAAATTGTTTTGTAGTTTGGTAACTGATGATGAATTAGGTAAACAACAATTTACTAGGCATGGGGTTTATTTACCACACGAAGACTGAGTTCGAATGATAAATTCTTGTAAATTAATACGTAGATATAGGTAGAGTATTATTTAGACCATATGTGTAATTTATTTATTGGTTTTCATCAAACATGTTTAAAAGAGTTCTTTCTAATAATCGTAAGATTGTGGAATTTCTGATAAAATTATGAAACATTATATCGTATATTCAAAAATAAGTTAAATTTTAGCATTATGTATTTAAGTAGTTATGCACGATACTCTTAAATTTTAACGAGTTTCAACTAGTTATATTCATGACATCATGATTGAGTATTCAGCACAATTATCCCAGGTAATTAAAATGAGTAAAAATAAAAAAAAATTCAAAAAAAAATTCAACCGAACTTATCCTAAACCCACATTTGTCAGCAATATAGAATTTGAAGCCTTCAAATATTTTAGAGTGATGCTAGATAACAAAGTTACCTTCTACCATAACATATTAGAGCAGTCGAGGCACGTAAACGTAAACTAGGGCGTGGCATAACATTTAGCAAACATGAAATTATTTGAAAGTTGTAAAAAGAAAATTCTTATTTACCCAGATAAGCAAGTTAACTAAATTATTCCACTAACTATTGAATTATATTTATTAGAAGCAATTAATAGACATAATGAGATAATTGAAATATATCATATGTGACAATCATACCATAATTTATCAGTTTGTAAACAAAACGTGTCCGCCTCTGGCAGACAGTAGGCATTTTCCAATTGACACTTAATCCATCTCTTTTAACAAATAATATTTAACACCACGATTTATATGGTTTTGCAAGGTTTATGTTTTTAACATTGGATGGAAATTTGATTTAGTCTGTAACAGCCGTTACGGTGTACAGATGTGTCGTATGTTTCCATTACCAGACTTGGGGTGCAAGGTATGTGGATGCGTAAACTATAACCTCTCTCTTACAAGTGTCAACCTCACCTTTACGAAAAAGTAACTCGTTCCTCGTTACTGGTACACCCCATGAATGCTGCGAGGCTCTGGCGACCGAATGTCAATCGGTATAAATGGATAATTTCCCTTTTTCTCTATAGAACCTTCTTCATACAGAAACACTCATCCGACCAAAACTTTAGCTAGTATTCCACGGTTTTTACTTTCCTATCTCTCATCTGCTTCTGTCCCAAGATGCTATGGTCACATATAGACATTCATATCTTCTCGATTTCGACATTTTTCACTATCTGCATATATTCCCAATCCTCAGTGGAACAGCGTATGCCAATGGATGCGTATACCAAACTGCATACCACTTTAATATGTTTAAGTAAATAAAAACTTGCATAGAATATGGGTATTCTGATATGTTAAAGTGAGTATAAACCCGCAAGTAATATTATGAACTATTATATGATAAAGCGAATATAAACTTGCACTTATGATTAATTCTGACATGTTAAAGTGAATACAAAAATGTAAATAATACGATTAGCTTTTATATGTTGAAGTAAATGTAAACTTGGAAGTAAATTGATTAACTATGATGTATTAAAGTGAATATAAACTTGCAAATAATATATTACCTTTCAAATGATTATATAATATGAATAATTCCGATATGTAAAAGTGAATAAAAACTTGCAAGTAATATCATTAACTTAAAAATATAAACTTAACTAATATATACTTAAAATATAAGTATATCATTAACTTTATATGTTAAAATAAATATATACATGAATGTAATATCATTAACTCTGGTATGTTAAAGTGAATATAGACATGCAAGTAATATGATAAACTCTGATTTGTTAAAGTAAATATCAAAGTGAAAGAAATATGATTAACTGTACTATAATAATTACTGTCCCTACGTAATAATTACTAAAATATCCAAAGTTTCAATTACCAATATTTAGTGGTATGAAGCTAAATATAATATCGCTGCTGGAGTTTCATCTTATAGTAAATTTGAACTGACTATTAATTCGACAACCTCATAAATCGATAAATAATTCATCTCAAAAGAATTATAATAAAGTTTACAATTTCAAGCCATGCACGTTTTTCTACATCATAGAATTGAAAATATTAGTTCTCATTTTTTATAAAAATGTTCTTCTACATGTTAAGTCCCATCACAGAAATCGTCTTCTGGGCTGAAAAACTTTACTATATCAAATTCTACGCCATGAGCAATATCCAGAAACAGAAATGTCTCTTTATGGTTGTTGCAAAACAACCACAACGCGTATTATAAATTACCCAAATATGAATTTCATGTTATGGCTAATATGTTATTCTCAGTTTTTCATTCTGAATAAAAGTAGTAAAAAGACATTGACATATATTGAATTTTATCACAAAAGGAAATATTAGGAAGTAGTACTTTATAAATGATATAGAACCGTTAATATCAATTAGGGACTCCAGTATTGAATGTAACATTATTAATATATGAAACTATTTTAATTTAATAAGTTTTAAAAGAAATAATTTTATATAACCGAGACTGAGGTGGTCATTTTGTTTTAGATCTAAAAATCGTTTACACTAATTTATGTATGACTAAATTTGTTATAAAATTCAACGGGTGACGCAGTGACTACTGTGTTATAGTACGGCATTTTTAATGATTCGACAAGAAGTACCCTAATATAAAATAGCACAAAATATGTCACTTTCTTTAAAGTGTACGCCACAATAACTATTTTATTTGAAATTTTGAAATATTGTTTAAAAATACAGGGAAATCATTAGGTTTCAATTCTTGAAGAGCAGAAACCTTGTGTGGATAAAAATTAACCACGTCCTTTGAATAAAAAAAAATGAATAGAAAAGTTATCAAAAAGTTTCTAATTATTTATATTCAAATTTAGTTCTATGTAATTTTCCAAAGTCCTTTTCACCACCATTTTATAACTTTCCCCCAAACTTCATTCATTTTCTTGAACAATCTTAATTATTTATCGGTCAAATAAATAATTGTTTTTGGTCAAAATCCTAATTATTTTTCTGGTAACACTGGAGAATGTTTAGCAATATATGTATGAATGTGCTTTGAAATAGTAATATTATATAAACCCAGTGTTTATTACAATTTATTTTTTAAATTAAGAAAGGTGAATCTTTTAAATGAGGAATCCTTTACAAATTTTGTTTATTTATTTTCTGTATTATTTTCGAATATTTGGGCCTAAATAACACCTCTGAAGGAAAAAGGTAGTAATATATGTACCAGAATTTTTCAGGCAATAGATGGTATTATGCTCCCTGTAGAAGATCAAGTAATAAATATATATATTAAGGAATCTCATGAAACCCTAAAAATCTAAAAGACAAGCCTGAAGTAAGTTGTTGAAAGGTTTATAAGTGTAGACAATGACAAGCATTCAGTTAAGACAACTAATGCATTTATATTAGGTAAGGCAGCATATATTTATGAACAAGTGAAGGAAGAAAATGACTGGAGAGAAAAATCCAATACAGAGTACAGTAAGTATTTTTACTTACAAAGAGAAGGATTTTGTATTGAGCACAATGGTTAAAAGATTGTAGTTGCCTGTCTTTTAATGCAGGGGATTAAACACCGTATAATCGAAATTAGTAATTAATTGAATAAGCCTGGGAGATTATAATTCATCCTTGACCTAATAGCACATTAAGGTTTAAGGTTACGGTTGGTTAAGGTTTATTCTACCAACATAGATCATAAATCAAATAGTTAACTTGTAAATTGGTAACGACAGAAATGTTTGTCATGTTTGGGACCGCAAATTAATTACTGTGTTCTATTCTCGGATAAAGGAGCAACCAGACATTTTG
The DNA here is from genome assembly GCA_963513935.1 of Aphrophora alni. Lineage (NCBI taxonomy): Eukaryota > Metazoa > Arthropoda > Insecta > Hemiptera > Aphrophoridae > Aphrophora > Aphrophora alni. Next base: position 94,280,155 of record OY740768.1, read on the forward strand.
ATTTATTTAACAAGTTCCATTGTGATTATGGTTATTCTCATGTTGTGTTTTAATAAATTATGATAACACTATTATTCATTAAACAATTTAATGCTTAATTTGTATTCTTCTGTGTATAAATATATGAACAAATTCTAAATAATAGTTGTAATATAATAATAATAATTGTAAAATTTACGGGTAGAATTATTTTAAAATCCTAGACATTCCAGAGAACTGGTAAAACATTTTGTCGAATTAGTGACCCTTATCACATATAATGATAAAATAGTGACCGTTTTCACGTATCAGTAGTGTAGAGGTCATGGTTCAAAGACTTGTGGAATTTTTTGCGAAAATATGAAATTTTCTGAACACAACAAAATATTGGGGTGGGACAGAAATTGATTCGCTATCTAGTTATTAAGAATTAACAATCAAGAAAACACTTTATAATTTATATAAAACTTCATTAACAAAATGAAATTGTTTTTTTGAGCATCAGAACAAATTATATTTATAAAATCGTACATATGGTTAGTATTGTCATTAAAGCCAACCCTGGACTGACACTAATTTCCATGTATTACTCTTATGGCACTTCTTCTCTCTCTCACACTCTACATAATGTATATAATAGTTATTATTATGATTTTTTTTTTTCACAAAAGTAATTGTGAAAAATCTGAAACAATAGAGAGAAGCAGTATCACCAAGCAGTGTGGGATTTCTATCCACCAAACACCACATACCTTTCTACTTGATTAAGATTGTTTCGTAATTGTTTGCTCAGCATACTTCAGGGTGGAGTTCATTTCTTAACTCTTTTGTTATAATGTTTTCATTTACTTTATGTTAATTGGATTTATTCTTACTTACCTTATTATGTTTATATTGTATATAGGTTTGTTTTATTTTGTTTCTTGTTATTAAAATTTATGAATTGTGTATTATGTTCCTATATTAGCTCTGTATATGGGGTAAGTGGAAGAGAGGACCTGATGGACCTAACTTCGCCCTACTAATAAAGCCTTTTATTATTATTAAGCCATTTTGACGCTAATGTTTATTGGAGATATTCTGTTTATCTCTTATAACTTTGTACACGTTCGTGAAACTGATTACCAGTTATATTACATAAATGGCCGTACCATTCTGTATTTAAACTATCAGTATATAGCTTACATAATGCATATATTTGATATTGCTTTAAAGTTTAATGGTATTCAAAATGCTAAAACATTCTAATTAATGTAGCATATGTTCGCTATATTAGTTTCTTACGTTATCAGTGCACTTAAGGCAGTGACAGAATACACCCTAACCTCAAATATTATGTTAAACAATAAACTATTAAATTATGCAAATAACCGTCAGGTAAGAGAGGAGGTGATTTAGGTCGTAACAAACTTTGACCCCGATAAATTACGTGTACTTGAATATTATATCAATATTACTGTGTCGTTAATTGTCAGTCCAAACATTTAATATATTTCTAATATTATAATTTTTGCCTTCAATAAATAAGCAGATGGATAAATTAATCAGAAGACCATTTATAAAATATATATGTTTCTTTCTGAAATAAATTGTTTTTTTTTTTAAATTCCAATAAAGATTATATGAAACATGAACTAACAATATGTTTAACTTAAAATAAAGGTTCAGTTTTTACACATTTTTTATTCGCACAAAAATATTAAATGTATTGGCAACTGGGTGGACATGGTACTGTTGAAATTATTAGTCGATAAACAAATTGTTTAACCTCAAGACAACATTTGTGTGAACGTAAACAAAATATTATAGGATAGTTATTGATTTGTAAACGCATATGGGGAAAATAATAGGAACTTTTCCTGACCTCTTCAGTTTCTTTAGAATTTATGGTTTAACCACAATACGCTGTACGCATTAATCCAGTTAAGTAGGAAATAATAAAATTAATAAAAAACTCTCGCAATACTATAGACAAGTGCCAGTTCACTAGTTCTTTACAAATGAAGCTATATTAATATACGTAAGCATATAAAAATTATTTTAGCCTAATTGTCCATAGAGTAAAACAAGCTTCCTACAAGATAAAAATTCTTCCCATGCTTACTAGATAGCAATTAAACTATCGGCTGTGAATGTTTAATTTAGTACATAGTACTATTTATTCTAATATTCTAACTTTCATTTTAACGTATAATTTAATATACTCCTTCTATGATTAATTCCCTAAACTCAAATATCTCAATTGAGGTATAACTAAAATTGCTTTTCGTCGTGAGTGAAGTTAATTTTTATGTTTAACTTTAACTTGTACATTTTATTTGTAAACTTTCTGAAATGGGGGATTTTTTAAATCAAAATTAGGGAGGAAAGTAAATTATGACCAGAGCAGGGAAGTGGTTTTTAAGGTGTATAAATTTATGAAAGAAATCAAGAGTGTAAAAACTCCTTTAGTTAAAGCTCGCCAAAGAACTCCTGAGGCTACCGGTGTTAGTGAGCGCTTAGTAACAAAAATAATGAACTGAGTAAACTTAACAAAAGTGATGACAATGTGAAGTATTCTCAACACCGAAAAGACGTTCTGATCTCCAGAAAAAACCAATTACAGAACTGGATGTCTTAAATGTGTTGTGAGAAGAATAGTGTACAATTTCCATTCGCAAAAAAAAAAGATTAACTACTGTAGAACTCTTAAGGGAGGCATTAAAAAGTTGTCATTGCTTTTAAGGGCAGCGAAACTAAGTTAAAGCGTATTTTAAAGTAAATTGGGTTTAGGTGACTGTTGACTAAAAACAATGGAAAGTTTGAGACGGTCCAAAACACCGATCTCAATGAAGAATGTTGAAAAAGTCCAAAATTCTAAAAATAAACCAAAATAACCCGTAAGAAATGTGTACAATTTCCATTCGCAAAAAAGATTAACTACTGTGAAACACTTAAAGGAGGAGTTAAAGGGTGCCATCGCTTTTAAGGGTAGTGAAACTAAATTATACTACAAAATATAATATTCCCACTGTCAACATCTAATCAATATCGGTTTCCCAAAAAAAAAATTATTTAAATTTTTGGTTTTTTAACGATGAATGTTTGTATTTGACCCCAAAATTAAGCTTACAAGTGAAATTAGGCGCGAGAAATCAGTTTGTTAGGTTAGGGTAAGTTACATTCCGTCTTGTGTGGCTAACTTGTAACTGTGCATTACGCGTTTCGGAATCTATGTTTCTTCTTCAGAATTTAGCTAAATATAACTTTTCTCAACCTAACTTAACCTAACCTAACAAACCCATTTCTCGCGCCTAATTTCACTTGTAACCTTAATTTAGGGTCAAAATACATGTCCATTGCAAAATATACCAAAATTTTGGTGGACATTTTCCGAAAAAGTACCTCTCGAACCTGTCAAAACTGAATAAAATACAGAGCGTTTCTAACAAACACACACTAAATGCGCACATATATAAAGAGTGTCCCAAAAGTAAGCTGCCAAACTAAACGAAACATAAGCGAAACCCCAGAAGCTGATGAAGTTTTCCGTATAGTTATTGAAATGTATTCATATTTTAAAGTAAAAGAATTGCACACCAAAACAACGTTTTGAAGTTGCACTTTTGGAATATTTTTTATAACAGAAAGTATTTTCTTTCTTTTTCAAAAAACAGATAGTTGATTAGAGTTTACAAATCATTCAATGTATTATCCTTTAATTGTTAATAAACTTTGTTGCCATGGAAATATGTTTTTTCTCTTTGGTAATTATTATAAAATTTTGGATATTAATGATTCAATTAAATATATAGAAAATACACTTACTAATATGTGACAGAATTTGTTTATAAAAGGCTGACGTTGATGGTTTGCTCCTGTTGTAGGTAGAAGATAACTTGTGTATCAGTGCTTTGTTCTTTTTTATTTTTTTATACATTTCGATCTTGACTCTGTCAAATTCATTTGCATTATTAAGAGAGCTTTGACACAGTCTATGGTCATTGATACTTTTTTCTGAAAGTTTAAAGTTGTTGATGATAGAAAAGGCTCTTTCAACAGAAGAATTGGTTTCTGGAAGGTATAGTACGATCTCGCACATTTTTCTTGTACTTGGAATAATTATCTCTTATAATTCTTGAAAAGAGATCACCATCTCTGCTGTGTTGATTATTAAAAGCTTATTCCACTCAATATAGCGTTCTTCAGTACGGTATGATTTCACTATACGCAGCTCATTGAACATGTCATAAAGTGACGTAGTGGGCAGCAAAAATGTTAAAACAATGACCAGCTTTGTCCCAAGTCATCCCACTGGGTTACATTCTTAAATTAGCCCACAGCTCTCTAAGGCTAGTTTTCCACCGAGCTAAGTAATGAAGTTTTCGTAAAAAATAAGTTGCTGTCTCTTTCCATAACTCATTAAGTTCTGTTTGCGAGATATTTTTTGGAGTTCTTTAACTTTCAATGGAAGAAAACAATGATTTGTTTCTATCCTCCAAGTTTTTGTACAAGTGGAAATACTCATTTGCAGCTTAATCCGCTGATACTTTATCTCTTTAAATTTTGTTGACACTATTATGAAAAGAATCTGCAACGTTATGTAAAAACCACAACCATAATTCCCCGTTTGGGTCATTAAAAAAGTTTTAAATTACTACATGTGGGTTTTCTACTGATGCTAAAGATCTGCAGTTCCATCATTTGAACCACCCGTAGGGCGAGTAAAAGTCGAAGCCAGTGTGTGATGATTAGAGTGAAATAATCAGTTCTAATTATACACCAACAAACTGGGACTACCTACCTTTCTCACACATGAAGGTTTCCTTCAACTAGCATAGTTAAAACGAGTCAGGATATTGATAAAGTAAGACTGCCCAGAAAATTACTCGTGTCGGCCTATTACTGTCCACGTCGAAATTTTTCGACTACTAATTACTTAAATTAACCCAATTATTACATTTAATAAGCTTCAGAACTTTACCTGGAGTCGTGTCGGTTGGAGACCTTTGTAGGCAGTTTATATTACTGCACATGTACATTTCTTAATACTAACAAACATAAACACTCATATATTATCAAATCAGGAAAATAGACAAAATCTAATTATTCAAAATTTATGAAATAATAAAAAAAATATAGTTTTTCACTTTCTTTAGCAAGTTAAAATATTTACAGTTACTAAGTTTTAAATATGAAACTTCGAATTAAAAGTATAATTTCTTGGTTTTATATTTATTAATTTTATCAATTTTAGGTTTTTGTCAGCAAGTATTGTTAATATAATAATATTTTAAGTGAAGAATATACGTCCTTGACTGGGAATTGAATCCAGGACCATTCGCAACAGTGCTCTACCAATTGAGCTAGCCTAAGCAAATATCAGCATATATTTTTCACTTGAAATATTATTGTATAATTTATTTTTTCTGCAATTTATTAATTTTATAAGCGAAATTTGCATTATTATTGATGAAAAAGATTATGACACTTGTGAGATCGGTTTATATTTAAAATTACTTTAATTTTTAAGCAATATAATATAATTCTTAATTTTATTGAAACGAAATTCATTTAAATTAGTTAATATTGTCATTACCAAATTACCATGAATCGATGAAACGGTACCTTAGGGATTTTCTTGTCTTCTCTCCTGCTTAGCTCAAAGGATGTTTTCAGGATTCTGGAATGGATTTCCCTCACTTGGTACTACTTTCTCTCTCTCTTTTTTAGTAAAATTTTGAAGTTCTAATAGAATTTACAATTTTCCTTATACTTGCATTCTGCCGATATAAGAGGACGAGTCCTAGTTATGGTTTTTCAATTTTACCATCAATTACTCTGCAAGTATGGGAAGTATTTATAAGTTTTTGGACATTATTTCAACATTTGTTAAATTATTAGTTATGCGTCCCTTTTAAATCATTTCAACAATTCAAGTAATTATGAAACATCTGATCTGAATCTTGTAAGAATGTATTTTACGTTTTTTCTCAATCGTGTTTATCATAAGAAAGTATTTTGCAACTTTACTGTATTATGGTAACACTACCTGGATTTAGTAGCTCCGTGAAAAGTTCCGTCAAACTTCCCTTTTTAATTTCCTGCACCATTGCCTTTTGTTTTTTATCAATTACTATTTTTTAATATTACTATATTTTTGATATCTAATTATTGTTTTTTATGAAATTTTTAACTATTTTCCCCAGATTCCTTCTTGAATTTTCTATTATTTTTATCTTATTCCAATTAATTATTTCATTTAATTAGTAAAATCAGTGTTGCTATTCTTTGTTGTCTATGCGTATTTTGTGGGCGTGTTTTAACTTTTATCTGATCAGAAACCTTGTGACTGCCTGAGGCTACTCTAACATATACAGTAGGACATTGCAAATTTGTAATTTTGTAACTTTTTTCCTTGGATCTTTATATATTCATTTCCACTGGATGGAATTTCCTTCTGAAAAGCTCTTTGTATTCTTCTTGATCCCTAGATATATATGCAACTTGAATGTCGTCGCTATGACTCCCCGTTCAGAAGTTACCTGAGCCTAAACTTTCTGTATAAAATTTACTATTTGCAGTACTTTTACTTCTTGAATCTTGTTAGCTTCGCTCTGAAACCCACTATTCTTTTTACAGTATCTTAATATTGTTATTTTTGACAAAGTATTTTCACTATTTTAGTTTATTGTTTTAATTTCGGTTTTTAAGGGTTTTCCGCTATTTTTCATGTGATCTTACAATTTGATATGTCATTTACGTTTATTTATATGCTAATTTTTTCTTAAAATTCCAACAATTTTAACTTTTATTGAAATTTTAAAAATTTGGCTTTTTGAATTACCATGTCATAAACCATTCATCCAATTTAAATGATATTATGTCACTCTATGTAACTTTAAGAGCTTATTAAACTGTCATATATATTTTTTAATTTATTTCATTTAAACTACATAAATCCTGAAAAAAACTACAAGGATGACTTTATATGGTCAAATTTCTGTATTATTTATTAATATCTCCAGTTATTATTATAGTATTTCATTAATGCCCTTTTTATCTACAATTAGCCATAATTAAAATTTTGAAAAAAATTGTATCTTCAAATCCTGATTTTTTTCTTATGTCATCTTTTGTACTGACTTTTTCTACATCATTTATAAAATTTTCTTTTTATTATTAATCAAAATACATGCTCAACATTTTAACAAATAAAAACAATTTTTCATTAAAATTTAAGAACCCATTGTTCCTAACCTATGCTGTTATTACAAAATTCTGCAAGCTAGTTTTGGTCCATTCAGACTCCTGCCATATTCAACATCTTAAAAGGACTAGTAATATTGTTTTACATAGTTTCCTACTGATTTCGAATTATAGTTGCCATTGAGCAGTTTTATGTGAATAAAAATCGTCTCAAAACTCGTATTGTATTATCACAATAAATCCGGGACAGTCCCGGAAAACCTGGATAAATATGTGGATATAACAATACCTAACCTGGATATAACCTAACCTGGATATAACCTAACCTGGATATAACCTGGATAAGTATGTGGATATAACAATACCTAACCTGGATATAACCTAACCTGGATATAACCTAACCTGGATATAACCTAACCTGGATATAACCTAACCTGGATATAACCTGGATAAGTATGTGGGAACACCCCGTCTACAAAAAATGGGTTGTTGTTCGGGGCGGACAGCTCAAAGAATTGTATGCTAATCTCTAAGAAAGTGGCCCTCAGGAGCTCAATGCCGTGCTTTACAATCCCGAGGGACATAGCTGGATACACATTTTTTCCATGTAGACTTGGGTTAAATCCCTGTCATCTTTCCTGTCAGGTCTCTCTTAACCATCTTTGATCTTTTTCGCCCGTAACGATAGAATATTTGTGTGCTAAAGGTCTTTCTTATGTTCATATTTCCTTTTATTATAAGGCCCCTATAACCGGGAGATATTCCGTCTAATGAGGCTCACAATGTAATCAGCAGGAACCTAGTTGGATCTACAGTTTTTTCCATATGGTCTGGGTTAGGTCTCACTCTATCATCTATCCTATCAAGTCTCACTTGACCAACTCTTGTTCTCTACAAATCCTGACGTTATTAGAGTACTCGAATGCTAAGGTTCTATATTTAAGTCATTTGTTCAATTTTTGCTATAATAATGCTAAATTGTCGCCTTAAACCACAAAGAGAAAAATATTTATTTTCGTTAATTATCTCTGAAAAAGTTAAAACGAAGTGTGTGGCGTCTTAGAGGTTCGTATAACTCATTTCCCCCTAAATGATATCAATTAAATGCAATGTGTTACGACCCAAACCAATGTGCCTAAAGAATTTTCTTTTTAAATTTCAGGGTTTTCAGGGGTCGGTTTTGCTTTTTGTAGTTTCTAATTGACTGGCGAGCAGTAATATTGACTTGCATGCAATTTGGCTCTTTGTTTTTAGTAATACTCGTACATATTAAAAAAAAAAAAAAAATAAGCATAAGGTCTAAATTTCAGCACATTATGGCCCAACTCTGAAAAAATATAACAAGTAATTTTAAGAACATTACAATTTCGTCTTTTGTGTTTATCTCGGTTTCCCTCTCTTTAAATATGTCGGTTCTTGAATTATCGGTTACAAAACAAACAAACCAGCCAATGTGGATGTTATAAATAATTTCTCAAAATTGGTTCTATCGATTTCGTTCAAATTTTGTGAAAATTAATGACCCCGAATCGTACAAAATCGTAAAAAAACAAAATATAACGGTTCAGCAATAATTTGAAAAAATGAAACAAAAAGGTGGAAACTCTGAGCTCAGTCTTTCAGTGAGTTTTGTACTGTGCGTTTCGTAGTTATACGTGCATTTCAAAAACATTGGTTTGTTGTGTTGTGTAGGAAGGTGAAAACGTCAGAAAGAAAGTTAGGGGACTCCTCCATAGTCAATCTCGCGTAATCACGCAAGGTGTATTGTTTTATGTAGCTAGAATCCAAGAACGGAGGAGAATTTAAGGAATGTGAGTTTAAATAGTAAATTTAATTAAAATTGAACCTACTACTAAAAAGTTAACTTTTTTTTATTTTCCGTCAATTTGAAATTTATATAATGATTTTTTGGGTAGTGTGTTTGTATGTTTTTTTCTCAATTTTTCCATATCAGATTAACATAAAAAAATCTCAGAATATTGCTTTTATGTTGATTTACTAACAAGTTTTTTTACCGTCTATTTTTACAATTTTCGTTCATAAATTGTGAAATTCAAAAAGACTCACACCTAACCTAAACTGGGAAGAAGTAAACAATGCCTTAAACAAGGAAAAATAATAAATTTAGTAATATAAACACGATTTTGATCTACCAAAAGCTATGAACAAATCATAAATAGTAGCCTATTTTAACACAGCCAAGTGGTAACCAGAGTCAGGAATAATAAATATGTTAAGTGTTAAAAATTGTTAAATTTAGTTATTAAATATTTAATTTTATGGAATGTTAACACATCTCTTTTAAAAAAATTGTAGTTTTGTTGGAATCAAGGTTTCTATGCAATTTTTATTTGGGACTAGTTCAACTTACATAATTTGTAGTAAATAGCTCGTTATACAACAGGCTATCAGATATACAAAAACATATATTTTGTCAGTGAAAAGTTAGTACTTAGATATCGTTTTTAAATGGTAATATCTCTTTAAAATCTGTTTATGATCAACAGCCTTTTTAATTGTCAAGTTCCTAAATAGCTGGGTTTAGGTGACACAAAAACTGTTTACATTATTTGTTCTAACCGAAAGAACATAAAAAATATGCTTGTTAAAAACTATATTTAGCGATCACTTTGGAAAATGGCGGTTTTTAGAAATATTGTTTTCACATTTTTTATAGCCACAAGATGTACGTATTTGAAGAATCTCCTGTACTTTTATAGATAGCAATGATGTCCACTATGTCTCTATACAATCAAGAAAATAATTTTCTACTGTTATAGTGTCATTTGTGTGCAACCACGACATCTTTGTTTGTAAAATGCTCCCAAATATAGTAATTATACGCGAACCGAACAGCGGGTACAGCGAGTCACCAGTATTATTATACTAACACCAATGTTAATATTATTCCGTTTTTGTTAATTTTTTATTTAGTGTTTTTTAAGAAATTGACAAAATAAATTTCACCAAATTACGAATAAGTCTAAAGGCATTGAACGTACAATTTGTGAAAAATCGTGTAAGGGAAGCTACCAAATTGTCGATCATTCAAAAGATATTTGGTCATTCTCAGGCGCAGGTAACTGAAAATCTTCAAAGATCTCTTAATCATGTATCGGAATGGACCCGTGACTGGAAAATTAAACTCAATAAACAAAAATCAGCCCATATTACATTTGCTTTGCGACATGCAGATTCTAGCCGTTGGGTTTATATAAATAATAAACAAATACCACAACGTGATACTGTTAAATACCTAGGAATACACCTTGATAAACGCCTTACATGGAAACAACACGTGAAAAAAAATTAGAACAGATTCACCCTTAAGTACATCAAATGTCAATAATACTTTTATTTGGTAGAAAATCGCAATTGAATCTCTACAACAAGCAACTACTTTATATAAAGATTATCAGACCAATTTAGACGTAGGGAGTAGAACTTTGGGGATGTACAAAGACTGTTGGTGCAACGTAGTCAAAACAGTACAATCCGTGTAATGACTAACGCCAGGTGGTATCAACGTATATCTAAAACTCGTGGCAGAGGTGATCAAGATTATGCAATGCGACCTGAGAAGAGACTTCCTAAACATGTTAATGTGGAAGCTCTATAGCTACTGAATATAAGACGTCTTTGCCGTCTGAAGCCACAAGATCTGTCCCAATACTAAACACATGTATATTCTATTAAAGTTTTAGATCAAATCTTTACATATCTAGAACCTACATTATGATTTAGGCTTCAACACTTTTGTACATGTGTTACTTATTTAAGCAGTAGGTTAAGATTGTAATGTTCAATTAATCATACTAAATATATAAAAATAAATAAATTCAAAAGATTTATTATAAATGACTTTAGGGGGGTTGAGAGTAATTCAAGGCTGACACGAAAACTGAACTGTAAAAAATTGAAACGTTTTGAAGTGGGGGATAAAGACGATATTCACAACGACTTAAAGTATAGGGGTAAAAGGGCTATAGAATATTGGGAGGTAGGGAGAGAGTTAGAGAAACGGAGAGAGAATGAGAGGGTGAGTGATAAAGAGAAGGAAAGGATGCCAGCTTCCTCATATACTAATCCAAAACAACGCTAATATCTCAAAAGTTTGCCGTTTGGGTAAAACAGGCGTGAGGGATGTCAAAATATATAATTTTAGTACGACAAATACGATGGAACATAAATTTGAGCTCTGATATACTCTCTCATATTTGAGAGCTATAGTGACTACAATGTCCTGAAAATAGGCGTCAAAATTTAGTTCCCTACATGGATGTTTAAAAAATTTGGAGTGTGTACAAATTCTAAAAAGTGCTACATAAAACTCTTAATGTACAATTGTGTTAAATTGCGAGGTCTAATTATTACCAGACATCTATGTGTGTACGTGGCAACCCCGAGGGAACCTTGCTGGATGTTCTCTTTCTTTCAGAGCTCTCTAACCATGTCAATCCTAACGCTACGAATACTCGAAGGCTGGGGGGGGGGGGCGGATCTTAATTGTTTCTTCCTATTTTGTAAAAGGCGATGATCAAAAGTTTTTTCAAAGAAAACAGAATTGAGTACTTTATTACAGATCACACATTATAAGATTGAAAACTCGTCCTGTAGGAATTAGAAGGATCGGTACCACTGAAGCATGTTTGAAAGTAATACTTGCCTTCGGAAGGCCTCATAGTGAGTACGGGGTGTAGCAATCTCATGGCATTTTAACTGGATCTACAACTTTTGATAGTGTAGTGTTAATCAACTTTTTTTTTCGACCGTAGTATTCAAGGTCTAAGGGTGTCTTTCACAATTAATTACCAATTTAAACGAAATCTGTTTTATACTAAAGTTTATTTTGCAGACAAAACAGAGCATTCTAACTGAACGCAACAAATTGCATGTCAGTAGAAGTCCAAGGCAGCTCTGATAGCTTTTACACAAGGATATCGTATAGTCTGCAATTTGAGGGGTTTAAGATTTACCCCGTAATGATTTGTCTATTTCTGTAATTTATAATTTGCTACGTTGAAGATTAATTTTGTAAATTATAAATAGGCTATCTTTTTTCATACAAGCAACACCTTATTATATCAAGTAATTATTTTGGCATGAAATGCCAAAGTAAACTTTTTCAGAAATAAGTATGGTTTCATTTTAAAAAGACATTTATCTTTCAATTTCATTTACAATATTTTAAAGTTTACAACATTATAAATATTATACAATTTATCTATCACTTCATTTTAAAATATAAATTTATCTTACGTCTAACTTAAGTCTAATAAATAAAACACAAAGACCAGATCGTGAAAGTTGTTTTATTTCAGTCTTGTGTGTACCAGCTGAAAGACCCACTCTTATTAGAGTGTGTGTTGTAGTTTGTGTGTATGTGTATGTGTATAGGTCGTCCCACCATTAGTTAGCTACCGGATTGTGGATGCCATCATATTTTTAACGCGGTTGTCAACCCCCGTGTTTGTCCGACCTAACATATCGACCTACAGTATAAAATTTTTGATTATCGCGGCCGGTCATAACAATTAAAAAAGATTTTTAAAAAACTTACTTATTAGATGAATACCGCGGTAGAAACTAATCGCGGATGCAATCCTGGTTGCATGATTTGTGTATCGGAATATAAACGCCTATAAAAATATAAAACTGAAGAACCTAACTTATTAAAGATGAATTACCGCGGTAGAAACTAATCGCGGATGCAATCCTGGTTGCATGATTTGTGCATCGGAATATAAACGCCTATAAAAACTTTAAAAAAAACTAAAGAACCTAACTTATTAAAGATGAATTAACACGGTAGAAACTAATCGCGGATGCAATCCTGGTTGCATGATTTGTGCATCGGAATATAAACGCCTATAAATAAAAAAACTAAAGAACCTAACTTATTAAAGATGAATTAACGCGGTAGAAACTAATCGCGGATGCAATCCTGGTTGCATGATTTGTGCATCGGAATATAAACGCCTATAAATAAAAAAACTAAAGAACCTAACTTATTAAAGATGAATACCGCGGTAGAAACTAATCGCGGATGCAATCCTGGTTGCATGATTTGTGCATCGGAATATAAACGCCTATAAAAATATAAAACTGAAGAACCTAACTTATTAAAGATGAATTACCGCGGTAGAAACTAATCGCGGGTGCAATCCTGGTTGCATGATTTGTGCATCGGAATATAAACGCCTATAAAAATATAAAACTGAAGAACCTAACTTATTAAAGATGAATTACCGCGGTAGAAACTAATCGCGGATGCAATCCTGGTTGCATGATTTGTGCATCGGAATATAAACGCCTATAAAAATATAAAACTGAAGAACCTAACTTATTAAAGATGAATTACCGCGGTAGAAACTAATCGCGGGTGCAATCCTGGTTGCATGATTTGTGCATCGGAATATAAACGCTTATAAAAATATAAAACTGAAGAACCTAACTTATTAAAGATGAATTACCGCGGTAGAAACTAATCGCGGATGCAATCCTGGTTGCATGATTTGTGCATCGGAATATAAACGCCTATAAAAATATAAAACTGAAGAACCTAACTTATTAAAGATGAATTACCGCGGTAGAAACTAATCGCGGGTGCAATCCTGGTTGCATGATTTGTGCATCGGAATATAAACGCCTATAAAAATATAAAACTGAAGAACCTAACTTATTAAAGATGAATTACCGCGGTAGAAACTAATCGCGGGTGCAATCCTGGTTGCATGATTTGTGCATCGGAATATAAACGCCTATAAAAATATAAAACTGAAGAACCTAACTTATTAAAGATGAATTACCGCGGTAGAAACTAATCGCGGGTGCAATCCTGGTTGCATGATTTGTGCATCGGAATATAAACGCCTATAAAAATAAAAAACTAAAGAACCTAACTTATTAAAGATGAATTAACGCGGTAGAAACTAATCGCGTGTGCATCTTTTTTGCATCTATTGTGTTGGAATATAAACGGTTATAAAAAATATTTAAAAAAAACTAAGATTAGAAATAACACGGAATAAAGAGATGCGATGCATACCAGTTCCTATGTGCCTATATACCTATGTTTTTTAATGGAATCTGGATTTAAATGTTTAAAAAAAAATCTATCATTTCGATAAAAATATACCCTATATAAAGATTGAAAAACGGCTACAAATACCTGGTATTTATATCCATACGCGGGCCGGGCATCCGACGATATATGATGGTCTTATTCCACTTACCTTCACTAACATCAAGTGTTCACAACCTATAATGTTGCAAATGTAAGTCTTTCAGCCAGCCTCCGGAGGAGGATGTAAAGCGTGTGGGTGTTGGATTTAGAATGAGCTCTAACAATAGAAAATTATAATTAGGTAAATTCTGTAGTTATAGTAATGACTAACAATATGAGATTTTTTAATTGTTGCAATTTAATTTTTAATTATCAATATTACCTAATAAAATTCATGAATCTTAGGTAAAACAGTTTGGCAAAATTCAAAAGTTGACCTTGACCGCCGTGATTATGTTTAACAAATACGGTTTACATTGACGGCGTGTTTATGGTAAAAGCGAAGCGAAATTTTAAGTGACGATTAGTTTTGATTGGTTTTTATTTGGTTTTGGGGATGTGAGATGACAAAGGCAGCGATTTTTTACTATTATATATTATTTTAACGTCAATAACAATATTTTCAGCTTATTATTCTTTTACAATCGTTCATAAATTTGTTTAATTAGCAGTACCGTAAATAATTTCTCTCTCGAAATCTCAATTTATTTAGATGCATAGCCTTTATTGTCACAAATAATATCGTAATTATTATAAATATTAAAAATTAAGTAACGCTTCACAATGGGTTATAAACAAATATATTTCTATGCATAAAATATAGTTAAACGTAGTTCAATTATTCTTAAAAATTGGCTGCAGTGTCAAAACTGGTTTCGTAAAATAGACGAACGAAATAGTTACTGTAAACTTCAGACATTTAAAAATGTAATGTTCATAGTGTGTTTATCAATTTTAGATTACAGTCTACTTGAAGTGAACTAAGTCTTCAATGCAAAGGAGCTCCGAACCCCGAGCAGTGTGTGTAAAAAGCAAATGTGAGTTAAAGTTCAAAGCCATGGAATACAGAGAGAATTAAAAATATAAAACAATAACCAATTCTAAGAAAGAATGGCAAAGTATAAGAACGACAGAGAGGATTGATTACACGCATGCGTAGTAGCCTAGCCTAATGTCTACTAAGCTTAGAGTTTCTCCATTTACTTTGAAATGAAACTAGGACTACTTACTCTGTGCAAAAGTCACCGAGCAATGGAGTTGCTAGTAATTTACAAATCTACCACGCCTTGGCGCTAGAGTCAATTTGACACTTTTATTTCACTTCAGCAGAGCCTTTAGTCCTTATTATAAATTTTGGGTTTGCGACGGGTAACTCCTGTGAAACGCTTATCTAACAACTCTTATCTTTCTGAACCATTGTAAATACTTCCTCGTTATCTTATGCCTGACGTAATAAAGCACATAGTATGTGCCTTCGGTCTTAGATAGATAGATTGTCTCCGCCTCTTTAGTGGGTATCAAACTAACCCTCAGAATATCTACTAACACATATTTGGGTATACAAGTTACTTCTTTCTCAAGCCATTGGTAATCTACTGAAATATATAAAAGAACACCTTATTAGCCACACTTTATAAAATGTTAAATACTCGTGTTGGTCACTATACGCATAGACATTTGGGACGAGTACATAGACACTGCCTCTCGTGTAATTGTACAATATTTTACTTAAACTTTAAACATAATGTTCCATTATATCTCTTAAACTATACATGCTACCTGTCGGTGGTCCCTTCTTTTCCAACCGAATCAACCAAAATAAACACTATAATCAATATATTAGGGCATTAAAAGAAGATGAATAAAAAATAAATGTGTAATAACATATTTTTATGTCCGTAATTTGTTAACCCGGTGACTTCACCATGTTAACATCCGAATTTATAAATATTCATACTTTATTTATCTCACTTTATCAACTATATCAATTGGGACGTCAATAGAAGTATTCCAATGATAACCCTTTAGATCTTAAAGTATTTTATTTAATTTACTAATTCATAATAAACACATATTACAGTAGTCGGTGCTAACTTAGTGGAAGGGAAAGAAATTCCTAAATCAATACCCTGTAGAAGAAATTGCATTCACGTAATATTTAGCTTTATACAACATCATTAGTATTGTTAGTAATTGGGTCATCAAGGGTTTAAGTAATAAAATGCTATAGTTCTTGTTTCTTGCTTTGACCATGGAAGCCTCAATAAATAGTTGAACATTTTTAATTAAGCGCTGTCAGTACATCCTTATATACAGCATCATAACAAAAGGAAGCAATTATTGTTTTGTTTACTTGAGGATTATTTTTAAAATTTATTTTTATTTTATACATTACAAGCTTAATATTTTGAATAAACAGGGTGTTTTTTTAAATAGAACTCAAGAAGAAAATTTATTGTGCAGAACTGTAGGATAATTATTATTTAATGGTTTGTAGCATTACTTCATTTCTCAGCAGCTGATACGATTATAGTGAATTATATATCACAAGTGATTTAATTCAATGAAAGTATTATAAGTTCAGTAAAGTATCTGTAATAATCACATCTTAAGTATTTCAATCATCACAATAAGCTACAACACATGAAATGAGGGTTACGTTCAAAACATGTCAGATACAAGGGACACAAAGAAGACATCATAACTAGACATACAGATGGCAAAAGACGATCGTGAAGCCAATATTAGGAGTATAGTGTGGCAAGACTTGGGTCTGTGTTAATTCGTAAAAAAGGAACTGGAAATGTAAGGCCTTAAGCTGTAATTAATCTAGGTAGATAATTTTGGAGGGTAAGGGATAATTTGTGATATAGAGCGGTTCAAGAAGAAAAACCGCTGTTGATGTTTATTTCTTTTAAAAAATAATTAATGTTCTATTATATTTATGTTTTTAATTTCCATGTATGAATAATTTTAATTTATTAAAATCAGAAATTTTTTTTTAAAAGTATCAGCAACAACAACAATAATTTATTTAAAACAATTTTATCGGATATTATATTATTTAGTAGTAATAGTAGCTATAGTTAAGTTTCATTAACACTTGGCCGATCGAAAACCAGTCTTGTGTTTTATATAGTTTCGTGTACATTGTATATATATTTATGTGTGTAATGATTTATATTAATCGTGTTAAGAGTAATATGGTTGTCATGATTGCTATATGTAGAATTCGTAATTAAGCTAAGTCTAAAATAATGAAGTATATTTACCAATAATTTTTGATCTTGTACAGTGATGTTGTTTCTAATAATGAATTTGTAGTTAAAGCTCTCTTAATTACCTACATTTTGAGTATCGATTTTAACGTAAATTTTGTTTATTTTCAGATTGTAAATTTATTTAACAATGAATATAAACCTTAATATATCTTGTACTAAATAGGAAAGTACAATTTAAACTATATTTAATACATTATATTTAAAAACATTGATGTCATACTTTAGTTATCCTAAAAAAATTCCTTTTCTTGTGGTATATGAACCTATGGAAAATTCTATGTAATAAATCAAAATATTCAACAAATTGTGTACACTCCTTGAATATCATATAACAAACATATGTTAATGTTTTATACGTGGTATATGTATATTTTGAGGTAATAGTGTGTAGTATGTATTATAACAAATCTTAATATGACTTATTATACGCACGTTATTCATGCCAATGGTAACAAAATAAATAACTTTAAAACATGTAGATTTTAAGTCTTTCTTTAATTGCAAAATTAATTTTTTTAAATAATTTACAATAAAAAACAATTATCTTTCCAACTTGATGCACTTAATAATTATACAATAAACATCTTAATCTACTACTTATTCTAAGTACATTGATAAATACAAGTTACTTATTCTACAATGTCTTATCTAAAATCTAAAATAAAGAAATAAGTGTGCATCAGAATTTTTATTTTTTACTTTAAATTATTTTGATAAAAAGCTCCGGCGAACTGAAATTTATTATTTATTAATTTAATTTACTTTCTCTTTACTGATTTAGGTTCTTTGGTGACTATAATTTACTTAATATAAAATAGAATTTGGCGGTAGTTTGTTTAATTGAAATTGTCCATTAATTTGTATTTATCGACTCTGAAGTTCTTTTACAGCTCCAATGTTCCTGGTTCCTTGAACGTGGTTCCCGTGGTTCCCGTGTTGACTGCCAGTAGATTGATTGATTTACCTTAATCTTTTCTACAAATCCTCTTTTCTTTATACACTTTTATTTTCACACACTTTTGTGACGACGATTACTTTTTAATTTATTCGATGATTATTCCTGTCCAAACATTTGTAGAACGACACTATTACTCACACACTTTTAAGACGACGACTCTTTTTAACTCATAAACGACGATTATCTTTTAATTATACTTGAAGATTATTATTAAACACTTGTACAAAACGACGCAGTTACTATTTAATTTCGACTGTTGATTTCGGATAAATCTTTCACAACATTTTTTTCTTTTTGCTACTAAGAGAAACACTTTCTCCGGAACAACCTTCTTCAATAAGTTCGGCACCATAAAGACCCCTTGCGCTTCTCTTCTACCTTTATTTATAATTTTTATTTTCAAACTGCTTTATTCCGATCCTCTGCCTTCATTGGCTTATTTTAAATCTTTTACGTTATTTCAGAATTGATGCAATTCTTTTCAAATAATTTCGGTTGAAGGCATTGAATTTTGAATGCTTTCTTTGACTCCTTGGGAAGACTGACTGACTGTAGAATTTTTTTTCTACCTGTCAACCCTTTCAACACTTCACAACTTATAGTCTGCCGTGCACTGACCTTTTGGGAGCTCTCTATTTCGTTACAGTACATTAGTGTGTAGTGTAAAATACACGCTTATCTTTTATTATATTACTGTCACATTATTATAGGATTCTTATTGCATCAAATAATAATTGAAACAAATTAATAGTTTTCAATATACAGAGCTTCGTATCATCACACTCAATTTAGCACAATTTCTCAAGAGAAAACTAAAACGTGGAAATTTCACTGAACGTGTACGAGATCGTAAACTAATACAATTTTGAATATATTGGTTTTCTACTCTACTGGGTCTTTTCAGTTATTAATATGCGAAACCACTATACATTTGGTTATTGATAGGAAATTGATTCCTTCGCTTAAAGGAAAACATTACGTTGTACATAAATAGTACGTCCAATATTTAGCTATATCCTAAATTTCAAACTCTAAAGGTTGCAATAAATTATAACTCATCCACATTCAGACGTGAAAGCAAAAAGCTTGACTAATGTATTTTCCACTTTGAGTCTCAATATCACAACGCAATACGTCTGACAGAATATAATAATAAGCCTATTCCTGATTGAAAAACTTTAAATATTTATTTAATAAATATGTTCATGTATAAAAATTAATTACATATAACACGTGCTTGGTATTGGCTATTGTGTATTAAAATGTTATTTATAGATGTTGTGATAATGTATAAGGTTTTGTTATAACACGTTCTGATATATATATATATATATATATATATATATATATATATATATATATATATATATATATATATATATATATATATATACATATACACACATACACACACACACACACACACACACACACACACACACACACACACACACACACACACACACACACACACACACACACACACACACACACACACACACACACACACACACACACACACACACACACACACACACACACACACACACACACACACACACACACACACACACACACACACACACACACACACACACACACACACACACACACACACACACACACACACTGTGATGGGGTGAAAATCTCCACCCCAAACAAAATATTTAATAAAAGTTAAAGGCATCTATCGTAAGTCAGAATATATGTTTTCAGCTGAATCAGTGGCCTCGCATGAAAACAATGGAAGTGAACTTCGGTTGAGGAATACTGCAGGAAATATGTGTTACAACGTATTACATCTCAGCAGTGAGCTGGTAGAAAGCTTTACAAGCTAAGAAAAAGTAAAATATTTTACAAGAACCTTCCCAAATATACTATAGAGTCTTACCTTTCTATTAAAATGGTTGGTATATTTTGTTTTTAAAAACAAATTACAAATTTTGTAAAGAAAAAATGAAATTTTTTAAAAATCTATAAATTAAACATTATAATTATTGTTTATTGTAAGCTAATAAAAATAAAATATATTTTACATTATTTCATAAAAATGTGTATTTTAAAAGTTATATATGTGAAAGAAATTTACATGTAATTAAATAATAAATTATTCCGTGTTGATATTTTTTCATTACTTATTTATAATAAAAAGGGGTAATTTAGTAAATTTAAATAAATTGTAATAGAAAAATGTATAATATGGATAGAAAGTACATAAATGAAATTTGAGTAAAAAATCCCGGAAGCAGATATAACAAGGGGGGGGGGGAGAATTTCTTGTTTATGTGTATAAAATAATTGTTTTTGACTACCACGATCAGTAATAATGTGCAGAAGAACAAATTTTGAGTAAATTTTATGACTATAATTAAATATAAAATTGTCATTATTTAATATAAAATAAGGGTGAAAATGAGCTTTCCTTTAGTTTTGAAGTGAGGGAAAAATATCTACGTATAATATTATATTTTTGAAATTATATGAAAATCGCGATTCCTCATCTTCATTTGTTGTTGAGCATATGTTATAACTTGAAATAACTTGAAAAATTGTACGTCGCACTAAGAAAAATATTATATATATATATATATATATATATATATATATATATATATATATGAAATGATCAATAGTGGAATCAATAATTTCAGAAGTAAGAAATGAAATAAACATATGATTTATGATATTTTATATGAACTAAATGAAGAAATGTTATAGTGTTCAAAATACATCTTTGGTTTCATCAAAACATTACCCGTTGTTTTTTGAGTAAAGTTTCCGAAAAAAATCAAGCCATTTTCAATAAAGCTTTGCTATTAATTGACATTAAACAAGAAATATACTAGGGAGAAACCTTTTTTTGGTCAAATGCTCTGGCTCAGTTTGCACAACTAAATTAGAGTTATTAATTTTGTTTCTAAGAACCGTTCCAAGACTGTACTACGCCGAGAACGGAGGTAATACTAATATTATGTAATTATTATATGTTTGCAAATAAATAATACGAAAAGAGTTAAGCTGAGAGACAAACATTTAAGTTTGAGGTTATTGTAGAATTGTAAATATCAAGATATAATAATATTGAATATTGGAAATGAAGTATTTTAATTTTTTTAAATTTTGAAAATCGCTGATAGTTCAGCAGAGCCTGAAGCCGATCACCCAGGGAAACCCAGGACAAAGGACAAACAGTAAGGGGTGTTAGAACTAAACAGAATTGTTTATTAAACTTTTGATGTATCATTGACAAAGTCTGGACAAGATGTTGGTTGGTGTTGAGGTGTCCTGTGTTAATGAGAGAGGGTGTTAACGAAGGGAGCGCGTGATTTTCACAACACACACACACACACACACACACACACACACACACACACACACACACACACACACACACACACACACACACACACACACACACACACACACACACACACACACACACACACACACACACACACACACACACACACACACACACACACACAACACACACACACACACACACACACACACACACACACACACACACACACACACACACACACACACACACACACACACACACTGCAACGCACCCCCCCGTTTAACTAGTGGGACAGAAGGACCATCTCGGGGACGCTCGCAAGACCCTACCCCAACTAAACACCGCGATATAGAGAGTGATTCCTTCGCAGTTTAATAGTTTTGATAAGGCTCTTGATTCTTATGTCACACAAGAATAATTTATTTTAATCAACTTATGCTAACACAGGAAATTTTACTATATTAATATATTCACTTCTTATACTAGCTTACCTTTCTTAAAACTCCAGACTCTTTTTCAAAGGGTGTGCCCTTTGGAGCTCTTTAATTCATTAACACCAAAATTTGCTCTTTTTTGAATTTTTAACTTTATACTGGTGAGCACTTACTTTTTCTTCTTTCTAATGTAATGAGTTTCTTTGAATGGGTTAGTTTTAATTAAAATATTCAACAGTGAAATTTAACAAATTTATTTAAGAGTCTACAATTTAATTTTTATTTTGAGAAACAATGGATTTCTTTCGAATCTCTTACAACAATTAATGTCGCCTTTTCTGACAATTTATATTAAATGCTTTCTCTTTTAACAAACTGAAAATCTACTATATTAAACAATTTTAACAATAACTAAAACTAACAATTTATATTCTTATTCTAATACACATAAATATGAATCCTATTATTTATTCCTTTCAATCTGTTACTTTTGCTTTATTATTGGATTCGAATTTTATTGTATTTTATATCTCTTTATTTGAATGAATTTAAAATTGGCTTTATTTTGACTTCACTTTGTCTTTAAAATGTTATCATTTAACTTTATTGAATTTAATAATTTTGGACGTAATTCAAGTTTATTAAAAAATATTTTATTTATTAAAAAAGCTTGATTTATGCAGTACCTTGTTTTGTGGAGTGCACAAGTCCGCTCGTCCTGATTCTGAGAGTGTTAGAGGATCTTGGAGATGTTTTCTGAGAGTTGTCTAGAATATCTCGAAGTCCAGTTCTCGAAGAATCTGTTGATGACGACAAGTTCTAGAAGAATGTTTGCCGGAGTCCGTAGTGAAGATCTCTTCTACTAAGCTGTTGTAGGATGTCACGTTGTCTCCTGCAAGGCCGATCCTTTCTGTAGGCACCGTTATTAACCTGGCGAAGTACAGAGCGTTGACAATATTTTTCACGACGATTTCCTGTTCAGACTTGAGTAAAGTTGGTGATCTTTCCTGGAGCTGCTATTAGAAGACTTCCCTGGAGCTGGTACTAAACGAGACTGTCGAATTAACTTGAAGAAAGTTAACTCGTCAAATTTTAGGCCTTTCAGTGTGGCCAACCTTCACTGATTATTGTTACTGTTTTATTTCACAATTTAATTAATTTTATTTATTTATTTGCACTACGATGAACTTTCCTTGGCTTATTCTTCTATTGTTTGTCTATTTTTTTCATTTTAAATTATCTATTTCTATTATTATTTGTTATAATTAGTTTAATTTCTTATGGTGGATTTGTGTTGAAGTTGGTAACTTTCCCTCTCCATGCGTCTACTGCCTACTCTGCGCACGACGTTCAAGACAAGTTGATTCCTGAAATTTATAATTTTTTACTTGCGAATTCTTCTTTTCTTCATATATCCCGTTCGCTTCGCTCGATCTTCTTCTGGTTGATTTCATTTTGAAGCCCTTCTTTCCCTGATGATTTTCCATCTTCATTTGTAGCGATACGACGTATATTTTTACTTTTACGGAGATTTGAAAATTTCGTAAGTTTTCAAAATTTAGTTTTTCCAATTTTGGAAATTTTGAAAATCTTCTTTTTGTAAGTTGTTCCTCTGATGCTGAAAGTTCCAAAACTGCTTTCCTCTTCTTCCTCGCTTCTGGGTTTCACAAGTTACGGTACTTTCTGCATTTTTGGTTATTTATTATTTAATTACTTTATGGTCTTTTATTAAATTTTGATTTCGAGTCTTATTTATTTCTAGTTTATATTATGGTTATGCGTTGTTATTATTAGATTTTGGAATTTCTTTATTTTAAGGGTTTTTTATGTTTTATGACGTTTTATTATGGCTATAACTTTTTTATTATTAATTTGACGAGTTTATTCTCTTATTATTTATTATTAGGTTTTCCTAGCTCTACACGATTATATCATTTTAATTTAAGTTTTCGGATTTTGATGTTTTTTGCATTAGAAACATATGGACGAATTCCTGTTCAATCCGGAACGCTAAATATTTCCTGTCAAGGCGCGTGACCTTGGCTTGGCTAACTTACATATTCCCTTTAACTTTACATGTGTTATTTTATGTTTTAGAAATGTTTTTGTCATTTCTACAATTATTATTTGATTTAATTGAAATTTTGGAATTTATCTATTTTCCAAAATTGCTCCTTGCAGGCGGTTCAATTAAACCGTTGCAAATTCCCCTCTCAAAAACTTAAAATTTTGACATTAAAATCCCTTTTTTAGATTTTAAAATTTTATGTTCCTCAAATCTTTCTATTCTCTTTACATATTTACTTCCTTTCTATTTAAAAAACATAATTATCTATATAACATGAAACTTACTATCTATAAAACAATCCTATTTCTAACATAAATGATTAATTGGTGACATATATATTTTTCAAAAACATGGTAATAAACATGACATATTCATATGAAAACAATCCTTATTTTATACAAATACATATATATTTTTCATGTTCGATAGTTCATTTCGTCTCTCTTTCATCTGAAACAGTCTATTTAGCATGATTATACATAGTTATACACATTTACACTTTATCCTAACTTTTTTAAAATTATAAATTTTGACACAAATTTAATCACTTTTGCACTACGGTAAGTTACATAAATCAAGCCATCCTTACTTTTAATTGATTTCGCGCTAGGTTAGATTACGCCAAGTAACAGATTGGAATTCCTTTTAATGTTGACATTTCTTGTTTCCGTTATCGCTATAACGAAAGAACCCCTCTCTACCTTAATTACTGTACAATTTTCATGTCTTCCGGCTGCTTGTTTATTTAGTAACTGACCTACGCAACTTGTCCCAATTCTCCCCCTCGCTTTTATCGAAACAGCTGGTTTTTATCTACCGTTGCGATTTATTCTGAACTTTATTCTTTTTGGATTTATTACATATTATTATGGACGATGTTTATGATTATGAATTTACGAATTTACCTATTCTACTTTATGTTTACTATTATTTTACTATCCTAACCTTTATTACTAGTTTTTTAACTTTACCGTTGGTTTATTTTTTATTTTTAGTTTTACGAATACGTTTCCCTTCCTTTTTAACTTAAATTTATTTTTCCCCTTCCTTTTTTGACTATGCTTTACTTTTGTTTTGAATTTAACCTTTTTGGTTACGTCTCGATTTTTGAACTTTTTTGTTTCGTTCGCTCCTAACTTATTAAGGTTTGGGTTTGATTGACTACTGGACTCCCCTTTTGGAATTAAGCTCAATTCGAACTTAGGTATGTTTACCAGTGATCCCTTCATTTTTGCGTGGTCTCCATTTTGTATTTGGTGCTTAAGACTTACTTCTTTATTTACGACGACTTTGCTTAGCCCTTGTACGAATAACTCACGACTCTGAAGCTTTTTTGGATATAGTTCTTCCCTTTTCTCGCTCGCTTCGCTCTTCTTCCTGCTTCTTCTTGGATAGGTTGCTCCACTTTTAATCTCTTTTTGGATTTTAAAGTTCCTTCCTTGAATTGGCATCCTCCTTTCGACCGTGCTTTGGTTTCTAAGGTTTATCTCCGGTTTTCCTTTGAGTTCAAACTCCCTTCCCCTCTCTAAGTTTCCCCTTCTCCTGTTCCTTCCTGTATTGTCTCGTTCGGTGTTGTCGGCTTCGGTTTTTTCTTTCCTCCCGTCACGTTTGTTGTTTACACGTCCTGTTTGGTCAATTCTGGTATTTTCTCCCCCTTTGTCACGTTCGGCTTGGTCACGTTCGGTTCCCCCGTTTTTTACTTCTACACTGGGTAATGTAGTAACATATAACGCCCCATTCGCTCGCATTATAGTATTTGGACCTCCTATATTGCTACTTTGATTTCGCAATTTCCGTACACAGATTTTAGCTGACGGTTGTTCTATGTCCAATCTATTCAATAGATTGGTTTTTGAAGTTACTTTTTTAGCTTCTTCGATGAAATTTATTTTTCTGTTTTCCCCTTCTACATTTATTATTACGTATTTTTCTTCCATATTAATTTTCGCGTTTAACTCGAATAGGCTATTACATCCTAATATACCTAAACTAGTTAACTTTGGTACTACCAGAAAATTTATATCTACTACTCTGTCGTTAAATTGCACGGGTATTGATACTTGTTTTGAAACTCTTTGTTTTTTCTGTTTAATGGCTGTTACTACTTCGACGTTATAAACTGGTAATTCTAAAATTTTGTTTCCCCGTCTTTTTAACTCCTCCAAATATTCAGCTTGTATACACGACCACTGCGCTCCCGTGTCTACTAAAACTTTTATATTTGTTTGATGAATTTTGACGTTTATTTCCGGACATTTTTCTAATAATTTTGTTTGAACGTTGATATTTTCGCCTTCTGTCATTAACTCTTCCCTAATATCGCATGAAATGTTTTGTAATTTCCCTACTGATTTTAATGTTGGATTTTTAATTTTTGAAAAGTTTTCTAAAGGTTTCTCTGTTTTGATTTTATTTTTTACATTTTGATCTGCGGCCCCGAATCCTGTCTTTGCCTGTAACCGTTTTCTTTTGCTTTTTTCCGGGACCTTATAACCTAGTTTTTTGGACTGGGTCTCGGATTGTTAGGTAGTGTAGGATTGGGTTTTTGGTTACTTTGGTTTTGGTTTGTTTGCGGTCTATTCCCATAGGATCTAAGGTTAGGTGTTCTAGGATAGGTTTGAGAGTCCATGGCTCCTGCCATTTTCCTATCAAGGTTCCCCTTATACGCTGGTCTTTCTTCTCGATTTTCCCTACGTGGTTCGCCTTCCATCGTTTCGAACGTTCTAAGAAATTCTATCGCGCTTTCAACGGTTTCGCTATGACTTCCTATACTCGCAAATTGTACCTTTTGTTCAAAATGTCGCATGATTCTATTAATCATAAATTTTTCTGGGATTGATGGATCAAGATATTGTCCTTTAGCCACCATTTTGCAAAAATAATTAACTCTTGACATATATCCTGTATCACGATATTGTCCGTTTTCAATTAAATTTCGGATATGTTGCTGGGCTTGATATCCCCAATAATTTTTTATAAATTTAACCCTAAATTGTCCGTATCTATCTTTATTATCTTTGATTACGTTCCACCATTCTATTACCGGCCCTTTTATGTGTCGTTCCACGATTTTTAATTTCTCCCCTTCGTCTAATTGTGGATCGATTTCCATGAAAATCTCTTCTATTTCGGCTAGAAATTTCATTGGACTCTCTTTAGAACTTCCCCAAAATTAGACATTTTTATTTCCTGCTGCACCGGGTTGTACGTATACTACGCTTCTCCCAGCCCCTACTAAACTTTGCCCTATACTTGTCTGTCTCATTTTGGTTTCTAACGATTTTATATTTTTGCTTAACGTTTCGCAATTAACTTTATTTTGTTTAATTTTGTCATCCTGACCTTTAATTGTTTCCCCTATTTCCTGAATCTCCCCTTTCAAAACGACTATTTCGTCTTCGCAATTTCCGACTCTATTTTGAATTGCTTCAAAATTTTTCTTTACGTCTTCTCCTAAACCGCCTACAGCTTGTAAGAGTTCTTCCCTACTCGCTTGTTCGCTTTCTTCGCGTGCTAATTCCCTAGCTTCGCGTTCTCTTTCTTTCGCTTCGCGTTCCCTTTTCTCTTCGTTTTCCCTAGTCTCCCGTTCTAATTCCCTAGCTTCGCGTTCTTTTTTCTCTTTTTTCCTCTCCGATTCGCGTGCTTTTTCTCTTTCCTCGCGTTCTTTTTTATCTGCCTCTTCCCTAGCTTCGCGTTCTTTTTCTTTCGCCTGGAAATATCTCATGAACTTCTGCATTTCCGTTTCTGTTTCTTTCGGAGCTGCCATTTTTTATTTAGATTTATTTATTAGGTTTACTACTGTTTATTTATTTTTAAGTTTTGTGTTTTAAGTTTTAATTTTGATTTTAATGAATTTAAGCTGTTCGTTTTCAACCCTAAAGTAATTTTAACAATTTTTTGTTTGGTTACTTTCGAGCCTACGACGTTGGACGCCACTTGCAACGCACCCCCCCCGTTTAAGGAGTGGGACAGACTCTCACGGGGACGCTCGCAAGACCCTACCCCAACTAAACACCGCGATATAGAGAGTGATTCCTTCGCAGTTTAATAGTTTTGATAAGGCTCTTGATTCTTATGTCACACAAGAATAATTTATTTTAATCAACTTATGCTAACACAGGAAATTTTACTATATTAATATATTCACTTCTTATACTAGCTTACCTTTCTTAAAACTCCAGACTCTTTTTCAAAGGGTGTGCCCTTTGGAGCTCTTTAATTCATTAACACCAAAATTTGCTCTTTTTTGAATTTTTAACTTTATACTGGTGAGCACTTACTTTTTCTTCTTTCTAATGTAATGAGTTTCTTTGAATGGGTTAGTTTTAATTAAAATATTCAACAGTGAAATTTAACAAATTTATTTAAGAGTCTACAATTTAATTTTTATTTTGAGAAACAATGGATTTCTTTCGAATCTCTTACAACAATTAATGTCCCCTTTTCTGACAATTTATATTAAATGCTTTCTCTTTTAACAAACTGAAAATCTACTATATTAAACAATTTTAACAATAACTAAAACTAACAATTTATATTCTTATTCTAATACACATAAATATGAATCCTATTATTTATTCCTTTCAATCTGTTACTTTTGCTTTATTATTGGATTCGAATTTTATTGTATTTTATATCTCTTTATTTGAATGAATTTAAAATTGGCTTTATTTTGACTTCACTTTGTCTTTAAAATGTTATCATTTAACTTTATTGAATTTAATAATTTTGGACGTAATTCAAGTTTATTAAAAAATATTTTATTTATTAAAAAAGCTTGATTTATGCAGTACCTTGTTTTGTGGAGTGCACAAGTCCGCTCGTCCTGATTCTGAGAGTGTTAGAAGATCTTGGAGATGTTTTCTGAGAGTTGTCTAGAATATCTCGAAGTCCAGTTCTCGAAGAATCTGTTGATGACGACAAGTTCTAGAAGAATGTTTGCCGGAGTCCGTAGTGAAGATCTCTTCTACTAAGCTGTTGTAGGATGTCACGTTGTCTCCTGCAAGGCCGATCCTTTCTGTAGGCACCGTTATTAACCTGGCGAAGTACAGAGCGTTGACAATATTTTTCACGACGATTTCCTGTTCAGACTTGAGTAAAGTTGGTGATCTTTCCTGGAGCTGCTATTAGAAGACTTCCCTGGAGCTGGTACTAAACGAGACTGTCGAATTAACTTGAAGAAAGTTAACTCGTCGAATTTTAGGCCTTTCAGTGTGGCCAACCTTCACTGATTATTGTTACTGTTTTATTTCACAATTTAATTAATTTTATTTATTTATTTGCACTACGATGAACTTTCCTTGGCTTATTCTTCTATTGTTTGTCTATTTTTTTCATTTTAAATTATCTATTCCTATTATTATTTGTTATAATTAGTTTAATTTCTTATGGTGGATTTGTGTTGAAGTTGGTAACTTTCCCTCTCCATGCGTCTACTGCCTACTCTGCGCACGACGTTCAAGACAAGTTGATTCCTGAAATTTATAATTTTTTACTTGCGAATTCTTCTTTTCTTCATATATCCCGTTCGCTTCGCTCGATCTTCTTCTGGTTGATTTCATTTTGAAGCCCTTCTTTCCCTGATGATTTTCCATCTTCATTTGTAGCGATACGACGTATATTTTTTCTTTTACGGAGATTTGAAAATTTCGTAAGTTTTCAAAATTTAGTTTTTCCAATTTTGGAAATTTTGAAAATCTTCTTTTTGTAAGTTGTTCCTCTGATGCTGAAAGTTCCAAAACTGCTTTCCTCTTCTTCCTCGCTTCTGGGTTTCACAAGTTACGGTACTTTCTGCATTTTTGGTTATTTATTATTTAATTACTTTATGGTCTTTTATTAAATTTTGATTTCGAGTCTTATTTATTTCTAGTTTATATTATGGTTATGCGTTGTTATTATTAGATTTTGGAATTTCTTCATTTTAAGGGTTTTTTATGTTTTATGACGTTTTATTATGGCTATAACTTTTTTATTATTACTTTGACGAGTTTATTCTCTTATTATTTATTATTAGGTTTTCCTAGCTCTACACGATTATATCATTTTAATTTAAGTTTTCGGATTTTGATGTTTTTTGCATTAGAAACATATGGACGAATTCCTGTTCAATCCGGAACGCTAAATATTTCCTGTCAAGGCGCGTGACCTTGGCTTGGCTAACTTACATATTCCCTTTAACTTTACATGTGTTATTTTATGTTTTAGAAATGTTTTTGTCATTTCTACAATTATTATTTGATTTAATTGAAATTTTGGAATTTATCTATTTTCCAAAATTGCTCCTTGCAGGCGGTTCAATTAAACCGTTGCAACACACACACACACACACACACACACACACACACACACACACACACACACACATACACACACACACACACACACACACACACACACACACACACACACACACACACACACATACACACACACACACACACATACACACACACACACACACACACACACACACACACATACACACACACACACACACACACACACACACACAAACAAACACACAAACACACAAACACACACACACACACACACACACACACACACACACACACACACACACACACACACACACACACACACACACCCACACACACACACACACACACACACACACACACACACACACTGCAACGCACCCCCCGGCAATGTGGTGAGGACTTTCCTACGTGAACCGACGGGCGCTTGCAAGACCCTAACGGGACTCTAACACTACTATCGACGTGGTAGAAAATGCTTCTCCTATTGCCTACTTTTCTAAGTCCCTGATAAGGCTCTTAATTTTATGTTACACACAAGATCAAATTATTTTCATCAAACTTATGCTAACACATGTAAAATTTTATATATATTATAAATTCACTTCTTAATCTATCTTACATTTTAAAAAACTTCAGACTCTTTCTCAAAGGGTGTACCCTTTGGAGCTAATCAATTCATTAAATCAAAATTTGCTCTTTTTTAAATTTAATTTACTACTTGTGAGCACTTACTTCTTCTTCTTTTTGAATTTAGGAATTTATTTGAATAGGATAGTTTCAATCAAAAATACAAGACACTGAAATTTTAGAAATTTATTGAATTCGGCACAATTTAATTTTTATTTCAGAAACTATGGATTTAGTAATAAATCTCTTACAACAGGTTATGTCGCCTTTTCCTTCAATTTACATTAAAAGTTTCTCTTTCAAACAACTTGAAAATTCTCTATCCTAAGTAATTCTAACAATAACTAAATCTAACATTATATATTCTTAATCTACCACATTTACTTATTAACCCTTTTATTTATATTGTTCCAATCTGTTACTTGGTTTTATTTAAAATTTGACTCGAATTTATTTTATTTGATTACTCTTTACTTTATTGAATTTAAAATTGACTTTATTTCTGACTCTTTACTTTGATTTTAAAACGTTATTATTTAACTTTGTTAATTTTAGGAATTTTGGACTTTTCTCAAGTTTATTAAAAAATAAAATTTATTTATTAAAAAAGCTTGATTTATGCAGTACCTTGTTTTTGTGAATTTGCACAAGTCCGCTCGTCCTCATTCTGAGGATGGTTGTGGATCCTGAAGATTGTTTCTAGAGTTGTCTCCGGTTCTAGAATCTCCCGAAGTCCTGTCCCCGTTGAATCTGCTCCCTGCTGCTGATGACGACAATTACTTGCAGATATTTTTGGTGATTTCATTTTGAAGCCCCTTTCTTCCTGATGGTTTTCCATCTTCATTCGACGCGATACGACGTATATTTCTTCTTTTATGACGATTTGAATATCTCGTAGTTTTTTCGGATTTACTTTTTTCATTTTTGGAAAATTTTGAATTCTTCTTTTTGGATGTTGTTCTTCTGATGCTGAAAGTCCCAAAACTGCTTCCCTCTTCTTCCTTGCTTCCTGGGTTCACAAATTACGGTACATTCTGCATGTTTGGTTATTTATGGTTTTATTACTTTATTGTCTTTAATTGAATTTTGGTTTCGAGTCCTATTTATTATTAGTTTATCTTTGGGTTATGTACTGTTATTATTAGATTTTTGGTTTTATTTATTTTAAGAGAGTTTTGCGTTTTATTACGTTTTATTTTGGCTATAACTTTTTATTATTAATCTGACAAGTTTATTTTCTTATTATTTATTACTAGGTTTTTCTAGCTCTACACGATGACATTATTTTATTTTTTGGTTTTCGAATTTTGAAATTATAACATTGGTTTATATGAGTCTATTCCTGTTAAAACCGGAACGTTGAACATTTCCTGTCCAAGCCCTTTGACCTTGGCTCCGTTCATCCTTGCTATGCTTTTAACTTAACATATATTTTGAATACTTTTTTTACTTCTACAGTTTTTATTCGATTTGATTGAAATTTTGGATTTTGGTTGTTTTCCAAGACTGTTCCTTGCGAACGGTTCAATTAAACCGTTGCAACATACACACACACACACACACACACACACACACACACACACACACACACACACACACACACACACACACACACACACACACACACACACACACACAAACACACACCCATAAAATTTAAAGGTGGTGAGTACCTTTTGATCTTGGCCTTTTGAACCTTAGTTTTCACCTTTTTTTTCTTTTTCTAGAGTCATTATTAATTGACTACTAACTAATTGATTATTAACACTACACAGCCCATTCACTAATAGAAAATTCTTCCATCACTTAAACTACTGAATCTATTATTAATAACACACGAGCAGATAACACCACAAGTGACAGAGCACATGTCATTAAAACATAACCTCTACTACTGTGCAATTAACACGACATAGTCACGTGACTCACTGAACCAATCAGATCACTTCACTGGCTTACTCACATTGGTTGTTGGACAAAACATTATTTGACCCATAGGCAGGTGTGGACTAAACATGGTTTGATTAAATTCACGATTTTACTACTCAATTTACATAGGACAAAAATTTTTTGAAGCCTTTTGCTCTGTCTAGGTGGATAGGATTTAGGATAGGAAAAAAACTATGTGCACAACTCAATTTCGGATTTTTTGTGACAAAACACGTTTTGATTTGTCACTCCTCAAATACTCATGAAAATATAATATATATATTGTGTATATATATATATATATATATATATTGTGTATCCCATCAATTAAGTTGTATTTTTATCAATATGATTACATAAAGCCAATTTATAACCCTCTTTGTGGTTCTCGTCCCGGAATAGTTGATATTTCCTTATTTGTTAAAATTCATGGTGCATTATAAAAGAGCCATTGTTGAAATAAGGTTAACCTGTATTGAGGCACAAAAGCTAAACGACCATTCCTGAGATTAACATAGCAATCTGTATTGAACGGGTTTTTTTTTTTTTTTTTTTTTTTTATTCTTTGATCTTAGAATCGTAAATACTTTGATTAACGCACATAAAGTCTTCTCAGCGGGAGGATAGTAAATTGTTGAAATTGTGGACACGAATAATCAAATATTATTTCTTCTAAATTACTATCATTATACGCTGTACATTAAAAAGTGGTCTAAGATTAGTAGCATAAATGCCACCTCAACTACCAAGACTATATCCAATATGCGATTCCACCATTGCAAAATAAACCATTTTCATGACTGGTACCGATCGAACATTTCTCAATAAATAAAACCTTTCATTTATCATTCAACATCTTTTTTTAAATATTATGAACACGTTCTTTCCAATTTAAATTGTTATCTATTGTATTACCCAAATATTTATAACAATGCATTTCGCTTCTTTCACTTCAAGACAGAAACAAACATTACCCATATTACATCCCACTTTATGATATTTCAAAATACTATTATAATCATCTATACCTTTAAGATTATAAACCATATATTTACTCTTATCACTTAAGATTAAATCATTTTTATTCTTACAATATCTAATAAGGTTCAAATCAGATTACATCTGTGAGAACAGTAACTCTGTTGTACTTACATTGTAAGTCAATGCTGTGTCATTTAAAAAGTTGTTAGTTTTCTTGAAAAAGACCCATGGATAGATATCATTATATAAGAAAATCATTTTTTCTTCTTAAAATAGAGCCCTTGGCCTCACCATATTATAATTTTCCTATTACACTATCATCACCACCTACTCTAACATATTGCATTGTATCAGTAATGTAATTTCTAAATAGTTTATGAGCTACTCATCTAATCCCCTCTTCCCACAACTTATAAAGCAATATCAAGTGATCAACCATATCAAACAAATTCTTTATATCAATAAATAATGCAGGACATTTATTATTCTCATTCATAGATTTTAAAATGAAAATAACAAATTTTCAGTTGATAGCTACAGAGAATGTAAAGAATTTCAAAAGTGTCACTTTCAATAATTTTTCTAATATATTTAAAAAAAAAAGAAAAGAAAAAAACAGAAACTAGAGATATGATCCTATAATTACTCGAATTGTTTATTTATTGTTTTATTATTTTTATTTAAAAAAAAATTATTTATTTTTTATAACGGTACGATTAGAGTAGTTTTTAAGCAATCGGGAAATTTTTCTTTGAAAAACTTAAATTGGAAATATACTCTAAGATAGGTAAGGTTTGATTTTTTTGTAGTAAATAATGTTTTTCCCTTATCATATCCTAGTGAGATGGTTTGCTTAAAACCATTGATAATATTATTAATCTCTTTTCTTGAATTTGGACAAATAAGTATTAGATTTTATTGTTTCTTAGTTGGGGAAACAAATTTCAATATCACTATCTATGCTAGTGTTGTTCATACTAGTTCTCAGCTCCTGTGCTATATTTAAAGCGGAAAGAAAATTTAACGTAGGTGTTACCTTTTTTGAATACCTATTTCAACATTATTATAAACTATTGTTTCAATTACAAGATTAGGTTTTTGTTCAACGATAATGACATCAATTAGCTCCCAATGCTTCTTAGTATTGTTGGCACTTAGAGATTTGAACTGATTTATACAAAATTCCTCTTTTGTTATTCTTATGTCAGCTATAATCTACTATCAAATGGGTATCATACCGAGTTATAATCCATCATTGTAAGATTAAGCTTTTAGTTTTTTGGTAAAGGTGTTGACGGTTTTTTACCGGAGCACATAAAATATCAGTGATCCATGGCTTCAATTTAACTTTTAACATATTCTTCAAATATAAAATCAATATGAGAAACAGTCTCGTTAACACATTTCCCATAAAAAAGTCCTCCACAATCTTTGCACTCAATTAAAATAAATACTAAAGTATTTATTTACGGATTTCATACCTATTTTATATTCAGCCACTTTTAATGAAATGATAAAGTTAAATGAAAAATTTAATAATAATAATAATAATATACATACCACTAGAAATAAAAATATTTAAAAAGCTTGGCTTGGATTTTAATAGACTAATCAAATGAAAAAAATATGATAACTGAGTGGACAAACAGCATTCCTATATGACCATTGATAACACAGCCAACCACTCTGTTGAAGGTCCAACTCATGAATTATTTAATACTTGCTTGTTATTGGGTATAGTGTATTAGAATGTTATTTATAGGTTGTTAAAACCACGTGTAGTAAGTTTATTTACGGGGGAAGCAATGTCTTGTTACACTCTACAACTTAACTTGTTATGTGTGTGTTTTGTGTTTTTTATATAGTTACATAGTTACGGCTAAACGGGTGTAGTCTATCAAAAGTTAAATAAAATCATAATTTAAATAAGGTTCGTTCTAACCAGACTAAGTATGTATGTACAAGGTATGGTTATTTTATTTTCGTTTTAAAATAGTGGTATTAAAAACATTTACAACATGTTTCAAAAATATTGATTCGAGTGCTCCTGGAAGAAAAAAACAAACAAATGGAAATCAAATAAACTGTTTTTAAAAAAAATATTTACCCGGGAAAGTTTAATCTGATAAAAAATAAAAACGTCCCCCCTCATAACTTTGGTGGGATTTTATTTATATGGATTGGGACCTTTTAGGGTGTTTAGTTATCAATGTTTCACTGTATTTTTTCTTGCAATTTCATCCTGTATTTGAGATAACATTCTTGTAGGTTGGATGTATATAACTATATACGTTGAAGGAAAATGAAAACAGTATTCAGACCTAATAATGAATTATTCCCAATACAAAACTCTATATTAAAGTAAAATATAAACTGTAGTGTTAGATATAAGATTAGTTAAGATTATTGTATTAGTTAGATGTTAACTTTAAGTTATTTACAATGACGCGAGGCACTCGTCTTAATATTAGAAAATAGGTTTCTAAAGGAAACACGCCTCTTTAGTTTTGTATAAATACGGGGTTTGGCGCAGTGCTGGTTTAGTTATTGTAGCTCATGTATCATTGAGGATGGCGACTTTGTCGTTTGGTTAGATTAAAGTATTTTTTTTGTGAGATCTTGTGTTGGAGTTTTATTTTTCTATCTAGTATTCTGATCATTTATGCTTCTATCGTAACCTTTATAAATATCTTAGTGTTCATAATATAAATTTGTTTAAAAATCTCGTTTATATAATATTTGTAAAAAATCGACATTACTCCCCCCTCATAAAAAATATTATTAATAACGTAAAATTAGAATAGAGATATTTTTGAAGTAGAGGTGACGAATTTTGTTTTTAGTTTGTTGATTTTTGTGTGAGAAAATTAGTACAATGTTTATCAACTGTTAAATGTTATAAGTTAGTTGACCAATTCTAAGGATGAGAGCAGAGCTGTGTAGGTTTCAACTCTAATATTTTAAACAAAAAAAAGTATTTTTTGTATTTTGTTTCAAATTTCGGGTTAAAGATACTTCGTTTAACGTCTAAAAAATGAATATCGGGTATATCGTTTAAACGCTATTACTGATAATATTATTGTGTCTCAAATTACTTCAACAGTAATCACGTCAGTCAAAATGGATAAAAATGTATAAAGTGTGTTCTTATTTTTTTTCTTACAATTAAGTGGATATTATAAATATGTAAACTATACTGACAATTCTTTCATCAAATTTGATGGCTAGGCAACAACTTTTAAATAAGCTAACACCTGACCTTTATGAACATTTTTGAACCATCTCCCTGTTATATGAAATTGTCTTTTTCGAACACAAAATATAAAACCAATATTTCCCAACACTTCATTATATGGGTACTAGTGAGGTATCAATTTAAATCAACTTCATATCTCCAATCGTTTTTCCACGTTTTGAATCACTCAGTATGTCGGTAAGAGTTCCCCTAGTTGTAAAAACTAAACACATAAAAAATGACCATCACTTAGTCTACGTTTTATAAAGGATTACGTTTCAAAAGAACCTCATGATTTTTTACAAAACCCTTTGTGAACTGAGAACCATAGCAAAATATAATTGATTAAATACCGCAACAAGTAGAACTAAGTAATGTTTTGTCGTACTACTGTAGCAAATAAGAGCGTATGGCAACTTCAAAAGGAAACCTTAACCTTATCTTTTTATAACTACATTTCATTGTAGTTATGTAGATTATTATATATAATCTACATAATATTATATATAATACATCATTATATTATTTAATAATATTAATAATTAATATTATTAAATAATAATAATAATAATTATTATTATTATTATATATATACTGTATATAGTTTGTGCGGATTTATGTATTTGAGTGTAGAATATCTTATATAGATGAGTGTATCAACTTCAAATCACAAATTATTTAAAACGATTTTACACATTAGTTTTATTCATGTTTATACTTACCTGTTCGGGTAATTTACACGTCACTGATGGATGGGCTTGTTCCAACAGATTACCACAATCATTCCGTCTTGTCATATCAGCTACATTAGACCATGGCAGAATATAAAAGTCTTTTACTGGACCATAAAATATTCACTGGAATTAATCACGGGTATCTGGATTAAAATAATAAAGTTAAACCAGAAAAATAACGAAAAGGTAATATCTCAACAACAATCAACTAACATTGCAGACCTAGTTACAGTTGTGTTCAGTAAATTACATAGTATGCCACAAACACGAATACTATATATATATATATATATAGTATTTTGACTAAAACAGAACTGTAGAAAGAAGACGGATATTGTTCAAAATTTATGTAATGACAATTAATTATCAAGATTTTTTTATAAAATATTGTTTATAGTTTGTTTTAATACTTCAATGCATCTAATGTAAGTCATTAATTTAGACTTAGGTATTAGCTATTTTTCAAAGCCTATCAAACACCATGTGCATGACGTAAACTTTTTAATCTAATTTTCGGATTACATTTCTGAAACTAAATTTATTACAGCGCGAAAGAGGGAGTACAAGAGAAGGGTATATCAGAATCAGAGAGGATTGGTTATTGTAATCCTGAAAGTGCAATAATGTTCTTTAGGGTGATAAAATTGTCTTGAAATGGGGGTTAGTTTTTGGAAAAAATAGTGTTAGTCTTGTCTAGAAAAGAAACACTTTTATGCATTGAGATTTAACAGTTGCCGGTATGACCATATTATGTCCACAAACTTCGGGGGTAAATTCCAAAGTCTACTGTCGGTACAATCCTATTAGATGTTTCAACAAACACACATATTATTACGCGAATCTTGACGTCAAGAAAGTCTTCGATAGTGCATTATCCGATAGCCTCCGGTATAAATTAGCTCAAAGCCCATTTCTCGTACAGTATGGCATAGAACGTTTGAGCATAGCCACAAAGTCAGCTTATATTGAGTAACAATTTTTATCTGAACTAAATCTTGCAAAAACAAGTTATATTCCCCATCTCCCTCTTTTTATTCAAACACATATCAAAGACATCTTTTTGATTTTAATATCCTGAGAATATTTTATAGAAGAAGTTGAAATAATGAAACCGAACTGTAATATCGAGCTGGAAACCAAATTCAAGAATAGGTTTTTTTAACCTGGCTATTTAAGTCAGGTAGCATAAAAAATAAAATAATGAATAGTTGAAGAAACACTAGAATATTCACAAACAGAATACACATAACAATACGACATTTGCCACATGAGAGATTAGGGCAATGATTCATGCAGATAGTTGT
Organism: Aphrophora alni; assembly: GCA_963513935.1. Lineage (NCBI taxonomy): Eukaryota > Metazoa > Arthropoda > Insecta > Hemiptera > Aphrophoridae > Aphrophora > Aphrophora alni. The sequence goes on from OY740768.1 coordinate 94,319,521, forward strand.
GGTGAAGCAACTTAGCCACGCCTTCAAATTCAATGCTATCACAATACAGACAATCAACTACAAATTTTATTTTATAGGATTAACATTAGAAAACATTCAACGCATCTTCCATTTGTACAATATATTACAAAAGTAGAATAATAAAAACAAAAAAAAAATTAGTTATGATATTATTCAACCTATAAGGAGTCATGAACCATATACCACTTTTGATTCAGACACGAAGTTTATGTACATGCACCGATTGATGATGATGACTTAATTCGGGAAAAGTCGTGTTTTTAATGAATTTGTTTGTTGTATCATTGATTATGAATTTAATCAAGAGTTTTGTTCAATAATGTTAATTAGTAAAGATATTAGTGATACACCTGATGCCGTCGCTTCATAATATATTAGAAACGTGACGATCGTTATTAAACATGGAAATACGAGATGATATGCCGTCATAAATATTCCACGCAGGTGGAAAAGTGAATTTACATTTCTGTTGAAGTTAGGCCGTTATATTATATCTGTTATAATTATATAAGACATAAATCATTTAAATACGAGATACTAATAATATTTCACATTGATATTATATATAATTAATAATATATTCTATTATTTTTTGTATAGTGGGTTAGACAAAAATCAGAATTCTTTTTTTTTTTTTTTTTTTTTTTTCTGATTCTATTTAAGGTAGTAGAACGCAATAAACGGTGTTGGGTAGAGTTTTAATTAGGAATAATCTGCACGATGCAATAAAATTCATATCCAAGTATACAGGATGTTAAAAAATAACAACACATAATTTTAATGATCGGTTTAAATGTAAATATGGCGATTTCATTCAATATTATTATTCTTCTAAAGAATGACTTAGAGCTTAGAACTCTCAGTTTGAAGCTTTAAAAATATTTTACACAAGTATTGACATAAAAATAACGTTACTATAATTTACTTTGTGATCGAATATCTCCAAGAATAGAAGAACTTTTGGTGATGAAAGCCAGCGCCACTATCCAAGTCTCACTGCTGACTGTATGTGGTCCAACTCAACTGTGTAAAATTTCATTTCGGGAACTCTTCCGAAACTATAGATTAAAAGAAGGGGATCTGTGTAACTGGCACCACGATTGCCATATATAACTTCCCTTGACTATATTTCCTGGTGTTATATGATATTGAAAGCTAACACAAATCGGTCCAAAAATCTGGAGAACTTGAAAAATGAAATACATTCTGAAATTCAGAAGATTTCAACTGAATATAAGTGCCATTAATTTTTTTTTTACAACAGCATTGATAATTTCCAAAAAGTCCATGAAGGACATTTCGAGCACGAACTTAAGACGTACTAATTATAATTAATTAAACTAGTAAATAATTTTAAACTACATCCTGTTCTGTATCATTTCAGTTTCAGAGTTCATCGATGTTAAATTTTACTACAACGTATAGTAGAGTTTTATGAAATAACGATTATTTTACATTTAATTTTTAGACACCCTCTTAGCTCCTCGGTAATTTGTAATTAAATAAGTATGTAAAATAGGTCAAAAACTTCCTATTTAGTCGAATTCTAAGTTCTAAGTCGCTCACTAGCCCAAAAATTACATTAAAAATTACTATTTTTGTAATTAATAATCTCCAGAAAGGATAATATTTTTGAAATCTTTTCCCCAAATATGTGTTTCTTTTAGAGTCTAAATATAAAATCACACTGGTTACATTAAAAAAATTACGTTTTAAATTGTTTTGACATCCTGTATAAGAATGTTGGTGCACCCTGTATATAGCCCAGGTAAAAAATCTATACATCACTGTTTGTTGCTTCTTCTAACTTAACTAGAAGCAGAGATAACATAATGTATTCCAGAGTTTTGCCTATCCGTATATATGCAAGACAGAGAAAGAGTAAATATATTTTTTACCGACTTTTCCTCGAAAATTTACGTTTTACGCTACCTGTTTTTTGAAATAATTATGTCGATCTGTCGTTTTCAGTACTCTTTACAGATTTTAATAAAATGTTATAAATAGGCATATTTTTGCCCATTATTTTGATAATTAAAAATGAGGTTATAGTTGTCATAAAATCATAATTTTCTCAAACATAATTAAAAACTAAGCTGACATAATTCAAATTGTTTTAAATAAATTAATTTTAGACTTGAGACGATTTTTAATACGAGCTAAGCAAGTTTAGGCCTAATTTATTCATATAAATAGCTTTTAAATATATATAAAACAAAAACAAATTTAGTGACACTTCTATACCAACATATCTCCAGTAAGAAAATAAAGGGTAACACTTATCAATATAGATTTATATAAAAAATATCGACAGATTTTGGAGGAGATGGGGAGGAATATTACTTTTGGTTTTGTAAACGGAGTGTGAAATGTTTTAAAAACTTTGATTTACTATGTTTCGGTATTATTATTATTTCATAACTGTAAACGAATTTATAATTTTTATAAAAATATAAATTTAATGGAAAATTTTACAAAATCTTTTTTTCATTGACTATCTTCAGGTACTTGCCCTCGTGATATTTTGTTAGAAAATTTTAGGAGAACTTACACTTTTAAAAGTGGAGAAAATGGTTGTTGTAACCTCCGATTGTCTAAGCCTATTACGTTTTATGCCTGCAGTAAAGAAACGACATTTTATCTGTAACATCTTTGTTACCTAAAACAACGAAATCCCTAATCTTAGTGTTATAAATCTTTCTTTGACAAAATGGATGTAATAAATGTTATCTGAGCTCCTTCAACCAGATTCACAAGTTGTGTTGTTAGAAGTTTGTCCGTATATTAAAAATATCCTAAATGATCTTCTTAATTATTGAGACCACTCATAATCAAATGTGTTTTGAAAAAACGAGTTTTGCTTCAACCATTTGTAAAAATTTACGTTAGTAATAGTTATAGAGTTTGTTACAGCGAAATAAATTCATAAATAATCTTTTTGATATAATACACAGGAACAAAATTTACATTCCGTTAAAAGATATAAATATTAATAAATGTTCAATCAATAAAACTTATCATATACATAAGAATTATTGGTTTTGGTTTTCTATACGATATTGTAAATCTTTAAAATTTCACTAAGTTAATGTAACGAATATAAATTGTACTAAAGTACAATTATTTTTAATAAACTTGTAGAAGTTGAAGTGATTAAAGTTACTTTGAATTTAAGCAATGTGTCTAAATGTAATTTTTTACTGGTAAAGGATTAAAATTTAGTAATGTAGATTTTATTAAAAAGTTCCTCTAGAAGTTCCAATTTGAAAACGACTCGCGACTCCAAAACATTTTCTTAAAAAAATAAAATATCTCTGTGTTAAAAATAGTCAAATAAGCCACCGTTTGCTCTGTATTATATTTTTTAATTTTGAAAAATAATTTCGTTTCCAGTTTGCATTGATTTTATAGATAAGTGTTTGCACTCTGTATTTATTTAATTATTTTTTGTATTTTTGTTGTAATTTTTATACTTCCTCACATATATGAAGTATAAAGTAGTAAATATATTGTATACAACTCTGTCATGGATCATAAAATGGTAATTGAGTTTTTAGAAGATATATCCTTTTCGTGATCATCTGAGGCAAAATAGTGTATTTAAATTTTTTTTAAATATTTATATCTGGTGTATTCTCTATAGTTAAACTCGTGAACCGATTTCAATTATATTTTTATGTGCCATATGTTTACCATAATATAGAGACTCTTATTTTACTTTTCTATAACTTAAAATTTACAAAAAAAGAAATTATAAAAAAATTATTATTTTTTATATCTTAAAATTTTTGCCTAGCTGTAAATAGCCAAAACTCACAAAAATATGATATTATTAAAATTACCTTTAGCGATTGTGATTAAATTTTCTTTACATATAGATTCGATGGATCTAAACAAAACGTATTGATTGACATTACATGAAAAACGTTATTTTGGGATTATCGGTAAAATAGACCCTGGAGTTGTTATAAAAACCCTTAATTCTCAAATTTGACTGGAATGCTTTTGATTAAATTTAATTGACAATTCCTTATATTATGTCGTTTAGCTTATACATAAAAACTGAATATGGGTAGATGTTTCTATAGAAACTTATCGCCTATAAGTAATACATGGGTAAATATCAATAATAAAGAAAAGAATTTTTGTCAATTATAAATAGAACGACATATCTGAAGACAAGTGACGAATGTTTAAAAATATGTAAGTAAGAAAATGTGTGACATTTTTTGGTAGTTTATTTTATTTTCTGTTTCCTTGTACCTCTTATGTTTGGATAATTTCGATAGGAGTTGTTGTCTAACTTTATTATTTAACAGTAGAGATGACAGTGAAGATTAGATGAACACACACAATAGGATGAGTGAGTGCTACAGACATTGTTAGCAATGTAAAACATGGAATAACATGGCTATGACAACAGTGACAATTAAAATAAAAAATTGTTTGGAAAACTGAAAAGTTTACAATAAAATAGTTTGAATTGCAAAACAAATAAAAGTAAGAAACGATTCCTGTTATATATTCCAACTTCTATGTAGTCTTTCGCTATGCATTTTGTTAAGGGTTTTGATAATACTTTGGCTTAAATGATTTTACTTTCTCATATACAAGTAATATAGAAAAAGTTATGTGGTGGGTCGTTAAATCGATGGCGAGATTATGTCGAATATATATTTTTGATGTTACCAGAGCTCCAAGTAATGGTTTTTGGAATTGTGTCTGTGCAGATTAGAGAAGTCCAATTAAGGAAATTGTTTTTGAGTAAATTTGGTTCTTTATATTTTGGATAAAACATGTTTTTTCATTTCCTCTGAAACTATAAATTTGTGGTTACCTGCGGGAAGATTAATTTTTTTCTTAAAATGAACTGCAACGATTTTAATAAAATATTGCTCATATGTATTCAATAAAGACTCTAACAAAACGTATTGTTTGTCATTTCACTAATATGTTGGTTCTGGGTAATTGGTATAAACAAAATGAAAAATCGTCCATTGTTTTAAAGCTTTATTGTTATTCCTATAAACCTGTGTATTTAAAATATTTCTCTATATTTAAAATAATTATTTGTTTGTAATCTGTGTACATTATACATATACAGCCTGATTGAGGATATCAATTACCATTTTAATAACACATTAAAAATTTATCAATATCATAAATTTCATAAGACTGCGTCAAATCTCTACAAAAACTCTGCTAGATATACAAAGGTAAGAACACATATAAGATTCGTACATATTTGACAATTTGTATATTGTCTTTGTGATTTTGGTCCTTTTTCTTGCCTCTGTAACATTTTCTTACAAGAACATACATTAGTAACACTTTTCACTGCACTTACCACTTGAGAATACACTTACCAATTAGATTTTTTGGATTATTTATTCAGAAAAATAAAAACCCCTTTATAAAATTCTAATATTGGTCATCATATTGTATTCTAACTCTATTATCAACTTATTTATTAATTATATTAATAGTTAGTTACAATTTTTGTACTACAATTTATTTTAATTTTAAAACTTTTGACTCCTTTTTTTAAAATTGTCAAGCTATGCAATGTACTCACCCCTCTATACGTCCTTGCACGAGTTCAGCTTGCCGTTGGAATGCAGTTATTGTTTTTTTTTGGAGGATGTCCTGTTTCCCTTGTCCTCGGTGCTGAGCCCTTTAATTCACCGACCTACATCCCAGCTGTTTACATCGTTCATCAAACTTTGGTTATGCATTCCTAACTAACACTTTTTATGGTTTTATTTTTTATTCTTGATTCAATCAAAGTATGGTTTTAATTCCTTTATGGCGACACTTACTTTGATTTAGTTTGTTACGTTTCCTTTACTTCTTACTTCGTATGTCTTCCTTCCCATAACTTTACTAATCACATATGGACCACTATAGACTGACATTAAATTTTCAGTTTCGTTCGGTACTAAGCTTGTTTGGTATTTTGTTTGTTACGTTTCCTTTACTTCGTATGTCTTCCTTCCCATAACTTTACTAATCACATATGGACCACTATAGACTGACATTAATTTTTCAGTTTCGTTCGTTACTAAGCCTGTTCTGTATTTTGTTTGTTACGTTTCCTTTACTTCGTATGTCTTCCTTCCCATAACTTTACTAATCACATATGGACCACTATAGACTGACATTAATTTTTCAGTTTCGTTCGTTACTAAGCCTGTTCTGTATTTTGTTTGTTACGTTTCCTTTACTTCGTATGTCTTCCTTCCCATAACTTTACTAATCACATTTGGACCACTATAGACTGACATTAATTTTTCAGTTTCGTTCGTTACTAAGCTTGTTTGGTATTTTGTTTGTTACGTTTCCTTTACTTCGTATGTCTTCCTTCCCATAACTTTACTAGTCACATAAGTGTGGCCCAGCCAAGGAGCCCACCAAACCAAAACTACCATACCAATATGTTGTGAACGCATCTGGGGTTGTGTGGGTTAATGGGAAAGTGTGTTTCTGTTATAATTAAGTTACCATTTAACATTAGAAGTTTTTTTTCTCTTAGGATAACACCATGGTAGATTTCGGGGCGGGTCTGTAGTTGGGGAATTGATGTAAAGATGTCACCATCATGCCAGCAACAATTGTTATGAAGGCCTAGAGCCTTGTCCAAAAGGACAAGGCATGGAAGGGACCCAAAGGGTGTCCTTCAATTGTTAAAAACTCGACATCAATATATAGTAACAGCAAAGTACTGTAAAATTGCCCATGCAGAAACCGAGCATCCCTCACAATGAAGCCATCGTGATTTTTAATCCTATATCAGGTATATATTTTGGATACATTATTAAAATTTTGAATAAAATATTAGAATTTTTATGATTGTGAGTAAAGAAATCAGAGGAAAAGTAACAGAAGAACAATTCTCTCTTTAAGACCGCAGATGCGCACCCAAGGTGGAAACAAGCACAACAAAATTTTTTTTTGGTTTTCGCTTTTAGATTCAAGGGGGGTAAATACATTGTCAAAATTTGAAAGACGCCTAAATGGACACTCATTTCGTTTTAAATTAATTACTTTTAACAATAAAAAGGGTAATAATCGCTAGGAGACTATATTGTCTTCACCTATTTGCAGATTGCTAACTGATTTCAAAATTTTTTATTAAAGCGCAGGGGGACTTTGAAGGCATTTGGTAGCAATGAATTGACCTCACGTTCGTATTTTCTCTTTCTCTTTTCAAAATTTAAAAAAAATTTGTGGTATATTCTTTTGGCGATTTAAAAAATTGAAATTGCTTATGAGTGGAGTGTCACATTAGCCACCACTTTACAACGAGCCGAGTGGTACGGCTCAAATTGTATGGAGGAGCTGATGTGGCCCAGCCAAGGAGCCCACCAAACCAAAACTATAATAAGCATAAATTAATGGAAAGGGATTTTAAATAATAATATATGAATTGGCACTTGCGATTTTGTTGAGCAGTGCAAGATTACGTAGAAGGGGGGGAGAGACGAGGAGTAGAAGGCTTGAACCAGCGAGCCGAGCGGGAGTCTGTTCCGAGAACCGCGAGACGGAAGACCGCTACGGGACGAGGTCAGGTCAGTCCATTTTCGGCCATGTGCTAGCTAAATTAAACGGTAATAATTTATTGTGTGTCACTATGTTGAGTGGTGCCCCTGCTATCAAAGGTCTAATTTTTTTTATTAATACACAATCGCTAACAGTTCTTTCTCACAAATAGTATACAATAGTTCGGCTTTTTAAAGAGTTGGGCTCACAAATCCAATAACCTGTAATCTACCTTGTATCTTTCTGGTGCAGTTGACTGGCTTTGTACCCTCGCTTGCATCTGTTTGGAGATATGTTTCCTTCCCTTCCCCCGAATGTATTATTGTTATAGAGCTGGTAAATAATGCTTTTATTTCTTCGAAAGCATGTTGAATATTGTCATCCTAGACATATGGTTCATTCTTTCTTAACAATTTTCACTTTTGAGAAAATTTTGACGAGAATCTCGAATAATAATCTCAAATGTTTCCGACATGCATAATAAGTCGTCTACGCCGTACATAGTTGAGTGTGAACTCGTCGACTTTCCCTCCCAATGTGTAAGCTATAGTTTTTACCAATGTAGCCAACGAATTCTGAAGACCATATGGAATTACTGTAAAATTATAAACTTTGTGTGGTACAAAAACCTGTATTTTTTTTTTTGAATCTTCAGATAGTGGTACCTGCCAAAAACTTGATGTCATGTCAAAATTTGTGATGTATTTTTTGCACCTTCCCTTTCTCAAAATCTCTTCTATAGGAGGAGCACATTCGTAATCCGGTTCTATTATTTAATTAAGTTTTCTGGCATCCAAACATAATCTAACTGATTTATTTGGTTTTAATACCACTACTATCGGATTTATATATGGTGTACGCGATCTTTCTATCACTTTGTACTCCAACATCGTATCTATTTCTTCTTTTACTTCTTTCCTATAATTTATGGGGATTGAATAATTTCTGTTTACATACGTACTTTTATCAATAATCCTTAACTCTTGTACATATTTAGTTGATCTTCCTGGAATTTCGCGAAACACTGTACTATAATTATTTATTAATTTTTTAACTTGTTCTTCCTGGTCCTTATTAAAATACTATTTTCTAAACATACCTTTTCTATGGTAGGCTTAACATTATTCTTCCTTATTGGTAACTATTTACTTCCTTAATTTTTACTTTAGGTTTTCCTTCATTATTCTTCTTTTTATTCCCCCATTTGTCTTTAAATTTCACCTTTTTTTTTTCTTCCATCTATATCGTTTTCATTTTTCCTTCTTTATTAACTCTTCCCCTGTCAGTCTTTTTCGGTATTTTTCACTTTCGGTTTTTCCTTTCTCCTTCTCTTCTCCTAAATTTTATTTTTCACTTTTTTTATGAATTAAGTTTACTTTTTCTTCTTTTCCTACTTTCTTTTCGTGATTTTTCTTCGTAATTTAAATTTTCATTTTTGTTTATTTCCGACGATTTTTCCGCTTTTTCTTTTTCTTCTTTGCTTTCATCCTTTTTTCATTTTCCATTTCTTTATCCATTGTCTCCATGTCACTTCAGGTTCTAGACTCGTCCTGTGCTTTTAGTTTTACTTCTGCTTCTTTTTTTGCAGAAAACATAAGTGCCGGGTTCTCGCACATACGAATTTGAGTTCCCTTTTGTTTGAACTTTACTGATGATATTAAATTCTGGTTCCCTTTAATTGATTTATTATTTACTAACTTTTTCTTATTCGGTTTAGTACTACAATGTTTCACAATACATTCACATGTCAATGGGTAAACAAAAAAGTGGCGGTAACCACGTGACTGCTACATTCCGCGAGTGAAACAGGCAAGTGAAATCAGACATGTGTGAGTGTTCTAGCCTCCAGTAATTACTTGTCGCTTAATAGGCAAGAACCTCTACAGCAAGGTAAGTAGAGAGTAAGGTAATTCCAGCCAGTACTGTCCATCATCACTTGCCGCCAGTGCTTTCTCCGTCTGTAAGCCACATCAAATTTCCTCTATAACTTGATATAAATTTCGTGTAATAAAATATATAATATAGATCAATGCGAATTATAATAAAATATAAACAATAGTCGGATTGTTTACGATTTCAACTAATTGAGCCACTTAGGCTCACTAGTGATGGAGGTAGAGATTATATTTTAGTTATCTCAGTCAGTCAACAATCAAAGGTTTATATGTACATCATTGGGTTCAGCGTGATATTTACTACCATTGTTCTTTCCTTAAAATCTATTTAAGATAAGGGCCACCCATAATGATATTTGTTTCTCTTCAAGTGGTGGTTTGTTAAAATGTATAGTAGCTGTAGTATCAATAACATTTTTATTTTTTTTTGTTTATGAATATAATTGTGTCACATAGTGCGCTAAACACTTTTTACAAGAAAGAATTCTAGAATAAATTAAAAGTTCTAAGTAGAAAGAAATGTCTACTGTCCACAAGATCGAGTTTATAGGGCACAAAGTTAAAGCTGTTATTACAAACCACCTTCATCTTTACGTGATGGTTATTTGTATTAACTCTAAGTGGTGCTTTAATGTTTAGTAAAATAAAATTATTCTGCCAATGTAATAAGTGCATTATATCATAAGGAATTAGTGAATGTCATATCATATTAGGGGATGTGTTTTTAGACTAATAAATACTAGCATATTGTAATGTAACTTTAAAGATTATGTCAAAGCTTAATTGTCGTAAATAATATTTAATTTTAAATTTAACACATTCAATTTAAGGATAAGTAAAATGACAAGGACACGAGTCTTACCCTTAAGTTGGTTTTATTATTATCCACACACTAATATATGAAATATCAGCTCTTGGTTGTTTTTAAGTAGCCATAAGTTATTCTGAATTTTTGAAAACTTTAAAACGTGAAATTAATGTATGGCTGATATATTTATCAACTTAAAGTAATCAGTTATTGAGGAAATGATTACTACAACGCGTTGTGGCAGTACAATTAATACAGAATACCAAATTTCTGGAATTAATTGTTTTATGAAGATTTTGACTCCCTAAATATCAAATCTATCTGTAACACCGCGAACAGGTTAGATTAGGTCAGATTTAATATTTATGTTGACTGCATACTTGTAATATAAAATCTGTTATTTTAATATAGACCACTTAGAGTTAAGCATGACGTATATGTCATAAATGGTGTACCGTTTTCTAAGCTGTAAACTTATTACATCAGCTAAAAAAAGAAAAGTGTTTTAACCGTGAAGGTCAGACAAGGTCACATTTACAAAGTTTAAAATTTCATATATTTAGTAATATTGAAAACGCGGTTTTCTTTATATTCCTGCATATAAGATATTCAATATTTTAAGAAAGTTTATGGACAGATATCAAAGAGAAGGACAATAGACCATTTGAGCTGGGAAAATTTAAGTTCATCCTGTCTTTAAGTGAAATTACTGAAGAGGAAATCTGTTTTATGGAATCGAGTGAACAAAATCTTCTTGGATGGTAGGAAACCAAGTGAAAAGTATTACCGTAGTCAAATAAAGAGTTTAATCTGTGGTAATACATAATATTGGTACTATAAATAACACAACGGCGAGAGCAAGTTGATGGGATTTAATCATAAAGTTCAGGGCTCTTGGCAAGCGCAACAAATAAATGTAACAAAGAAGAGGAGCACAATACATATATATATATATATATATATATATATATATATATATATATATATTGAATTACAAAAATAGTCTTACACCAATGAATAAAAAATAAAGAAGAATTAAACTTATTTATATGAAACTTAATAGTTTTACTATTATTAACCTGTGCAATACTATGTTTTAAGGTATTAGAGGTTTTCTTATCAACCGTCATAGTTTTTGATTCTTTTTTAGTTAAAAGAACAGGAATTGGTCTTAAGTAGCGGATAGTATAGATGAAAGAGAGGAATCTAGCCCACAAAAAAAGGGTTAGATTCAGCTATGATCTCGGGATTGCCACGCCTGAGACCCCTGAGGAATCGATTAATAAGTGGAAACAAAATATAGCTTTTCCTTACCTCTATGTAGGCTGGTGTAAAGGCCCACACCCAAGTAAACCCTCGTTGTTTCCTCTCAGTTTTCTTTAATGTAACAAATTTTTTTTCCAATTTAACATGTTCTTGATTAAGCAACGAAAACACAACAATTTAATCAAATTTAAATATTAAACAATATTTTGTGCTAGAAATTGTAAATGCTTGTAGATTGTATGAAAATTGAATGTGGATAATGTTTAATTAGTTTCGTATTTATCGTTTAGTAAGCAAAAAACGGTTGAAGGTGTGTAAAATTCTCATTAATTTTTTTTTTTATATAGGCCTATAATATTTACTTCAAGAATTCCACGCCTTAACATATTTAATATCATGACTTTCCAGACTTTACTTTCCAGACTGATGTTTTGGTTTTTCTTATAGACAATATCCAGACAATTTCTTTGTGTATATATATGGTTAATCTTGATAGGATATTTCCCGTACTATACATATTACAAAGAATGATAACCTATTAACTGAGACGTCACGTCGTATTGTTACAAATGAATGGTTTTTTAAATTCTGTATTTAATTTTGTGCTGAAAATAGATCTCGAGACAAAGGAAAAATCATTTATACCAAGAGAATAATATCACCCACGAGTGATTTTGGAGAACAATATTGCCACAAATTGCCAAGCGACCTATAGCTGTAACTTTACCAATATATGCTTTTGAGACTAAAGTATTTAATAACCTTTTTAAATCCACTTCAAAGTTTGAAAAAAAAATCACTAACCTGATTGAAATGAATGTAGAAATGGTATTGATGTAAATAAAAATGGAGAAGTCGTTTCTAGAAATGGCTTTTCATGAACGTGTTCCTTCCTTCAAAAATGTATACATATCAATCAAAACAATGAAAAAAAACTATTTTCTTGTAGAAAATGGAGTGTTTCATTAAGTATTAAATACGAATATTCCATAAATCTTGAGTCTATATATTTACACGACTAGTACATCGTATTTTACTAAGTTTAAAAAACATTTTATAAAAAAGGGATATAATTGATAAATGTAATAACATAAACCCAACTTATGTAAAATGTTAGAGTTCATCTTTTTACTTTTTAATAGGAATTTAGAATTATCAATTTTGATGTTATATATTGCATTAAAACAAGAGTTTTAAGTGGTTTATGTACACTGGAGAGATTATTCTAATGGATTTTGTAATGATAAAATAATTAAATTATTATTTGTGTAATATCCTTCATCTAAAAACTTCGAAACCAGAAATTATGAAATGTCCACCGATCCTACCCATTAAAGTAGTTTATAGTTAAATATGGATAACAAATTATAAGTTTTGCCGGTATGTCAAACTCGTAGGTGGATTAACCTGTTCGTTGAATAGAAATAATTATTTTAAATGTAATGGTTTTAATAAAACAGGGGGACCAATTAAATTAAATTATCTAGCACAATATTGGAACGGCAGAGCAAAACAAGCATTATTTTTCGTAACTTTTGAATACCAGATTTTTTAATTTAATTATTGAAAACGACAATTTTTACTAAATAACGTAGAAAATGCGCTGACAGCCGATAAAATAGCAAAATAAATTACCAAATTAAACAAACACACAATTTTCTTCAACAAACACTTTATTTTCAACAAGACCACATTTGAGAAACATCATTTTCTTTTCTTTTGGCATTTGTATTGTTATATTTTATTTTATACAGTGTTGTTATTGGTGGTTTATTTATATATTTCATATTTCACAATTTGTTTGATTTTTGAATTATGTATGCCATAATTTCTTTTTCAGTTTTTTCGTGATTTATATGCCTTTATGTTTTATTTATTTTATATTTTAATCTTTTCCCCATAATAATTACTTTTCATGTGTCTGTATTGTCTTTCTTTTTACATAATTTTTTATTTATTTCTTCTTATTATTAAGTTTCAATTCATTAGTTTTTATTTTTAATTTGTGTGTATTTGTGTGTGTGTGTGTGTATTTTTGTCAGTTCCAGTTACAAGTTAAGAAGAATATTAAAGTTTTTATTGTTATTCTATACTGTATATGGTTATGACATTGAATAAAAAGTAATAAAATTCATCTGAGACTGTGTATCGCTTATAAATTGTGATTACATTGGACTTGCCCTACTGATTCCCTGCTGCTATCTGTTGAAGGATCGGTCTTGTCTGTTTTGGTTCAGTGACAAGAAGATTTGTGTACATGTAACAAATGAAGATAATGACATAGTCACTAAAACGTCATCATGTTGAAAATAAAGTGGTTTTGTGTGTTTTATTCCATTTAGTGGGTTATATCGTTATGAATACATGGTTTATATTATATACAATAAGTTATTATTTTAAATGATTAAATAAAAAAATAGATATTCAAAAAGTCATGAAAAATCATGTTTGATTTGCTATTTTCCTGTTGGTACGAATTTATATACTCGTATTTGAAATAACATTTTATGTATTATTTCATTCTCAAATAAACCCGGTCTTCTAACGTCATTTAAAGGATCTTCTCTCCCCTATTCTTGAACACTAAATCCGTCATTGGATTCCCTCTAATATTTCCCACAACCTTACTCTAATGTTGCCAATTATGTTTAACAATTTCATGATAGAACCTACTTAAATTTCATTATGAATTTAAGAGGCTATCTAATCGCGGGATATATTTTTTAAAGACTGTTTATAAACATAATGAAACCTCTAGCTAGCCATTTTGTGAAACTCATTTTGTAATGGTACCGTGTAACATCACGTAATGTATCAATGATTTACAAATTGTATCCTTAATATCCGTTCTGTGACACAAGGGGCGTCCATTGAAACTAAATATCATTGCTTGATGCAAGGATCATTATAGTTGCCTGCAGTATAAAGTTTTATGTCTTTCAAATCTAAACAACAGATAATTTTGCTAAAAACTATTTATTACTAATAATGTCTTTAAATCTCCTGCAATAAATAAGAAACAATAAAGCAGTTTGAAATAAAATATTATTTTATTACCATTAATATGTTTATTACTAAACTGAAAATAACAGTAAAAATAATTTTATAAAAGTACACAATAGAAGAGGACAGAAAACCACAAATATAATCTCGATATATAATCAAACAGCTACATTTGCCGTAGTGAATCCACTGGCTAGTTGAAACTCTATATACTGTACTGATATGAGGGGGCAAAACTACAACCCTTATAAATCATCAATAGTTTATTCGCTATCCTTAGCAAATACACTGGCGAGCAAATACACTATGTACTGTACTGAGACGAGGACAGTATACTAAAACCATAATTAAGTCTCTTATATTCAAATTTTGTATGCTACATATGCCGTAGCTAATTCACTGGCTAGTTGACACTATGTACTGTTATAAGAGAAGGACGGCTAACTACAACTATAATTAAACCACTCTATAATAAAACATGTATGTGCATAATAATCTACTGGAGAACTGACACTCTACAGTGTGCAGACACGAAGACTGAAAACCACATCCATAATTAAGTCACACTGTAATTAGTCGTATAAACGTCACATTTGCTGTAGTAAATTCACGGCGTGTTGATACTCGGTATTTTACTGAGACGTGTGCGGATAACTACATTTATAATTAAAAATCACTTTATAATCACACTTTTATGATTACATGTGCCATAGTGATGTTGTGAACTGCACTTCATTACAATGGTTCGTGGATCGAGAACTTGTCATTGTGTCGCCACAAACAAAAACAAAATTGTTTAAAATCAGAAAATGAGAGAAGAAAATGCCTTTTACCAACCTAGAAAGGAGCTGCAATATATATATATATATATATATATATATTATATATATATATACAATTATGTATATATATATTTCAATTTCGCTCCAAGAAAACAATTAATCCACTATAATATTTTGTAACAATTTGTATTTATTTGTTATATATATATTTATATGCAAATTTTCTTTTAAAAATTTTGAATATATTTTATAATTTAAAAAAATGTTTTGAAATAAAAAATTGCCTATTGACGAATATTTAAAAAATATATAACAACATACATAAATTTAGATGTAATATTTATTATCGTCGAAATTCCATCTTAAGTCTCTACAAGGTCTAAAAGGCGGAAAAAGTCCATATGCGTACTCGTCCCAAAATAATATATATATATATATATATATATATATATATATATATATATATATATATTAAAATTAGTTTTTGCCTTCAACACATATTCCTACTTATAAATACAAATATGTATACATTTAAAACAATTTTACTTTAATGTTCTTATTCTAAGTTGATATTAATGGTTGTGGGCCGCTCTTTCAAAAGAGATTTACGAGAACTGCTCCCCAAAACTTGGACCAGTCATACTATATAAAGAAAAACAACGATCTACAATTCTGTATAAGATCCCCCATTTCTAAATGAAAAAAAAAATTAACCACATTTTCATAATTTGATTCAAATGATCTGTCAAAAGAAATTCGTTCGTAGAAACCTATTGAATGAATGAATTGGAACTATTGTTATTATTAGTTATTTTTTTCCTTTTTCTAATTACTCCAAACGAAACAATTCATCCATCAATTAAAGTTTTCTGATACAACTAAAATTAACTTAAATTTTTTTTGAAATTGAAAATGGCTCTGAAAATGGTCTGGACAACAAATTACAAGGTGTAACAACTTATTTTACTCTAAGTTGTTTTACTTCCTCACTTCTTAAAGTTTTTTTATCAACTGCTATCAATTTAAATTGTCAATTTCAGGCTGTTTTTCATTTATCTTTAAAATTAATCAAGAATTATTAGACCTTAGACGAAAGGACAGTATTTTCGGTTATTGAAGGGAGAGATTTTATAAACGCTACAGGGAATCAGCAAGAATTTTTCGATTTATTACACAATACGAAGCGCTCTGACTTAACAATATCTGATACTTTCCTTTGCTAAAATAATTAGTTTATATTTTACATTGTTGTATGGTAAACCAACTCTATAGAATAAATAGTAGTGATTTATTTGTCAAGTATGATCATCTAATATATCACACAAATAGCTTTACTTAGCGCTATAAAAAAAATAATGTCTCGGTTAATTTCCTTATATCTGATAACATTGTTTCGGATTAAATATTTTATTATCATTAAATGATAAATTTTATTAAATTGTTAAACATCTTCCTATGTGTAGTAAGGGACAGTTTCTGTAAGACAATAAATATTTTGATTAACTAAATATGTCCTCTTCAAAATCACGATATCTCTCTCTCTCTCTCTCTCTCTCTCTCTCTCTCTCTCTCTCTCTCTCTCTCTCTCTCTCTCTCTCTCTCTCTCTTTCTCTCTGAGACATTCGACTCAACATTTTTGACAAATATGTTCTATACTTGCAATATGCATATATTAACGTTTAAAGCCACACACTTTACGAATACTTCTACCACTCTTCTGGATATCATGGCTGTAAGTGACTTATCACATACTGTACATCATGGACAGATTCCTGTCCCAGGACTATCCTCACATGATCTTGTATACTGTGTGTATGCTATAAAAATTGCAAAGTCACCACCTAAATTAATCTCGTATAGAAATTTCAAAAATGTTAAACTAGATGCTTTCTTGACTGATGTTGCTGCTAAGCCTTGGGATGCAATAAATAATTTCAATAATATTGACGAAATAGTAGAAGAATTTAATAAAATGTTATTAGATATTTACAATAAACATGCCCCTATTGTAACTAAACGTATAACTAAGCGTCCGGCTCCCTGGATTTCGAATGCAATTCGACTATTAATGAATCAACGTGATTCTGCTTACCGTAAATCGAAGAAAACAAAAAATATTAATGACATTAAGCACTATCGTGGCCTTAGAAACAAAGTAAAACAGCAACTACGAAATGCTAAAATTAGGTTAAGAAAAATGGACTCTCGATTAACAGAGCTAAGACAAAGCCAATAATCTTGGGTTATTCTCGACTACTAAATAAAATAGATGTAACGACATTTCCTAGAATCCAGTTTGACAATCATTTTTTGGACTACTATGATAGAGTTAAAGACTTGGGACTAATAATTGACAGTAGAATGACTTGGAATGATTACGTGACTGAGACGTGTAACAGGGTCTTTGCTGGGATCCACTCTTTGAAAAAAATGCAAGATTGCTTGCCGCTCCAAATTAGAGCACTCCTAGTAAAGACTTTAATATTTCCTTACTTTTCTTATTGTGACACCGTAGTCAATGACATGTCTGTTGTTCTGGCTAACAGGTTGCAGCGGTCACAGAACTACTGCGTGCGATTTATTTTTGGCTTAAAACGCGATGCTCATGTAACTCCTTATTATAAAGAACTTAATTTTCTAAAACTTAACGATTTCCGATCATTTCATATTTTAATTATCTTGCATTCGGTCCTAAAAACTGGAGTGCCGAATTACTTGGCAAAAATTTTGTTTTCACCTCTGATATCAGTGCAAGGAGCACTAGAAGAGGTTCCACTTTGCTTATGATACCGCTACATAGAACTGTTATGTTTAATAAATCGTTTACTGTGTCCGCTTGCCGCTTGTGGAATTTACTTCCAGAGTCACTTAAATCTGTTGACTGTCGTGTCCAGTTTTCAAAATTACTCAAGACTTTCTTTTTGAATAGAATGGATTTGGTGTCCTCGTCCCTGGGTGTGGCGGAATAGTGTTTTTTAATTTTTTATTTTATTTTTTATTATTATTTTTTTGTTGTAATAAGTGTGAATGATTGAAATAAGTATTTGTTACTTTCTTTAGCTTTTATGTAGTAATAATAGTGATTTTTAATTATGTGGTGTCTTTTTTAAATGTTATTATGTATGAATGTGCTTGTGTGTATGTGTGATTGTATTTATCTGTATCTACACGTGTAAGCTAAAGTATTTCATTTTATTTTATTTTTGTTTCTAAATTCTAAATTTTATTACGTTGTTTAAATTTAAATTTGTTAATTTTTATTTTATTTTAAGTTATAACTTTCATTTTGTCACTTTAAATTTAGATTGTTACTTTTTATTTTATCTTAAATTATTAATTTCATTTTGTAGCTAATTTTAAGTTTGTTAATTTTTTATATTATCTTAGTTATTTTTAATTGATTTAAATTTTTGTTATTATCAAGTTATATTTTATATTTTTATATAATTTGTTGTTATGTTGTATGGGGTTAGGTGGTAGAGAGGACTATACGTCCTAACCTCGCCCCTAAATAAAGGCAAATCAATTCAATTCAATTCAATTATCTCTCTCTCTCTCTCTCTTTAAATCGAATCCTTTTTATTTGTCAGAAAATTATGTACTTTATATTAGCTTCAGCAAGATTCATTACAAATAGATTAGGTTAAGTAATTATATATATATATATATATATATATATATATATATATATATATATATATATAACCATGCACACCCGCGCACAAGCCATAAGGTAAGGGACGCACATAAGCAATGTAATTAAAACTTTTTACTTTGTGTAGTGTCTTATTAATTTATTATTCTATACCTACCAATTCCGATAAGAATTCAAATTAAATGCAATAGGCCTACAAGCGTCTAATGTATTGTAAACCATGAAACCATTAAATTATTTAGGTTATTAATTATTTGGTTAAAAAATGCATTTTCTGTGATAAGTTTTCAATTTAGAACATTATTTTACACAAATAAAAGGTATTCGATTTAAAACAAGTGAATCAAAGTGGAGTTGAAATACGGAAAAAAGATACCTTAAATATTGAACTTAATTCATTTATTAAGTTAATAACAATAAACACTTAATAATAAATATTTATTTATTATTATTTTAGTACATGTCCAGTATATGCAGAAACATCTATTACCCATTGTGTAAATAACAACTTGAATGTTATACTAAATAAAAATATCTTCAGACAAATTTGATAGGACCCCAAAAATTAAAAATAAATTAATTGTAAACAATGTTATCATTACTTCATTTGGTGGACTATACAAAATACTTAAAACAGTTATAGACTGAAATTTGTTTTACAGTCTCTAGATAAGAATACATATTTTTAAGAGGAATGTTATTTTCTTACTTTAATACAAATTTAAAATTTTGGGCATAATATAAACTATTTTTATTAGTAGGTACCTGAACAGGTGTTAGTATACTTATCTCATGATAGAAGAATTTATTTTAAAATCAAATACAAATTATATATATATATATATATATATATATATATATATATATATATATATATATATATATATATATTAAATTAGGAAATATTTATTGTAAAGTTAGATTAACACACCAATATGAGTTGCATGACCGGTGCAATTAAAAAAATTATATTTTATGTAAAATAATATCAGGAGCTTAACCTGAAATCTGTGGAACATGCCCAGAAATAGGCTAGGTCCTATTGATCGCTGTACAGCTAATTGCGGAGAGAGATTACTATATTTCTAAACTTTGCTTTTAATCTTCTCAGCACCACTATTGTCGTGATCTCCAATGGCAAATCTAGTTATATTTTTTGAAGTCACTATATGACTTGGAACTTATTAGCTTAACAATAGTCTGAAAGTTCTCGAAAGATTCTAATAAATACCACAACAAATTAATTATTCTCTTCTGATCGCCATTACAAATAAAATATTAAATATGACATTGTGAATTTCGTAAAAAAAAAGAAAAAAGTTTAATCTCAAATTGTTAACAAATGAAATGATTGTATTTGTGTTTTGACGTACTACTATGATTTTATTATGGTAATAGACTAGTACACAATAGCATCAATAATCAAACTTAGATAATTATTAATAGCAATCCCAAATCACCAAAATATTAAAGAGGAAGATAATATGTCATTCCCATGTTTGCGTTCTGTAGTTGTGGTAACGCAAACGCCAAAAGGTTGTGGTTTATACTGGATGCTGTAATTATTTCATAAACGCCGTCGGTAAATATATTATAATTGCAGTATAGAAATGTTTACTCTTGCATTTATATTACATGTAATGTTACATGTAATGTTTTACATGTAATGTTACCCACTTTTCTAAAACAAACAAATCATTATAACATACCCTCAAAAATACGTAATAATCGCCTAAATGCTAGTTTAAGTAATTAAAACGGTTAATAATTAAATAGATTTTACATTACATAGTTTGTTATTTCTATCATTATAATTTTATTTTTTAAATGAGTTTTTTGTTCTTTAATATTCATCTATAGTAGATTGTACTTTGGTAGTTTACCCGATATACTGTTTCACTAAATTTTAAACAAGAATTATAAAATAGTAAGCTCTATTCTGATTATTTATAAATAATTTTTAAAGCTATAAAAATAGTAATTTTTTTCTTTGTGAAATAGCTACATAGATAAGTAAGGACATTCATTGTACAATATTATTTTTTTTTACAGAATAAGTCTAGTTTATCACTAAAAAAAATTCAATTATTTTCAGTTATTTACAAACATAATAATTGGTATTACTAGGGTATTAATAATTAGATCTCGCTACGCCTTATGGAACAATGAAACAACATGTGTGGCATTCTAAGCTTAGCTGAAATAAATGGCTCTACAACTCAGCTTAACTTAACTGTAAATGGCAACAATGTGTTACCAATGTTCTATTTTAAAAATCAATACAAACCTTAAAAAAATGCAAAATCTAGACATTGTATAAACTTCAATTAAGGTTTGCATTTTTACATAAACAATTAATAAATTCTATTATTTCTGAAGCGTTTATTATTTTTAACAAAATCAAGATATTTTATCCATTAGCCCTAAAGTCATGTTCATTAGAATAAAATCAAAATAACCTCACAGTAGGTTTCAACCTTACTGGGCGCTGTGTTTGGTGCTTGGAAGATGTCAGCGAGAGAAGATATATTAACAATTTTATTATATAGAAATTTTAGGTTTTAAAATTGTTTAAAAAAGACTATCAATTCTTACCAACCCTACCAATTACGGGGAATCTACCACACATTTTGATGTAATATATACGTTCGCACATATATGTGTATATATTACTAAATTTTGAATGTAGATTCGATCGAATGAATAACTAAATTAGTTTGATAACCAGAGAAGAATAGAAAACTTACAAAATAGCTGGTATTTCTCAAATTGAAAAAATAAATATTTAAATTAAATTTAACATAAAGTTATTTACATTAGTTATATACAATATCCCGATACAGCTCTTTTTGTATAACTTTTACATCCGCTTAAAAATGGTTTTACTATAAAACCTAAGTATTAAAACAAAATCGATGAAAATAAAATGTACACAATTAAAAAATCCGTGGAGTTTTCTACCATAATAATAGATATTTTGCATTAATTTGTGTTTTTTTAATGACAGTATGTTGAACCAACCTGAACTGAATGTAATATTGCGATCTGCAATAGTTAGTATTTAGGAAAGAATCCCACTCCCCATTAAACGTGTTATTAAAATGTTGCTGCGACGTGAAAACATCAAGAAAGTTGTTGCATTCTAGATACATCAACAGCGTTCATTAGCGGGAATTTTATTGAATCGCACTATTTAGATTGTATTTTTATTGCTTTGCACATGTAGAAAATTTAGTTGTTAACAATAAGTATAAGAGATAGCTTAGAAAATACTTTCGTATATAATACGCTTTATCTAGTAATGATTACAATTGTGAATACATATCCGGTAGGTTAGATAACAATAGAATTAAAGAACTTGTACATAGTTGGAAGTATGGCAAATTTAATTCAATAGAATCATTAATTCTGGAAGTGTGAAATCATTTATTAGATACAGAACATAATTTTGATCCTAAGTAAAATGTTAAACTGATGAACATAGAACACAAAAAGTAGAAAATTCAATAACCTGGAATGATTTTGAAATCAATAGATTAATTAAAAAATATATACTTCCAACTAGATGAACAAATATATCTTATATCATCACCCTTATTAATGTCAATTATTTAACGATTGCTTTCTAAAATACCCCCACCCCTATCCAGCACACAGGTCAGAACATTATCCCTTTTATCAAACATACTGGCCTGTATTATTTCTCAACCCCTTCTCTTTTCTTTGTCTTGCAATTTCGGTTATTTAGACTTGTTCTTTTGTTTTCAATTTAGTAGTTTGAAAATGCGTAACGGAGAACCCATACGTCGCTCAATAAAACTCTTTTGTGAAATTAAATAATTGTTTCATTATTTCCAATATTATGGAATTTAATGAAGCACCGACTGTTATCAGAATAAATTACCTGTATTATTGTATTATTACAACGTTTACTACATCTTCTATTATTACATTACTTCTAAAAAAGTATGAAGCACAAAGTGCTTTGTGAACTGTACAATGCAACAGTTCATAGATATAATCTTCAAATATACTCATATACATTTTAAACTTCTTAGTATAAATAGATTTCACTTAGCTATAGGTTTTGTGACTGATATTTTCCCCTCAAGTTAAAAATCAAAAGCTCAATAAAGTTAACCAGCGTTAAATTATACAACTTTGTGTCAAAGTTCAACTAAGCGCGATTTAAACATTTAACTAGTTAAACACATTAAGTAGATGTAGTCATGTCTCGGGCTCAGGTTTTTGTTAAAACTGTGAAGTATGAATTAAATTTTGGAAGATCAAGTACAGTGGTAATTTAGGAATATGTAACGAAAGTGATTTCATCAATTCTGATTGTGCTTGATGTTAAAAATGATTAGTTATGAATTTAATTTGGATGATATTTTAACGCACAATTTTTGTATGTTAAAAATTTGCATATAAATTATTCAAATTAAGTATTTTATAATTCGAACCAATAACAAAAAATGTAAAATGTGAGAGAATTAGAATTAAATGAAAACAATAAAAGCAAAATACAACATTAAATTTTTTGACACACAAGTATAGAAAATTAAACAAATTTACTACTCTGAGGTTTGAGAAACTTAAAAGATGACAATTAATTTGGTAAGACACTTTCGGTGAACGAATATTTTAGAAAATAGAGCATTATTGCAGACTCTTTATTTAAAAAAGGTCATACGTTTTTCAAAAACCAATTCAGCATTGTAATTTTGAAAACCTTCACATAATATTCCATAGGTTGTGACAATTCATGTGAAGCCATTAACAATTGAAGACTTCCAGCTCTGTGTAAATCTATGGAAACAACGTCTCCTTAAGTTTAACTTCCCAAAACAAACTGTTTATTTTCAATGAGATAAAAATATTGTGTCTTTAAATTGGTACTATTTTTTTTTACGTTTATTTTAGTATTTTAGTTATTTTATGATTAATTCAGTTGTCTATGTGAAAGCTTAATTTTATATCTAAAATTAAGTTTTCCTTAAAAATTACGAAAGATTAAACTTTTTATTTTGTCAAGTCAAATGGAAGTAACAAATTACTAAAAATATTAATTAATTTTTGAGGGACCTCTCGGAATAATAACCACACCCCTTCTTCAATCCAAAAACTTTGTTCATTTTAACTGAAGTTAATACAAGAGTAAATGAGATTAATTCTCAAATGAGGAAACGAGTCCATATCAACTCTTTATAACTTTCATCTGTGTTGGGTGGAATAAAAGTTTGTATAGAAGAAGTTTAAGTATTATTATGTTGAGGTACAAATGAAAGGATTGGAATAGAAGATGGCGCACATTGATCGAAAAGTCTCTGTGGGCCTGTGATTACAGTACAGAAAACACTCAACATAGTTTAAATAACTTATGATCAGTAATTGCAAACAACTTTGGAAGTGGTTTGCATATATGTATACACAATATTTAGAATCAAAGTTTTAATGAATGAAAACTGATTCACAGTTAGGAATAAATAACAGGAGATAATAAGAAATTGGGTTGTACATATTGGTAAAATAGAACTACCTTTTTGTATAAAGACCAAAAAGGTACTTCAAAAAGGGTTATTAAAATACTTCCATAAATAAACCAATACTTGTGATTACGGGACATTTTAACAGTATTTTAGTCCAGGTGCTTTTTTTTTTTAAAAAAAGGATAATTGTTTAGCAGATATTGACTCTCAAGGTTGAAATAATATAATTTTTAGCCCTTGACCCATAACTTAGCTAATAAGCAAAGAAATGAAAAGTAAATTATTGCAACGACCTCATAAGCCGGGTCCACACTGAACAAATGTTTGCCAAACATGTTCGACAAACAAGTTTGTTTTCATGCTTTTATAACAAACTTTTAAACAGTTTCTCAAAAACATTGTTTGACAAACAAAAATTCGATGTTTTGACAAACATTTTTGTGTTTGCTAAAAATTACATTTTGTTTGTTCAACAGTCCAGTTTGAGCCGAGCTAGCAGTAACTTTTACACAGTGATGAATGAACTTGTGATGTACCGTCGTCGTCGGCTTGCTTGTTTGGCTGCGGCGTTTGTGGTTATCAACGAACCTCGACCTCGAAGATGGTGGCAGAGACAATTATTACGAAGAAGGTATGAATATAGTGGAGAGGATTTACGAACAGATTTGACAGCTGGCTGTTTGTTTACAAATTTTACACTAGTATCTAACGCAGACTTTGAAATACTAACTAACAAGATTGGACCTATAGTTTCTAAAGAAAACACAAACTTTCGCTTAGAAATAAGTGTAAACGATCGTTGGCGAAGTTGGCAATTTGATCAATGTATTGGAACTCTTGATGGTAAACATGTTGTAATACAATCGCCAGAGAACAGTGGGTCCACGTTTTTTAACTACAAGGGTCAACATAGCATTGTATTAATGGCTCTAGTGGACTCGAACTATTTGTTTATATACGTTAACGTTGGATGTCAAGGACGTATATCTGACGGTGGTGTATTCAATAACTGTGACTTGTGGAAACTCGTGAAAAATGGTGCAGGTCTGCCTGTGGATCAACCTTTGCCTGGCAGAATATTTGCTGTCCCACATGTAATAGTGGCTGATGATGCTTTTGCCTTGCACAAGCATATAATGAAACCATTTCCGGGTCACCAAGAGAAGAGAAATAAGGAAAGCTTCTTGAATTTGAAGAAGAAGCCTTTGGCGAGGGGGATTCCACTTGAAAAAGATTAAGCCCTCATCGTCACTCAATGGTTCTGGAATTTATGAAATAAGTTCCTGATTCATACTAGACACAGTTGTTCTTGGAGAATGTGTGTCGCCTAAAAATTGAAAATAAGGAAGACCTCACCGAGCGTTTTTTTTCCAGATGTTCCCATTCCTGACTTAGGCATTACTGCCTTTTCTCTCTTCTATACTGTAGGCTCTCAATAGGCTCTCAATTTTCTTTTTAACTTCGTCAACATTGTTGACTCCTAACACAGTAGCAATACTCATATAAGAGTCCTTTCTTTTAAACTTATTTTTATAGTCATTATCTGTAATATGATACAACAAGTTTTTAGTTTCGTACAATTGTATCAACGTAACCACGTTTTCGTGATCCCACAAATCCTTATTAATTTTATCAAGAAATAATAAATTTAAATATAAAACTCACCACTATACACAAAATATACCCGCAACTAGTAACTGGCACTGAGTGACGGCAAACATCACGGAGTTTTCGGTCAAAGAGCAAACATTGTCTCCAAACAAATATGGCGACACCAGTCGGCAACTGACCCCCACCACTGCTCGAGTTTTTGTTTGTTGGCGCGTCCACACTGGAATAAGACAAACATTGTTTGTCAAACACAAGAACGTTTGCCCAAATTTCGACAAATTGTTTTAGAAAACTTATTTGTCGAACATTTGTTCAGTGTGGACCCGGCTATAGACTAACAACCTATATATTAGAGAACCGTAGTACCTGTAAATGTCCACGCCGTGGACGATGAACAACGGATAGTTCAATTAAAACACGTATTTTGCAATTCAACATTTCGCCCACTTAGAATCGTACTATCGCAATAAATAAAATACCGTTGGAAAACTAATGTTCCGTAGAAGCATAATCATGCAAAAAAAAAAAAAAAATACCACAAAACGTTATAAATAATATTCCAAAAATTAGTGAAGTTCGCATATTTTTGATGCGTAAAATCGTAAATTTAAACTCTGCGCCTTTTCGTAAAAGCGACGCCATTTTCCCCGATATGATTACAAACCTATAGTTCTGTCAAACTGGTTGACCAAAACACTGCTCTATAGATCACATCTTTCTCTTTCAAACAGTAGATTACAAATTTTTCTGCGTCTCACAGATCCAGAGGTATTTCCACTTGACTATAGAAGAAACTTGACATTTGGCATTCGGTGCAGGTTATGAAATGACGTAATGTATTTTTCTATGTCAGAAAAACGACTTGTTCTTTACAGTATTTTGTAGAGGAAATTTCATTCTATAAGTTGGTACCAATTGATATAGGCAAATACAGACTTAGAAGGTTTTGTTTTGAACTCGGAACATAGGCAACTGTGTGACATAAATTGAAATAGAAAGGCGTGGCGCATATTGTTTTGGTTAGATATTTTTTTTATTTTGAAGGTTTGTGTATACAAATTGTATATAAATTTTGTATACAAGTTACAATATATGTGTTTTTATATCTAAAGTTTATGTTTTTGAGTGATTTTCTAGTTTGTAAACGGTTTATATTTGGAATAACATAAAACGTAAATTGTGAATCTAGGCTATAAACAAATTTTCTTATTTTGAGTGTTTTATATGATTATACAAGTGAATATGTGTGTTGTTCTTTGTAAAGTATGTTGTTTTAGTGAAATCTAATAATTTTTTCTTAGGCCTAGCTTTAGAAAGTTACTAATTACGCGTAAATTGTTGAGGTGTTAAACTTAACCTCACTTGTGAAAGTTTTTTTAACTTTTTAGTCAAAATCGTTGTTTTTATTTTGAAAATGTAACAAATTATTATTTTTTTCCCCTAAATATATTCAAAAATATATTACAAATCTCAAGTAATGGTTGAAAAAATTCCGAAAAATGTATTAGTTAGTTATTGATTACCATTTTTGTGAAATTTCTGTTCCGTTACTGTTCGATTTTTTGGTATTTGACCAAAAAACTCCAAATGTGATACATCTAACATTTTGTTTTACTACATACCTACATTCTATGCACCCTTCTGAACATAATGATATATAGTACTCTTGTATAAAATATATATTACTATTTTTGGTAAATTATTGAAAGTAAAAAGATCTTTTTACATTTTTTTATAAAATATTTTTTTAAATTTTGAAAATGTAACAAATTTATTTTATTTCTTTTCTAAATATATTCAAAAATATTCCACAAAACTTTTGTATATCTTGGAAAAAGGTAATAAGCTATTGATATTGGATGTGACAGGTTTTTCTGAAAAAAAGTTAATATCATTTTTGACATCTAACATACTTACTCCAAAACTGTTTCAAATTTTTTTTTATTACATGATGAATTCTATGCACCTTTCTGAGAAAAATGATATCTTATAAGTTAGGTTTTGTATACAAATAATATATTTTATTAATTTTTAAACAAACAAAGAAACTTAACAATACCGGTTCCAGGGAAGTGTAACTTTTATAACTTTAGATTTTGGTTTAATTGAAACTAATATTTTGAGTAAGAAACTATAATAGGAAAAAAAGCCTCTAGATATGTAGATATGGTCAAAATATCCACACATATAAAATTTGATCTAAATTCGTTTACTCTTTTGTACTGTAGAGAATGTTACAGAAGAGAGAAACAATATATTCAAGAGAAATCCAACATTAATATTTAGACCCATCACGTAACATTTTCTATACGGAAAATATTCTATATTTATGTACAAGAAAAAGTGAAAATATATTACACTGTAATGCAAGTTTACACTACCTGTGACATTTTGAAACTAAAATGAATTAAAAATAATATATTTCATAAAGTGGATTAAATTCAATACTTTAAGAATTGAACATTTTGCAACGTACAGTAACATATTGTTGCCAGTTGCAGTTAGGTTAAGCTGAGTTATAGAGCCATTTGTTTCAGCTAAGCTTAATGGTGTCACATATGTTGTTTTATTGTTCTATAAGGGGTAGCGAGTCCCACATATAACTATTAATACCATCTGTCTTGACTCGATTTCTTTTGTTCGTATCTCAATAAATAAAAGGGAAAAAATAGTCCGTGATAAATTATAAGTTCATCTATTAAAATATTAAATATTTCGTTATAATTATTTTTGTACTTACAAATTCAGTTATTGTAACCATTATGCTTTGTAAGAAATATGTTTAAAACACATAGTTTTAGAATTTGACCTACTTATTTTATACTATTTTATATTATAAGTGAAGTAAGTATAAGCCGATAAGAAAATTACAAATTCTATTATACTTACATATAGCACAAGCTAAGAGTGTGTCAGTCAGGCCCATACACAGAGGAAGTAGACCTAGTCTGTAGGTGGGGGGTACAACTAAACTAAGACGCTGACAAACCGTATTGTGGGTCCAAAATCTGTTGTTAAGTTCAGTCAGTGCTATAGTTAATTTGTAATTAATATTGTAGTTAATTCTAGTTGTCACTTGTGTCGTTGTACAAGTTTCAATATGAGTAAGTATAACTTAAAGTATTGAAATGTTAAACGCGTAAAAGTTTCTAAAATGTGAAGAAGCTTATGTAAAAAGAAACGGAAAGTGAAGGTAGTACTGAAATAGACTTGACGCATTGTTTTAATGAGTAGTGAGAGTTTGTTCGAATATGTAAAATAAATTTAAATTTTAGATCCCAATATTAATGATGATAAATCATTTCTATTCCTAAAAAAAATAACCAACGGGGAAATGTTTTATGGATCTAAATGATTTTGATGTGCGATGGGTTATAATGAAAAGCTATATGAGATTTTACTTTTGTTCCAAAAATACCAAACTTGATGATTACATATAATAATTAAAGGGAGAAATTTCTGTTAAAAAAGATATACAAAATGTGTATTAGTATTCATTGAGGAGCCTTTTATTTATTGAAAAAAATAACTTGATTGTGTAACTTGAATAAGTGTCTAGTTGAGGAGGATCGAATAGTGATCACTAGATTAAAAAACAATGGCGTCTTTTCTCAGCTGTACGAATAAAGGGTCAACTGAGCTAAGCCTAATGGAAAACCTGACAATTCGAGACTAATATTAATTCTGTCCTCATGTACGGTTGTGAGCCCTGGAAGGGTTCAAACAGTATAGTTAAGTGTGGATTGGTAAACAAGTGTATAAATTGGCGATAAGATGGCCACTATTCATTTCAAAAACACAGCTGTGGGAACGCACCAACCAGGGCTCTTTGAGACTAAGAATAATAGAGAGGCACTATAGATGGGTGGATTATACACTAAGAAAAGTGATTTGAAAATTATTTAAACAGTAATGGATTTGAATTCTCAGGGACAGAAAAGGCATGAAGACGAAGGTGGACCATTGGTTGAGGTTGAGTGGAATGACATGCAGATTAAGACTTACAACAGAGTGCGCTGGAGGGAACTTATGGCTTCCTTTTTACCCTCGTAGGAATGAGAGGTGAATGTAATAAATTAATAAAAGTTTCATTAACTTCGTATCCATAAAAGAACTGATGAGTGGAAGCAGCTTTTGGATTATTGGACACGGATTTAACCATTTTCAATATCGTGTTATGTTACGAGAAAAAAGTTTTCACAATTGATTGCAATATTAGAGAAGAAAACGTTTAAAGCACTTTTCGAAAAGTTAAGAGACTACGACAGTTGAACAGAATGGTTCGATTCCCTGTTTTTCTTCTATTTCCATTGACCGGGAACATTTTTAGACTGCGCTATTTGCATATACCATTAATGATATTGTTACAAATTAATTTTTTATTGTTACCTTTGAAATAATTAGTAATATTATAAATAAAATAATTTCCTTTTGTCATCAAATCTTATTTGTTGTGTTTTTAACACTACAGCACCGCAGATAGTCCCTTCCCTAGGTGAAACACATAACACATGAAAAATAAACTCCCTATTAAGCACTAACATTAATAAACACTAAAATTAGAATACAACTCTTCGTAATTAAACAACCAACTCAATGTGGGCACAATTTCTTTACAGTTTAATGACTCACATTTTTAGAAAACTGGAGTTTTATTCCCTAGTAAGTTTTGAAGCTATGGCCCAATCAAAATCTTTGCTTGAATGTGAGATCCGATTGTTATACTTTTTGTATTTAAGGTTTAAGGTTGTATTTAAAGTTGGATAGGACTGAATTTAAAATTTAAAATCTCGTTTACTAATCTGTCCAAGTTTGCTATGTACTACGTGTAGAACTGGTATTCTTCTTTGACAATTAATGACATAGGTAAGTTCTTGGTAATATTGTAATAAGTATGGTTTTCATCTAGTAACACAGTTTCAATTTTGAAAGTGTTTTTTTATTTAACTCTGAGTGCTGAGAAATTATTTTGGGATTTGTAATAGGCCTTTTATTTCGAGTAAAATTGATATTTTTTCATCACGTAGAAAACTGTTTGGATTCAAATTTGTCTTTAAATTTCACAAACTTATAACGAACATGGATCGTGTCGTTGTAAGATTTTATTGGGTAATTTTGTTTTGTTCTTACCGATAACACATGAACTGTAATATTTGGAGAGATGTCAGCGGATACATTTTATTTGGGTCCTTAGAGGCTACCGTTACAGACACCGTTACAGACAATTTGGAAAATAATATTATTTTATTGGTTTTTTCTTTCTTTTTCTTGTTACAGCTATACCCACATTTTGAATAATCAAACAATTTAAACAAAACATTCCCTAGATATATCTAAAATATTACCCAAATATATAAAATTTCATTGAACTCGGTTCACACGTAGAGTACTGGATAAGTGAAAGATACAAGTATTTAGGAAGAAATTTATTTGATAGGTCGATATCTTGTATACAAATTTTGGCCGTGTCGCGCGACCTTTCTATAATTTGTTGATAACTATAAAGTAGAGGTAGCTGCAGTAAGAAAAATAACAAAATTATGATTTTATCCTAATCGAATCTACCGAATTCGGTTAATTTTTTAAATGTAGTTTCTAAAAACAAAATTACGATTTAAGCTGTTGGTTAATTTTTATTTTTTTGACAACTGCTGAACTGACATTTTTGTTGACGTATTTGGTTGATTTTTTTTTATTTTGGGGATGAATGAGTGAGAAAATTTTGGATCTTATAGGAACGATTCAGTTCACGTCGTACAATAATCTGGCTGTGGTAATGTCACTCACCACCTATACAAGATATACGTGAGATTGTGCACTCCTCAGTTTGCGTGGCACAATAATCGGGCTGTGGTAATGTCACTCACCACCTATACAAGATATACGTGAGATTGTGCACTCCTCAGTTTGCGTGGCACAATAATCGGGCTGTGGTGTCACTCACCACCTATACAAGATATACGTGATATTGTGCACTCCTCAGTTTGCGTGGCACAATAATCGGGCTGTGGTAATGTCACTCACCACCTATACAAGATATACGTGAGATTGTGCACTCCTCAGTTTGCGTGGCACAATAATCGGGCTGTGGTGTCACTCACCACCTATACAAGATATACGTGATATTGTGCACTCCTCAGTTTGCGTGGCACAATAATCGGGCTGTGGTAATGTCACTCACCACCTATACAAGATATACGTGAGATTGTGCACTCCTCAGTTTGCGTGGCACAATAATCGGGCTGTGGTGTCACTCACCACCTTTACAAGATATACGCCACATTGTGCACTCCTCAGTTTGCGTGGCACAATAATCGGGCTGTGGTGTCACTCACCACCTATACAAGATATACGTGAGATTGTGCACTCCTCAGTTTGCGTTTCACAATAATCGGGCTGTGGTGTCACTCACCACCTATACAAGATATACGTGAGATTGTGCACTCCTCAGTTTTCGTGGCACAATAATCGGGCTGTGGTGTCACTCACCACCTTTACACGATATACGCCACATTGTGCAATCCTCAGTTCGCGACGTACAATAATCTGGCTGTGGTAATGTCACTCACCACCTATACAAGATATACGTGAGATTGTGCACTCCTCAGTTTGCGTGGCACAATAATCGGGCTGTGGTGTCACTCACCACCTTTATACGATATACGCCACATTGTGCACTCCTCAGTTCGCGACGTACAATAATCTGGCTGTGGTAATGTCACTCACCACCTATACAAGATATACGTGAGATTGTGCACTCCTCAGTTTGCGTGGCACAATAATCGGGCTGTGGTGTCACTCACCACCTTTACACGATATACGCCACATTGTGCACTCCTCAGTTCGCGACGTACAATAATCTGGCTGTGGTAATGTCACTCACCACCTATACAAGATATACGTGAGATTGTGCACTCCTCAGTTTGCGTGGCACAATAATCGGGCTGTGGTGTCACTCACCACCTTTACACGATATACGCCACATTGTGCACTC
Organism: Aphrophora alni; assembly: GCA_963513935.1. Classification (NCBI taxonomy): domain Eukaryota; kingdom Metazoa; phylum Arthropoda; class Insecta; order Hemiptera; family Aphrophoridae; genus Aphrophora; species Aphrophora alni. Next base: position 94,352,584 of record OY740768.1, read on the forward strand.
CTCAGTTCGCGACGTACAATAATCTGGCTGTGGTAATGTCACTCACCACCTATACAAGATATACGTGAGATTGTGCACTCCTCAGTTTGCGTGGCACAATAATCGGGCTGTGATGTCACTCACCACCTTTACACGATATACGCCACATTGTGCACTCCTCAGTTCGCGACGTACAATAATCTGGCTGTGGTAATGTCACTCACCACCTATACAAGATATACGTGAGGTTGTGCACTCCTCAGTTTGCGTGGCACAATAATCGGGCTGTGGTGTCACTCACCACCTTTACACGATATACGCCACATTGTGCACTCCTCAGTTCGGATCATACAATAATCGGGCTGTGGTAATGTCACTCACCACCTATACAAGATATACGTCACATTGTGCACTACTAAACGATTTGTAACTTAACTTTTGGTTCTACAACAATATCACATTGATAGAAAATTGTTAGACATGGTTTTACAACTGAAAAATTATTTAACGTACAAGTCGTCAAAAATACGATTTAAAACAAAAACATTTATGAATGGTACATCAACAAAACCTTTAAAAAAATCCGAAAATATTAGAAAATATGATGGTTAAGCGTGTTGTGTCCGTAGGCATATAGGAACAGTTTATTTAATAAAGTTAATGTTTTTAAGCAGTCTAGCGCCAACATAATAATTGCTTCCTCAAATAAACATAATTATTCGAAATCAGAATAATTTCTGTTTTTATTTGATACCCCATACATAATATTTCCAAAAATAAAAATTTTCAACTGGATAGAATTTATCTCTACTGCTCCAAGGTTATTGTTTTTTGTTTCCGCTTTTCTTCCTATTTGTGGGACAAAAAAAAGTAATGACAAGTTTGAAATATATAGAATTTACCGACTTGTTTGTGTAGACGGGTTGCTATTTACAGAGAGACAGACGGACAGACAAGTTGGTGAAATTATAAGAGTTCTTAGTTTTATCTACGGAACCTAAAAACACGTAAAAATCAGTTTAAATTTTATCTCTTGAATCGATGATGATACGGTCACATTTAAAAATGAATAACTGATATTACAAAAATGGAAACGATATGACAATACTAAAATAATGCTTCCAGTGTAACAGAATGCTTCCCCTGCCAGCACAGCTATAATCATAAATATCCGAATTCGTTTTTTGTTTTCACATTGGGAATGTGTTTTCTTTAATGGCGCCAAAAATGATTTATTTACCTTGTCGTAAAAGAATGGGCATTTTTATTCATTCTCTTTCTAGAAATAGGAATTCATTAAAAAACTATATATGTTACAATATAACAACGTTAGCAAATAATGATCTAGTTTTCGTGAACACTATCTAACGCGCGAAGTGATACAAAAATATCCATTGACCGGGAAGTAACAAAAATAATTCCACAGTTACTTGAAAGAAACACCACTAATAGCCAGAAATATAAAAGTTACATGACTTCAACTTTGCAGTTTGATTGTAATGTACTATTCATTGGGATCACATTGGTAGTAAATATTATGTTGTACAGAACAATGAACTTTCTTTGATACGCCTATGCTAAAAAAAAAAAAAAAAAAATTAATCCTATCCCACCACTGGTAGGCTCTAGGGACTCGGACTAACCTTAAATAAGCAACTGCTGTTAGTAAATTTACTCAGATTTATTGATCAGAATGGACAAATTATAGAGAAAATCACACTGAACAAAATAGTGTAACAATAATTTATTTAATAATTAATTGTGTAACCCTGTTAAACTAGAAAATGTTTTATTTAATGTAAGTGATACCGTCCGAGGAGAAATCTGCTATACGGATTATCATTAATGCGCCAATTTTTCATCCCCGCATTTCCGTAAACAAATAAAAAATAGCAAGTATCTCTTAATAGATATATCCAATAAACTGTAATGTGAAATTTCACTGGCAGTGGGTTAAAAGTGAAATAGAGTAATCATGAATTTACAAATGCAAGTAAGCGAAAGTGACTATTGAAAAAACTAACAAACAATAATATAGTGGTCAAACAGTAGAAGAATAAATAGTTTTCTGCGAATTAAAAAAAATTAAGTATGCACAAAACATTTTCGTTAGGTTGTTTATAGATTTAAAACTATTTTTCGTTGTACTAGTTCAACCAGGATGTGTTGAATAAGTGAATATTTCTGAATCCACAACTTTCATGCAGGAAATATGCTGTAGCTTTTACAATTTCTAACATAACGTGCGACGAATTTTGTAGAAATATTTATACATTCCTATCCTTATACAATATACTGTTGTGTACCCAATACTTCAGGTCTAATAGTCCAGCTTAACTTTTATCTTTGGCTTCTTGAGATCATGAATTAAGTAGCCTAATGGTTGTAATATGTCAGATGAAACTCATTTTGAATGGTTAGACAGCGTAAATGAACAAAACTATTACTACTGGTCAACTGAAATCTTAGAGAGCTCTTTAATTTATTATTGACAGTATAAAAATGACTGCCTGGTACAGAGTGGCGTAGTTTTGGTTAGCCGGCTGTTATTTAGATGCAAACACATTATTAACTTAGGTCCGGGTTCGAAGGTTTCACGAAAACTCTAGCGAAACGAAATATGACAATATTTTTCAAGCTTTTATCTAGTAAACTAAAAAATAATGTAAAAATTTAAATGTTTTAAATAGATCGTTTTCCTCGTATTTGGAATAATGTTTATCGGTAAGGGGGGGGAGAGGGTTAGCACTTAGTTTTGAACCTTGATAACGGCACGCCCGGGGGTGTTTGAATTACGAAGAAATTAGATGTTGAAATTCATGCGGATTTGTAGAGAATAACAGGACCAGTAATATAATTTATCAATAATAACCAATCATATAAAATTTGTTATGGAAAAACGTTCATAACGTAGAAAAAAGTTGCAAATTAAATACAAAAGTAATATAAAAACGTAAAACTTTATAAAGAAAAATTGAAAAGGCGTATTAATTGCCCATATTAGGCCCCTAATAGACAGTGATAATAATTTCAGTTGTAGATCAAAACTTTGTTTTGGTTTATTTCCTTGTAACGAAATGTAAAATAATTTCGATTATTTAAGTGATTACAATATACAATATTGTGTATTGTAATATGTTATTTTCTAACGTATCGGTTTTTTAATTTAAGAGAGAATGTTCATTTCAAACCTAAAGTGATCAGATTATGTGTTAATTATCTGCGAGAATTCTTAAATATAAATTTACAAAAATAAAATTACTTTATACTGATAAACATTGAAATTTGTATTCATACAAAATGTAAACGTGAAAGATTTACTGAAGGATTAGTCTGATGGATTAGTTTACTTTCTACACCAACTGAAGCAATTACCTAATGCCTTTACTGAAGATTGGAGTAAAATAATTAGTCAATTTACTGTTGTTAAACACTGCCGTATCTATCAAACCTTTTAATAATATGTTGTTATGAAATGACTACGACATTTTCTTGAGAAATATTTATAATTATTTGTAACACGAAAGGTACAGACATTATAATTAAATATTTTACTGAAATTGGTTTTAAAATATCTGGTTAGCAGATTCAAGTTTTTTTAAGTGATTGAGCTGTTTTTCGATCAAAATCTTATCCTAAATTTTTTCAAGTTATCAAACCAAATATATCTATCCTTCTAGACAAAATGTCCATTACTTAATTTAAGACTACAATACAATATAATTTGCTGACGAGCTTTATACGTAAACACAATGAACGTAAACTACTTTAAAAAAATTAATTATTCTTTATCTGATCATAAGCAAATCATCACCCCTTTATTAAGACAATTTTTTCTTGTGTTCTAGGTATCCGACTATCATAACGTCTTGATAATATTGCTCATAAGTCAAGTGAAACGAAAGGAATACAATGTGAGTACAGTAGAAAACTTAGAAATTGCAGTATTGATTGTCTGATATTATAAAATTATAAAGAAAAGAGAATGACTAAAACTTGTATATACATAGTTTGAACTAGTTGCAGAAAATTTAATTACAAAAAACACGATGATTTTAAAATTCGTTTGGACACATCTGCGTAACAAACTCAAATACAGTTGAAATTATGATCGAATTAAAGATGTATAGCTTTATTCGGTCAACTATCTTTCGAAGTTACCATAGTTTACTAGTAAAACACAAATTACAGTAGTTGTATTACAAATCCCCAAACGCCCAATCATAACCATCCCAACTATACTAATGATGTGGTATCAAGTTAAAGCTAATAGCGTTGCTGCAAACACTGTTATTGATCGAAGCAGCCTTTAACTTAAAAGCCCTATACATTAATTGATTATTTTAAAGTGATACATTTTTCCCCCAGCAAACATTAAAACATGTTTAAACGATTTATATTTTAAACTGAACTATTTTTAGCCAATTGATAATATCCGTAGTAATATTCCCATATTAGTATTTGAAAAGGAAATATATTTTATCTCTTGTTATAACTTTATAAAAGCCACGATATTCTTGATATTTGTAAATAAAAAGTTAACGGTAGTTAAGTTAAGTAAAAAAAATATATTCTGTATTATATTACAAACTAAGAGTATATATATATATATATATATATATATATATATATATATATATATATATATATATATATAATAGTATCGATGTATCAATCAGTTTTGGAGTTAAACTTTGTTTCTAAAAAAGACAGGATGGCAAGATAGATGAAAAACTGAAGAGATAAGAAGACATACTGCCTTAATTAAGAGGTTTTGATAACTTCAAGGATTGTAATCGAAATATGTATTTTAGTTAATACTTAAAAATACTAACCAACTAAATTACATTTTTTGATTAATTAATAAACTTAAACAGATTAGAAATGAACCTAAAAAATAACTTATAAATTAAAGTAATTATTGGGTGGAAGTATTGCTATTATTATGTGGTAAGGAATCACAATCACACAGTTTGAAATGAATAACAAAAACTTGAATACTAAGAGGGAAATATATTTTATAATTAGTTACTGGTCTCATTATGAAAGTGAGATGTTAATATACAGCATTATTTGTAGTTAGATAAAAGCATAATAAAAACGCTTCTTAGATTCGTTTATAAAATATTCTCGTACGTTCGCATACAACATGCAAAACTTAGATTAGCTTATTATATTGTCTGCATTTCATTTAACAATTGCAACTATGTGTACTTTCTTCAGAACTTTCTTATGGATTAAACTTTAATTCCATTTCTGCTATTCGGTTTGCTATAATGACAATACCCCATAAGTCATTCCCTTTTTCCTAGCATGCATCATATTATTTCAGACTATCTAGTACAAGTCGCATAAAAAAAAAACCTGAAACAGTAAAAACAGTCTACTTTTTAAGTGATCATATTATTTGCAATCTGCGATCACACTTTGTGGATTTCTTTCTGGAATACTGGTAATCACCTTTTGAATAAGTTTTATCTTCGTTAATTTTAACATGTGCATCTTAACATACACTTTCAATTCATCTATGAACTTCGGTTTACTGCTGTACACCAAGTTATCAGCTCCTCCAAATAATCTATAAATGTGACTTATGAACCCACTTCATTAACTCTATTTTACCTTATTCCGAAATAATGGCTTGAAGAAAATGAGTGAATAATTTAACGGACTCCATCATGTTGCAACAATAATTCATTAAAATTGCACTATTACCTGGAATGAGTGAACAATTTAAAAATGATTATAACAGTTACAAAAAAAAGGAAGTAAAAACTCCAAAAGATGTTATCTCCAAAAATAAACCCCGGGTTATTTAATGTAATTTTTAATCACAAAATTCGTGCAAGAAATATCCCAGAAGGCATTTGTTCACTTGTCCAGAGAGAATGAATGTTGTTTCATCAGACCAAAGTATTTTCGTCAACAAATATAGCAGGCCTCAGAAAAGTGTCTAAACATTATCTCACATAATTTTATGCGTTTGTCAAAAGTTATCTTCAATTAAGTCGTCAAACAAAAGTGAGAATTAGGCTTTAAACTTTCACAATAATGACCAACTGAACTTTTGGAATTTATACTCTGTAAATAATATCATTATTGATTTAGATAGACTTTGTTCTAAGGCAGTAGATAATGTTTCCTTGTTTTCTTCTGTCGTTACAATTTTTCATCGCGTTTTGTCGACTATAGGTACATAATCTTCAAATTTAATAATAATAATAAAACAAACTTTCTAAATGTTTCAAAATATGTTGTATTATAACACGATTATACATTGCTTGTAAATGTATACAACAAGTACTCGTCAATGTGTTTGTTTACTACAATCAGATGTTAATTTTAGTGAGGACCTCCTGGGCGATCCCGATATATCCTAGCTGGATCCAAAATTTTTTTATCTAATCTTGGTGAAGATCCTTCTCTTCTATTCGGTCTCTCTTTACTAGCTCTATTCCCACCCTGTTGCTATTAGAAAATTCGAGGGCTAGGTTTGTATGTTTTGCGTTCTTTTCTTCTCCTTCTCTTTTTTATACGGTGATGATGATCGAGAGGTTTTTCGCCTTTAAACAACAAGATAAAAATTACGTAACAGTTGTTACATTCACTTACAATAAAAAAAAAAAATCCAACAATAAAGGTAGCTTTAGTATTATAGATTTGAAAACAGTTTATAGCAAAATAACTTTGTACTACCAACTTAACAATCTTAAAAAATGTACTAATTGCATTGTCAACATTACAAAATCAAACTATTGTAAAGACAATACTCATTAACTTTTTTGAGTTCAATGTCTTATATCTTTCTGATGTCAAAAAACTTTGTTCTTATGTGGTTTCACATGTATTTTCATGTGTCGGAGACAGACTGAACACAATACATTTTTTTCTAGGTTACTTATGACAACACTAAAACACGTTTCGAAAAAAATGTGGTTTTTTAAAAAGTTATTTGAATAAAAATATTGTTTTTGTTCATTGAACGTGTCAAGATGTTTATAGTAGTAGAAACCTCTATCTTCAGAGACTCCTTCAGAATAAGCTGGTGTATGTGTGCGTTGGTTGTGTTGAGTGTTTGAATGTAGAATATTCATGTATTACAATGTAACATGTACCATTTTATATTTATTTTTATTGAAATTGGGGGAAAAATTGTTATTCATAATTTAATCTATATTTCACTATAAAATGAATCCATATGCATGACAGGATTTGTATCAACAATTTTAATTAATAAAGAGAACAAGTATTATTTCTACTCACTAAATAAATGTATACAATTGTGAGAGTTAATATTATAATTGGTAATTACAAGACCGCAAGAAGTTACGAGATCAGCTGTAATCGATCGGAGTTTGGCAAGCTCTAACTCTACTCAGTGCAAATCTACTACAGTACGGAGAGTGAAGGTTTTGCCGAGATTAGATTGATTCGGTTACTAGCCGACCGCTTGAGTACTACTTGGCAGCTTTGCTAAACCCATGCGTGAAATATGTTTATTCATTCCTTCATTCCTAGCCAGTTGATTTTAATTTCTATTCAATGCGATGGTTTATTATGAATGGACACTCCTTACATTTAAATTTTGTTAATCGATCAATATACCATGATTCAGCTACAGTTATGCCATTTTTACTAAATCTTAGGCTTTTACAATATGCCTTAAAAATCAAGATACATATTCTTCTGCTCATGAGTTAGATTATTTGAATATTTTTGAGCTGATTTTCCGTATGTTCAAATAATGAGCCATGCAATGGGGTTTAGTGATTCGAATATAAAATTCATAACCCGTCATTGTGCTGTCAAACGTCAATCGGTTTGTGCTGGGCTTGGTAGCCCAAAGCAATTTTTTCAAAGTGATCCATTAAGGATTTGTGACACCTTGAATAGATTCATCGCTGTAAGTCTGTTTAAACGTGTTTAATGTTTTTGTTTAAGAGTCTTATAGTTTATAGTACAATTTCATCAAGGATCGCTAGTTAATAATGTTGACTTCCTTTTTTGTACCGGTATCTTAAAAATAATAATAAAAAGGAGCTAGAAAAAGATCTGTAGAAAATATTAAGATTATAAAGTTATAATAGCTATAACTATCTGTTGTTAGTCTCACAATGCAGTTTTATTACTTTTTACACAAACCTTGTAATAATAGCATACATGGCTGAAACAGAAAACATCCTCATTGAGCGATTGTAATTACCTTTAACGCCAAAGGAAAGGAAACACCAGTTTACTTCGAAATAATTTAATATCATACAATGACAATGATGGCAGTGTAACGTTATGTCAATAAACTTGGAGTACGGTGAAAATAAAGGAAGGTAAAACTTAAGAAATTACCTCAGACTAGAAATTGATTATCCTTACAAAAGAGGCTCTTCGAAATGATGGACGCAATCTTGTGTTAATGATAGAACAAAAGAAGGATTACTTTACTAAGTGTATCTGAAAGTTTTCACTAATTAAAATCAATTGATTGAGTAAAAATGTTATTTCTTAATATAATACTACTTGTAAAATAAAATCAGTTAGCTGCAACATAGTAAACGATTATTTTACTACAAAAGTTTTCAAAGAAACATAGCAAACCATAAAATTATAGGACAGTTGGAAATAAATACACATATTCTTTTCAACTGTTAATTAAAGTGAATTTGAAGAATGTTTTAGCAATTTAATTTTTTGGATAAACAGAAATTTTAGAGCATTTGAAACTAAACAAATTGTTACTATAGGTGTATTTTTTATATAATAATTTGGAAAGTTTGTTCACTATTAAATCAATTAAAAGTCTTCTCGTCATATATATATATATATATATAGGATTCTTCAAAAAAAAGAACCGGCAGTTACTTACGACAAGTATTTTCAGAAATTTCACAGGCGATAGCTGTTGATAACTTTGAAAATAACTGTAAACTAGACTTTGTTATGAATTTTTGTTGATTTTGGTACTCGAGCGAATTCTAGTAGAGTAACATCAGCCTTAATATCATAAATACAATTTGAAATAATTTTCAGTTAACTAAAATTTGACTTTAACAAGTAAACAAATAGGATACATTACGAAATCACGTTCGAAAAACGTAAATCAAAGCAAATGTTAGTAATACAACTGAGATGTTACCTTGTGCGGCAGAAATAATTATATTTATATATAAAGTATATTACAAATTAAACACTTTATTAGTTTTAAATGTTTCCTATATGTTGGAGCTTTTTGTAGATTTATGGACCAATTAAAATGTTTTTAAAACTTAAATTAGTTCTTAATTTGTTCTTAATTTGTCAAATCAACTACGAGTTTTCTCGTCAGACAACTATTAATTACTTCAATAAAAAAAAATAAAAAAAAACGTGACGTTCTTACATCATCTATTTCTGAGAAAAGTCACAATCATTAGCTGTAGATGAATGTAAAAGATCACACTTAAGAAGGAGCATGTTTTGCTCTTCGCATTCGAGTATATTGGCTTAGGAATAACATCTACTTTGAAAACAAAAACAAATTTTTCTCCGACTAGGAAAGAGCCTCCTCACTACTTACATTTTAAATAGTTTAATTCATTGACTTTGTTTAGTTGTCATTATTTTAAAATAAATAATAATATTTAAAAACTTCTTGAAAACATCGTCCCACCTACTTGCAAAGAATTTCAGAACTTTGACACCGATTTTTAAATTGGAGGTATGTGAGTACAAACACAAAAACGTAGAGGCACAATTAAAAGGGTTAATTATGGCTTGCTTTCCTGTGTCAACGGAAAAGCGAAATAAATTTTGAAAGCTAGTAATACACATTATTCTTTACATTTCTAATATTACTTAAGTATCACGTGTGATAAGTATCACGTGAATCGATTTAAAAAATAATATATTTTATCTTGATTCGATAGTGTATTTGACGCTTTGATAATAATTATTAGTTAAAGCTACAAAGTTTAAAATAAATCAGCAGATAACGATGGCGTGTTCTTGGTTCAGATTTACGATGAGGAGCGATAATGTTACTGTGATAATTGGCGAGACAACATTTGTAATTACTTTGTTAGTAATTTTATCACAGGGAATATATCTGATATGTCTTTTTGTGTAATAGAATTATATGTAATTGGAAATGGTTCTGTTGAAAAAATATTTTATGATAATAATAAATGTGATTTAAGTTTTGCAACGTTATATCTTAATTGTGGTCACAGATCGTTCGAAGATTTCGATTTACATGATATCGCTTTTTTAAATCACGTTATTATTTAGTTAGACGCATTCCGAAATTAGTCTATATAATAATTTCATACTACCTAAGATCCTTCATACTTACTACCGGAATTACATTTATCAATAATTTGTAGTAACAAACGTGTTAGAATTATATGCTTTGTTGCAATTTATACATATATATGTACTACAAAACACTATTATTTAAATAACATTTAATATTTTTGTAATATATAAATTTTATCCTCGTACCAAATTTGAAAGTTAAAAATAGTTGAGTTAGACTGATTCCATCGCTTTGTGAATAAATCCCATTTAGTCTTGGGGTGCAGATAAAATGAATACAATTTTTTGTATGTCTATGTTGTTATTCAAAAATCTTTTCAGAAATGAAATAAAAGTGCATAATAATGATTTGGTCTTCGCATTTCTTAACAAATAATGAAATTTTGAACCTTTGTGATTTAAAAGTAAATATTTTATATTATGTACAAGATTGAAAGTCTACACAGATATATATTTAGTCACGAATAAAACAAAATGCAGGTTTAAAGCACTAATAAAACGTACTTGTAATTGACTTAATATTTCACTCCACCGAATTACAAAACTTACTCTATAAAATCGACGTTACTATTTTACCGTACGAATTCCGTAAGAAAGAAGCAATCGATAAGGAAATTAACATCTCTGATTTCGTAAACGATAAAAATCAGGAAAATAAATATGTTATCATAATTTTCACACCCGCTTACTCAATTATAGAAACATCAAGTTTAGAGATAAGGAGACGATATTGTTGAACAGACTTAAAACATAATACAGGCCAAATGAAAAACACCGCAAACAAAATCTTATAAAAATTGAAGCAGCAATAGAATGTTTACCAACAGACTAATAGAACATTACACGTTATTTAGTCAGTATCATGGTTTAATCTACCTTCATAAACAAACCATTCATAAATCCTATTCTAAAATCCGATTACTTAACAAATAAAATTGTTCTATTGTGTTCTAACAGAACACAATGCAATAGTTACAAAAGCCGACAAAGGGAATAATAATTATTATAAACAGAAATTAGTATATAATAAAAAGTACACTTAGATTTAATAAAAAAGAAAAAATTGACATCAAGGAAATAAATAACTACCAAAACAAGTTATTTAACGAAAACTTCAAATCAGCCATCAACTAAAGCAAATATCTTCTACCAGAACCACAAAAGATATTCACCAAGCTGAGTCAACCAACTGTACCCCACCTCAAAGTTTTACGAAAGTATATTAGACAAATCACTCTATATGGCTACTTGTCAACTTTATGAACGCCCGTATAGGTTAAGACGGAAGTATGTCACTCTCAACAAAATCTTTAGCATTAAAAATAATTTAGACATCGCCAATAAAATAAATAATATCAACATTCCAAACCAAGCATCACTAGTGTCATTTAAAATTGCCAATCTGTATACCAACATCCGAGTTACTCAAACAGTGTCAATATTGGTGAAACATTTACGTTCAAACAAGAGATTGAACAATGAATCTGTCAATGAACTAATGCTCCTATTGAACGTTTGTCCAACCCAGAACAATTTTGAATTTTATATCAGATTCTAAAATCAACAACAAGTACTGGCTATGAGTTCGACATTGTTCAGCTTTATGAACGAAACCTTCTTTAAACTACATTGAGTTTACGTTTATATGACGAAAAACAACAAATACTTCAATAAAATAATTTATATTTATAGGTACTTGGGCGACATCATATGTTTTCGTTAAACGGAAACTCAAGATAGATAAATTTATCACATCTTAAACAAAAAACACTTTGATCTACAATTTACACATGATATATAATCCGAACAAAGCTTAAATTTCCTAGACTTACGTATTAATTAATCAGAACGAAATCACTTTGTTTATTATACAGAGAAAAATCTAAAGCAATCACACCATCTACGCTACTTCCTATCTTCTCATAACTTAGAAATAAGATACATACACATACCCATGATATAGAATTAAATATATAAGTAAAATCCATTATATCTATACTGTAGTTACTTCTAATGTTTCAACATATCCATAATTGACCAAATAAGTAAATTTAAAAATAAACGTCATAATACAACAAACCCTAGCGTTTCGAAGATATTCCATAAACAAGGTTATAAACTACCATAAATAATATCCCATAGTGTAGATAAAATGTTAATACTATCAAAAAACAGAAATTCGAAAAACAGAAAACAGATAGCAACGGTATCTATCATTTCCATATATCTAATACTTCATGCAATGAAGGTTCAAAAGTTTGTGTAGGACAAACAGGACGATCATTCGAAAGACATACCCACATCCAAAGCATATATACCCACCATCATGAAAAAGTAGAATCAAAACGCGCTTAATACCTAATAGATACTAAACATAGTTATAGAGACATACATTTAGATTTAAAAATACTACAACACTGAAAAAAGTTTCTTTAATGAATGCATTAACAATTACCATATACACAAATTACAGAAATCTAACCCTTATCACCTACTCAATAATAAATTACAATTTCAATCCCATACCATCTTTGATTTGGTAAATCAAACAGAAAATAAACCAACGCTGATAAGGCCTAATACGCTGTCAATTAATTGCACCCCTCTCGTCAACAATGAATTAAACTTATTAGTATATATTATATTAACGTATGAATTATTAAACTTATATGCAGCTTAACTTTATAGTTGGTTACTTACTTCTTTGATTTATTTCAAAAATCAATTTTAGAAATATGCAACTAAATCACTGAAATAAAATAATGGAAAAAAATCATCAACATCGGTCCGGTAAGATTTGCTTGTAGTTACTCTAATATAATTGTAGGCAAATTTATTTTTTTGTCAATTTTTAGACTTAGATTGGTTTCCATCTCTAGTTTTAATACCGTCTATACATTTTCGATAGCTGGAAAAAGTTGAAATACTACACCTAAAAAGACTGGATACTATTTAGTAACAGCATAAATATGTCTAGCTTTTATCATAATAAATGTACGCAGTTTGAGTATTTAATTAATTTAAATGGATAAAGTGTGAAACTGTTCATTAAAATGTTTTTATAAAAGCAGCATAAAAACATATATTGGATACCGTAAACAGGAATATTATATTGGTAAAGTTCAAGCGGTAAGTTGAGTACCGTAGTAAGTAAATATTAATTAGCTGCAACTTTCTAGCTAAACAAAATATATTTTTTTAATAGCACGTAAAATATTCCAATTATAAACGTTTAGTTTAATTGTTTACATGACTGTTAATGGTATTTGACTTCTTTTATAACTGAATAAGTAAATAAATATAACAAATTCAAATCACAATACAAAAATGAAGAACACTTATAAAACATATTATAACACTTTTACCAAATATCGTAAATACTAGACAAAGACCTTTGATATAACTCACACTTATTCATGGAAAGTATCTGTTGTTGGTTTATATATGTTATTATAAACATATAATTAACACATGAACTGAAGTACACAGTTTAATTAAAGAGTATAAGGCCTGATTTGTTTCCACGGAAAGAAACAATACACGGGAGATTAAAGGGAGGTAATAATTACCATCGCTCTTGGGAAATTTATTCAAACATACAGTATGTCAAAATCACATATAAATGAGCAATTGAATTCACTGCCAGTCACATTGTCTTTATTCCGCAAAAAGGTCACTTTGAGTTTGAAGAACAGCGAAAAACCATATAAAGCCATGTTGGGAGAGAGCTCTAGGTTCCACATGATTTGACACATTTTTGTTTACGAAACTCAGTATACTTGCAAGGAAAGAGATCTGGGTTGTCATAATGAAGCTGCCTTTTGTGCTGAACATGGCAAAAGCGGCGACATGAACTCCGGGTAGTACAAAACGCTAACTGGTTTTGTAAAGAACGTCCTCATTTAAGTTAATGAAAGTCGTTCACCAACTCGCATCTATAATGTTGGGGTCGGGAGGTTAAATTTACTACTGTGGCTATTTCAATTTGGTCTGTATGTCATATCTGTACACCCAAGAATTCAGGAAATTTATCCATCATCCCTGTCTTCCCGGAAATTGGAGTTCGCCTTTTGTGTAGTTAAGCATGACATACAGACAGAAATGCTTATACAATGGAGTAGTTTAGAGATTAATTTTGTGAACAATCCCTACATTACAGAATCCTTAATTAAATTTGAAGGTACAGTGCATGTGCTTACTTTAGCGACATCACGATTTAACTAACACGACATCGGAGAGTCTAAGTGTGTGTTACCGCTTAAACGATTGTGACGTGTAACAGATTTTCCTTAATCTATGTAGATCTACTTTTATTAGAATAACATGAAAATAAATAATTTAAAAACAATTTAAAAAATACGTGTTATAATAATTGTTAGAAGCATACAATATCTTATTTGTTTTTTAGGCTTTAAATTCTATATCCTGTAATCACCAGAATCAATACATAAAAACAATAATCATAAGTCAGTATCGCTACAATTTCGTCCATCCTACAGAGATTCATATACTCTGGCGCTATTATTAAAAAAATAAATAAATTGAATATTTCTTCAGCGCAATGCTGAAGTCATTTCATCCAAGCAATAAATCATTGTCACGATTTAAAAACGTCTGGTGAAACTTATATTTCAGTAGATATTTTGCACCGAGGACAATCTCAAACTTCCCCAGTGTCGACTTTACTCCTATCTCTATAATTCAAAAAGGATATATTTATTATTATTTATATATTTTATTACAATGAAAATTAATCGATTATAAGTGATAAGTTATTTTGCTTCTGTGTAACCTATTTCTGATTTGGTAAAAACTTTATTACATGAATCCTCATTGTGTTCTAATTGTATAAATTCAATTCTAAAATTTTAATGTGGATTTTTAATTTTTGACCGATGAAAATATCTGAGCTGCTAAACCTTCATTAACTTAATACTCATTTTGTTTTAACGGTATACCTATATATTATATATATATATATATATATATATATATATATATAATTTAATGTGATTTTTTTCCCGTCTAATAAAATTCCTGAGCAGATAAAAAGTGTTTTACTTTAACACTTCCTATTATGTTTTAATTGTATACCTTCAATTCCAAAAATTCTGAAATTTTAGTGTGGTGTTTTATATTATGGCCAATGCAAATTTCACTTTAAAAGAGAAATTTTGTTAGATGTACTGAACTGCTTATGGTTTGTACTGCAATGCCGAGTGAAATTCTACAGTGTTACAGTCGGCAAAGCTTCTTGCATTAAGTAAGGTTTTAATATCAGTCCACGTCCTATGTGTCAAACCACGACTCTTTGCGATGCCATATTTTACTTTCTACTTTAACTCCTTACTTCGGTAGAAATAATAAGGGTACTTTTAGACCGTAAGGGGGTCTTTAATTTACCATCTCTAACAGTAAATTATTAAATCGTTCAATCGTTAATTAAATCATTAACGATTGAACGATGACCTATGAGTAGTATCGTATGTAGCGCCATTTTGATGAATTGGTCCTTGATAATTTCGTAACCTTAGTTTTTAAACGTGAAAATATGGAAATATTTTTATTTTGTGAAGAATGTGATGTCCAAAGTGTTCTCTTATTCACGCCAAAGTTTAAGTATCACAACCCGCTATGAATTGTCGCCAGGTTACAATTCACCCAGAGTGTTCTTTTTGTGAAGATGTTGGCCTAGTGGCACAGAACGCTAGCCTTAGCATCAACGTATCACACACAAAAAAAGAAATTTAAAAAATTTCTAAATAAACTACCGCACTACCTTAAAATGTTGCATCTTGGTCTCCAACAGCTGTGCTTAAAATCGTTGTTGATCATCTTCTGCGTATTTTCCGCTACAAGAAAACTTATTTTTTAATTTAAGAACGTAGTTTCCTAGAGATATCGTTATATTCATAATACTCGTCTTTCTTAACGCACCCTTCGGTTCTAAACGGTTATTTCGTAGCTGACCGCTTGAGCTTGAACTTGAATTTGAACTGCCGCCTTCATTTGGGAGTAGTCAAGGGTATAAAGCCCTTCCACTGAATTCATAAATTGATACAAATTAAATTACAGCTCTCCAAAACAATAACTTTACAAAAATAAATCAATCATTTCATAAATTACGAAAGAAAATAAATTGCAAAACTAGTTTTTGGTTAAAAACTGTAGCTAATGACAAACACACTTATACTTATATAAAAAAAGAAACATTACACCAAATATAAGCTCAACATGAAAACAATAGAGTTCCACATTACACGCAAATATTGCTCCACCAACAAAAGCAATAATAAATATACTTTAAAGTAATTAAACATCCTCATGCTGTTCGTCCAGGAAATGTACCGCTAACTTTAGTTTAAATATTGATAAATTTGAACGTTTCCTCATTGTTAAAAGGCAGTGAGTTCCACAATCTACAGCAAGAAACTGTAAGATTTTATTGATGGTGGAGGCACTGTAAGGGGAAATTGAAGGATCGACGTTGAAGAATACATTTTCAGATACATCCGACGTAAAACTGAAACATTTTGAAAATTGGAAGTAAGATTACTTTTTTAAATAAGAAATAGTAGATTCAACAATAACTTACGACTGCGAGGTTCAAGTTTAAGCCATTTGAACCGATTATAATAAAAATTAAATGATGATTACAACCCATCAACAATACAAAACATCGTGGTCATTTTGTAATTTTAGTGCCAGTTCCGCTGTTAAGTTATTGTAACTATACAACAATAATCTTACTTCTTGTTCGTGTATCTGGTATCAGGTGATACCAGCCACATGGTGTCTCTCATAAACAAGGGCAGCAATCCGCTAAAAGGCATTGTCCGTCAGTACTCTTTCAAGTGTGCATTCTAGTTTAAGTTTAGCCTTCAGTATCTCTCTAGCAGCATTTCCTGGACCAGGGTACTGCAGAAGAATATGTTGGAGGGTTTCTTCTGGTTCTTGGCAAATGAAACAGATGGGGGAATTATCAATTTCAAAGCGGTAAAGGTATGCCTGTGCGACAATATGTCCGGTTCTTGCCCTGGAAGCAAAAGTAGACACCGATCGAGGGATTCCCCTGTAGATGCTAAAGTTCTTAGGAGTTTTCTGAATTGAGTGTAGATTGCGACCTTTTTCCTCGTTGTTCCATTGTACAACCCATTTAGTTTTAAGAGTTCTATCACAAAGGGCAAAAGCGGTATGCTTCTTGATGGAACCGGGCCCAGGTCAGCAACAATCCTAGATATTTTATTTGCTTTTTCATTAACCCGCACACAACAATGTCCAGGAACCCATTGAAACCAACTATCTATCAGCATAGAGTGAATATCGCAAACTCTCCGATAGTAGTTCGATGGTTTGTACTGCTTCAACAGTTGTAACGCGCTCATAGAGTCGCTGAAAATACAAACATCTTGCTCTTCTACACCGGTGATGTAGACTACAGCATCATCAATCGCTAGCAAATCCACGTTTGTACTTGATGTAGAATGTGCGGGCACATAGAATGACTCGTTGGTATCGTCTATAAAATATCCTGCTCCAGAATTTGAAATGAGTTGGTTCAGCTAGCCATCTGTAAATATTTTGAGGTAGTGCTTGTAGTGGTTGTTGATAGCTGCTAACGCGGCTGTTCTCTGAGGGAGGTTTTTCTTCGAGATGTTTCCAGGTAGGTGTAGTCTTATATTGGGAGAGCAGATGGTCCAAGGAGGGTCCCAGTTTACAATTAGGATCGTATCAGGTAGGATTTCAATGAAAGAACATGTGCGGTGGTGAAAGGAATGTTTATGCCGGGATATCTGTATTTCGGGCTCACTACTGAAAACCAGCTGGGGAAACGACAGAACTTTTAAATGCCAGATTATTCTGTCAAGATGAATGTCCAAAGGTTCGATGTTCAGCTCTATTTCCATTGCATGTGCAGGGGTAGTTTTTGGACAGCCTAGGAAGAGTCTTAAAGCTGAATTCTGAATGCGCTTTAGTTTGTCTAGGTGCACGTTAGCTGCAGAACTCCAAACTTCTGCGCCATACACCATTTTAGATTTTACAAACATTGTGTTTAGTTGTCTTAACATCATTGTCTCTGCACCCCATTCAATATTTGCTACTGCTTCCAACAAGTTTAGTCTGCTCAAACATTTTTTTGACACTACTTCTATGTGGGTTCGCCAAAGCAATTTAGGATCTATTGTTATTCCTAAGAGTCTTGTGTTCGTATTAAATGGGATAAGTGTTTCCTCTAACTTCAGATGTGGTATAAAATTCGTTGTTGTAAAAGCTGAGCATTCGGTTTTGGATAGTGAGATATTTATACTCCATATTTTTGTTCATGCATTTATATTGTTTAGAGCTTCTTGTACATTTTGTGTGGCTTTTTGATGGTCTCTGTCTGAGCTGCATATAGTGATATCATCAGCAAAAATCCAGTGCAAAACCACTATAAATTGATTCTGTAAAATGCAGTAGTGCATCAACAGTGCTCCTTCTTGGTCTGTATCCATATTGCTTGGAATGCAACCTTTCTTCACTTTCCAATCTCTAGACCAACCGGTTGTTGATGATTCATTGCATAAGTTTTCCTAGGCAAGATGTTAGAGCTATAGGTCTATATGAAAAGGTTTGGTAGTTTGGGGGTTTTTGGGGCTTCAATATGGGAATTATAGTCGCAACTTTCCAGCTCTGATGGATGCTTCCCGTACACCAGATACTGTTGAAATTAGAAAGGATCCGATGATATAGTTCTGAGGTCAGATTCGACAGCATGAAGTTGTGAATGTTATCCTCTCCTGGGGCAGTGTTACGTAAGATACTGCCTGTGAGATTTCATCCATTGTCAATGAAGAGTCTGCTATGTCTCTGTGTAGACATAGGAGGTCAAGATTGCATGAAAGATATTGTTCTTGTCGAGTCTGGACTTTTGGGTAAGATATTGTAGATGTTGACCTCCCAGCATATACCAGGCTGAAACGGTTAGCCATGTCTTTATCTTCCATTATAATTAGGTTGTCTTGGGTTGTGATGTAGTCTATTTTGGCACTATATCTTCCTTCAATACTCTTGAATCTCTTCCAATCCGTGGAGGATGGTGTAATAGAGTTAACGGAGTTGACAAACTCTCTCCAGTTGTTGCGTTTCGCCTGTACCACAGCTCTCCTGCACAATGCACTCGCATGATTAAACGCCCTTCTACTTCTTGGATCTCTCTTCTTCATCCACAGTTTTCGGGCATTTTGTCTATCTTTTTTAGTTTGGTGAGAGCTTATGTTTACCAGATGTTCATTGGGCGTGTTTTCCTATTTTATATTTTGGGAATGCTTGCTTCTGCCGCAAGTTCAATTGATTTTTCTATGTTTATTTGTTGATCTGAGTCTTGAAACTTATATTCACTCAGCTTTTTTCCTAAACAAATCCCTGTCTGCACTCTTAGTCTTGTATATCGTTTGTTGATTTGGGTCCTTACCTTTCTTGGCCGTATTTGAGTGGTGTATTTTGAAGTGTATTGGAAAGTGATCACTGCTTAGGTCAGGTCAGACACAAGGGAGAGATCGATTGTACTGATACAACAATAATCAAACGAAGGAAATATTAGCGATTCAACATTCAAAGCTCTCACCTTAGTGAAAAAATATCTTGTTATAGACAGAGACAATTTAATTCGACAAAGTAAGAATGTTATTGAATAAAATAACACAATTTAATTACCTCTTTACGAACCTTAGGGTAAAATTACCTACTTTAAAAACTTTAAAAGAGTTTAAAACAATTTTGTTAAGAAAACGCAACTATCTAATTAAAATTACACAAGTTTTCCTTTCATTAATTTGGTGAACAACCAAAGTGTTAGAACACATCGATTGTAACTACAATTTTAAGTTGTAACACTTTATTTGTAGTACACAATTTTAAACCTATCTTTAATACAAAAATTGGTATAAGTAGAAAGTTGTTGCAATGTCTGTATCTAAAATATTGGCGGGATTATTTGTGTGGTTTTTTAAAAGAAACCTTTGGTAATGTAAAGATTAGTATCAAATAAATAAATTGTGTCATTTAAAAATAAAAATTATTGAATATGTTTACTGTCCCTACTTTAAAACAATGTAATAATTCTTAAACGTAACTTTTGATTTTTTTTACACATCTTAAGGTAAATAATAAAATGATAAGAAATTCCTTTTTTCTGTTTTTTGACAATATATCAGTAGGTTGTAAAAGGTTGGTACTGCATTAATCAATGATTTCCTAGTCATATAGTGTGCCTCTCTTCGAATTTTATTTTGCAAATCATACACCAAAACCAGCTCTGTAAGTAGTCTGAATAAATTTACACGAATTTACGAAGTTGGAAAGTCCTTTTGAAACATCCAGTATAAACTTAAGTTCCATTCAGAAATGTCTCTTGTCATTTGAAATTTACCTATTTTTAATAAAAAGACAATAAAACTAAAATCATTTTAGTAAAGTCTCCTGCATGAGAAATTTAACCTTACTGATGAAGAAAAAATAAACATAAATTCAATTATGTAAAGTCACTTAAAGTTACAACATGAAATTTACATTTTTTATTGATAGACAAGACTGTAAACCTAAATTATTCTAAGTAAACCCTGTAAATTGAAATTTACCTTTTATTGATATAAAATGTTATAAACGTAAATTCCCTTTAGTAAAATCTCATGTAATTTGAAATTTTCTTTTTGTTGATGGAAAAGACTATACAATTAAAATTCTCCAGAATGAAATTATAAGTAGAATAATGACGGTGTGATGTTGCTCAAACACTATTTCTGTACTTGGAACCGTATCATGTACGTGAACGAAATTACAAATTATTGCCACCGTATTACATCTAATTAATTTGCATCAATTAATTAAAATACAGTTTTAATCTAGCCCCTCGTGACCTAGAGAGTTCTTAATTAGGTTTCATAACCCTAAGTTAGGTGAAATTTATATATTTTAAAGTCAGAGCAAAGCTGGCGATTATATAGTTGTGACCACCTCGGTTGTTTACTTACAGTGAATATAGGTTGGATGGATCCAAAGAATACAGTATTGAGTTAGGTACCTCTCTTACATCTTCCTTATCAGGTTTCTAATGACCAATTTATGACTTCTTCCCACTCTCACGTCATTCGAGGGCTAGAGGTCATTATTTTATACAATTATTATTATTATTTAAGGCGATGATGACCGAGAGGTTTTTAACCTTTAAACAAGAGGACCCGCAAACGTAAACACCAATGGGTTGTTTGTAATTACTGGACGTTACGTTTTAAATGATGGTGATGCTTGATGGTTATTTGTTTGGTTTCTTTACCAGTAAAGTTAGTTGTGATATTTCTAAATGGAAAACGAGTTTATATAAATTTCATATCTTGAGGTTCTATAACATGTTAGCAATAGCTTATTTTATGTAGCTTAAAAATAAACACCAAATGTTTGCACAACATAATTTTGAGTCCTATGTCCGCCTGTAAATTAAACATTTGCTAAACTTTATAATGATAGTTATTACAGCATATTCTTGTGATTTTTGAATGAGAGAAAGTTTGTAGGACATATTTGTCAATATCGTATTCATACATGAAATTGTTTCTTTACACAACATACAAATTTAAATTATTGTCGTCTTAGTATGTTATCCTAAAATAAAATTGTTAGTTTTTATTAAGTTTGTATTTAGTTTTTCTAATATTGATGAATAAGGTTCATTTGACACGGGATTGTTTAGAACTTTTGATCAATGTATACATGTGTCTATTTAACTTATGGAAAACTTATTAAACCCAGTCCTAACAAAACTTAATTTTCCCCATACCCTAGAGAGTAGAAATCATTAAAATGAGGAATTGACAAGTTTTGTCGGTTTAACCTTTCTTAAAACAATGATGAAACAAAAGTGACAACTGGGAAGCTATAATACAGAGTGATTAAAAATACGATTGAACTCGAGAAAATAACAATTGTGTTCGATTTTTTTTAAAGGTTGGTGATATAGCTGTTTAATAACCCATACAGTTGTGAAAAATTGCAAATAAAAAAAATACTGTTAAGGATTTAAAAAAAAATGGTCATCTTAAAAAATATAATGTTTTAATATTTACGCTTAATGATAAAAGTAAATTAATTTTAAACATTCATTAAATATATAAATATTAAAAAAATAAATAAAATCTACATAATCTATGACGGGGCCAGGGTTGTTTTAATTTGTTTACTAACAACTAAAATTCTGGCGACAAATAGTTTTATATTACGATTTTGAATTATTGTGTTGCATAGCTTGTTTATCGGTTTTTGAAACATTTAATTTGTAAAAATAACGGCTTTTAACACCTACAGTAATATTTTAAACAGGTAAATTTAAAAAATCTATAAAATAACGTATAATTTTAATTGATTTAAAAGATTAGTATAAAGAAATAAAACGTAAATTATGTTAATAAATAAACCCGAAGGACAAATGCAAATCGTTAAGTTTTTGAATGTATGTTTGTAGGAAACAATTTCTTTATGTACTTCTTAGATACAATCATTTTCAAAAGTATGGTAGCTTAAATTCGAATCCCCCTCTCAAAATGTTAAAGATTCATTTATTAACTCCTAAATATTAAATTCTCTGTACTAAGGTAGACTACTGAAAATTAATATAAAATAATTCCAAACACTCTCGTAAAAACTATTTTAACTTTAATATTTTGAGACATTGGGGTCTTAAAGTTTCTTCAAAAATTATATGAATTAAAACGCTTCAAATATACATTTGTTGAAATGTATATTGGTGTAACGTTCTATAATTAAATGAAAACAATCCAAGTGTGTGACATGTTATATTATCCAGAATTTAGCGGATACGACTAACATCTATCAACATACTCCCATTAGCATAACCAAGACCAAAAATAATATATCTCACCATCTTCCCAAAATGTATATATTACTTTCTACACGAAAAAAGAAAGAAATTGACTTATTTACTGACTTTTATGATATATATTTCTCATGGGAGGAATTTCTTATAGAAGGGATTCTTCCTTGTGAACTTTAAATTTATAAAATAAATATATATAAGTATAGTACAATATATATATATATATATATATATATTTTATAAATTGAAATAGAGCCTAAAGTTACACCACTTCTACAATAAATTTTCTCTAAGCTTAAATACTGAAGTAGTTATAACGTTTATATTAAGTTAATTGTCATTAATCTTCACATATAATCAAAAATTGAATGAAATTGATTGAGCTGATTTTGAGAAAGTATGTTTTTTAAAAAAAATTACGTGACAAATTTTATACTTGTGGTGTAACTACAAATTTTGAGAGATAGCAACCTTTACGTTTTGTTTAGGTACTTAGTGGCTATATTTGAGCAAAATCTGATCAATATCTTTTCAGCCGATTTTGCGAATTTTTAATTTTGTATATTTTGTTTCATGGCAGGTACTCCAAGCTTTGTGTTATCGAAAACAATTACCCAATTTATGACAACATAATGTATGACAAGATTTGAAATCCCATAGCTTAAAATAAGCCCAATTTTAAACTTACTTCTATTTATCAGTACTAAAATACAACTGGTAGAAAAGTACATCAGTTAGTGTATTTTGAAAGGCTTATGAGATAGATTTGTTAACCAATTATTTTGAATATAAAATATAAGTGTTGTTTAGGCTGATAACGCGAACAGTCTGGATTTTAAACATCACGAATTTAAACATCTCCTATTATTTGCGTACATTCCTTTCAATGGACGCTTTCAATAGATTGATTGTTGCAGGTTTTGTGCTATAAAACTTATTTTTGATTAGTCCAGTGGCGTATGTTCTGCCGTTGATTAATCAACGGACAGAGTCAAGTAAATAAGAGACGTCTGGGAAATATAATAAACAAGGATGACTTGGAGTAGTATGGAAACAGTTGCTGTTGGAATGCAGGAATTAAAGGTGAATTAGAGCAAGTAAAAATAGATTGGTTATAAAAAGGAGAATGATTTTGTGAGGTAGAATCTGACTTGAAATTCGCGGAGGTAAAAGTGCAGAGGCCGGACGTGAATAACTAGTGGAGAAGACGTTGTGCCAGACGATGAAGACATGGGGAGAGGTGAAGGCAAATGCAAAAGATAATTAATTTAAGGTAGAATTTATTCCTATGATCTACTACGTTCTTCATACGAATAAAAAGGAACGACATAAGTCAAATAAGTCGATTACACCCAACGCCGATAATCCACATGACGTTAGTAAGTGTACGTGGCGTTTAACCTGTACATGTGTGTTTTGAGATACCCCGCAAGTACATCTGTGATGATTAATTAGGCTATTTAAATTAATGTGATCCCATTGTATATATAGTATTCTTTGAAACTGTGCTTCATCCGAACTTCTTACTAGGTACCAGTCACAAATTTAATATACCTGTCAAGATTATTTCATGTAAGCCGCGGTGTAATGCGTGAATACAACTTTTCCAATCAAAACCTAATTGACGCTTGACATTGGGAACTCTATTCTTGGACCGCTTCCAGAATAAATTCCCTTGGGGATTGGTAGAATATTTCTAGAACAACCCATTTTTACTTCTTTAACAATTCCAAATTATTTCAAATTGATCAAAATGCACATGTTTAAATTTTACTGATATTCATGATGCTGAAATATTGTAATACTTTAGAGTAGTATATGCTCATTATATTAGTTTCTTATGTTATCAGTGTACTTAAGGCAGATACATAATATACCCAAACCTCATTGATTATGTTAAACAATAAACATTAAACACCACTATCAGTTAATGCAAATAACCTTCATGTAAGGGAGCAGGTGATTTACGTCATTCCAACTTTAACCTTGACTCCACTGAAATACATGTAGTTATGCAATATATCGGTGTTAGTGTCTCGTTAATTGTCAGTTCTAAATTTTTGAACATTTTCCTAACATTATAAACCTTGATTTCCACACTGATGGATAAATTAACCAGACCCTTTTAAAATGTAGGTGTTTATTACCGAAGTACTTTTTATTAAATTCCAGATAAAAATTACTGGAAGCAATAAACCAACAGAATGTTTCATTTAAAAAGGATTACATTTTTACATAATATATTTTGTTTGGCTAATATATCAAGAATTGTGAATACTCATATTGTTACTAGAAGGACATGACCAAGTTGAAATATTCAGTTGTATAAACAAATTGTTTAAGCTCAATAAAAATGTGTCTAAAACTACACAAGAGGTTACAGGATAATTAATTATTCGTAAACTCCCTTGGGGAAGATACTGGAGACTTCTCTTGATCTCGTCAGTTACTGTAGAAGGCGTGTTTCAACTACAATATGCTGCATTGGTGGATTAAACCTCAGTCCTCCAAGTGTTTAATAAAATAGGTTAGGATGTCTACACCGTTTGGTCTGCATAAAGAACTCAATTGCTTTTAAAAGCACTACTATAGAAGCACTGTTGTGCTTAGCGTTACCTGACCATCATTGAAGGAGAAAAATTAGCTGCTCTCAGAATACAGTGTTCAGGTATGTCGAGGTATAGTATATATATCACTAAAGGATAGAGCACATTCCGAACTCACGAATCCTAAGTTCCTCTACTGACGATGAAGGATGACAAAAGTGATACACTTTGACATACATATTAATAATACGCGTTCCAACTGTACGGATGGATTGCGTACCGTTGATGAAACGAAAACGAAAGGTTACGCCAAACCGAGTAAGGTTAGCTTAAAAACGATTTTGAGAAAATCCGGAATATTATTCCAAGTTGAAGAACTTCCGATACTAGAATGTGGAAAATTCACCTTAGCAAGAAAACATGCAAATGAACGTATCTCTTCATTACTCGAATGGGAATATTACCAGTCCTTAGTGAAACAATTGACCCTCAATTACAGACGGACACATGTAATTGCTGGAGAGAGACGTCAAGGGGAAAAAGCTATGGTTTATTGTAAATACACAACAAAATATCTAGATTTATAGTCCCTAATTAGAAAAAATCTCGATCCTTGTAACTGGACATTGAACATTAAATATGCACATGATCACCTTGAATATAACTCATTACAATTAGTAATGCAGGCCGTTCTGTCAGTACATAGAGACTGTATAATAAATGCTTTTGAAGTGCGAGGTACTGGAGCAAGTAAAAAAAGTAATCCAATACTACAAAAGAAAATGATAAACTGGCAAAGTACCTTCACCATAATCCTTACAAAGCTCCCTGGACCAAATTTTTTAAATATATAGAAATTATTTTAGCCTCAAGTGTCCAGAAAATAAAACAATTAAATTATGGTATTACAGTATTCAGTGCAAACTTAGTGGAAGGGAAGGGAAATCCCAAATAAATAGGGTTGTAGATGAAACTACATTCACATTATTAGATTTAGCTTGATACCACATCGTTAGTATAGGTAGTAATTGGGTCTTTAAGGATTTAAGCAATAACTTATTACAATTGTGTCTTTCGCGTTGACCGTAGAAACCCAGATAAATAGTTGAAAATTTATGTTAAAACGCTGCTGCATGTGTGCAGCCTTGTATAAAGTTTAACATAACACAAGGAATAATTATTTTACAGCCGACTTGGGGGATTATGCCATGTTAAAAAATTGTTTTTATTTTAGGCGTAATATTATGAATAAACAAAGTGCTTTTTTTAAAATAAAAGAATCCAAGAGGACAAATTATCTTGCTGACATATACGATAATATATGATTAAATCGTTTCCACCCCTGTCACAACTCCTTCATTTTGCAGCAGCTGATACGATTATTAGTGAAACGTATACCACTTTATATTTTAATTAATAAAACTGTTATGAAGTTCAGTAAAGTATCTGCAATAATAACATTTTAAGTATTTCGGTCCCATATAAAATGAGGGGGGGGGGAGGGACACGTACAAAAGATGAAAGAGACTCGGGTCACAAAAGAGACTTTTTAACTTGATATAGAAATGGTAAAAGTCCGATTGGGAAGCCAAGGTTAGGACGATGGTGTGGCAAGGGTTGAGTCTATCTTCATTTAAAAAACGAAACTAGAAAGGGGAGGCCACAATAATATGTAATTAATGTAGGCATGCAATTGAGGAAGCTAAGGGATAATTTGAGCTATAGAGATGTTCAAGAAGAAAATTGCTGTTTTATGTCTATTTCTTAAAAAAATTATAAATGTTTTACATATTTATGGTTTTCAATTTATTGTACACATAATTTTAATTTAATTAGTTCAACAAAATTGATTTAAAAATAATAACAACAACATTAATTTATAAAACATATTTTAACGTATATTATATTATTTGTTAGTGATATACATAATTATGTTTTATAAACAACTAAGTAACAAGTAATGGGAATATTTAGATTTATCAACCATTCCTGTAGTTTTACATTTGAAAGTAACCTACATATTACCTCAATATATATTTCAATCTTTAATAATTTTCAGTGTTTAATTTTAACCGATTTGGCTGACATTTTACAGCCAGCTATCAAAAGTAGACCGTACACATTTTTCTCACATGAAACAAAATGGTAGCTTTTCCAAAATGTTTGTGTAATTTATTTTACAGAAAAACAACTATTACCAAGAAATTACAGTACAGTATAACCTTCTGTCTTTTATTTATTATAATTACTACTTTATAAAAATATTTACGACTTGGGCTGATATAAATTTTCAAAATTAATTAGTATTGAATTATTGTAAAATATTTTCTCTAGTCTGAATTAAAATACCAAATATGAACAGAAAATAAAAATTTGTAGAATCAAATACGATAATTTTACAAGGCGAACTAACATTTAACATCAGTTTACAGTGAAAAATGAAAGTCCCAAACCTCACTATCTCTCTTTACTTTTATTAATAATTGGCAGAAGACATGCTAACTTTGAAATCTTAATAGGCCTATTTTATACTTTCTCACATGTACGTTATAGAGAGTAAGTTAAGTAATGGGCTAACAAAACGAGTTATTGTTATCTCGGAAATATCAATTTTGACTTCTCTTGAGCCAAAAAATAAATTTGATTTTAAAACGATCTTTGTCTGTCTATCTGTCTTCTGTTGCATCTTAAACGAGTTGACTGATATTCATTAAAATAACAAAACTCAAAATTTCGATTATATCAAAATCGGATTTTATAATATTTAGTTAAAATTAAGTCTTTAAAGACGGACCAAAAGTATATATATATATATATATATATATATATATATATATATATATATATATATATATATTAGTTATCATGTTAAAATATCAGTTTGGGAGTTATGAAACCGACATAGTGGTTACATTGGAAAAAAAAGAAAAGAAAAAATCGGATATAGGGCCGTTATATAATACCTAATTTCTCAAAATCAGTTTTACCAATTTTGTTCTAACTTTGATGATATATAAAAGAACGATATGACAATGCAGAGAAAACTATATTTTAGGACAAATGGTAAAAAAAAAACGAAAATGAACCTTATCTGCCACCATAAAAACTTCAAATGCGCATACGATTTATGTTTAGTCAAAAAGAGGTTAGCCTTTCTTATAAATGTATTAACTAATAAAAATGAACAGATTTATTGTTTAATATAAAATTAAAAAAACATGACCTTACATCCATAAAAATACGTCAAAGTAGAACAGAATCATTTTTGGAAGAGAAGAGACGAATATTATTTTTGGGTAGCGTGAGAAAGTTGGTGCAATGTTCATGAACTGTACATTGTTATAACTTTGTCACCCCTTACAAGGAGGGGATCTGTTTTTGAGTCAAATGTAGTATTTGAAATAATAAAGGGGTTTTGTTTTTTTCTGTCAAATTACAAGTTAATGATACTTTAAATTTAAAAAAAATTGACATTGGATATATCGTTTAACAGTTGTTACTGATTGTTTATTATGTCTAAAATTTCTTAAATAATAATCAAGTCAACCAAAATGGATCAATATGTACAAAGTGTTTTCTTTTTTCTTTCTTACAATTAAGCCGATATTTTTAAATAGCAAAATATATAGAAAACATCATTCATCTAATTTGATTTCAAATAAATAAGATAACACTGGAACTTTATATATATATATTATATATATATATATATATATATATATATATATATATATATATATATATATATAAACATTTTTGAACCAACTCACTACCATACGAAAATGTGTTTTTCGAGCACCGAATATAAAACAAATATTTTCCCACAATTAGTTACATGCACGTTAGAGTTTAAACCAACTTTATATCTCCTGCTGGTTTTCTGTATTCAATTTTGGAAGGATGCTGCAAATAACTCAGTACATAAACATATAAAATATATCTTTAAGATACTCAGAAGTGTATCGGAAATCAGAGTTCCCCTATTTGTTAAAAAAGGAAACACTTAAAGTGTATTATATTTAGTTTACGTTCTATAAAAGATTAAACTTCAAAAGAACCTTATGTGAGTTTTTTTTTTTTTTTTTTTTTTTTTTTTTTTTTTTTTTTTTTAAGTTTACTATTAAAGAAAAAGAAGTAGATATAAGCAACAAGCAGAACTAAGCAATGTTTGTCCTACTATTGTAACACGTAAGAGCGTATGGTATGTTCAAAGGCAAACCTTAATTATATTACCTAGAATTTTTCTATGTACATTACACAATCATTAATGTACTGTTTACTTTTAGTTTAACCTAAAAAACACTTTCTTTATCCCATAACTTTATTTACAGTAGTTTGACACGTATACAAGTGTTAAATAATAACTACAGGTTATGGTTTGAAATACCTTATGTGTTTGAATTAAGGTATTTACAAAATACAGGGGAGTGAATAGTCTCTGTGGACCTCATGATCAATATACAGAAAACACGTAACCTGTTTTAAATATTATTTTATGGCAGTCGGCTACCAATCAGCCATATTGATTAGATAGTGAAACATTTGTTTCCGTATGATGGAGAGCATACACAAGATATTCAATAATGATTACAGGAACAATTCCCGAAGACCAAGGTGCTAGTAGTGTAATGCAGTGAGGTAGTTAATTAAAAAATCCCGATATACAGTGTCCGTGTGTGACGCTACCTGATCTGAATAACAATAAATACTGATGAAAGAGAAAGTGTTAGCTATGACAAACGTAATTCTTCAAAGATCGAAGAATGTCATCATGGAATCGTCCTTGATATACATTTGTAGAGATACGTCAACGGCAAACACAGTGTATAGATGAACACAATGTCTTTATTATTACTCTTAAGTGTGCTGTAAAATAAACATAACGTGAATTATTCCCAATTTTGAAATTGTATTATATAGATTAAAATGATCAAAGTTCAAAGTTACTTATTATTTTAAGACTGAAAACCACTGAAGAAGTTATTAAAAGGGTCTTAAAGTTAGCTTAAATAAAACGTAACAATTGTAATATTATGGTTACGTTTAATTAAACAACATGGATAAAAATTTGGGAACATTTTCTATTGGTTACCAACATACTCTGTAGATAGAATAATGTAAATACCTTTTAAACTCCGTTTATTTTATACTTCTATCTCTTACATAAATAAAGTTATTAAATAGTTACCATAATTTTAAGACAACTTTTAAATAAGAAAAATAAATTTAACTTATTGTTAATATATCGAAAAATTCTAATAACACAACTTGTGAATGAAAACGAAATAACTCAGATATAACCTTTATTACATCCGTTTTGTGGTAGGAAGATTTAAAACACTACCATTAGGAATTTCAATGTCTTTGGACATTAAGATGTTACAGATAAAATGGAGTTTCTTTATTGCAGTCATAAAACGTAATTGACTAAGACAATTGGCGCTTACGACAACTATTTGCTCCACTTTTAAAATAGAAGTCAAAATGAATAGTGGGAGGCGATGTACTCGTAAACTTGAGCAGATTAGATTACGATACTGTTTTTCCTGTAGGATGATGTAGATTTTCCAGCTACTTAATACTTTTATAGTTTTTCTAATTTTTTCCCAACAAAATATCCCGGAATCAAGTACATGAAGATAGTGGAAGAGAATAACAATGAATGGAATTCATCTATCAAATATAAATATATAACTGGTAAAGTCATTTTAAACTTCAAACAAACTTTATTACAAAAAGTTTAAAAGAAAAAAAAGGATAAATTTTTCATTCTAATTTTTCCTCAATCTTAAAAATATTAAATTGTAATAATTACAATATATGTAATTATCATTCTTGATTAAACGTGTATTTCAGTAATTTCAGTGTGATATGTAATTTATAAATAATAGGGGTGTATATGACAATGGATACAATGTGGGGTATACATACAGAAATAGAACAAAGTTCGATCTCTCTTGGAGAGAGATAAAGAATTTTAATAAATGCTCCTGGGGAACCTATAGAAACAAATTTCAGTTGTAATTTTGTCAAGTTATATACAAAACAAAATGAGATATAAATTTTAAATTTGTATCTAATATAAAAAAAAAAACATGTTACACATTTTTATGACGTTAAAATAATAATTTATAAATTTGAAACATTTGTGTATAAATGATTATATTATTCTCAGGATAGACATACCAACAGATTTGTTTTCAGTGGGAAGCAAACATTTTTGGAAAATAAAATACAGTATCGTGTAGTTACTATTAATCGAATTTTTCTCTACAGTTTTGGATCAAACTTAATAATTCTTAATGCATTTATAAAAGTTTTTTGGACAAATGATATATACTACTTAGCGGTGATAAAAATAAGGTAATTTACTTTTCCTAACATAATACTGTGCATTTCGTATGAAATATAAGGATCTCTCTAGTAAGGAGGGAGAGAAAAAATATTGGTAAACAAGGTTCGGACAGAAAAGATGAACGAGAGGGGTTTAACACAAGACACATAAAACAAGGCATAGACCCTTTAAGTTTGTTAAGCATGACTCACTAAAGTGAGCCTTTGAGGGTTGTAACTGGATATTACAGATCTGTACATAATTTATGTACTATAATTTACGATACGATTTATTTATCTTTTTCAATCATGAATTGTACCAAAATTGTTAGGATCTTTTGCATATGATCTTTTACTTATTGTAATTAACTATCATTATTTAATTAATTTGTTACAGAATTCAGAAGTTACATATTTATAACCCGGTTCTGTATACTACTTTTATTTTTAATATTAAAAATTAATTATATTATATCAATGTTAATAACTTTCCTGTAAAATTTAGAATATTCAAAATATTGACGATAAAATCAATTCTTATTCCTTATTTTGTTTCTAAACTTCTATCTTTCCTAATAACACAAAACAAAATTATATAGTTTTTCTTACTTTTCAAATTAGTTGGGTTTAATTTGGTGGTTATATGATAAAATAATTATTATCTTTTTAATATTCTTCACCTTACTGGAGAGCTTTTAAATAATAATATATTTAAATAATCTTTACAAGATTTAAGTATTATAATCTTTTAAATATACTTTACATAATCAACCGTATCCGGCTGTGATTAAAACTGTACTGATTTTAATACGGACGTATATGTAAAGTTATTTCCGTATAAACTAAACAAATGTTTTTTTAAAAGAAATTAAAAGTGTGTAAATAAATGTGTTGGTGTAATAAATGTGAGTCAAATACGTACTAATGTTTTAAATGATTTTATAACAAGGTTGACGAGGTATATACCGGGTGTTTGAAAAGTCTGGTACGGCTTAATATTTTACAAACCATAGCAGAAAACATCTATAAACTTTGCGCAGTGTCATATAGCAATGTAAACTATTTTTCCTTGCTATTGCCATGACATGACAACCATGGGGGGACGGCCCACGGAGGAAGTCATAGGAATCTTAAATGTAAGCACGGGTCGAGTGATACCTCATTTCAAAGAGCTCAGTTAGTAGAGTTGAATGCCGCAAACCGCATCTCAAAAGATGTATCCAATCAGAAATGGCGGGTTGTTTTAGGTACACATTGTGAAGTACATTATGCGCTGCCATTTCTGACTGGATCGTCGTATTCAGATGCGGGATGCGGTGTTTCACTCTACTAACTAATGTTTTCACTGACTTTTGTAACTAGCAAATTATTTTGTCTAGCATTAGAAAGTGACAGCATTCATAAATGGAAACTTTTCCAATAGTAAACATCCAAGTTCCTCTTAAATAAATTAGTTTAAACATTTGAAAATTATTACAGTGGATAATATCAATACTTAAGTTCTACCATTGTTTTTGTTGGTGAGATTATTTAACTTACCACTTCATTTTAGAATGAAATTATTTTTTTTTCAATCCAGTCAGAAATGGCAGCGCATATTGAACAGAAAGATCCCACCCCAAAAAGGAAAGAAAATTTAGTGAACCCTCCATTTTATTTAAGATTACACACTATCTTATTATTTTTTTTAAATACAAGAAATGCAAATAGAATATATATATATATATATATATATATATATATAAAGTTATTTTGTTGGCCAACATTAAAAAAAAAACTAATTTATTTATTTTAAAAAACATATCCAAAGAGAGTTTTTGACGTCAAATTATAAATTTAGAAAACTAACCCCTTTGGGGTCGTGAAGCCAAACATTGCTAGCATGTCCCATCCTGATAAAAATAAACAAAAAAAGAGTCTGATTTGCCATATTACATATTTTCTTTAAAAAAATTTCACACACATAACAGTTAGTTTTTCCTTCTTTTTGTCCAAGACGAGGTTTCACTTAAATATGGTTACAGTTGATACAGGTCGTTCATTCTTGGACCAGTTTATAACTGTATTCACAAAACAAAGGCAATCATTAGTAAGGCAGAAGGTTTTCATGTTTTAAAATGAAAATCAAGATTCATGTTAGGCTTTGTGCCTTCCAATTAAGTAAAAAGTTACGTTACGAAAGATGTTTTAGATTAAGTTATATACCAAGATATTTCTGTTATAAGCTACAATGTGTAAATTATAATTTAAAATATTTAAACTACAATAAATGAGGCAAATTTAATTTAAATAGAAGCAATCAATTTATTATGTAATTATTAATCATTGAAAAGAAAACCTTAACAAAAACTTACAGCCTAATTCAAAAATACAAGCAGTATGATAGCAAACTCAGATTATTGAATGAAATTATATTATAATTATAGATTTAGCAAATGAAATGAATTTTGATTACCTGGAACAGAGAATGTTGGTGCCTGAAACTTGAGACAGACCCTGACGGCACTACGAAAATGTTTCACATTTTGATTTAGAAGGACCCTTTTTACATAATTTTTGAAAGAAAACTGTAGAAAACTCACACACGTTAAATTTGTGTCATTCACATTTTATACTTTTTTTTTTTAATTTAACCTCTTACACATTTATATTTTAAATTTTATTTTAAGATCATCAGTGGAAATGTCTTGAGTCCGGACTTCGTGCATTAGAACGTAAGAGTGAGTATGGATGGCTATACTTACGGTGAATAAAGCGCATGCGCTGGGCGAATCAGCTGTTTCCCTTGTATCTTACTTGAATCTTGCCTTCGAGCTTGTTCCAATGTTCATATGTAGGATTTGTTTGCGTATGATTCAGTTTTTATTTGATTTGTTATTTTTACGAATAAATAAATAGCGGATTTGTTAAATACGTAGCGGATTTAAATAAACGCTACACAGCTTTTAAAGTAAACTCTTCAATACAGTATCTGATGGTAATGTTTCATCGTAATAGGATTTTTAAAGTCATTAAAATTGAAACTACACTGTACAAATAAATTTCAATGAATAGGTTTTTAGCTAAGGCCACAAACAAACAACACATATATATATATATATATATAACTATAACTATAACTATAGTTAATATAAGAAAAACATTGTAATTGTATTCAAGAAGCAAAACAGCTGTTGCTAAATATTCATGTGGTACATTATGTTTATAGCGGTATAATGGATGTTCTTCTGAATCTCATTAGATAGGGAAGTTTACTTGTGTGGGTAGATGAATAATATTAATAAACTAATTATAATAAAATATAAACAGTAGTCGTATTGCTAACGCTTTTCATAATTTAAGCCACAGAGCTAGCGGTGAGAGTAAACATCAGTTTTTCTTACTTTTTTTAGGCTTATATATATACATCGGTACATACATTTAATACTTCTGAGATTACAATGGATGGTATATCACATAACAATGAAAGGCACCCGTAAAGCAATTACTTTTAATTTTTTCTCCATATATATATTTAGTACAAATTTACAGTAACTGCGGTATTATCATCTACATTAATTTTACAAAACCATTAATTAATTGTATTATAACATCCAAAGAGCAAGATTTACTGTTCATTGAACCACTGATGTACAGATTATGTTATAAATAAATAATAGTTTTAGATTTCGTAATGAGAAACAGACTTATTAAATGTTCATCGTCAATGTATCAGATCCAGTGAGTGGTATTATTAAGACTCAAGACGGAAATTCCATTAGTTGTATATCCTGCTTTTTCGTCATTTTGAGTGAGTGAGATGCTTAATAATTAATTTCTCTCGTATTGTTTTACCTTTTCTTCAGTTTCCAACACTGTGTATCATTTACCTTTATTTTCAGTCTGTATTAACTAGATTATTTTATGCATCTGTGTTTAATTAATTTATTAATTATTTTTTACAATTTTATTCGTCTTGTTTTATTTATGATTTTGGAATTTTTCGTCTAAATTGGTTAGTCTATGTTAGTATTACTATATTTTAAATTATATTTAAAGTTTTGATTATCTTTTAGAATAATTTTTCAATGCTAGTGTGTTTTCTTTTATTTTCTATATATTTTTAATTCGTTGGTTTTGTTTCATATTTCTGGAGGATACGTTATCGTTTAATATGTAAATGTTTCTGTTTTGATGTTATATATTCAATTTATTTTTAAGTTTCATTTGGTTTAAGGTGATTTCGGTAATAAGCTCAATTCGTCTATGATTAAAGAAAGGAAATGTTGGTTTTTTAATTTAGTTAAAAGCAAATCCATAAGCGATTACATTCTACTCGAAGAAGTGGCTATGTTACTACTACTGCTACCTGTATGAAGCATTGGTCTTGTCCCTTATAGTTCAGTGCCACAAAGTCTTGTTAAATATTAATAACCGAAGATGAAGTTTTAGTCATTAAAACATCATCTCGTTTTAATATCATATTACATGTATAAGATGTTGCTGATTTTAAGTGAACAAAATAATTATTACATTATCGGTATGCAATTTGTTCTTTTATTTTTGCACAATTGTTCTGATTTTGAACCTGACAATAAGCTGTTAAAAGTTAATAATACAGTATTTATAAAATCAAAGCTTATTTCTTAAACGTCATAATTAAAGAATTAAATGTAAGGAGAAGTAAAATATAAGTAATTCAAATTAAGATAAGTAACACGATTGAAGCTTATTTCTGTGTTTATTATATTCAGCATTCTACGCGGGATAATATTTTATAAATTTCTTAAGATGGGTTGTAGAATAATTTTGTATAGTTATACCTTTACCCAGAATACATGTATAATTTTAAAATTTAAAATTTTTCTTTATATGGTATATATTTATAGTTTCATACTAAATGGTTTCAACTCAACTATTGTAATTTGTTTTTGTTATCATACTGAATACAATGTAATTTCTCAAGAGAAGAACAAAAGACAAGAATTTCAATGCACTTTTATGACATAGTGAAGTAATAACATATGATTTATTGGAATATTTGCTATACTAATACAATCAGTATAGTATATGAATACAAGTTGTCTCATAACTGCGGTATATTACATAAAATGAAACAAAATAAATTTTTGTGTTTTATCTACAAACTGCGTCAAAACTCTAGTTGGATATAAAGAATTTAAATCAAATCACAAAACCTGATATCATCCAAGGTCTTCAGCAATATCGGTATCTTTTGAATATTTTACTTTTCCGATAAAAGGTGCAACTTTTTTTTAAAATCTAGCCGTTCCCAAATTTTTCCATTAATTAAAGTGTATTTAAAACATTCTTAATAGCATCGTTAACCATTTTGTTTGTACATTAAACCATTTACGACAATTTCAAATTTTAGGAATAGTTATTCTATTTTAATTAAAGTTTAACTTAAAATTTTTATATCTTTTAAAAACTATAACTAAAGATAACCATAATTTCGTGAAAACTAATATCAAGAGCTACCTCAAAGGATGAAATTGGTGAATCATTAACTTTGTGGGAAACGATAACAAGGACCATAAAAGAAGCTACTTTGCATTAAAAGTAGCATAAGTCAAAGAATATGTGCTACAACAAATTAAATCAAACAATCTAATAGGTCTATTGTTGAGTCTTTTCAACCTTTTGAATTACGATAACTTAGGCCATTTTTCACTGCCTTTGTCCATATCGCAAATGAAGCATTTATAAAAAACAGAAGTTTTAAAGTAGCTGTTGCTGTTCAGCTATTCTTTCAAGACTTGTCCCGTAATTAAATCATATTCTGGGGCTTTCTTAAAGTTCAATTTAGTGATAACTTCATTAAGTTTTTTTAAGGATGTAGGCTTAATTGGCACACTATCATCTCTGAGATCAGATTCAAAACTTAAATCTACACTTTGGTTAGGAAATTTAAAAAAATTTACTTCCAGATACTCCGCAAATATTTCCGATTTTTCTCAGTCACTTCTAGTTCATTCGTTATTACATTTCCTCAAGGGAGTGATTGTCTTATGAGTCTCTTAACATTTTTTACAGCTTTCCATAGGGAATAGTCAGTATCTTTTCCCGCTGTCAAACCTTGGAGGTAAGTACTAATAGTAACATTTTAACATCATGAATTTTCTCTTTGAGCTTGTTACAGTCTATTTAATATAGTCTTATACTCGAGAGAGCGATATTGTTAACACTTTTTCCAAGCTTTCTCTCTTCAATGACCCTATGACGTATGTCCATTGGAAGACTATTAACTTTATTACATCTAATCATATTATATTGGGGTGTATTCTCCCATGGTGGTTTCTGCATGGTTCTAATAAACTGTTCTACTTTATCTTACAACTGTTCAGGAGTATTTAGTAGTACCTAGAGTCCAGAAGACTCTCAAGGATTGCTCTAAACCCATTTCAGTGTATTTTCTTTGTACATAATCTGGGAGGTACTACTTTACGAATAACCTGCCCATAGCCTGAACCCGACGTTAGGATATTTAGGTTAACTGTGTGCAGAGCTCTTTGGTTTTGGTGTTTCTGTAATGCATTGCATCGATTTTGAACTTCCATTGCTACATTACAACCTCTATAATTAGCCGAATGATCCCCTTACAATTAATACATATCAGAGGTGTTAGCCCGCTCACTTAGCACAAACAAAAGAAGACCACTCCTAACCACAACTTGATCATCTTTTTTATTTTCATCTTTTTTTCTCCTAAATATGTTAACTGCATCGAGGATAATAAATCCTCTACTTCACAATTCTTCCTCAATATTTTTCTTCGAGCATGAAGGATGCAGACCTCTTGCCATTACTTGCATAGGTTTATAATTTTTATTGTCGTAGCTATACCACGGGATTTTATTTTCATTCAATTTCCTTGCTAATTGTCTATAGCATTCTGGGTATGGAGCATTTATTTTTAGTATATCGTTGTTATGTGAGGTAACTCTAAACTGCTTATCGGATATAGATTTCAAATCCGAATGAAGTTTTTTATAATCCCCAATACCACACAAATTAGGTGGAGACATAAGCTCTATTTTTTGAAACTCTTCCTGCCCATCATGACACTTGTTGTTACTAATTTGATCAATCTGGTGAGTGTTCAGCTTTCCTCTTCTTTCCGGCCTTCCTTCTGTGTTTTATAAAAACCCAATCAATTTCCTTATGCGGGTTGATTTCAGTTAGGGAACTATGTTTTGGGAAACTGGCTTCTATGTTTTGGTCTTCCTTTAGAAGCTTTTTTTAAAATTAAATCATGTCTTGTCTTAATGTTTTAACTATTAGTTCAAGGCTTTCAAGCTTTTAATTATTCTTCATATATTGTAATTAAGAAAACGGAAAAATCAAGAGTGTAACTGTTCAGCTCAGGCCGGTTCGATTTTTAATTATAAGTGAGAAAAAATTAATGATGTGTTAATTTTGTTTCATAGCTTTAGGGGCTCCGGAACACCTATAATTTCATTTGTTTGTTTTTTAGTGCCTATTATTTTCCTTTTGTTTAGCTTTAAAACGGGCCTAAATTTATTGTTATATCTCAACTCTAAGTGGGTGAAAATACACTTTGATGGTCGGTATGTCTCATGAGAATTAGTAAAATGTTGTAAAATTATCTTAATTGGTGGTCAACAACTTGTGGTCCGATTTTTATGAATTAAATTTAGTTGGAGATCGATTGTACGATTTCATTATGAATGAGGATGTATAAGCAATTGGAAATATCATGAAGCTTTACAAAGTACAATAAACTAAGACTACATATCACTGACAGTCATTTCCGGTAAAGTGAAAGTTTAAAAATAATATATGTCGAGAAGTCGGTCTCATACAATGTGCCGTAGGTAATGATAAAATAAAATCTTAATTATAGCATAAAATCAGCGTAGTGGAATAAAATCCTTTATCCATCAAAACAAAATAACTCAAAGACCATCTTAACCCAATTGATTAAATAAATCTTGATATTTAAAACTGAGAGATGACAGTAATAAATATGTTAAAGATTCAGGTAGAGACAACTAAATTATAAACACTAAAATAGTAATATGTAGTCTAAATTCAATTACAATAAAAGTAATAGACAAATATAAATGTATTAAAATCAAAATCTATATAAAGGAAACAAGTGTCCCTGAAGTTAATCGTATAATATGTTTGTAAAAATAACAATAAAGTGTTAAATTTAAATGATATATTAATGTACTTAAAAATATATAGTGTTTTCAAAAGTGTATAATATTATAACAGTGTTTTCAAAAACTGTAACTTTATCTATATGAAATGTGTGTATTTTAAAATGTTAAGCATAGGAAAGAAGAAAAGGATAGTTTGCTAATAAATTCGTAAGCAGACCAATAAATAATATTGTAATAAATGTAAGCCCAAAAATTTTAAAAAATATACAGTTTTTTGTTCAGAAGTTTCAAATTCATGTGTTAAAAAAGAGTATTTATCATTTATACACAAAAATTACCCATAGATGGAACTATATGATACCTAAGAGAAGTAGCAATTCAATGGAGTTTTATAACTGCTTCTTTCAATGAAAATTTTCTCATCAAATGCAAAATATATAAAATTATATTTATAAATAAAAACTAAAATTTATATTATTTTAAATAAAATTAAAAGCAAATAACTAATGATTTTGTCATTAGAATTTTGATATCAATATGTGTTTGTGCGTACGTGAATGTTGTACATAGTTTTAAATGGAAGATGGGTATAAAGGATGCATGTTACTTTAAATACGTAAAGTTTAACTAAAGATTTTGAAACTCAAATTTATCTCCATAATTTATAACCCCTTATTCAATTGAAAATACCTAAACACAACCCAGCAGAAAACATTATTTTTGAACATTTCATAATATTTTGGACGTTATAAAATCGTACAAAATCTGACTAGTTAAAATAACCTTTACGAATCAATAAAGTCTCATAATGAGAATACAATTAAAATATCCTTAGAGTACGTAACCATTGTATTGTGTTGTATATTTGAGGTTACCACTGCACTGCTATCTTTACCGATATGTCAAGAGTAGGTAACCATATAGGACGCTGAATTTGCTGGCTAGAACACGTCAATGAGTGAAGATATTATTATATTAACAATTTATAAAATCTTAATTTTAACTATATTTTTCATGGATATGCGAAACCTGAGACTACGAATCCCACCGATCCCACTTTCACAATTAATTACAAGTCAATTTTAATACATCTATACATGTCTTGGTAAAAGCTCAAAAGATTGAAAATTGTATTCTAGATTGCTTAAAATCCCTACATATATTCGATTCAATAAATCGTTGGATTAGCTTGGTAAACAGAAACACCAGTAAATAACGTTCAAAATTCCAGTCAATTATTAAATTAATTTAACCTACAGGATATTTTATGAGTCACTACAACTCATTTTGTATAACTTTTACATTTGAATCTAGTAAATGCATCTACGAAAAAAAATAAGCGAGGTATAATTAAAAAACAAAATCTGTGGAAATATAACACAATTTAAAAAAAAAAAGTCGTTGGAGACAATAATTGTAGAACAATAATTGTTCATTATTTATATTATTACTACTTTTTAAATTTGTATTTAGTGTAAATGAATTTTTATTTTTACATTTTTAATTCTTCAAGAATAATACAATAACACGTCTATCAATCAGTACATTAACCTTATCTGTACTAAATGTGATATTGTGTAGGCCGATGTACGAGCAGTCAGCGTTTAGGAAATCATGCCTCCGTTTTGTTAGAAATACGTAGTATAGGGAAGGCTGAAAAATGGATATCCAAAATTTTTTTTCCTAATAATGTATAATACAAGTTATGATTTCAATCAAAGAACCATGAAATACATATCTCTACTAACATTCTGAAAACATAAACGGAGGGGAAAATGGTAAAGATTTGCGCTGAAGTCCAGAATGGTCCAAACCTTTCAGTAATTTAAATTATGACGAATTTTAACGAACTAAGTTAAAGTAGAAGAATTAAATAAGATAGTTCCAATAATTCTAATAAACTTAACAGAAAAATGTCCATTCAGGTTAAAAAATCAAACCTGAAGTAATGCTGAACAAACAATACCGAGGTGGTACTCATCAAGTAGAAAGGGGTTGGAGCTTTTAATTGGTTGAAACCTCATTCTGACTGGGAGTGAAGTAATTTCTCTACTTTAAAAAAAAGTTTTTTTTAATGTTCCTAATAAAACAAAATCTAAACTAAAAACAATATTAGTTAATAGTAAATTTTAATTGTGATTACATTTGGTTATTGATTTATTAATGTTCTTAAATACTATAACATCAAATTTGAAATAATGAGGTACTTCTCCTTGAATACCTGATTTGTGACATTTTAGAGTGTAGCACAAAATTTTTCTTAATACTTAAAATAAGTCAAACAAAATCTAGTGAAATTATTCTGGAGCCACGTTTATATAGTTTTGTTACTCATTGTTACTCATGCCTGTCTACGTATTAAATATATTAGACTGAGTATATCTAAAATGTTATCACTTTCAAAATTCACTCTGTACCGACTAGAGTGTTCTCGTTCGGTGAGGTGGCTTTTACACAACGCATATGAGTATAAATACATTTGCTCTTGGAAGTGTAATAAAATGACGTGTATTCTAAGCTGAAGAACTCTGAATAATTCATTTAACGTTACAAAGCATACAACTTGCGTCGAATACAAAATGAATCCAAACATAAGGTACATGGAATTGTGAATATATAGTGTGACTTAAATTTGTCACTTCTTTTTCTGTTAATAATTCTAATACAAATTCTAAAATATTATGTGACAATAAATTTGTTCACACATCTCCTAATGGGAGGGGTGTTGTAAACTAAAATATATGAAATATTAGGGGGTCGTGTGATCCGTCATTTTAAAGATCTCGATGAACAGTGAAAAATGGCGGATTGAAAACGTAATTACATTTAGAGCCCATCCAAAATGGAGGCAATCAAAGGTTAAAATATAGCTTTGTAAACGCATTTTTTGCCATTGAACCCAATTTGGTTCTAATAATACACTCCAGTAGTAACATTCTGTTTAGTCGTCAAGTTTCTATATTCCCTTTTCACCCATTCCAATAATTGGTTAGTACAAACCCCAGAAGGAAAGGGGGGATGTATTAAACTGGAAACTTAATATTATATAATCTATAAATTAATGTTATTTTTTTTCATAATTTGACAACTTTTCAAATTAAAGAAATTCCTTAAAAAATCCAGCTTCAAAAGTTTAAAAACAAGTTGAATGAAATAAAACGAGAGAAATATATTATGTTTTTGTATATATTTTTTAACACCCTTTATTATTTATTATTTATTACATTAAGAATGGATGCATACTTTGAATTGAATCCATGCAATGAAATCAAATTTATTAAGGTCAGTAGATCAAGGATAGAAGTAGCCATTAGTTCTCACTAATGGACCAGTTCAATAGTTAGGACAGTTTTAATTTAATAATGGCGTAGCATTATGTGGGTAGTGAGGGGGGGGAATCCGTCCTGTTACAATACCACTTCATTTTTGTTGGACACAGGAGTTCAATTGGTGTTGATATTGTCACGAAAGTATTGTTGAGAGATGGAACTATTTAATAATTCAAAAGTACAAATAAACATCATCATTCAAATTGTGATAGACAGGAAATTATTTAAAAGAAATAGTTTGAATGAGCTTTATTTTAAACAGTATTTAGCAATATCGTAACTATTAACAAAATTATAAATAATTCATATTTTTTCCTACCACCCTGTTTATTTGTGTAACTTCTATATTAGGTAAACAAATTGAAAATGTATCTAAGATGAATATTATGTTTATTTTATCTCAAGTTTCAAGCTTAAATTGTCAATAATTTTGGCAGCATTGATGTGTTGCACACACTCGCAAGTAATTTACAATCAGAAATAAGATCCCTCCCTTCAAGGTGGAAATATGTTGTGACCAGCATCAATAACAGACCAGAGAGAAAATCATCATGTGTTGTTATGCTTCAGTACCTAACATACAAAATGGTTAAATTTTTGATTATAAATAAACGGTTATAAAGGTTCATCATTATCTTTCTACAAACACACAAAAGGATAAAACCCCTTGGACATAAAAAATATTAGCATAAATAAAATTGGCAATAGAATAAAATTGTTGAACAAAATGCCATTTGCTTCTGTTATCTGTTCTTAATATAAAAAGGAATGCATATTTTGTGTAAAATATACGGTACAGAAGAATGCACAAGCAATCTCACACATCCATATAAAAAAACCAAATGCTAGTCAAACAAAACAGCACTGAAGTTTATGTTTAGTTGTTTAAAAGAGTGAAAATGAATCTTATACTTCTTCTAAATGTATATAACACAATTAAGTATTTAAATACCAAACTTACTTTGTCTGTGCAGTAAACTGGTCCTAAGAGTAAATCGAATCTGTTTCA
Source organism: Aphrophora alni (assembly GCA_963513935.1). Taxonomy (NCBI): domain Eukaryota; kingdom Metazoa; phylum Arthropoda; class Insecta; order Hemiptera; family Aphrophoridae; genus Aphrophora; species Aphrophora alni. The sequence continues at coordinate 94,397,067 of OY740768.1, forward strand.
AATATAATTTTTAATGACGGCGATTAATGCCTATTCATCTTCGTTTTTTGCCAAATATTCCTTAGAATTTTGTACACTGTTTTCGATCAATTACCATTGATCATTGATATCCTATGAATGAAATCGGTGGAGCCGAATTTAGAAAATAAATATTTTACAACTCATTCACCGGTATTTTTGTTGAAAAATTCGGGTATAGTGTTGTTTGTATCTTTAGAGGGTATACTTTGTAAGAATTGTATCAAAATTGTTACACACTATTTTAAAAAAATCGTAATTGTTTACTCTCTCCGAATAAAATTTTGTCTTCTTCAAATTTTGGGTTGTAAAAAAAGATAAAAATCTCGAAATAAAGCTTGAAATGCTCAGCAATCATATTTTATAAGATATATCTACTCTTTTTGCTATACAATACCTAACAGACATCTGGACCTCAAATTGCATGACTTTTTGACTCACCGAGTATATTTGCGATGTGATACTACGTATATGTGATATGCAAACGGGAAATTTAATATTATAAAATATAAAAAAAAAAGTTTATAAAGCATCACTGACCAAAAGGAAATGTTTATAACCTGGATAAATATAGAATTCTGATATTTAAAAGAAAGGTGTATTGTGACAATTTAGGTAAAGTTAAAAAGAATTTGGATCTATTAAAATAGTGAAAGAAATTTTAACATTAGTGTTGTAACATTTTAAAGTCTCATCCCGCATTCTAAAACGGTTTCCTAAAGTAATATATATTTTGTACAAAAAACATTAATGAATGTTTATTAATTATGAGTTATTTTACGCCAGCTTGAATTTAATGAGAGCGCTACTGTTAATAGCAATACTCAATCTAGCTGTGATTTCTGTTCTCTGTGTTGGATATAGGATTGAATTACATTCAACTGTTAATTTTATGGTAATCTGAAAGTCGTTTAGTTTAGTAAAGTTCGTTATTGTTATATTTTGTTAGTAAAGTATTATTTTAAAAGTTCTGTGGTGATCAAATTTGCTCAGGGATAGTAACGATAATAGGATGAGGTTGTTGAGAAGAGAAGAAAAATCGATTCTTAAAATTATACAGGAATACTATTCAAAACTCAAAAGTCAAAGATGATGAGCCCACAAATTGGGAGAGCAATATATTAAAGGACAAACTGTCGATAGATGTACTTTTAAGTTGCACTGTTTTACTAAACTTAATGAAGGTGATCAACTTGAAATTTTATAAAAATGCAATAACTCTTTTAAAGATAAAATATATATAATCTGTAAAAGTTGTAGAATGGTCGATTTTTTTATTTGTTCCAGTAACAAAAATATGAAGTGAGATATGGCATTAAAACACAAGGATTGGAAAACCCAAGATAAGAAAATCAATGTTAATTAGATTTTTTTAAATTCGAGATATTTTTTATGTAGAATTTATTCCTTTTGTAGATAAGAAGGTGAATTAAATTTATTACCATGACGTAAAATTAATTACCGTAAACTTAAAAACGAGTTTTATCCGATCAAAGATTAATGATAGTAATTAATTGGATAACGCAGTTTCTGTGTACTAGTATTTGACAAAAAATGACATTCCAATAGCACATGACATAGAATTTAAAATGGTCATGAAATTATTCAAAACTTAAAAGCCAATTCCGTGATTACCATTTTGAAAATCTCGATAATATCTTTAAGATTGTGACAAATCAGCTGAATGCATTGACAGTAAAAAACTTTCAGCTTTGCGCAAGTCAATATCTACAGAAAGACATCTTCGTATAAGTGTTGACTTCCCAACAATGCTGTTGTTGCACTTGGAGGTCAACTTGTTAAATCATAAAACTGAGAAAATAAAATTTGTTATTTCGATTCATTTTCAACTACAATGGTTTATTATGAGAAAGATTATATTTCTAAAATTAATTTAAATTACGAATAATGACATTTTGTTTATTGGCAAGTGAAATACAAGTAATAAATGATTATTATAAACTTAATTAGTTTCTGATGGAATTGTTGGAATAATAAATTAGCAAATGTTCAAAAGAACAACTTTGTTAATTTTATCTGGAGTTAATATAAGAATAAATGTGGTTTATTCCTAAATGATGAATGGAGACCAAATTAACTCTTGGTAACTTTAATCTGCTTTGTGTGGATAAATGTTTGCATTAAAAAGTTTCAGATATATTAATTTGCTTTAGATATACAAGAATTGTAATAGAAGGTGCACCTCAATATACAGGGTATTTAAAAGTATCTGTTCAGCAGATGCCAACAGTACAGTGAACACTAAATTTAATTAAAATAATTTATATGATTATTAGTTACAACAATGTTGAAAGTAATCCACACCTGTCTCCATATAATTCTTGACATGTGATCTATGTTATCAAAGTTAGTTATTCCGTGTTCCGTGTTGGTCATTTTGACATTAATTATGTGGGGATTGGTTTTCCCACCCTCTAATTTAAAAAAAAAATTAAATCGGTTGGAGGAGATCAGAAGATTTTGAAAGCCAGATAGTCTCAAGAATAATTACCAGCATACGAGATATAAGAGTATTATCGCAGAAAGTAGGCTTTAACTATATAATCTTATGCCAATTGAACAATGAAAGGAATACGATTTTTTTCTCCGATTGGGAGTTGATTTGGGGGGAAAATATGTCTGACTATGTTTACGCGACATTTTAACTCAATTACCAATTATGTAATGACAACACGAAAATATCATGGAAATTTTCTGCAGACAAATGAGTTTTAACTGTTAACTTATTCTAACAAAACAAGCATGCCTTGTATGTGAAGAACGTAACGTCCAAAACTTCCTTTAGCTCACGAATAAGAAAGTATAAAACTATTTGCAGTGCCCCTCTCGTTAAACATTGTCATCAGGTTTCACTAATTTTGCAATTTTTAAAGATTTACCGTACGGGACTTTTTCTTTAAAGTGGTATGTATCATGTTATGTGTAACATTAACTAGCTGGAATAATTTTCTTATCAACTTCTTCAAATATCCCAAGCTTTTTCACCTGTCAGTATTGATGCCTTCCAGATCTGATAGAGTTTCTTGGAATTTATAAACCAACTACTACTCTGAAATGTTGAACTTTTGTCTCCAGAAAATAACATTCGTTTTAAACCACCTTGTATATATTCTGAACTACATCGAAACATTCGTTACATTAGGAACGTTAGTCTTCAACAGATAATATTATTGTCAACTCACTTACTTCTTGCTTCACTATTTGGCTCGATTTGTATTCTTGGCATCAAATCGTCCAGGTCATGAAAACAATAACGTCCTCTGTTATCCCGAATTCTAATTAAATGTAGGTAGATAGAAAATTCTAGTAGGTCACTCTACTCATGAGTGTATTTACACACGTTGCTCCCGAATGAGGACACTCTGGGAATATCCACATGTGAAGACTACAACTATTCCAAAACAAGTTTTTGAGATTAGTGACTAATGCACCAATATGCACCAAACTTGTAACAATATATAAATAATTGAATATGCCATTTCCCTTTCTCAAACAATATAACCAGTATCTAGCATTAAACATTCACAAAGGGTACATTCACACCATACATCTACAATAATTTCAGATACAACACAACATCTGCTAAACACAGACGACCGTTGTACCTAAGCCAGGACGAACCTTCTGCTACCCCTATAATGCCCACTGCATCCTTACTGTGACCGTTTCCTAATTGTTATACCTATCAGATTTGTTTCGGAAGCAGTAGGGGCAACTTTAGATGCATGACACAGGACCTTCTGCAGCCCAGTAGAATATCTTGCATGGAAATATTTAACACTTTTGATGGTAAAGGTTTATTACTTATGTTCAGGTTAAGAAAAAAACGTACTTAGGAAAAAACTAAACTTCACCGATGTCATTCGAAATTAAATTTTTAATCCAATACTATAAGTTTAGGACTAGTTTACGGCATAAGCAAAGCTAACTAAAAGCTTTTAATAAATATATTTGAAAACATTAAAAAGGTTCATAATAGGATGACATTTGGGGGAATTACTACTTCCTTAAAAGACCAAAAAAAAAAAAAAAAGTATTAGAAGAGATGTTTCGATTGCGCTCTACAGTCAAGAAAAAACTCCAAATTTTGATTTTAGCCCAATCGTTCCTAACGATTTTGATGAAATTTTGTTAAAATGTAATCTCTACGGACTCAAACAAAATATATTCATTCCCGTCAGCGTAAACATTTAAATGCGTTACTACAATTTCAAAAATTTGACATTAAACTTTTACAAAGGCATAATTATTCCCAAAAACAAATAATAAAAAATAATAATTTTCATGAGAAAAAGAAAATTCTGTTCTTAGATGGTAAAAATATAGTAGATTAAAAAGAAGTCCATGCAGATAGTTAAGTCTGAGAAATACAATTGTTAATTTCTGAGGCAATATGATTATTTAGTGTAATATTCTGCACGCTCACAAACAGAATGCAAGATATACGAATCTTCCTCACTCACAAGATCTTCTAATTTTGCTTGAAATTTATATTATATTGTATACAGTAAAATACAGAAAAACGAGCATTAAACATTAAAAATAAATTTGTTAAAAAATGAATATCTTCTCATAATAAAAATGCGTTCTCAGAGGTCTACTTTAAACATTGATTGGAAACGATTTTAAATTGACTCAACGAAAATATGTTTTATTTTCCATTAAGAACTATAAATCTATTTATTAAACAACACTTTCTTAGTATTGAAGATATTTGAGACTACTACAAACGCCCCCAAGAAGGAACACAAAATAACATACGATAAAGCAGAATTACCAAATTAATATTCCTTTCGTTTAGGTTTTTTAGTATAAAAATAGAACGAGAGTATGTTGAGATTTTAAAATCACACTGTTTGTTTAAAATTCCATATACCTTATGTTTGAGTTCATTTTGAATTCAAGACAAGTTTTATGTAAGCTTTGTATAGTTCAATGAATTATTCAAAGTTGTTCTGCGTAGAATACCCGTCATATAGTTACACTGTCAACAACAAATGTTTTTATATACACATATGTGTGGTTCAAACGCCACATTACCCAACAAGAAAACTGCAGTCGGTAGAACGTATTATTAAAATATAATATTGTACTCAGTCGAATACATTTAAGGCATTGGCAGACGTATACAAGAAGACTGAAAAATGGAGGTTATAGATTGAGGTTATATTAATTTGTTTATTTATTTTAAACAATAAAATAGCGAATTTGAAAATCATGTATTTGACAACAACACATTAAGTATCGTACTATGAAAGTAAAAATGTAATACTCAAATGCTTTACGAGTGACTATATTCTGACTATATATATACTCCCTCAAAATCACATTTCCTTAATAACTTTTAAATATTATTATAATGAATGAAATTTGGTGTAATTTCCTGCACCCCAAAACCTGCTTGCAATAGGTATTCGTTTCACAAAAAAATTAAACAAAATAAAACATATCCGTTCTTCTCAAGTCTACATGGTACATTTATTTCAATTGTAAAAAAAATAGTATCAAAACTTTATATGACCTTATGTTACAGAATTAAAAACAGTTGATAGCAAAATAATATTGCACTACCAATTTAATAATCGTATAGCTAACATTAAAACTCAAAATATTGCAAAATCAAATCAATATATTTTTGTTGGCTTCCAAGACATATGACTCAGTAAACAATAATATAACCCTCATGTCAAAGTGTGCCTGTTGTTATGTACTACAGGTGTTTTGTCATGTTTCGATGACATATTCAGGTTCATAATATGTGATGTGTTGTACACTAACCATTTGATAAATTATAAATGTGTGTTTGAATTAGTCAAGAAGTTTAAGAGTAGTATACAACCTTCTCCCTCAGTGTGAGTTGCTATATGTACATCACCTTCAAGTGTGTTTGCTGTTTATTTCCTTTGACTATTATGATATAGAATGTGCATTTAATTAATCCATTATATATTTCATTTTAAAATTGAAAATTAATATTGTATGCATAATAGAATGTATTTCAAAATTAAATGAATCCATTTACATTGACAGGATTTAATCTACAATTTTAATTAAAAACAATAATTATTACAAATTTACAGACTGTACTTATTGTAACTACACTAAACAAAAATACATTTATGATAGATAATGGGGAAATAACAAATCATACCTTCATTTTGCAATAATTATTGGATTAATATGTTAGGTTGTTATCTGTATTGAACAATGTAAAATCCACAATAATATTATGACAAAATCTATAACTTATTTAGGTTAAGCTTTATTATAATACAATCAAGTCATCAGCGCTGTGTATGCTACAGAAATTTACACCAACCACCTTTAAGTAATTTTCACATTATCATTGTTATTTTTATACAAATACTAAAAAACACCTCTTTGTTTAATTTTATATGTTGTAGTACTTTGTGAATACAAATTTCAAAGAATTAATGGAAAATATATACAATTATAATCCCTCACCCTTATTATACCACACCTTTAATGTTAAAACACTAATTTGTTTAATGTTTTGGAATTTCATTGGTTCACTCTACGTCCGAAATGTAGGAGTCAGCTACAACAATCTTAATGATAAGATGGTCATGCGAAATAATGTTTAATACTGTTTACCAAAAAATCATATTCTACAAGTTAATAAGATGCTTAGTAAGCATATGTATTACGTTTGTAGGAGTAATTATAGTACTTTTTAGGTCATAACTCATGGTTTTCACGTTAATTACATACTTTCTATTTCTATGTAATACGTTTTCTATCTGTAATTAATGTAATTTTTATTTGTTGTAAATTCATTTTATAGATGTTTGTAATTTTTTTACTACGACTTTATAACCTTTTTCATGACTTAAACATACATGTGTAAAATTTAGATAGTGTATTTTATACCATCTATTGATGCGGATTCTATATAACAATATTAATTATTTTATTTTATAATAAAATGTACAAATTGGGTAATAACGGAAAGGGGTTTAAACGAAAATATTGTTTCCGTAGTCTGCATATTCCATAACACTCTCAAGATAATTTTATTTTTACCTATGAAATAAGAGCCAAAATAATTAATATGGAATGGTGTGATGAGTTAGTGGATTTGTTTGAATCTGTATTCTAAATTGTTTTTTGTACTTCAGGTCCTGTTTCAGATCGCATTTCCAACAATAGGATATATTTCATTTTTTCAAACCTTAGTCTTGTTTCTGTCATTATTTTAAATTAGTTGTAGCAGTAAGAAAAACTTTCAAGTGTTTTGTGAGCTTTAACAGTATGCATACCTTACTTTCGGTCGCCTTATAGATATTATTGTTATCCACGAGGCCAAACTGGGTAGCCATAAAATGACTAACACCTTGTGTGTGGACCTTTCTAGCGGTCGTTACTTTAAGTGATTTTTAAAGCTTGAAAAAATCCTTATTTTAAATGGAGTATAAAATTTAAAATAATAGTATTTCATATAAACTAAAATAACGTAGTTATGAATTCTTCGTTTTTTAAATAATTTGATAAATATTGAGCAATTGACGAATGTGTTTTTGTTATAAGTGATGGTAAAGTACGAATCACATTATATATTTTAAACTCTTTAAACTCCATATTATGCAATAATTAGCTAAAGTGTAATACTTTTTATACAAATTCTTCATATTGACGCACTCTAACAATAAATTGGATACAAATTTGGCACAATGCTGGAATTATTTCAGCGATGTAATAAATGTCTTTGTAGAGAAACAAAAATGCACAGTAAACTCTACTTTCAGGGGATGCTTAACAGTAAATTAAATTTAAAACTTCGTCAATGTCTATTTTACACCTAATTGTTTAATTGAATGATTAATATACCTAATACCTTGTTCTTGTAGATTGATTTTTAATGGTTTATACGAGGTGGTGTTGATAAGTCTAGTTGTTGATTTATAGACATATTTTTAAACTGATAAACTCTTTATTAATTTATTGATAATAGTTTTTTTATTATATACCTTGAGTTTAAACATTTATTTATTTTAATTCCATTGTAGTAGCTTACAAATTGGTGAAAATTTCGATAATGTAATAACTCTACTAATCACTTTTTCAGGCATCTCTTACTTCATACCTACTGCAATTTCTAACTGTAAGCTAATACAAAAAATATATTAAATATACATTCAAATAGAAAATATCACACTTTGTGGAGGTAGTAAAAAGTTCATGCACGAACAGTTATAGGAATAGGACGCGTTTTCAACTATATGCACGAAATGAACCTTCATCTTTCATGTTATAATTGTAAATTTTAAAAGAAAAATGTAGTATGTTCAGAGGCTAACGTTAGTACGCAAAAATGTATTTACTGTGTTGATTTTGTAATTTGACCACGCTTACCGCCCAGAAGGAGTATCAAGGTCCAAGTATCAAGGACCAAATCGCTGCACTCCAATACGTAGTGTTTATCCTTCTGGATCAATGACTAGTGGATAATGATTCAGTCCGAAAAGAGCCCAATGTGTTAGGTCTGTGACTGTTGAGAGGACATTCTTGATAGGGCAGAGGAAAATCCTGAAATTAGTAAAACTCGTTGCTATAACTGGCACATCTCATTGTGTTAATATTTTAAGAGTTTTACAATAATATTATTAATTTCTATCTACTTATTTTCACCAAAGGTTAAGCATTAGAAGCTAGGAATTAAGTTGTGAGAAGAGAATTTTGCCATTGACTATTAAATAGTGGCAATAAGAAAAACTATTTTTCAAAAAGATTTTATAGACTGACAAGACACATTTTACCTGGATAGGGACCTTCAACTCACATCAAATGTACCTTTGGGATAAAGACAATCCAAAAGCACCCATAGAAATGTTATTTCCATAGTGCTTCATTATAAATGTATGGATAGATATATTAGGGAACGGTTTATAAGGGCCTCATATCTTTTATGTATATTTGAAGGTGAAATGTATTTAAAGCCAGTTGATTTTTACTAAATACGTGCCTGAATCACGTATTAGTTAGAAATGAATACCGAAACAATAATAATAGAACAAATTGAGATCTTGAACTCCATTTATTCATTATTTCGTTTCATTTGATATATATATATATATATATATATATATATATATGGATTCTCAATACTTTTCGTACACTACCAAATAATATGCAAAAGAGTTTTTTTGATGCTCTCATTTGAAGTACATAGCATTTCGTACAGTGCCAACTAAAATGTAGAAGTTTCCTTCTTGTTGGTTTAAAGAGAAAATCGTCTCGATTATCATCGCCTAAAAAATAAGAATAAAAGAACTTAAAATAACAACTCCTAGCTCTAGAATACTCGAATAGCCTCAGGGTCGGAAGAGCGCAGGAGTTAGTCAAGAAAGAAAGAACTTTTATTACAAATATTATAACAATATTTCATATAGTTCATTGTTTAATGTTTATAAACTTGTTTTAAAATAAATATTTCGTAGCCTATATACAAATTAATTACTATATTTTGAATTACATGTTTGAAGAAAACCCAGCTATGAATTCCTTACAATCAAGCATGATAACATAAAGTTTTAATATTTCACATATTAACTTCTTAATAGATACAGTTGCATAAAAAGAGATTATCAAGGCAGATTTAAGTCTTTAAGAACTAAGAAAACACTATTAATTTATAAAGTTTTAATTTTGTAAAAAAAAAAGAAAAATAAATATATTTAAAAAAAAATGTATACTTGTTATGAGAAGATTTTGTCATTCCATTGATTGTTTAAATCATTATTTGGAAATCAAATTATCTTTTTCATGAAAGTAGCCTAAGTAATATTCCTTGTAAAATATTATATTAACTTTATGACAAATCTATTCACAAAACGATTACTACCCAAAAATATAATGTTTCTCTAACTTACCAAGAATGTCTAATGAGATAAAATAGAAATGTACATACTTTACTTTATCCAATGCCTGACCTTGGCATCTGTGTCATTCTCCGCCTAGCCTCCAAGTAGAGACAATGCTGATCTCGCTCTTCCACGTCTTGCAGGGCTGTGCAGTTCTGAAGGTGTGGGACATCCATCTTGTGACGGTTGCACAGAGGGCAAATTTCTGAGGCTCTTAATCCTATTTTACATAAGTGGGCTTGCAGGTAGTCATGGCCCGTAAGCATTCTAAATTTGGCAACAGTTTCCACTCTTGGTAGGCTATGTGGTATGAGCACTGCGTACGCCAGGCCTTCCCATAACTTTCCGGCACTCGTTTCTTTTTGGCTTTCAATTGTTTTTCCATGGATAGTTGACTCAATCAGGCTTCTGGCTTTCAATAGAGATATGGGATTATTAGGCTGTGGCAAGGTGTTACCCTTTTCGCTAGTTGGTCTGCGCGTTCATTTCCCTAGGGAGCCATTGTAGTACAATGTACCACCCTTCTTCAATCATGCCTGCCTGGGCCTTTTGTCCGTTCATTGTTTGCAAACATTCGGTGGGGGTATTATTAGAACACTATTAATTTAGAAAATTTTAATTTTGTAAAAAAATAATAATTTAATTCTCACTTGTTATGAGAAGATTTTATCATTCCATTGATTGTTTAAATCATTATTTGGAAATCAAATTATATTTTTTATGAAAGTATACAAAACGAATACTACCCAAAAATATAATGTTTCTCTAACTTACCAAGAATTACTAATCATATAAAAAAGAAATGTACAGACATTCATTATGTATTACTTATGGAAAATAAGTAAATAATTTTTAAATACAATTAGAAGCTACTTACATAATTATTTTAATGACATCTTCATTATATGTTGAATTTTTCATATTTATTTTATTTTTAAATGTGTTTCTCATAAGATATGAGGTACTTTGAAGGAGATATGAAACAACATTACACTTTGTAGAATTTATATTGTTATTAGTTTTAAATTGAAACATGTTTATAAAAATAGCGTAGGCCCCTACAAAACATGTATATTTTTAAATAGAGCCTAAGCTTGGTTTACCTTTGCCATAAACTTGTCCTAACCCAAAATCTTGTTTCATTCAAATCTAGTTTTAATGTCGATTTTAATGTTCATTTTCGTTTTCTTCCGATTATTCCTAAAAAGTAAATTCCGATTAATGAAATCAGTAGAAGGTGATTTTGAGCTAATTATAATTTGAAGTTTTTCTCTTATGACAGCTGAAAAAAATTCCTATGATTTTTTATTCTTTTAATGTCTACCTACCAATAACAAACTAAAGGAAATATTAGGCTTAATCTTAGTAAGTGACCAGGATATTATTAGATTTGTTGAACCTATCAAATTTTGTAGAAATTACTGATATTTCTATCAGAAATATTAGTAAAATTTGTATCAGTAATATCAGAAATATCAGTGTTCTATTTGTAGAATTAATGACTGATAGAAAATTTTAGTGGGGAAGAAATTTGAGAATTAGGCATAAACTTAGATACTATATAGAATAATTTAAATATAAATTTATGTTTAACTATAGTTTTAGTTGTATCTGTTTTGATTATTTTAACGACCGTTTAATAATGTACTTAAAACTTTTAAAACTGCAGGGAATGATTTAATAACCGATAAAGGGTAGAAATTATGGTATTAAAATTTTTTTAAAAAATTTAAAAATTCTTCATGAATATAGGAATTTAAGATGTTACTTTTGAAAATAATTACCTTAAATATGAGAAAACATTTGTTTATCGTTTTCGCAGGACCACGGCATTACAAGAGTGAAACATTTCTTATTTTAATGCAATATTAATTGAATTTAGAAACGGAACTAGTCATAAAACACATAAAAAACTTAAACAAAAACACAATTTTATAAGGTTTGTAAAACAATTTTAATCCTAAAATTAAAAATTTTTAATAGAGCTTGCGAATTTAATAGAACTTTTAAAATAACGAAACTTTGAATCACCATGAACATAATGTCTTAGTCCTTGAAGAGTCAACTTGTCAGTGTGATTTATAGTTGGCGGTATTAGAGTGGGTAATTAACTAGAATATAATGCAGCTTTATTATAGAGTAACGGAAGGAATCTCTTATACCGTTCACACTATTATTTTATTTGCAGTATGCCTATAGTATTTTCTTATAGGAGATATGCATTTTATTTTGTTTTATTTTATATGCTAAGAAAATAAAAATAAACTAATCATGTTTTAATTGGTAGGTACATCAAATTATTTTCTGAAATTGTATATTTCGATACAAAAGATTTTTTACCTGTAACTTTCCTTATTTATATTGAAGATGGTCATATCAGTATCGATAGTTACCGTTATGAAACAACATAAAATGGAGTAGGCTTTTTGGTCGACCTTACCATATCGACAAAAAAACGTAAAGTTGGCTTTTTGAAATTTACAGATAAGTTAGATATTTCTCAAATCCTCATGATATTTGTACTAACTAGTCCACATTTGGTCAATCGGATTACTCAATGGTTAGTAATTAAGTTACTCAAAGGTTTTTTTTTTTTTACGTTATAGTTTTCACTCCGATATCTGTTAATTTTGTAGACAATTGTTGCCTTAAAGGAATAAATGTCAATGATTATTAACTGTGTAGGCCATTTTATTCTTGCAAAATACATTTAGATATTTACGTGGGACAATATGAATAATTATTATAAAAAATGCAAACACAATGTCACAATTAAGTCATGCAGACCATAAGGAAGATATATAAATCCACTAAGCCAGCCTTTACAATTCTGCCTGGCATTTATATTACCTTTTATGTTCATTGTCTCCCAAACAAAGCGGTACAGAAAGCTAAAGGACAAAGAAAAGTCTTTATCACATCTATATATTTAATTTCCTAGGTATTACATTAGCTTATAATTTGTAAAGCAATGGTTGAATTTTCAAGCAGTATCCACTAATCGTTTTAAAGATCTCTAGGCTGTAAGGTCAGAAAATATATACTGTACAGTTGTAAATAAGTTTAACAAACCCATTTATCTATTTTTCAAAAATATGACAATATCATGATTAAAATACACGAAGAGAAAATTTACACTTAATAAGCGTTACCATAGTGATCGGTGTAACACAAAGTGGTCGCTGACTTTAAAATAAAATCATACGATATTAGGTTATAATAATACTACAACATAAATTAAGGTTTTTGTGTATTTAGAAAGTAGTAAATTTTATGTAAGAATTTTGCACATATTGTAACTAGTGATTTTCTTTGAGTAGACCTTTTATGTCCTTCTATATTTTAATAAATTCAATAAATCGTTCTTATATTTAATGTGGTTACTGCCTAATGACCCACAATAATATTCTTGATCAAAAAGGATCAACAAATAATACTTTAGTTACTGTATAATTGATAAAAATCCCAATTATGTGAGAATAAATAATAAAATAAATAAAATGCTTCATGGGTGGTTTTTTGGTTGAACTATGATTGTGATTATCATTCCTTGGGGTCACAGTGGTCGATAATATGTTATATCCGTCAGTATATGGAAGCCCTAGAATGTTTAGGTTTTTATCTGAAAAACGACACTTATACCGATTACTTGTGGGCCTCGCTGGCTGGTAGTCCAATGTGTTAGAAAAGTAAAGAGTATGAGTATTGTTTATATATCCGTGTTTTTCACATTATGTATATATAGAAGTGATCTCAACTTTTAGATGAAATCACCGGAAACAAAACATTGTAACTGTTATGTAATTAATTTGACTGTTTTAATTCTATAAAAATTGAAACGTTTAGTAAACAATAACATTAAACTAGGTCCTGTTCAACTTGATAATATCATTACTTCTGTATGTGTTTGTATTTCTTACGAAGTCATTGCCAAACGAGTCTATCAATTGTTAAATTTCGTTCATTCCCATTTTTTCCTGAATCGTAATTTTCCTTCACTATTGATTTTGCACAATTGTTTGGCTCATTCATTTTCATATTATACTAGAATGAAATATCGGTACACTCCGTTTTAAGAAATGTCGCTTTTATAACATCTCCATAACCAATTTTGTATATTTTTATTATCCATAAATCACGAAACGCCAATTTTTAGGTAAATAGTGACTAATATACTTTGTATAAGAGGGGACGTTTAAACAACACTTAATCAAAATCGGTAAAGAAGGTGTGTTTTTTCATGTGATAGGTTCATTTAAACTTTGGCTTTAGTAGGCCCCAACAAATCTCGATATGCGCAAAATATAACCGAAAACCTAATTTCGTCAACCTTAGCTCACTCAGTTGGGTTGCACAGAGCTGTAAAGATGGTTGACTGACAAACAGACAGTCTACAGCCGTTATTATAAAATATGTGACCTCAAAATGGATATTTCCACGAAAAGTCAACCATCGATTATTAAACTCATCACATTACTTTCTATATAGTACTACGCATACTTGAGAAAGTGGACCAGAAAGTGCCGCTTTGGTAGCACATCTTTTTTCAATCTTGTTATCTCATGTTTGATTCACAACTTGATTGAGGTCGGAATATGATCAGCGACATGAAATATATATGACGTCAACCGGTATTTAAATCATTACGACTGAAGTTAAAACATGTCACTTCAATCGAATTTAATTCCTCTTTATTTAGAACAATAATCCTTTTCTGTGTTAATTCAGTCATAAAATAAAGGCACATGTAAGAACAAAACAAATTACTAAAAGATTTATGAAGAGCAGACCTCTCTTCTTGGATACAACAATTTTAATTCACTACGAACTAACAATAGATAATATCTCGGCTACTTTACACTTGAACAAAACTCCTTGATGTGGAACGAATAATTAATGGTAATGCTTTATGAGTGGCTTGCTTTTTCCATTGTACTAGTTATTTCGTTGTCGTTTAGAGATGAAAACCTCAAGGTCCTCACCGCCGTACGCATTTTGTATTGTGATAGGACCTACGAGTGCAGTAGTAGTAGATATTATGTTGTACACATCGATCTATATAAACCCTGATATGGTGACGGAATTATCTAAAAAAAAAATAAAAATTACAAAGGGGGAGCGGTAGTTGAAGGAAAAAATTGATATAAACGTAAACAATCAGGTAATTGTTTATATTTTATTTTAACTCATTGAACCGTCACCATAATGAAAGTTATATGAAAAGTTATATAAAGTTTTGGATGTAATAATTTGTAACAAGCAGTGTAACTGTTATGTAAGTAATATAATATTTTTATAAACCTGCGAAACTCGAAATGTTATAAATCATGTAAACAAAACATCAAACACTAATAATCAAGAAGGTTTTTGGTTAGGTAAACATTTTACGTTTGATGTTTTATATGCGACGACTGCGTCCTATGATTCGTTCTTACTATTAATTGAATACTTCGGAGGGTTTTATTCGTAGTCTGAAAAATAGTTCTATATCTCAGAATTCTAGTTTAACTGTTTTTAGCCACTATTTTATATCGAGATCTAAAAGAAACACTTTGAATATTCATAGATCGTCCTAGTTGCAATGAACTTTATATTTTTCATGTCAGGTCTCCCTTGACCAACTCTTTTTCTCTTCCGACCCAGATGCTAGTAGATTATTCGAGTATATAATGTACCGGCATACTAAATCTCCCTTTTAATATTTCTTAAAGTGCGGTCGTCAGGTGCTGCAACCTAGTGTACAACTCTGAAATCAGCATCAGGCCACCTACTCGCCCCGAGGCCTGTAACTGTACTTAGCCATAATATACCAGTTGCAGTTAGGTTTTGCATTGAACTCACTTGTGGGAGAAGTTTCCTAAACATTTTTTTAAGTTTACCAACCATCATGTTGAGTTTTCTTTCTTAAATAAAAAGCGTGCAAATACTCATTTCAGTTGCTACTGAAATGTGAGCCAATTTTTCTTTTCTAAATTTAAGATATGCGTCTACATTCTTCATGCGTCATTTTCAAAGCCTGCATCAACTCCGAACCAGGTAAAGAAAAATTACTGATTAAATTTTATGGAGTTAACTATGTTAAAATATGTATTCTATTTATAAATCTAAAATTTTGGAATCTTTTTTCAGTTATAAGTAAACTTTAGGATGTTTGTAAATTTTAAGAGTATACGATTTAAATAACCTTTTGAAAGAAAAACCAATAGCATTTCCTTTTATTTTTAGTTATTATAAAGTCAAATCACCGATTAAAAATCATAAAATATAATTACAACTAAATTTTAATTTGTCTGTAAATTGTACGAGTTTAAATTCAAACAGTCTTTTAAAACGAATAGCATCTCTTTTCGTTTCTAGTTTTTATAAAGTAAAGTCATTCATTAACTTGTTTAGCACATATAACATTTTGTTTTCAATGAAATTGCATTTTTAAAGCTTAGTTACAGAGAAAAATATTGATTATGAACCTAAAACTGAAGTGTTTAAACTTGTAAAAACGGTCTGTTCTTTAACTAAATCCAACATGTATATTTTCTACAGCTTTTGCTGATTCATGTAGGATATATAAGTTAAGTTCATGATACTACTGATAAGTAGAACAATGAAACTTCTATTCCAGACAAAACCGAAGGACATTTCACCTAGTAAAAAAAATAAATAAATGCAAAAGGGAAAACAAAAGCAAGAACTTGATCTGTGTATTTCAGTTAATTGAGAACTTGAAGTGAATTTTGTTTTAATGATGCTTTAATTAATTTTTCTGTAAAACAAAAACGTAATTATATTCTTCTCATTAAAAATGCAAAACAAAAAAAAATTCAAATTGAATGGGATAAGCATGCATTTTCGGACCTCACGACCCCAAAGGGGTTTTTCTAAATTGAATTGACGTCAATAATAATTAAAATTTTCCTTTTTTTACTAATATATATTTAATAGTTTTTTTATTATAGTTGGTAAACTTAGAAATATATATATATATATATATATATATATATATATATATATATATATATATATATATGTGTGTGTGTGTGTGTGTGTGTGTGTGTGTGTGTGTGTGTGTGTGTGTGTGTGTGTGTGTAATTAATTAATTAAATCTTTTTTTCTTTATTTCCTAATAATTTATATTTAGAGTCTTTTCTAACATAAAAAACCTTAACGAATTGTTATCATTATCTATGTTCTTTAAAATATTATTCTGTGTTTTTAATTATATGGGGGGGGGGTTTGATTAATATTATTTAAATGTTTGTTTTAAGGGCGTATAAATACATATATGTAAGTATAGATAAACTATCAAATGTTTTATTACAAATTGTTGTTTTTTTTTAACTGCAAATCAAGGTTATGTGTTAATTTTTCTGTAAATGTTTAACTCAAAAAACTACTAAATTAAAAAAAGTTAAATAAATTACCGGGCAATCGAAATCGCTAAATCTCTTTATTTGACATTACCATTCCTTGGTTCCAAAAGTGTTTTATTAAGGATAACTTAATATGAATGGTACAATAAGAAACACATAAAGATATTGAAAAAATGTCATTGGTTAAGTTAAAACAGGATCTCGCTCACTCAATAACTACTCATCAATCTTTATAACAAAGCATTCATTCTGTAATAAATTCATTTTATTTACTTGGAGTTATAATCAAAATAAGTGATGTTAAAACCTGTATCATTTTTCAATATCTTAAGATACACCAAAACTTGACTTTCATTGGCAGTCAACATATTGTAATAAAATACGAATTCAGTAAAAGTACTGAAATACCGAATTCACGAAATTTTTTGAATTTCATTATTTCCAAACATTTTTCTGAAATTCAACTTTAGGCCCAACATTAAAAACTGAGTAAAATGAAAATTCTCTCTGATCAGAATATCAAATGAGACAATTGAATGAAACAGTTTCTAATTTGGCCCTAGGTTGCTGAAATGATTACTGAAAATATGAATGAAATGGAATATTTAATGAAGTGTAATTTGTATAGTGATTCTTATTGTCTAGAACCAGGAAACTTTAATGGTGTTGCTTACTATTCAGTTTTGAAATAATTAACAATACTTTGTGATTTATTGAATTGCTTAAAAAACAAAACAAAATTTCTCTTCAAGTAATATTAACATCATCGCTATCATATACCACACACACCGCCCGCATTCAAACACATCATGCATGCACATATGCACGAGCTGACACCCACCCACGTACGTGTGCCCTTGCTTTACGAATGAAAGGTTGCCACGACCATTTTAACCTTTTCTCTGGACATATATAATTTAATTATACTATTATAAGAGTTTCTATTCTATAATGCACGTATTTTGAGTGTAAATTTACTTTAAATTTTCTTAAAGAAGTGTTCTTGGTTTATTTCTTGTATTGTGTGTACGGGCCATATACAAGAAATGGAAAGTTTTTATTTTTTCAGTTCTTTCTTGTCTTAAAAAATATTATTATTCTAACAATCAAAATTTATACATTTATTATCTTAACTACATCCTATCTTCTACTTCTTTAGAATCTGTCTCAAGGTTGTACCTTTTTGGATCTATAAATATGTCATCAAATAATGAATTTTTATTTTTTTTTGGTTTTTGTAACTACTTGTAGGGCACTCTTTTTCTTTATATTCTGAGATTTTATTAAGTCATTAAGATACGTAGAAAATCAATTTAGAACACAATCAATTTCAGTTGATTTGTTCAAAATTTAAATCTATGAAGTTGAATACTACTTGGAAAATTTTGAATTAAAGTTTAAACATCAATCAATACAACATCATTTATATAACATTGAATCATTCTAACACACACACAAACATATATATATATATATATATATATATATATATACTATATACTCGTATATAGAACCTACTCCTATTAATTTCGGGATACCAATTTTTATTTTATGAAATTATTCATCTTAATTTTTGAAAATTATTATTAATGGTTTAACTCTTCTCTTTACGCAAATTCATTTATTTTCTATTTATGTTCTCCGACTATACTGGTCTTTTTTTAAATTTATAATTTAAAATATTTGATTTAAAGATTCTTGATACATGTGGTATATGTGGTAGTTTTAGAGATCCGGTCTCTCTTCCATTGGTCCTTGGTACAGTTTTGTCGAAAAGTTCTGAAAAAAGTTGTCACTTCCTTTTTTCATACTATACGTATTTCGAATTTAACTTTTTCACTAAGTTAAAAAATTTAATTTTTTGAATTTATTTTATTTAAATGTATTCTGTTATCACGATAAAGAAACTGGATTTGCCGGAGTTCGCACTAACTTCACACTTCTGAATTGTATCAGATTATAAAGCTCGTCTTCTAATCTATCCCGAAAAGTACGGAAACACTTATACTTTGTTAACGACAATTTACCCTTTTGGGAATGCAGAGATGTATGGATTCTACCCGAGAGCTAGCATAAGACTGTCGATCTAATCTCGGTTTTCTGACTGTTCCAAGGTTCCGGTTATAATTCCCAAGGAGGCAACAAAATTAACGCTTTGCTCCAGCATTATACTGAGACAAATTGGGTGGTTATAATTGGTAGCGAACTCTAGTTGAGAATGCTACAATTTCGGCAAAATATTCAATATGCTAACCACACCAGACTGGGAAGCTGTCTAACAAGTCTTGGTAAGACATGATTCTTTTGAAACAAATCAGAAAGATATATTTTTTAAGAGGCAATGCAGGTTGTTCTGATTTGTACTGTTTTTCAATCGTTATTTCCTTTAAATAATGATCCTCCACACGATGAAGTTACCAATACAATTCTTTTGTTACCCCCTCCAAAATCCCCCTGACAAATGCCGTCGTTTAAAATTTAGGGGTGAACTCTGGGGACACCTGGAATATCATAGGAAATATGTTGTTTGATATAAAGTCAGTGGCGACCCGTAGATTTTAAAACTCATAGATGTAGACTGCAGTCGAAATAAATTACAGGTAAAAATACAATTTATTAATAATTATTAGGGAATAGTAATATACTTAAATATTAGAATGTGCTTACTAGTCTTACAATAAAAATTATAAAAATATTGACAGTTTATTTTCATAATATTTTTACTTTATTTTAACTTGTTCTTCTGTAGTAATAAATTATGTTGTTTGTAAGCAAAAACAAATACATAAAGCAAAAATCTTTGCTTTGGTTAATAAAATTATCAAACTGTTATTTTTTTCTCAGTATTCTTGTTATTCTGTACTGTAAGAGGTCAGAAAACTACCGTTTTAATGTCGTAAGTATGTGTGATTCATGCACGTTTACATATGGTGATATATATGCTGTAGCGTTCAAGCGAAAGCGCCCTACACAACACGAGGTGATCTTATTAACTAGTAAATAATAATTGATAGTCTTATGGGTTTCATTGCTTCTCAATTTAGTATACATAATATATAAATATATATATATATATATTTGACTGTGCTTCACCCAGCCTATGTGAAAGAATCATCATAGCTCGAATGTCTGTAGGCAATAGATATTACTAATTATCGATTCTGATTTGTAAAAAAAAGAGTTTAAATAAATTTGTATACTCACTTAAAGTAGAGATAGTTCAGTAATTGATAACTATAAATACCTAGAGTAGGCGATTAGTTCTATCTCACTCTAGAAACATTACGACGGATCAAAGCGTAATCCGCTCAGCAGCGAGAAGTACAATAAAACAAACCATTCGATATCTGAATCTTGCTTACTACTTTATGCGTCATAAATTGATTTTTATTCCTATATGAAAACATTCCCTTTTAGATGGGTTTTTCCTGATTTTATTTGTTTTGAATCTCAGCAAGGAATTTTTTCATAATACTTTTACGTTCTACGTATGTAGAAAGAACAGTGTTTTGATATTTCTAAAATGTTCCTTTACATACGAAGGATCAGGAAAGTAATACCTTTCTTAGCTGTAAGCTTCTATTTAAAGAATGCTTTTCCCTGCTAAAATTAACTGATCCAAGTGGAAATAAATTTTTGTATATTGTATTTTCTAGAAAAGCACAATCCAAGATTTATATGTATTCTTAAATGCAGTATAATATTTGTGATTGCTGTGATACCTATACCTTGGTAAATTACAATACAAGGAATCGGCCAACCACGCACAGAATATTTAATATTTTTATCATTTCCTGTGTATGTGGTGTATTGTCTAAGCTACAGTCATATTTACTGTTACTTCGCATACTACATTCAGTTAAAAAGACCTATTTATTGAATGTATTATAACATCCAAGTAGTGAGTCTTTACAGAACTATGAGTTTAAATACTTAATTATATCCCAACTTTAATTAAAGTACATTCTTATCATTACCTTAATTTGTATTATTACTACAGGGCAAGGCCTACAGGTATAAGAGAAGGGAGGATACGTGAGTAATGTAGTACTTAGCTCCAAATAAGTCTTGAGGTGGAAGGAGGAAGCAGTATATAAATAGTTTTTGAAAATAGAGCTCCTCCGAAGCACGTCAGCTGAAACTAAAACAAATTAATTGTGTACATATTAGGAGAATTATAGAATTTCATAATTAATATTGAACTACTGTACAACTTTAAGAAAGTAAGTCAATAACATCTGAAAAGAATATTATCTGGTCTGAATATTTATTATTTTTTACATTTTAGCTGTTTCCAATATACAATGGTTTCCAAGAATCTTACACATGATACCTAATAGTCAATGTATTTAAGAGATTTAGTTCATTATATTGTGGAAATTTACGTATCCAAGATAAGGTAGGTTATAAACGGTAAACTTTGTATTAGACAGACAGACATAATAGTTTTCATGTACTTAGTTGTCATTCGTTAGTTCAACTAGAATAGTGATCGGTGAGAGAAGAAATACATCGAACGATGTCATTTTACTAGAAATATCTGCGATATTATGGTAGCTGTGAAAACTAATACTGTAAAAAATTTAAACTGTGAAATGTGGAAACGATTTTTCACTGTACTATAACTAAATGGATATGTTGAAATAATCCTGTCAGTGCATTTGTAAATAAGAACAGAACTGTAACTAACTAGACGTTGTGTTACCTAATTATTAATAATTTGTCTATATTTTTAAGATCCTAATGTGATTTGTAACAACGATTCATTAATTGATGTGTTATTGATATTAAAACCTATTATTTTTCATAGGGATCAATTAATACTAATATAAGTTAGAAACTAAAATGTCGAGAACAATTGAAAACTCCTTATCCGAATTTAACATCATCACAATATTTTCCTTACTTCATTTCATTGAAATATACAAAATCTTTGATTAAAATTAAACTCTAATATAGGACATACTTAAAAATCAATTAGGGTAAAGTAAATTGTCATGCCTATTTTAAGAAACATTATTTAAATAAGAAATATTTAATATTTTGATATTATAAAAGGTAGATTATGTTCTCAAATATTAGATATAGTAACATTTGAACTAAAATATTAGGTATTTTAAACGAAAATTCTAAATAGGGCTTCCTGAAGCCTTTGTCTTACGATAGTTATTCATAATTGGAAAAAACAATAACTACAATTATCTAAAAAATAAGTGTAATAATAAATGAGAAGAAATGCTGATGGAAAGAGTACCATTATTGTGAGCGCAGGCTGCAATATTCCCTTATCACATTTCCGTAAACACGTAAACTGCATCAATCATTTGTTATAAGATACATCCAACTAGAAAAGTAAACGTGAAATCTCTCATAAAGTGGGTTAAAAGTTAAATGGATATATGTGATGGGTTAAGTGATGTGGGTAATCTGAAAGACAGCGACTATAGCAGAAACTAACAAAACAATAAGTAGCAGGAAAATGAAAGCAACAAATATTTTCACATTTTACAATTCCAAATACATTAAGGAACAATATAACAGTTTTTTTGAATTTTATTGAGTAAGACTAGTAACATCTCCTGCCGTTTTAGTAGCTAAGAAGCAATTGAATATCGTGAATTTGTAATTGAAACTTTTTAACACCTATTCTGTTATTTCCTATTTTGCATTTCACAGAGTCTCTTGTAGTGTACTTGCATGGCACTCCCGAGGTATACTATCTACACCTTTCTTTTCTAGTAATGGGTTTACCCATTCACCTTTCTTATCACAACTTTCTTCACCACCTCTTGTTATCTTTCCACTGATACGCTAATAATAAAAAAAGTCTTTATTATATTATATTTTCTTCTTTTTTTTTTAAGGTGTAGATGGTCGAGAGTGGTAAGATGATTTTATCCATACGTCACAATAAACTAGATTTATATACATAATCCGTAAACCATTTTATTCCTAATGTTTATGCTTTTAAAACAAAGACAGAAAATGTTGAAAGAGCAAAACTGTTTGAAATGCGGAGTCTACCACGTTCATACAGGTTTATGCTTTAAGGATGTTCAACACAACGTGCAACGAATTTTGTATAAACTATTATAAAATTTATCCTTATAATATATGAAAGAACAAAATATTGCAACTACTAGTAGCCCAGATTTTCTTCTCTCTTTTTTCTTCTTGAAATCATATGTTAAGTAAACTATGATTGATTGAAAATCTAATGATTTAAATTTTGTAAAATAGGAAGTTTATATCTATATTCCTATTAATTTCGGATAATAGAAAGTATGCAGAGGGTAGGTGGATGGGTAGCACTTAAGTGTGAACTAAAAATTTTAAATTGGGTACTGTAATGTTTATACTACGAAAGGTCTGACGTTGAAATTAGTGTGAATTTGTAGAGAATAACAAGATCTATAACAATATTTAGCAGTAGTAACCGATGAAACAAAATTTGTTATTTTTCGATGAGAGTTGAAAAAACAATATATATATATATATATATATATATATATATATATATATATATATATATATATATATATATATATTGTAAAGGTAATATGTACAGAATCTAAGAAACGTACATCAATCGAAATAAAACATAAAAAATGGAATAAAAAACCAAAACTAATTATGCCGAAGATCCCATTTGTATTGAGAGTGGTGAGAATCTCAGTTATGTATGATAGCAGTGTTTGGTTTATTTCCTTCTCGCGAAATGTAAAATAATTTTGATTATGTAACCAATGAAAAAGTTATGTTTTTTAATTGAAATAAGTTATTGATGTAATTATAATGGTTGTTGTTTGTTTTAAAAAAATGTAACTAAGAAGGAATGAGATGCAAACTAAATGATCAGAATAAGTCCAAATTATCTGTGAGACCACCTAAACATGAATTTACTTTGACTAATAAACGTTAGATTTTTGTATTCGTACAAAATGTAAAAATAAAAGAATTACTAGAAGGTTTATTCTGAAGGATTAGGTTACTTTCAATACCAACACACACATACGAGCGTGCGCGCGTACGTACGTTATGCCTTTCTGATGATTGGAGTAACATGATTATAGCCTTTTTAAATTCTCGTTTAGCTACCTAACGTTTTAATATGTTGCTGCAGTGACGGAATGATTACGACTATTCTTTGTGAAGTATTTATTACAACACAAATTACAATCAAACTCTTTGTTTAAATTAGTTTTAAAATTTAAAACCATTTATTTTTGCCTCTAAAGTATCAGTTTATTTACAATGTATGAGTATATCAAGTATACATTCGGGTGTTATAAAGGTGTAAAGAGTTGATATGTTTGAAACCTCGTACAACTCTATTAATTTTGTTAGTACTAAATTAATTTAAATATTTTAACAAGTAGTAAGTGATGGACATTTTTAAAATTTTTCTGCACGCAGAACTTCACGCGGGAAAATTCATTTTAATAATCTGTTTAATTTTCAATTTTCATTTCAGATTATTTTCGTTAAAAACATTTTGTTTTTATTCTTTCATTTTGTTTTGATTTTGTTTTACTTAATACTTAGAAGATCACTCTGTTTTCTAAGTCGGAACACTTACGTTCTGCTCTTTAAACTATGGAGTATCTGTCTTGATTGGCTTCTATTTTGAAACACTAAAGAAAAGAGAAAATAAATAGTACATACATCGTTCGACTTTGCTATAAAAAATCTTTTTTCTAAATTGTATAACGAATTCTAGACGAGGTCATAACTACGTATCAATTCACAAGGTACAGACGTAATGATGAGTGAATTAAAACATATATTGCTGTGTCGGTCAGTTATTTATAAGGGTTTAAAACCCTAAATCTACTACTAAAACACAAATTAAAATACTTTCAATACTAAAATTCCCACAGACCCAATCACGACCGTGCCAACATTACTAAAGTAATGGTGTCAAACTAAATCTAAAAGTGCTGGTACAAACACTGTTATTAATTTAGTAACATCATTTCACTACTTTAATTCATTAATCAATATCCAGTAAAAAAAAAAGAAAAAAAATTATTTCCAACTAAACTTTTTTTCAGCCTGTCGAAAATATCAGTAATGATATTATAATATCCATAAATAAAAAAAGTTAATTAATTTAGTGTTTGTTATTGGTCACCGCATTTTTTTATGTTCCACTTTAAGTGTTTTAATCAGGTGCTATTTTGAAAAAAAAAGTACCAATAAAATTTTGGTTTTTCGTATACTAATAAAAGGTGACATAAATATTGGGAATGTAATATCTTATTCAATTTTCATCTACTTATAAAAATAAATTCGTTTAAAATTAAAACTCAAACAGAGCAATTATCTCAACAGGCACTAATCTCAATTGTTTTGTTCTAAATTATCTAGAGCACTTGTTTGTAACTGAATAAGGTAGATTTTTTTAAATGCTCGTCATTAAATTTCCAAAAAGAGAGCCCATTATTGAATGATGCTAACCAATATTATTGAGCTTAGGCGAAAAGGGATTTTTTTTTACTTAATTCCTAATAAAATTTACATTTTTTTTTCTTATCCAGTTTACATAAATCTTGTTACTTGTGAGTTTTTGATTTGAGGTCGCTGATTACAAATCTAATATCTAATTTGTCATAAACCAACCTGAAAGATGGCGGAATCAATATGGCAGCTATAAAATGATGAAAAATTAAATATTTTAGTTAAATTTTATGCCGAAAAAGTTTTTAATATTTCTGATAAGTACTTTTAAGTAAAATAGGATAAATTTTAATTTCCTGAAAAAAATTCTAGATGGCGTTATAACAGTTATAATTAAAATCTAGATGAACTATTTTCTAATAATAATTAAGGAATTATTAATGTACATCCAAAATAACAAATAACCTACGATTTTTAAATAATGTGTTTGCCACTGAACATTCATTTATCACTAATTTGTTGTCCAACGAAATACAAAAAAAATTTAAAACTGGCAGTAGTAAATTTTAATTTGATTTATTAGTGACTATTTTTCAATGATGTTTCTCCTTATACCTACATGGATATTTTAAAAAAAATTTGGATATTACATTTTTTCCCAAAAATAAACCAACATGAGTGTTTTACGGTTGATATATTTTAATTTATTTGATTGGTTATTTGTTTTGTAAATTTTAGCTTACAAAAAGATTCATTTTATGTTACTTTAGAATAATAAAAACTAATTTCTCCAACATAAAATAAACACATTTTCAATATGAGAACGATTCACCCTTAATTTTTTCCAACTAGACAAAAAGTTTAAATTAAGCCTTTAAGTGACAATATGCATTCATAATATTGAATAAAATATAATTCTGAAAACAAAATTTTGTTTTCATCTCATATATTTCTCATCGGTTTCTAAAAAAATAACTTATTTTTTAAAGATTTAAATAACTATTAGTTTTCAGAGTTGATTTTGAACGATAGACTTCCACGGTCACAAACATCATTATGATCTTGTTCTTTGGGGTTCGACCACGTTATAATTGTCTGCACGTTGAGTACAGCCGAAGTTTCTGGCACTTTACTTATGTCCATTCTCCCTCAAAGTGCAGACAATATTGACGCGGTTGAACCCCGAAGAACAAGATCATAATCAGTTTTCAGAGTTATTTGAGTTTTAGATTAAAAATTGTTACCAGTCTTTTGGTTTTAAATTTATTAGTTTTTTGTTGAAATTAATATAACAAATTAAAGAAATAATGGTGTAGTAAAAAAAAAAAAAAAAAACGAAATTAAAAAATGAAAATAAAGATTTAGTATTGACCTCCAACAACCTTAAATATCATAAGAAAAAAACACAAAATTTGTTTAACACTTTTCACCATTAGATAAAACACTTTTCCAAACAAAATTAGATAAAAGTGATTACAGACTTTTATATAAAATTACGAAGGACTTTTCTGTTACTAATTTTACTTTCGTACATATACTTAGCATAGAGAAAGTTATGAGATGGGTTAAACAATCGATGTATATATTTTTCGTAATAATATCCGTTATGTGAGTCCTAGAGTGTGAAATGAAGTCTATCGATAGTCTTCGACTCTATTTGTCGTTTACTGTGCTCTAAACCTCAAACGACCAAATAGATTCTAATTAAAATTTTGATATTGCCGTATTTTGTATATGCCTGGAAACATTTATTCTATAATTCAAAATTTGGGTGTAGCTGCCACAGGGACAAAATTTTGTCGAAATCGGGTCAAATAATTTTCTAACATTTGTTTAAATATAGCCTCTTTGAATTCAAATAACATTAATTTCTAACTACAGTAATTTAATTTTAAACTTATTACATCTTTTTTCACACATTAATGAAAATTTAAGAGAGTGAGAAGACCTCATGGCTATTTTGTTTTATTTTTATACAAAAACTAGAATAATACCTTTCTACAGGTCAATAGTAGGCTATACAATCAGTTTTGGGATCGGTAACGTGCTTCAACCCAGGGGTGTGGGCAATAAAATCCTGGTCCACAGAAATTGGAGCTTAGAGGGTGGACAGTTATATGCATATTCAGACTATATATTTTAAAGTTCTATCCTAAATTGTAATAGGAATTTAATAAGAGTTGCAACGGAATGTTAAAATTGCGAGTTTCACATTCTTTAATGACCTTCAGTTTTTTACTAATTAAAATTTACACGTTGTTGATTAAATTGTCGATGTTCAAGAATTTATTTTAATATCCAAACGTTGCAGTACTCTTTTTTATCTCTTTATTTAAAAATTGTAATTGATTTTGTATCATTACATATTACATTTAATATAAATATAATTGACTTTTTCATTTTATTTGTTTGGTTATCTTATGCATATATAAAACTCAACATAGCGAAATCTAAAATAAAAATAAAACACCATTGTACAAAATAAAGTAATTAAAATTATTCGACAATATGTAAAATATAAAATTAAATAAACTTATTTATTTACTATGCTATAGTAAATTAAACAGTAACACGGGAATCGCGTCCATGTGGACAATACCAACAAAATAAATCGTGTAATTTGTAAAGGGACGTTCAATTATTTTCCTGATATTAATATGAACAAAATAATAAAGAAAAATAAAAGCAATACAAAATAAAGTAAGGCCAAGGAACACTGGTGCATAAACTTTACAGATATTAGTACACAATAACCTTCTCAGCACAATTTCTACCAGATTCAATCAAACACTTTGACTTGTTGACATACAATAGCACTTACTCAACTATGTAAATATATATTCGTAAGATTTATTTTCAATAATGTAATGAAGATTTGTAACTGAATACAACTTATCTAGTTAAGGAACTGCTATTATCATAGCTACTGTACTACACATGGAGTATCAGTTCCTAAGAAACAGTGACTTCGAGTGACTTTTTTTTTCAAAATAAATACTATGAGAGTCTTAGTTCCCCTTCAATAAAAATTATTAGGAAGAGAACGCTTTATTTATTTAAATCATTTGGCCAATGCTGATTTATTTATGGATTTTTGTATTATAAACTAATTTATAATGCCTTCTATGCTCCCCAATGAGTTTGATAATAAACAAATTCGGTGTCTTTGACTCGTAGAGTGAACTCTTTGGGCCTACTAATAACAATGATTAATTTACATATTTTTTTCCTTATTATAATTTATATGCACAGTCCAGTTCATCGTAATATCATCAGAATTCCTAAATACTCGTAAATGAATTAATTTGATAGTTTCTCATGCTATAAAATTAATCAAATAATTCATACAGAGCATGTTAAATCTAACTGGTCTAGTTGTTTCTGCATAAAACGTGCAACCTTAATCCGATACAAACAAACACATTTATTTATGTTGGAGTGTTATTTATATTAATTACTTGCACTTATTCCCATATACGTCATATATAGAGAAGATTCTGTGATAGGTAAATAGATAGTTTTTCTCAGATAAAACCTTTCTCTTTAGTCGGAAAAGTAGTTTTTGGAGTGTAGACTCCAATAATTATTCAGTTTGCCAAATTGAAAGTAAAAGAAAGCTGCGATTAAAGAATAATTGACAAAATACAAAATTAACCGTGACCGCCAATATTAAAATACGATTTTAAGCTCCAGAGAAGATTATGTCACAATTGATGAAAGCTTAGACTGTATCTAAAAATGAAAATATCTGTCAAATATTTTTATACAAAGTTGATAACGAGGGACGCTACTATACCAGTTTATCTGCCATACGAATTATTTGGTGGAGGGACTCAGTAATAAACTTATTTCTTGTTTCACCTAAAGAGACATATTTGGAAGAAAGTCACGAATATTGTTTTTGAAAGAAAAGTGTGTTTAACTGTCAGTACACAATCACTTTGAGGCTCAATCGCTACTTCATCTTGTGGTATCCAGAACCACTTATGTTTATTAAATAATTTGACAATCTACGTTCATTTTTTATTTTACGAATATAAACAATTTATGTATATGAAAATATCACAAAGCGCCTATAAATAAGTCGTATATCCTAATACACCGGACAAAGACTTTCACAGTTTTTACGGTTATTGACCAATTTTGAACTGTTGTGATCTCAATTATTTTCTTTCAAAAATATAAATGTTCCACTAAAATATTGATAAAATTCCACACATTTTATACTAACACAAATAAAGTTCTCTTATTATTTTAAAGCTCGATTTGAAATGTAATAGACAGATTTTGGAAACTTTATTTTGTTTATGACATGTGTTTAAGACATATCAAAGAGTAAAAGACTACAATCATTTTCAAGCTGATAGGTAAAAATCACAATAATGGTAGTAGTTTTAAATGTATCTCAGTTGTCATGTTACACCATACATATCAACTGCATACACTAAATGACATGTACATTGATTTCGCAACTGATTACAAGGTCTGTATTACCAACAAGGAGTTCCATGATAAGGACAACGGTGATAAGGACAATAATAATGCGATATAAATTATTAAATATAATAGTGTAAACAAGCCATAACATACAACAGTTAAAAAAAAATTTAATTTTTAATTTAATTAAAATTTACCCCATCACCCAAAACGTTTTTATTAAACGAAATAATACCTTTTTGAGTTTCGGAGGGTTACAGAAATATTAAATCAATTATTGTTTCACTGTTTTGTTCAATGTGATTTCCTCTATAACTTGTCCATCCTATCAATTAATTAAAGTATATTTACAAACAGGAGTTGTTCATTTATGCTTAATCCAACGAATTCCCGAGGCGTAAAGCCCACAGTTGTTGAGAAATATTTGCATTTGATTTAGCTAAGGCATTCCATGGAAGGTACATTTATGGGTAGACCTCACTTTACTTCCATTGTTATCCCAATGAATGATAAATCACATTAACGGATTAGGCCACCTTAAAGTATATCA
The DNA here is from genome assembly GCA_963513935.1 of Aphrophora alni. Taxonomy (NCBI): domain Eukaryota; kingdom Metazoa; phylum Arthropoda; class Insecta; order Hemiptera; family Aphrophoridae; genus Aphrophora; species Aphrophora alni. The sequence goes on from OY740768.1 coordinate 94,427,741, forward strand.
TTTTAATTTCTCCCTCTTAGTGGTGTTATGTTCAAATGTATAGTAAGAGTAGCTGTGGAATATGAATATTATTGTATCATGTCACGCCCTAAACACATGTAGCCTACCCACACAATGTTCACAGAAACTGTAGATAATTATTTGTTATTGTTGTAAATATAGATCAATATTGTTGTATTTTAAGATTTGAATGTACTTATTTTATGAATCGTCATTTATACAAAGATAATGAACAAAATTCCCATTATAGTATGTTAAAGTTAAGGTAAATAAATATATATTTTTGGCACCAATAAAGAAAAAAAAATCTCAATATAAATAAGAAAATCGAACTCAGATATTTATGATGAAAGCACGGCTAGCAGGGGTAGCTCTACGTTACATTGGATGCAATATCTTATTATTGTCAGATCGTTTATCTCTTTGTATCATAGGTTAGTAATTTTTATTAAATGTCACTGCATCGTTCTTCAAGTGATAAATTTTAATCTATTTTCACGTTTTGTTTTTATTAATTGAGGATTTGCTTTTAACGTTTTGTAGATTTAACACTCATATATAAAACTTTAAGATTTTAATTGTCTGTTCGACTGTGCAACACTTTTTATGTGAACGGAGTTTTTCAAATTTTATATGTCTAAATTCTTTGGCCCCATCTCGTAGAAGTTATTTTTTTCAAAATGTAGGGATAGCTGCGATAAGAAAAAAATCCATAATCGACTGTAACGATTTTATTAAAATATTAGCCTCTAAGTACCCATAAATTATATTGTTCGTTATATATCTAAAAATTCTGGTTCATGGGTAACGAAAGAAAAAAGGCAATTAAATAACAATAACATGAATGTATGTACAAATAGCGCAATCATGTTCGCAGTTAGATAAATTAAGATCGAACCCTTCTTATACCTGTATATACAATCTTCTTAACTTTTAGATTTGTATTTTATTTTTCTCTTAATATAACCAAAATCATAGATATAACATGTAAAAATAAAGAAGATACCTGGATGGCATTTGAAATGGTTACAACCTTGTCCAAGTATCCAAGCTGCGTCTTATGTTACATAAAAGTCCTCTCAGGGCACACTACTGGAGGTCATCGTCTTCATCTCTCCCCATGTCCTTCCAGTCAACCTTTACCATATCGTTCCACTTTTTGTCTTCAGGCCATTCTCGATTTTTCTGTCCTTGAGGATTCAATTACACTGCTATTTTTGTCATTTTTGTGGTTTCTACCTTTTTCGTACTCTTCCAGAAATGTCAGTGCTGCAGCAAGTTTTTGTTTTTAGTGGTCTTCCGTTAGGATTTTCGGAACCCACCTGGCACAAAATTTGTGGTATCCAAGTTTACCAACCACGATTATTTCTTTGCCGTCACGTCACAAATATGGCGATAATTTTCAATTTGTTTGTAATTTTTTACCAACAAAAACCTTACCACACCACGCACTTCACAACTGGCAGGATTTTCAATCACAGCGCTCATTTTAAAAATCCACTGTATTAAAAAATACAATAGAAACGATGTTCTAGCTACCACGACTGGTTGGGTACTGAGTGTAGAAACATTCTGACGCCAAGATGGCGATGCTAGCCCCGCCCACTGCCGCGCCAGGACAAAACGTCTGTTACATTCTGGATCGCCCACGTACTTATACATTTATCGTAGTAGTAAACTCCAACGATTTTTTTTCACTCATGTAAGTGTTATTTTCGTTAATTTTGTGTTGAGTCCATGTAAAATTTATATAAAATGAGTTGTTTGGGATATTGTATATACGTTAAATAATTCTTAAACGTAAAGTTTAATTAAAAATTGATTTTTGTAATTTGAGAATCGCCTGTTTCTTGAAGTTTTTCTACATGTTCTTATTATAACCAAACTAATCCAACGATGCATTCAATCAAATCTGCTATTAAAACTACCTGTTATAAGATTATTTTGGTAGTATTCTAATGAACATGAGCTTAGGGCTATTGAACAAAATATCTGTATTTCGTTAAAAAATATAATCACTTCAGAAATAATACAATTTAATAATTATTTATGAAAAAATGGAAACTGTAGTACAAGTATATAGAAGATCTTGATTTTAGAGTTGTAAACATTTTAAAATAATTGATTGTTTATTTGTGTTAAAGTTATTGACTTAGAAACTGTAATTTAATGTGGGACATACAATGTTAACAAATTCTTGCTATTTACAATTAGGATAAGCTGAGTTAAAGAGCCAATTATTTCAGCTAAATTTAATGGTGTCACATATGTTTCATTCTTCCATAAGAGGTAGCGACTTTCAGATATAACTATTAATAATCTAGTCTTAATTCCATTGTATTTTTTCATAAATCAATAAAAAATAACTGAAATTTCTTCAGTGATACATCAGAGTTAATCTGAAAAAAAATTAATATTGCGTAATGAATGCATGTACCTATGTATGTATTTATTTTACAAAGTCCGCTCTAAAAAAATTATTTCTACATCATCGGAATATATCTTAGTTATTATATACATATTGTTTTAAATTTAGTGAAAAACTTCGGGTATGTCTAGTTACTACCACAATACATTATTTTATTGATAAAATTAAATAACAAAAAAACTCATTTATAAAAATTAAATAAATAAAACTATAATGTTAGAAATAATAAACTAGGTAATTTAATATCTATTAATTTAATAAATATTTTAATTACATAAACTATCATTTAAACGATTAAAACTATCATTTAAACTTTGGAAAAGCTAACATTTCTATATCGGAATAATTCAAAATATTTATTTACCGACGCCATTTATGAAATAAATACAACGTCCAGTATGACCACAACTTTTTGGCGTTTCCGTCGCCGGAACTACAGAACGCAAATCACAGGACTGAGGTGCTTTCTTTCACCTAATTCTTAGGTGGTTGGGATTCCTATTGAGTTGTTTCTTGGTGATAGTTTGTAGCTCTCAATTTAATTAATAAAGGCGCAGTAGTAGTACATCTAAAAACGAGTAACATCACTCACTTAATTTAGGATTACACTCATAATTGTTATAAAGTAATTCACAACGTCATATTTATTATTTTTATTATAGACATTATATGACGACCATAAGACAATAGTGATTTTCGGGGGGGGGGGCGGGGGCAATTATTAGAATCATCCGAGAACGTTCAGACTATTGTTTAGCTACTTAGTTCCAAGTTATATTAGTGACATCGAAAAACTTAACTGGACTTGCCTATAGGCATCGCGAACATGAGTGGAGCTGATAAGATTACGACTAAAGATTAGACATGTAGTTGAGTCTCTCTCCCCAATTAGTTGTAGAGTTAGTATAAAAAAGTGGTTGTACACACGCTGTTTATGTGTGACTTAGTGGAAGAGGGTTTAATTCACTTTAAATTAAATTTCAACATCAATTATTAGTTCCAATATTTTTGGATATGGTATCTTTTTGGTACATTGGGTAAATCAATATTTGACTTCTTACATATTAATGGGGTAGTGACAAGGCGATAAGGCTATGAATACAAATTCCCTTTATTAGAAATGAGCGACGTGTTATTTTAGTCTAATTAGAAATTCATATCCAAGAAAGCGCTGGGATCAGTGGTTTTTTGTATGGTGGTGTAGAAATTCTCCCGATCAATAGGTCCTCGCCTATTACTAACCATGTTCTCCAGATTTCAGTTAATACAGCAGATAGTATATTACTAGAAATGTATATGATTAGGGTACTCCGGTCGTGCAACTCCTACAAGTACGTTATTATATGTTAAAATCATTACTTCCTATTTTATATAATTCCATTATAACTTGTATTTGATTTAAAATAAATTAAAATTTTACATGAAAAGTATATTAACTCACATTCGGAAAACTACTGTTTTCATTACTGTTCGAATAAAATGATACATTAAGCTCAAAATTTTTAATTAATCTATACATAAGAAAACGTTATTCAACTTACAAAAATTTATTCTTATCTGAAGAAAGTATACAAAATTTGTCTATAGTTGCTTCATATATTTGTAAATTCCAACTAATGGAATAACTTCTAACCAATTATTATTTTAAAGGCTGGGTTAGTCTCACAGTTGCTACTTACTATGAAAGTTAATTTTATATTAATACAGTTTGAATCTAAACAATATATAGTTCTACATATATTGACATGCATGATGTTACAAATATTTATTAATAAACATTAATGAATAAAGTTAAATAGTTAAGTTAATGAAAATATATTTTCTGATACATAAACTGTGCATTAGTACACTTAGGGATTAATAAGGGATTATAAAATATTTTATCCAAAAAAGAAATATCCATTATCTGACGTAAGAAAATTAACCAAGACAATAATTTAAAGAGAGGTAAAAAAAGGTAATTGTGAGTTTATACACATATACTTGAGAAATGAGGCCGTGGCAATCAATCCATATAGGCTGCGAGGATCATACAACAATATAAAAAATAAATGTAGTTACTGTCCTCGTGTCAGTACAGTACAGAGTGTTGCTCGCCAATGGATGTGTTCAGCATATTTAGCACATAAAAGCTTGATTATAGAATTTAACTAGGGTTATCACAGTACAGATAGTTAGCTGGACAGTGGAAAAATTACGAGAAATGTAAAGTATAAAGTCTTGATTATATAAAGAATTTATTTAAGGTTGTGGTATTCTGTCCTCGACTTAACACCGTACAGAGGTGCACGCCAGTAGATTTGCTAAGGTATAAGTAGCACATAAATTGAGTATAAAGTGATTCAATAAATATGTAGTTATCGTCCTCGTCTCAGTACAGTATAATGTTTCATCTCGCCGGGGAATACGCTACCGATTATGTATCGAAAAAAAAGAAGATTATTGAGAGATTTAATTATGGTTGTAGTTTAGGACCTCTTCTATTGTGCATTTTTATGTAGAGTTATTTTTTATAAAAAGATTAGAACATCATTATAATAAGCAATTTATTAATAAACTTTTCTGATAATAAAATAATATTTTATTTCCCAGTACATGATCCTATCTTATTTATTGGAGGATATTTAAAGATGAGAATTAGTAACAAATAGTTTTTAGCAAATTGTTTTTTAGAATGAATTGCAAAGTAGAAAGAACTGGACGTTACTGCCTTTTTCATCAAATAACGATTGTGTCGCAAAAGATGTTATTGATACAATTTGTAAATTACTAATACATTCTGTGATTTTATATCGTACAATTACAAAATGAGTTGTTCATAAAGGTTGGCCATCGTTCCATTATGTTTAGAAACATACTTTAAAAATAAAAAATCCTGCGCTTAGATAGCATGTGATATTCATAGTGAATTTCAAGTTGGTCTTATTATGAAACTGACAAAAATAATTGCCAACATTGAAGCAAAGTAGTGAAAATATTGGAGGGTCCAATGATGTAATAAGTGTTTAACAAGAAGGTAGAAATTGCCCTTTAAGTGCCGTTAGGGGACTGGGTATAATTTTGAATGAAATAATATATACATTGTTATTTCAAATATCTAAATTCGTAATTCATACAGTGTAATTCATACAGTGTAATACTAAAACTAACATTATTTAAATTTATTATTATTAATATTAAATTAAAAAATATTATTATACTTATATTGTTTTTGTTTAAAAATTCATTACTGTTTGAAAAACTTAATGTTTATTATTTAATAATTTAAAATAATAAGTTATTATAAAAGATAATATATGAAACATGTATTCATAGCAATATAACCCACTAAATGGAATAAAACACACAACTTTACAGAAAAATAAAACACTTTATTTTCAACATGATGACGTTTCAGTGATTAAGTCATTATCGTCATTTGTTACACGTACACAAATATTCATTTTACTGAACTATAAGAGAAAAGGAAAATGTTCCCAGAGTTGGCAGCAAGGAGGCAGTAGGGTCACGCCTCCAATTCCAATTTAATCAGAAATTACGTAACTTAGTTTCAGATCAATATTATTAAATTTTATCCAATGTCATAACCATAAATATATAGAACAATAATTATAACTTACCTATTCTTTTTAACTTGGAAACGGAAGGGGAACAAAAAATTCATATGCAGAATATAAAAACAATTTAAAAAAATGAAATGAAACATAATAATAAGCCTAGAAATAAAATAAAAAAATAGGTGAAAAGAAAGACTATACAAGAACATGAGATATAATAATTACGAGAGAGACAAAAAAATAAAAAAAATAAAATAAAACAGACTGAAATAAAAGGCATATAGATCACGCAGAAACATAAACAGATCTAGTAGTGACATAAATTATAAAAAAATCGAATAAACACAGAAGTATGAAATATATAAATAAATCACCAAAAATAAAATTATATAAAATGAAATATAATAATATAAACACGGATGCCGCAGGAAATGATGTTAACGCCTTAGTCATGAAATGTTGTCTTGTTGAAAATAAAGTATTGGTTGTTGAAAATTGTGTGTTTGATTTAATTTGGTGATTTATTTTGCAGTTTTATCAGCTTTGAACACATTTTCTACTTGTTTGTAAACATTGTTATTTAGAATTATTTAAATTAAAAAAAAACACTAATTTCTCTGTAACGATTAGATTAAACCATTTAAGAGTATATTAGTTCGACATACCAACTAAGACTGTAACTATATATTGGTAACCATATTTATCTAATTAATTAATTTCCCTAATTAATTGAATTGGAAGGATCGATGGACATTTTATTATCTCTGGTTTCAAAGTATAAATGAAAGATATTTCTCTCCATGTAAGTTTGGATTACTCTGCATTAGCAAATCCATTAGAATAACTTCTCCAATGTACTTGAAACTCATACTATAGTTTTAATGCAATGTATAAGAACAATATTAAGTTAAAAGCTTTTAGAATATAAAACAAAAATCTTAAGGTTTTTGCCTTAGGTGTATTTAAGTTATTACATTTATGAAGTACAACTTTTATTAAGGAAAGTTTTCTAACCTTCGTAAAATACGTTTTACTGGTCACGTATATATTGAGCCAAAACTTATGAAAATTTGCATGAAAAAATAAAACACTTTTTCAATGTTTTCAGTTCTATCTAAAATATGTGAAAGAAGGAACACATCCATGAGAAGCCATATCTAGAAACCATTTTTTCCTTTTTAATTAAATCAACACCATTTCTAACTTTCATTATAACACAGGTTATTATTGTTATTATTACACTTTCAACATCATACATTGGTAAAATTACAGCTATATTTAGTGGATATAATATGTGGAACTATTGTTCTGCTAAAATATTCGTGTATGAGATTATTCTTTTGGTATAAATTATTTATTGCTTTGTCTCGAGATCTCTAAAAAATGAAATACACAATTATTAAGGAAAAAACACTTTATTTGCAACAATACAACGTTTCAACGAATAAGTTATCATCGTTTGTTGTGTGTATAGTACGGAAAAATTGTATCGAGATTAACCACATATACACAAAGTATTCACATAGACATTTTATGGAAATCTCTTTAAAATACATCAAAACACCAGTCCGAAACTCAAATTTCAACGATGGGTCGGACAGAAGCTTTTACTTCTCCTGTAATTCTTGAAATGTGCATGTTATCAAGAGATTTCATGGCGTTGAATTATTTATGGAAGAAATTATTATTATACAAATATTGTTTTTGTTTTAAAATTTTATATTATAAAAAGGATTTATTGAAAATCAGATTTTTAATTTTTTTTAACAGTTTTTGCTAATTGCACTAAACATAAAAATATATAAAGTATAATGTGTTGCCTTGGACTGTTTAATATATAATACAGTTAATTACCTTAGAGGTTGTCCTCAGTCCGTATAATAGGTATTGCTACAGCGCTGTTTCGCCGAACACTATCGGCTTCGTCAGGCCCGCACTAAAACATAAACACGTAACACAACACAACACTAACATATATAAAATCAGAGTATGACTCGTCGTACATAAATAATAAAATGTGGCCACAAAATGTTGTGTTACGTGTTTATGTGTTAGTGCGGGCCTGACGAAGCCGACAGTGTTCGGCGAAACAGCCCTGTAGCAATAACTATTATACGGACTGAGGACAACCTCTAAGGTAATTAACTATATTACAAAAATATAATTAAACTCTATCAAGACACCATTTTTTTAGAACGTACAAGTATATACAATTTCTAACACTAAATATTAATTATTAAATTTATATTTATTACATTATTTTTGTTTGTATACGTGTCTATAGCACTAAGAAAAAGCTATATTTGATTTTCATTTTTACATCTCCTCCTATAGTAAGAGCACACTATAGTCAGTATGGAAGTAGCAATCTCAAAAAATAATAGCTGGATTTACTTTTTTTTCACTTGAACTTGGGATTGTGGGTTAGATCCCTCACTTTCGTTTCTCCTATCTTGCCTCTCTTGACTAACTGCTGTTATACTCCAACAATAACGCTATTTTTATAAAGCAATTATAACAAAGAGGTTTTTTTACCTTTAAATAATAAGGTAAAATAGCATGTGGGATTCTTAAAATAGATTAGATAACTAGTCGGGTCATCTTCCATAAGGATCCAGAAAGGTTGGGATGGAGAGATCTCCGGGTAATCACTTCGCCTAACCCCTTCAAATATTGAAGGTTTGTTCACCAATTTGTATAACGAAATAAATGAAACATGTATAAATTACAATTCATGTATAAAACTTACTAAATATCACGTAAGTCACACAGGTAAGTTTTCTGCTGTAGATAGACTACTTATTTTCTTCGCACATATAGGACTGGTAGTTTAGTGAATGTTTCGTGAAGCGTCAACTTCTCAGAGGCTCATTTATAGCGAATACGGCTATTAGAGTTATAGTGTAATCCCAAGATACACTAACTGGATATACACATGCCTTCATCTAGTATTAAATTACATTATCGAGTATTATAGGGCTAGGAGTCTGTATTTTCCGCTGTACCTTTCTTCTTCTTTTTTTTAAAGGCGATTATGAACTCCGTGTTTTTTGATTTTAAACAACAAAATAGTGAACCGTTAATAAAATTTTTGCTAATTAAATTTGTCTATCGTCTGTGCAAACAACTAGACCGATTTAATCGGATGTATATCAATTTAGCGATATTATGAAAAGAATTTAATGTACTTTTTGACAATAATAAAAAATTAGGGTGTGGCTGCCGTAAAAGCAAAACTGAAAAAAAAATTTTTTTCTCAAAATTGACTATAATGGCTATGATAAAATACAGTCTTTAAAACCAAATTACCATTTTCTCAACATTGCTAGTTATATAGTTATCAGGAAAACAACACAAACATAAATCACTCATGTTATGTATTTAATTTGTCAAAATCTGTTTTACGTCCTAAAACGTTCATGAAATCTGACGAGTAATGGCCTAAGTTGTTATGTCTAATCACTGTTGTCAAATAATTGTCAAAAAATGAAAATTTCAATCCTATGCAATTTATATTTAGTGTGAATATATGAGACAAGAGAAGCAATCGTAGATTCGATTTTAATATATTTAATATGTTACAGATATGAAGAAAACTTGATTAGGGGCAGTCATTTCATACATTCCTATCTCCCTTCCGAACTGTATGCAAAAATCTCACCAATAAAGAATATGCCCCCCCCCCCACTTTTCTTACGTATTAAGACGTCTTAGGCATGTAGCTACGAATATTATTTTTGCGTTTGTGTATGAGAGTGTAAGAAAGTTAGTACAGATAAGTAGTAATGGGAATGCCGGTTCTGGCGCACCTCAGACTTTGGCGGACTTTGTGTGATCATATTTGGCCAAAAACGATTTGAATCTCCAGTAAACTGGCGCGACAAAACGCTCCCTATATAATATTTCTGGCCCAGTATTAACATGTGAGGAATAGGTAAACATATAATGTACTTCTCTCTCTCTTTCAGTACGATAAGGATCTTTAGACTAGGTTCTCCAATCAATAACGGATAGGTCCAGTTTTCAGTAATATTTTCACTTTTTAAAAAGATAATATCATAAAAGGAAATTATAAATCACTATAAAATTATTTTTACTAAACTATTAAATCAATGATAACAATATTACATATCTTTACAAAAACTCGTATTTATTTTGATGAAGATCTTTATCATCCATCCACGTTTAAAAATAAAGTTTTTTTTCTTCAATTTGTTCATTTACGGAATATCATTGTCAATAATATTAGAACGGCTCCCAGGAAGAAAACGTTCAAATTCGATGCTTTTCAAAACATACGAAATACGAAATCCAAATGTAATTTTATTTTCTTGGCTTAGTTTACTTTATACATTTGATCTTCCTTGATTTATAATAGTGTTGTAATAGGTAAATACCCTTCGATCCGTTCGTAAGCTTCACGCTGGATCATATTGTAGAATATTTCAGCTCCGTTTTTGATATCAATATAACTCATATTTTCTCATTGTATAGAACTGTAGCCTACTCGCTTAAAAATGAAAAGAAGTATTCTGAACGCATAAGAACTCCATATCTCTAATATAGACTAGTCATATTCAGGATAAGAAGAAGTATGTAGAACGTTTGAGCACTCCATTTCTCTATGTAAGATTGAGTCATCTTCAAGATGAGAAGTGCGGGATTTACAGTGCGGTGTGGCGTCACTCTATTGCGCAATAGCTGATACTGTTCAGATATGTTCTGCGATATGACTCATCTTAGTAGTTCCTCTCTTCTTGAAGAGAGGCTAGTTCTACACAAGATGAAAGTGAGTCCAATCTCTAAAGTGAAAACTGTTTCTCTGTAAACTAACAAACAACAGGAAGAGAGCCAACATTCTTGTTCTCTTTCTCGTACTTCCTCTCATCCTGAAAAAACCGAGCTCCACACAAGTCAAACGTCTAAAGCAAACGTTTTGATAAACGAAACCAAAAACAGTTTTTATCAAAACGCACAAACAGGAAGAGAACAATATCCTTCTTCTCTTCGTCATATTTCATCTCTTCCTGAAGAGAATCAAGTTCTACACAAGATGAATATCAGTCAAACTTCTAAACCAATCGTTTTGTAAAACGAAACCAAAAACAATATTTATCAAAAAGAACAAACAACAGGAAGAGAACAAAATCCTTCTTCTCTTTCTCATGTAACGTCTCATACTGAAGAGAACCCAGTTCTATATATTTTGACTATATTTTTGAATAAAACATATAGAAATAATTTTGAATCAACTTTTGTTTTCATTTCCACAAACTTAAATCAATATAATTGTATAATTTTATAATAGTAATTTGTTTATGTTTTGTTTTTTAATTAGCTATATCCGATGGAGAGGGGCAAACGTCTAGCCTATCATATATGATTATACAAAACCACTAGGCTCTTTATTTGAAATAATTAAATGATTAATCTTAATTCCTAAGGCTTCGAAAACAACACAAATTATGTTAAATGTATTACTAAAATTTCCCAAAAGAGCCAATTGGCATCAAGGCTAATATAATAACTTTACTGCAGTTGTGTAGATGGTAATTGATACACAAACATATTTAACGTAAAAAGAAGTTAGAACAGACTACTCTACTTCTATACATTTTATTTAAAATTTTTTTTTTTATTATTATTATTTTTTTTTTTTACGTAACAAAATTTCGATTGAATCAAATTTAAACAATTAAGAATATAATTTGACATTTTCTCTTTTTTCTATATTTTTTTTACATAAAAGGTTGTGTGAACCTTTAATAATCATTTTGTTTTTGCAGTTGCTTATGCTATAATTTGTCTAGAGTTTTTAAGAAACCACAATGTTAAACATTTAAGGTAACTTATACAGAATCTGATTACATAAACTTTGGATTTTAGTGTATTATTCAATTTATAACAATTATCTGGAAAAGACAGTAGACAATGTTTATAACATTGTCATGTTATAAATTAACAAGCCTTATACAACATTGGTCATTATTAAGTAAAATAAAAATAAGTTAACCCAAATAACAATTTATTACATCAAGTAGATTAAACGCTACCAACTGCGAATATATTTACTTCATATCGAAAAATCGTTATGAAATTTAGGGATCATTGCTCTTTGGAACAAGTCTAGCAATGTATTTTTGTCCGATTATAAAATTTTCCGGCCACTCAAACAATCACTTACACTTCCATATATTTTTGTATGGACGTGCTTGCTATAATTAGAAGAAAAACCTCCATTTCGAAATATTAAATATAATTTTGTGAACAAGGCTTAACGAATAATGAAAATATAAAAAATGAGCTACAAATTGTAGTTTGATAGTTTGAACGGGTTTCAAACATTTTTAAATGGGAGATTTTTATCTAGTAAAAAAACTTCCATACTTAGTGTTTAAAAAAAGAATTTCATGTAATTTATTTAAAACCTTTAGAGTTAAAAAAAAATAAATAATGCAATAGATATTTTTTATTAATATCAACTATTCATGGTAAATAAAGTCAATTTTCGATGAAGACACTTCCAAAGATTCAAAAAATTCAGTCTCAATGACCTCATAAATATTTGATTGTACCTATTTACATTAAGAATAAAGGTAACATAATAAAACAAACGCTTTGATATAATTCCGTACATGTTAAACACTTTGTCTACATTTCATAAACAATTGTATAAGTTTTAATTTATATGAAAAATAATTTCATGAAAATATAGTAGTTTAGCCCATAGTTTTGATATTAAACTATTATAGAAAAATTTCATTGAGTTTTGAAGTTGAAATGTATGTACTCATCACATTTTTAAATATGAATCAGACAAGTTATACCACAATAATTTAGGTTTATAAACGTCTCCAATTCCATTATTCACTTTAATTCAACTCAACGCCTTACAATGATCTGTAAAATGACTGTGCTTAGTCGCTGATAATAGCCTAACTTTGAAATATCATGTTGATTGAATAAGTACAAATATGTTTCCGGGATGTGAATAGTAACACATTTTACAGCTGACTGGACTAATGATAACTCGAACTACGATATCACTGTACGAAGTGGTTTATGAGATCACCTAGTGAATACGCTTTTTATGTTACAGAAAAAAATGCGCTACGTATTGTTGCTGGCATAAGTAACAAGGCCAACAATGTTTGAGCAAATATAAGCAGTTACCATCTTAAACTGGTGTAACTCCGTATAATAAACTTCTTGAATGTTTAAGAAGTACACAAAATTTGCATATATATATAATGCCTTTGTCTATTTATTTTGTGGAGGAGTTCCTTGAAAATGGAAAGGTTATGGAGATTAAATTTGCCTGTGACATAATACTGTTTCAAAACAACCTATTGTTCATTATATCTGAGTTAAATTCTTTATTGTATTTTTTACAGACACTATTTATAATCCATGAAAATTAATTAAAAATAAATATAGCACAGAAGAATGAAACATATAAATCCTTAAAAATAACAATAAAGATTTTTAAATTCATACATATGGAGAAAAAATAAAAGTTAAATGGTTTCATTTTGATTTTGATTGACCACTCATTGGGATCAAAGAAGTACTAAATGTTCGTACTCAAGGAAGTATATAAATACTGACCGTCTTACATGAACATAGGCATTATATTCTCATTACAGGTCAGTAGCTCAATTATTGGAAAGTTTAAATAATCCAGCTGCTCTTTATATTTTACTTTCTTTTTTTCATAAAATTACACGTTACGTGTAAGTTATGTCAAGTTTCAGTGGAAGTAGCACAGAACAAAATAACGTAACTCTTATGTAAATAATTTTTAATGTAAGGTTTTAATTTATATATAAAACAAACCAGCAATTTAACAGAGTTTCTGAAAACTTCATTGACCAAATGAAAGAAAACATACAATTTTTACATGAAACACTTTATTTGTAGCCGTTTCAGTATAAAAGAGATTGTTTTTATACCGAGTTATGTTTTGCGTCATGTATTTGGATTTTGATTATATATTAACACTGACTTGACTATGATAACATATCTGTCACTAGTAACACATCTGTCACTAGACACGGTTACGTAGATATCAGTATCTTACTTATACTAAGCAGTACTTGCTGTAAACCTAACTCACGCTTCATCAATGGTTCCATATCTATTAGAATAAACCTCCATTACGTCACCCGCATTGATCAATCGTCTTAATGTAAATCTTCCTTTAAGGGTATTTACTTCTTAATCCCATGATCAGTACATGACCATAAGATGACTGTAGATAGTGATGTGTCAGCTTACTCTCTATGTGTCCATCGTACGTATAGTACAGACAGGCTTTACAGCATAACTTCATACAAGACAGGTTTTTAAACGTCCTTCATAGCTAATGTCCTAGATATTTTCATTATAAACTTATAATATTGCTTAGTTAGTTACATTTAACTCTCATAATGCATAGTAATTTAATGTTTTGTTATTCACTTCAAACTGAACTATGTAATTGTGACTCTTTACCAATACCCAATGGTAACAGTTCCTTTCACATAATTAGTTTGATTTATAATCACAGTTTTAACAATTGGTTTCTACTCGATTTAACTTCGTAAACTATTAAAGCGTTGTGGTTTAGATGGGTTGTAGTTTCAAGTAATACCGAACAGTAATACTCAATATATCGTTTGCAATATCGATATATAAAAAGGTATTTAAGTTATAATAATGGTGTTCCTTTTCAGTTATTACTATGTTATTCACGTAACTAGTTTACAGTTTTTAAACTAATATTATAAAGATAAAAGTTTGTGAGTTTGTATGACGTAAACCAATTTGTAAAATAATTTTTTAGTAATGTAAAACAAAGTTTACATCATACATATTAACATATACGCACGCACGCACGCACGCACGCACACACACACACACACACACACACACACACACACACACACACACACACACACACACACACACACACACACACAGAGAGAGAGAGAGAGAGAGAGAGAGAGAGAGAGAGAGAGAGAGAGAGAGAGAGAGAGAGAGAGAGAGAGAGAGAGAGAGAGAGAGAGAGAGAGAGAGAGAGAGAGAGAGAGAGAGAGAGAGAGAGAGAGAGAGAGAGAGAGAGAGAGAGAGAGAGAGAGAGATTGATATTTACATATTAAGATATGTAGCAAAATAATTATAATACTTTGTACAGAGAACGTGTCGAAACAGTTGTAGTTACTGCTTTTTAATGTAGGTTTAGTAGTTTTTGAAAGTATCTCTTACAAACATAATAATTGTTTTAAAGTAATATTTTAATTGCTTAGACTAAACCATATACTCATTGCATTTAATTGTAATATATTACAAGTTAAGCTCATGTTATTTTTAACCCGGAAAATTAAATTTTAAAAAATCGTTTCGCCTAGTTGCAATGAACCTTACTACTGTAATCGATAACGATTGGTAAATAGGCCACAACTGCGTAACAATAAAATGAAATCGAATTACCAAATAGTCAAGTATGTTTCGCTTTGCTCTAATAAATATTTATTACTAATGTTTTTCTAATAGGAAATACTAAAATAAAATAAATTGTAATGAAAATGAACAGTTTAATATTTACATTTTTTATACTACTTTAAAAACTATTTGATAATTATTATGTCTATAGATGTAAGTAAAAGAAAAACATTGATGATTTAAGCTATAATAATGTTCTCTTGGTTTTTTATTAATCGTATTTTTCACTTTACGATAATAAATATTAGTTAAAGCTAAAGAGTTTTAAATAAATCAGGAGATAACGATGACGTGTTCTTGCTTCAGATTTACGATGCGGAGCGATAATGTTACTGTAATAAATTGGAGAGACAAAATTTGCAATCACCAATTTAAGTCAATCATATCGTAGGTAATTTATCTTATTGTATGTGTATTGTTTGTTTAATATTAATTTATGTAATATTAAATGTTTAACAATATCAAATTATTGTTTTATGATAGTGTAAGCGTCGAATTTAAAACTGATTTATTATTGGTTTAATTTAGAAAAACACACAAAATCCTAAACGCCTTGAGGCAAAGTATCATGATTATAATGTGTGCAGCTGCGCAGGACTGAATTAAAAAACACTTTAGTTTTGATGTCCTAACCAAACAGTACAAATGTAAATGGAGGTTAAAGAATTTGAAAACAAAAGATTTCCCCTATTTCCTTATACTTGTTGAGGGGACAGATTTTAACAAGTTCTAGTAACTATGGTAACCGGGCCTATTTAAGCAGCCGGCCATACCCAAAAGGGAGGAAACATTTCTTCGATCAGTAATAGTGGAAGGATCAGCGGAATTGAATTATCGGCAGCACGAGTTTTAGCGACCTACAGGCACGATACACCTATAAATATTTCAGAAAATATTTGAGTTAGTTTTAAGTAATTTGTGATAGGAAATAGTATTGATTTTAAATGCTTAAGATATTTATTAAAATTTGTGTTAAATCCGATAATGTCATTTAGTTGACCGTTATAGTTTTATTATTTTATATCGTAATCTTAAAATATTTCGCCCACTTAGAATCGTCTTATCGCAATAAAAAAAATAGTGTTGGAAAGCTAATGTTCCGTAGATACATAATAATGCAAAAGAAAATACCACAAAACGTTATAAATAATATTCCAAAAATTGCCGAAGGTCGCATATTTTTGATACCTAAGGTCAAAGATTTCAACTGTGCGGTAAGTAAAAACGACGCCATTTTTTCTCATATGTTGACAAATCTATTTTTCTGTCAAACAGGTCAACCAAAACACTGTTCTTTAGATTACATCTTTCTCTTTCTATCCGTGGTTTACAAATTGTTCCATGTATTGTGTCATAGTTCGCAAGATATTTCTACTTGACCAAAGTAGTAACCTAACGGAACAAATTTCACTTGACATTCGGAGCAGTTTACTAAATAAAATAATCGATTATTCAATCGATATTTTGTAACCGACCTTTACAGTATGTTGTAGATAAGATTTCATTCTACAAGTTGGTATTACTTGATATAGGCTACAATTACTTCCAAGTTCTTGTTTTTAACTCGGAATATAGCAAAGTTTGTGAGTAAAATGACGTGTAAAAGACGTAGCCCTTTGGGCTTGTAATTTTATTTCTGTTACTCTGAATGTTTGTTTTTTCAATATATTATAATTGTAAATAATGAACTAGGACCTATACAAAATTCTATATTAATGTAAGATGTAATGTATAATGTTAAATGTAGGGTTAGTTCGATTATCTTTTATTAGCTGAATGTTAAATCTTAAGAATTTAAATTGACACGTGGCGCGCACTATCGCCTTGGCAGTGTATAATAATAAGCCACGACCCCTTCAGTTTGTATAAATATGGGGTTCGGCGCAACGTTAGATTCGCTAACAAGGTATTTGTAAGGTAACTCCCATCCTTCACCTTGCACGCCACATCTACCAAACCTGGGCTCCTGCATGATTTGTCGCGAGGTTTTACCTGACTGGACTCTGTCAAGTCAGGTCTTTACCTCACCCTTCGCGCGGATACATAACGTTCTGCTTTCTTCCACATTTACAATCTCGATACGCCCATGGAAAGAGCTTCTCAGCTTGGTACATGGAAAACCTTTCCTGTTTCCTTGTCCCACGTGATAGGGGAAGGAAGGTGGTTTTTAGTGAGTAAGAATCTCACAATATTGGGAAGAGCGGATTTCTCCCTTTGTCTTTTGTAGATTTTCTACCTATTCTGCGAAATTAAAAAAAACAAAAAAAAAACTTTAGATTCAGTTATAGTTTGATTGGTGTAGCTCGTGTATCACTGAAGAGGACAACCTTGTCGTTGAAACGCGTCTGATACTTAGGCGTATTTTTTGTGAGAATTGTGTTCTGTTTGTTTGTTATACTGTATAATTTTTCTCATAAGTCAAGCTCAACATTTAATACAGAGGTTATGTTGTAAATTGGTCTTCGTTTATAGCAAATTTGTAGCAAAACACATTGTTTACTAATAAAAATAATTTTGTCTAATGAACATTTTATAAATTGATTATGTTTTTACCAAAATGTATGGAAAATATCTTTAAATTTATATAGGCCTATCTATAATAGAGATAGGTTATATATCTGGTGTGACTATATTAACAAGTTTCCATTTGTTTTATATATCCAAATAATTTTCTCTAATTAAAATTTTATAAATTGCTTTTTTTAACAAAACGTATGCAAAATGTTTATAATTTTTTATAGGCCTATCTATAATTTTTTTTATTGGTTTATATACCTATTTCTGTGGAATTTTGCCTTGGTTACAGGGTAAATTAGTTGATTCCGTACATAATAACTTTAAAATGTTTCCATCTAAGTTTTTTTTTTGCATTACACACAAAAAATCTATGTATCTTCGTGAGAACATAGTTATTAAAAAGTTGGGTTTTGAATAATAATTATATTTTTGAAAATAGTTAGCAAATATTCACTTTTTATGTAAAAATGAACCATGTCTAATGAAAATTTTATAAATTGATTTATCTTTTTACCAACTTTTATCCACAATTATATTACAAATCTGTAGTAATAGCTGAAAAAATTCCAAAAAAAAAAAAAATGTATGGTGTACAATACCATTTCTGTGAAATTCCTCCCTACGTTACTTTCCGATTTTTTGGTATTTGACATAACTCGAAATTTTTTACATCTAACTTTTTTTTTTTACTACACAGCTACATTCTATGCACCTTTCTGAATATATTGATATATAGAAGTTGTGTATAAAATATATATTACTATTTTTGGTGATTTTTTTAAAAAAAGTATCAATTTACCTTTTTTCTTCAAATATATTTTTTTTTGAAAATGTAACAAGTTTATTTATTTCTTTTTCTAAATATATTCATAAATATTACAGAAAACTTTTGTATTATCTTGGATTAGGTGGTAGGTGGTAGGCTATTGATTTTGTATGATACAGGTTTTTTGTGAAAAATTTAATGTTAACATAATTTTTTGACGTCTAACATACTTATTCCAAAACTGTTTCATATAGTTTTTTTTTTACATAGATAAATATTCGGACAGTTGAATATTCGGACAGAATGCTTATTTATCTACATCGGCTGCTAGCTATTTTTCTTCTACGAATCCTACACATTTCTTGTGAATATAAATATCTTTACTCATAATATTTGGCCAAACGTTAAACCAATTTGGTAAAAAAATATATAAAGCACAAATAATGTTTGTGGCTCGTGACATACAGAAATCAAAGACATATAAATACAAATAATATACATACATTATAAATAGTCTATAATAAAACACAAAAAAATGACAACTCCATAATTAAGTCAGTTAACCTCAATAACGATATAATTACAGAAATATTAAAAAAGGTAGTATTTAACTTGGTACATTGCAAAACACTTTAGTACTTAAATAGATTAATTGTACATGTCTAACAATTATACTATTGGTAAAGTATTATAAACTACTAGTGGAGGGTCCGCTGTGCATTAGATTGCGGGAATTACAGATGTTGTTTCGTTTCAAAAGTTTACGGAGATGTCAAACATTCCACGATTAATGCCCTAAAAGTGATTGCTAGAGCGTGTATATTAGACACTAAACAATTTACTAAACTTTTGGCTTTCAGAATTCTTGTTCATCACATACTTTAGGACTGTAATACAATACCTAAAATATGGACCACGTTCACGAATTTTGTGTAATCGGTTTAAAACATTCTTGTATATAGGTAATGTGTGTAGCCTACATAGAAGTTACTGGGAAACCTATGTTGGGAAATTATCTATAGAGAAAAATGAAGCTGAGTAGTACACATAAATTAAGATATTATTAAAGACAGGTTTTTACATGTTAGATATATTGTAAAATATTAAGCAACTATAATTCTCTATAGACATGTCTGTATATGAAACAGCAGATTTTAACGTCAGTCTAAATGGAGGCTATCTGTCAGGATGGAAGTCGGCGCAGATTCGGTAGATAAGATGGCAGCGATGGTGTGTATTTATCCATGTACTTATTTCTGAAACTTGGAGATAGACTAAACTAGGCAATAACGCCGGAAAGACAATAATAGGTAGTGCTTGGATTGTGGGTAAATTACATATTTTATGTAGTTAGTCAGAAGTGAGAGATAGGGCAGTAGCAAAGAGGAGGTACAGCGTCGTAAGGATGGCAGTAGACATGACGACTTCAATGACTGATGACTAGGGGAGCGGAGTAGGGACAAAATTACAATGAGATTATGGCGGGATGGGAGGCAGGTGGGGAAGGTTGAAGGACAAAATGGAGAATGACTAGAGGAAGGGTGAGTTACAAAATAGACGATGACTGATAGTGGAGTGGAGGAAGAGAGAAAGGGAGGTAGGGGGTTGAGGGAGCATCACCTCAACTACTCTTTTTGACAACTGCCGCACACTCATAGGCCCCCTAAATATGACATGAGTTAGGACCTAAATGCTCTATTTTGATAAAAATATTATATATATATATATATATATATATATATATATATATATATATATATATATATATATATATATATATATATTAGTGTATGCAGTATGTTTAATCAAAGAAAAGCATTATAATTTTAGTTTGTTATGCACGACAACATTAAATTATATTGCCTTCATGTGAAACATATGATTATCGGAATTTGATTACTTATTTTCTTTAATAAGCAAAGACATTCTACTTTTCATCTGGAGTGTATAATTTTTTGTTAGATTGCGTATGTTTTTAAATGCCAAATAACTTTTTACACTTAACTTCTTCTAACACTTACAAATAACTTCTGCCTATTTTGTTTTCTTGAATTGTGGCTTGGCTTGTTCACTACACAAAAGAGTATAAATAAATGGATTTGTTATTGACAGTGTTCCAATATGACGTGTAGTCTTAGCAGAAGAACTCTGAATAATTAATTGAACGTTACAAAGCCTACATAATAATTTTGTTGAATAAAAAATGAATTCAAACAAAAGGTATATGAAATTGTGAATTAATAGTGTGAATCTAAAGTGTCGACTTCTTTCTCCTGAAATGTGTAGTGTAAAACACTTAATTTTTGAAAACATAATTCTTCGTACTTTGCCATATTGACTTTGCCTTTTTCGTGGAATTTATTATAATGTTTCTTTGGAGGCGTTTTGGGTGTCATTTCAAATATCGTAATCGTAAGAGATGTTTATTTGATAAATCAATTTATATGTCCTAACAAGTAAGAAAACATGGTGAAAACCAAATATTTCCGTTAAGACAAATTCAAAGAGTGGACAGTCAATTTTTAAAGAAGAGCAAATTTAAATAAACTAATTATTCATTATGAAAGACAAACGAGTTTTTAACAGATTATTTTTCTGATTAAATACTTTCCTTGGGGTAATTAAGATGTACATTATTAAAGGGTATTGATAGCGTGGGAGGGATTGGTAAAATTTGTATTCTGTTTGTGAGCTACAGAAAACCCTAATTTTGTTTCATTAAATATTCCCTAACTCCTCAGGAATTCGCAATTGCATCTCTAATGATTTAAATATGTCCTTGGAACTATATTATATCTACAAAGTTATTTTTAAGTTATAAAGAATAAGGTTCTCTTAGTTATCGAATTAAATATTGTTTATTATTTGTGTTTGAGAAATCAAGTCTTTTATAATACCTCGATAACTGATTGTTTATTTATACTCACGTTTTTGAATGTTTGGGATAACGGCTTTCAATTTATTAGACTTAGAATAGGAATCAGTGGTTTCATACAATTTTTAAACTTTAACACCCCTAAAATGTTCCAACCTATATAATGAAGTAATGCGTCTGTGTTCGTGTTAATATAATAGTTTGTCAATGACCCTTGTTAGGCGAAACAAAAATAACTTAACAACAACTACCAGTTCACCAGGCAAGGTGAAACTCTATTTAGCTAATTGCAGGTGTCATAAAAGTAGGACTTTTAATAATGGACTTTTTTTATGGTTCGTAGAGAATACATTTAAGTAACATTTAATTAAAATCATTGTAATCGATTACGAGAACATCGGAATTTTGAGAATTGCTGGGATGTAGAGCACTGCAAAGACTAGACATCATCTTAAAACTACTATTTTATTCTTATGTTGAAGTTCCCTCTAATCACCGTATTCTTAGGCAACTTTTTAATATTTCAAAATATATTTCAATAAAGCCTAAGCTTTCATAAACTAGTTATAAACGTAAATTCAATTCGATTGAAATTGAGTATTTAATGACGTCTGTTAAAGAATTCTAATGATCCCTAATCTGTAGTTATCTTTCCTTTCATATTTGGCAAGCTGATTTGTATTATTAATTATAAAAATTTCATTCACATGGTATCTCCTTTTTAACTCCCGCAAATGGCATTGATATTAGATGGTGACTAATACGTTTTGAGGTAGATAACAAATAAACAAAGCACCTCGAGATATGCATACTTTCTAAATTAACTCGTTTGGGTTATAGAGCACCTTACACGTGATAGAAAACGCTAACTTCAAAGTCCACTTTTTGGCCTCAGGGTACCTCAAAATGGATATATCTGCTAAAACCTCCATCAAGATTATCGACCCTTCATATAAACTATATATTACTAAAATGGAAGAAAATTAAAAACACAGGATGTTTTTATTACAGCCTTATATCATTCTATTTTGTTATGTACGATATTGTGTCAGAGAAACAATATCTTTTTATAAAAAATTCACTCCTTTGAGGATTCCTTTGTTTTTTTTTTGTTTTTTTTTTGTTTCTTTTAGATTGACCCACCTCCTTGTCTCTTGGATTTGCTTTACAATTCTGAAACACTATACCAAATTAATGGTACTTTAGCTGCCTATACTTGTTATTACGAGAACCACACCTTAAACGGATCGCCTGGGGCTGTACTTCATTGTGCACCACCTTCGCGCAATTCTCTATCTAAATTTTAGCTATTTTATAAGGCCTTTAACAATAAACCTTAATATAGGGTCTTTTATGCTAGTCAAGTAATTATTTAACACATTTTACAAAAAAAACTTAAAAATATTAAATATTAAAATAAATAAATTTTCCCTTTAAAATATTACAATACATTTGAATTAAACGAAATACACATCTATCTTATACGTACATGCAATAAAATACATTAAATATCCACTCCTATAATACCTTTATAACATAACATAACCTATACAGCCATATCTCTAAAAATAATAAT
Source organism: Aphrophora alni (assembly GCA_963513935.1). Taxonomy (NCBI): domain Eukaryota; kingdom Metazoa; phylum Arthropoda; class Insecta; order Hemiptera; family Aphrophoridae; genus Aphrophora; species Aphrophora alni. The sequence goes on from OY740768.1 coordinate 94,450,943, forward strand.
AATAATAAAATATATATATATATATATATATATATATATATATATATATATATATATATATATATATACCCTCAAACCCCAAAACAATCACTTAAGATTAAAAACCACCCGGCTCTAAAATACGGCAGCAAAAACCTCCACCATAGAGTCATTTTGAATCACGCACGATCTTTGATGTATTTGATATTTTTTTTCAACGATTTCGAAAGCATACGAGTTGTCATATTAAACGATAAATTAAATATGCCGGGGGTATGCTTCTAGTCGAGTGTCAGTAGAATTTACATTTGAGCTAAAAACAATCCTTGCGAGGCAATGAAATGAGAATAACAATGTGCAATAACAACATAATATGATAGGATTTTTAAAGCAAGTTAAAAAACAGTTAAATTTAAAAATGAAATTAAAACACCAAAAAGTTTGTTAGTTAGTTCTACATTATTATTACAATATTTTTGTCTCTTAATTTGTTATCTGCTTATTGTCTTTACGTAAGGTCAACAACAATGGCGACAAAAATCCGTTTTTTTTTTATTTATGAAACATGAAGCTCACTCCACTGGGGGCAATTTTTATGACGATTACGAAACTTAACCTTAAATTCGTATACTGAGTAAGTTGAACTAGAGGTGTTCAGTAAAATTTTCGATTTGGCTATAACTTTTAGGCGATTTTTCAGTAGATTCAATTCTTTTAATTCCTTATGTAATTATTCAGTAAACCCTCTACAATATTTACTTTTTTTTATTTTTTACAAAAACTGCGATCCTATTTACATATACAGGACTCCCAGTTTTTTTAGGAAACCCCGTATATAATATGTTGTGATATGTTTGTATTTTATTAATAAAAGAGCCCCAAATTAGTTAATAATAATGTCCCCTATATTAAGTAAAGGGGTTTGCATGAATTATAAACATATAAATACAAGTTCAGCTAGAGCTTCTTTTGAAACTATAAATTAATTATTGTAATTATATTTTCAGTACTAATATCCCCAGAGATTATATTACAAATATTAATAATAATGTTGTATGAAGCTAAATATAATATGTGTGATGAAAGTTTTCTCCGATGTAACTCTTATCTTCCAGTAAGTTTGAACCCACAATTAATAAATCTTTAAATAATCATTCATCTTACAATATAGAGTGAGGTAAGTATAGAAATGAGAATAAGATTTGTACACTTAAATTTGTATATTTATTATATATGTGTTAGACGCAAATATTTAAATCGTACTCTGGGCTGATAAACTTTACTAAAAGAAGTTCTAGGCTTTGACAAATATCAGAAAACAGAAATTTCGATTCTTTATTATTTTTAAACATAAACAACATGTATAATAAAACTACCAAAATATGGGATTAATTTTAAGGTAGATATGATTTTCTCTATCGCTCATTGAATTAAAAAATAAAATAATGAATGACAACATTTTTTTTTGTTCCTTACCTCCCATTACTATTTACCATAACGTAATGTTGATTACCATAACTAATCCATTGCAAATTTTGTATCTTGGAACACATAAGCATGGTAGATCAGAGCGATGTTTAAGCTTAAGGATTTACTGTAGTTGCTTTGAACACACCAATAAAGTAATATTAATTTGTTTCTGGTGTTGATTGGTGTTTAATTATTAAACAAATTTCCTTTGATATTTTGTCTCGTATGTCTTACTAACAACAAAACCTTTAAACTTAAATACAAATTACATGTTATATAAAAATGTAATGAAGGACTTTATTTTTTCTAGCGAATAGAGATCCTGTTTAACTCCATCGTAGAATTTCGTCCTTATGTGTGTCTATTAGTTACGAAGATGTGACCAAACTATTGTCTATCAATAGTTTTAATAAATAATTATGTATAGAACTTTTTGTAACTAGGCCAAAAGACGTAAGTACAAAGTCTATATTTTATATTTGTGTTTAAAATCTCTAAAGAGTAGGCCTACTGCTCAGTTTCAATGCATAGTCGTGAGTTTTCTGACTAAGAATATTATTGCGAACTTCTCAGTAATGAATACCAATGCTTATGTGTGAATAGTATACCTCGATCCTGGGATGTTTCAATAAACTGTTCATATAAACCAAATTTGACTCATTATTAGTGCGATATAAAATAATAATATTAGTATACCAAAACGTAACAGCAAATAATACCTTAAGGAGTATAACAGTATTAAAATAAATGTTCCTTGCATTTCGTTTGTGATTTACCATTCATTGCTAGAAGTGTTGTAAGCATTATTATATACACATCGATGTCTATAAACTCTGAATAGTCACTGCTTTAACTGAAAATCTATCTTTTACCCCACACTGTTTTGCCAATTCAATGGAAATGTACAGAAACCAACTATTGGTTATATTTTTTACTGTAATTCACATTGATATATACAATTTACCCCGAAGTTAAATAAAGTGTTGGAAGAAATATCGGGGAAATAGAAAGTGTAACTGTTACGTTAAGAATAAATAATTTGGTATTTTTAGCCCTTGGAAACTCGGTGCAGTGTTAATTCATTTAATAAAATTCATTCCATAAAATCATAGAAAGTAATATGTGTGGAAGGTATTTTATTTTTGGTGCCATAAAAACATCTAGTGGGAAAATTTGTTTCTCTTTATTTGAATGTATAATTATATTTACAACTGATGTTATGTCACACTTAATACTTAAGAGCCCGCGCTGTATTTCTAGTCGGTGCACCCCGTCCACGCTTTGGAACCGTGCAATAGTTCTTTCGAGTGATCGTTATTTCCAAAAGAAAATTAAAATCTTGTGCATACAAGTTAGATTGACATTGGTGTAAAGAATACTAATCCTAAATTTATTGATGATCGATAACATCTTTTCACAGTAAATGCGTAACAAACACACACACGCAGATGAATAATTGTCAAATGGTTGAATTAAAAGAGAACCACTTTATTGCTCAGTTAAAAATAGCGTGAACAAATTTTAGACACAGTTTTATAATATTTTCTCGCAAGACTTTAGCTAAGAAAACTTACAAATATATAACCTCCTCTCTTACAAACTTATATTGGAAAACCTCCTCTCTTTCTATTCTTTTGACCTTTTAATAGATATTATATCTACTTTTCGCAAGTTATTTAAAAAATATAAAATAAATCACAATTTACATACTGTACCAGTTAGATAGTTTTGTTCCTTTAAAAAAAAATACTATTAGTTTCATGTAACTTGTATTTATTGCCAACGAATTATAGTAAAATATAAAAAGTAGTTTAAATTTCTGATTGCTGAAAAATAAATGAGACAGGCGCTGAATTCAATCCTTCATTCATAATCCAATAGTTAGCGACTGACGCTCTGCAAGGCAAAATTCAAGCATACACAATTATAGGTGCCCCCTACCTCGCCAACTGAGATTTCTTTAGGTTAGTTTTTGTTTTCACAACAACTTTTTACTAGGGAACGCTTTTTGCAAACTTCGTTGTAATTACCAATCAAAAATAAATTTATGCAAAATTAGTCGTGATTTTTAAAAACTAATTGAAATTTTGTGTATGCAGAGAATATTCAAATTAAATATAGTTGGAGACGGTCTTGCTTTGGTTTCAAAGGCATCCAATAATTTAAATTTAAAGTGTATTAAATTTCTTTGTAGTTTTAGCTCCAATTGATTTTATTGTAAAAGTTTGCATAAAATTGATTATGCAATACGTGTAATGCCGAAATTGATCGCAGCGTTTCCAAAATGTTTGTTTGTAATGCCACCTAAACAATCTATACTTAAATTTCAAAGTAAAGGCTTACTACATTTCAAAGTAATAACGTAAATATTGGTTCTATGGAAAGTAGACATTGCTCCCTTTAAGTTTAAATATTCTTAATAAATCGTTCTTGTAACTTCAAGGCAAAGTTCGTACACCAAACATTAGTGTCTATATATAAAAAAAGCACCTGGATATTTTAGTTTTTAATTTTAATTATTTTTAAAATATAGGGGGAGGAATGGGACATTAAATCATACTGTATTTGTAGTTGATAAATAAATTGTAATTATAAATAAAATCCTTTCCAACATTTAAGCTTTAATACTTCTTTAAAAGAAGAGTACTTATTGATTGCTGACTACAAAATTAAATTATTCATAACTATCTGAATATATTACTTATATCCGTAACATGTTTTAATTTTACTTAAAACGAACTTCTCGTCATATTTACCTTATTCCAGTTACGAGTTATACAATCCTCAAGAAAATTATAAAAAGCTTTTTAACTTATAGAGAAACTTATTTCCGGTGTTCGTACTTTTTTGATTGTAATTTTGTGTTTTACATAGCAGTTTATACTTTATTGTCTAGATTTTCGTTCTGGGATATATCTCATGTGTTACGTTTATGGGAAGGAATTATACTTCTCCTTGAGCGTTGATCGTTTAATGGAAATAGATTATTGTTCTGACTAAATCTTCTAACACAATAAACCAAAAAATGTTTATATTAAAATTTAAATTTTAAAAAAGTACCTCACATAAGGTTTCCTCGTGATTTACTTTAGAATACTAAAATAAAAATAAATAAATTTCCTACCTAAAATAATCACAATTTCAAGATGGGAACGATACTTTTTTATATTTTTTCAGGTGGGTATAAGTCTTAAAAATTGTACACGTCACAATAAGCGAAATATGGTGAAAATAAAATAAATTATGAATAACAATTTATTCTATTTTACTCCTATCCATATTAGATTATTTTATTAAACTTTAACTATTTTTAAAGATTTAGACAAATAACAGCTTATTGCACTTTTGGGGACCCCGAATAAAAATTATTACTCTTCTTTTGTTCTAAGTTTGTTAATTTACAAATATTAATAACAAATAATAACAAAAACATTATTACATTTAATCGTAATAAATAAAAAAAAAGAATTAAAAGTTAAATTTATGAGCATTAGCTCATGATATTTATACATACAATTATTGTGTTTAAAAATACGGTAAAAAAATTGTATACTTCCTTATCTTTTGTTATGAAATAAAATTAAACTAGAGTTATTGCAGAAAGTAACAATTCTTTTACTTTTAAAGGAAGCACTTTTGTATCAAACTATGGAGGACTTTGCTGTTACTAATTTTACGTTATATATAGAAAGTTATTTGTGTGATGGTTCAAACAATGTAAAGTTTATTGTGGACAATGTCCGTTTTGAGGTATCCTGAGTCCAAGAAAGCGGTTTTGTGGGAAAAAAGAAAACGTATATTATAAACGAAAGATTGATTTTGTTAAAATTTATGACATTGACATATTTTAAGTATATCTCGCTTCTTTATATAATTTTCACATTTTGATAAGTTAAAATTTGGATGTAGCTGATACAGGGTGATTCACCTAGATATGCAGAAATTTCGGGAGCTCATTCTTCATGTAAAAGTAAAGAAAAAATTATATAACATTGGTCCGGAAATGCTTCGTTAGAGAGTTACGGCTAGCGAAATATTTCGTCCAGAATTTTGTACCCTGGGTTAAATAAGAGCCTCCCGGAATTTTGCGAAAGTAAATTAAATGGCAAATTCAATTGGTTTCTTATGGTTTTTGACCTGAAAAATTGAATAAAACAGGTCCCAGAACTATAAGGTAAGTAGTATTTGAGAAAACCATTGTAAAATTCCAAAATGGGAGTCAAGAAAACACTTTTTTTTTTTTTTACATTTTGCCAAAAATAACTGTTTTATTTTACCAATAAACAGATCAAATTTTACAATAAAAATTGTAGAAAATTTAATTCTGAAGAAAACGGTGCAAATAAGTGAATAGAAGATTAAATTATTTTTTATTTAAAAGAGTGCAAAGTAAAATCAAACAGAAAAACCTTAATCTAAACCTATTCAATAAAATTACAGTAAATTCTCTAAAGTGTCTCCATCAACTTCAATGCAGTTTTATGCTTGTTTAAGATTGCTCTTGTTGCTATTCTTAGTTCAAAAGGGCTTTCATATAACGCCGTAAAAGCTTCATTAATACGGGCAAGAATTGTTTACGAGGTCAAAGTAAATTCCCGTGAAACGCTACTTTTTCGCCCTACATCCGTACCTACAGGTACGCATGCTGCCATAGAAAAAAAAAAATGTACAAATTTTGTAAATTTCAAAATTTTCACGCCTTACATGGGTCCTGTCCGTCGTATATATATATATATATATATATATATATATATATATATATATATATATATATATATATATTTATATTTATATATACATTCATACATAAATATATACATAAACAAACAAACAAAAAGAACAAAATAAATGTAAAACACAAAATACAAAATAAACAGCAAATGAAATGAAAATGAAGTAAAATGAAAAACAACAGTGAAATATGACAATATAAAATCGTGAAGAAAAAATTATTACAATTAAATAAATGGAACAGATGCAAATAACATTAATTAAACAGAAATACCTAGTTAAGTAAGTATTTAACATAAATTTATGTTAGATAAGTTAACATAAATAATTTAAAAAAAATAAACTACTATAGAAACGTGAAATATATAAATAAACAAATTACCAAAAAACTGCATAAAAGCAATATAAACACAATAATAATAATATAAAAACAATGCGACATAAAAAATGAAGTGATGACTTTGTAATTGAAACGGCGCGCGGCGTTTTGTTAAAAATAAAGTGTTTGCTGTGTAAAGTTGTGTTTGCTATTTAATTTTCAGTGTTTAACATCTGTAAACACATTTTATATTATTAATTAGGAAAAACTGGTTTTTTTTAAAATGATTAATAAAAAAATAATTAAAAATCTAGTATTAATTATGTTAGGTATAAATTCTTTTTTTTGCTCTTCCGTTAAAATTCGTGCTAACAAATTATCGCAGTTCGTCCTCCGATTGTAGTAGAAACAAAATATATTAAATTACTATTTATTTCTTTTCTACGATTTGGTCAAACAAATAAATGTAACCTACATGTATTATTTTTTATTGTACATTATATATATTTATATATAAAACCTTTCTGCCACCGTTACCTTAAAAGAAGAAGATGGCATGTAATAAAGATCCTTAGCCCTCGAAAATTCTAATATCGTCTGAGTCAAAAAAACAAAACAAGAGTTATAACCTGATAGAAAAGATGAAACAGAGTGAGCTAACTAGGTTCACTATTATTTGCCAAGCCTGAACTCTATAAAGTTATCCCCAAAGGTTAGTTTCTAATACTATGAGGTATATTTTCAAACTATATGTTGTTATACGCCTACATTTGAAATTGGATATTTCCAAAGTCCTCTAATGGATTGAATCGGTGAACATATCATAGTCACTATATTGTCAAAGTCTAAGTAACGAAATTACATTTGTTACATATATTATAACTTTAATATTACAAATTCCTTTAATACAAATTTAGGATTGGATTACTTTGCATTAACAAATCAAATAGAGTCAACACATTCCTCCAACCAATATAACCACTTAGAACTCTTTCTACAGTTGTACAGTTGCAATTTTTTTTATCAAGGTATAACATCAATGTTAATACGGTTTAAAATGTTAAAAATGAAAAAAAGGAGATTTTTTTAAACATATTTGTTTAATTTTAATTTATGTTACTAGATCATTACATATATCAATTCTATAATTTCTATCCTTCCATAATTGTTATTAGTCACGTAAATATTGAGCTAATACTTATGGAAAGTCGTATTCAATACTCAATGAAACACTCTACTTTCCACAACAAGGAAACATTATCAAAGTTGTGATTGGTGTCTACATATTTTTAAAAGAGGAAAATAATCATGAAATCCCCCATTTGGAATCGACTTGTTTATTTTTAATTACATGAATAACATTTCTATCTTTTATTTCAATAAAGGTAAGTGGTTTTATTTATGCATACTTTGAAATGGGTAAAGTTTCAAACAGTTCATTCGAATGCTTTAGTTCCACTAGCATATATTGGTAAAGTTACAGCTATATGATAGGTAGTGGAAAGCAATACGTGGCAATTATTTTTTTTTTTTTTAATATTTGTACCCGAAGTTATTATTTTGGTATAAATAATACGTTGCTTTATTTCAAGATCACTCAAAAAATGCTAAAAAATGTTTACTTTATTTTTTTGCTAAATCAGAAAAAATACTTTATATGATACCTGACGAAAGTAGTCGTTTTAATACCTAAATTATCATCTTCTCTTACAATTTTAGTATGGAAAAAATACTATCAAGAATAACCATATAAAAAACAAAAACTAAAAATTGTCATGCTGAAAAAAGTTTTCGTAAAAATTATCTGCAATATACTCTATAAAAAACAAAACCTACATAGGTTTTGTTTTTTATAGAAACAAAAAGAAACATCTTTTTTTCTTTTGAAATATACATCTTATCAAATAGAGTTCATAGGTATCGAATTTTTGAATGTTATTCTTTTAATAAATTTTCAACGCTAAATTTTTTTTAAATACGAATTTTGTGGATAGAGCAAAAATATCATTTTTGGTTATGTGGATGCAAGTTAGTGGAAAATTACACCTTTTTAAAATTTATGTAACCTCAAATGAACAAAATTTTGATTTTTGGTGTGTTTATGTTGTTTCGTGGTTGTTGGTTTTTTTGTTGTTCTTCTTCTGATAACTTAACGAGTCCCAATAATTAATTGATGAATGGATACTGTATTTCCTATGGGAATAGGGGATATCAATAATATTCTATCTGCCTCTCGGGAAATTATGTGCGTGCATACAAAATGATAAACATTGATAAAATGATTGGGTTATTTTGTTTGCTCTTTTTATCAAATGCCTATACAATACTTCTACACCTGTTAGTACATTGGCTTGGAGCTTGAGAGGGGGGGGGGGTGAGCGATATTATTAGTGAAGAGCAGCGATTTATTCATTTGGTTTTTAATGAAAAATAGTAGTTATTACAGTTTTGTGTTCCTTTGAGCTCATGTAGTTTTGAAGTTATATCTGTATGTCACATAATATATCTGTAAATTTTCAGAAGCTCAAAATAGTGGATAGATTATCAAAAATTTGGTAATATTATGGAAATATATATCTATGTTTTTTTTTCTTTTGTGGATGTTATTATAATTTAGGGTTACCTGCTATAGGACCAAACCTAAATTAAAAGTTTTATAAAAGAATTATATATCGATAAATTTGTTAAATACAGAAAAAGACATTAGTTGCCATCTCTAATGGTAAAGAAAATAAAACTAAAACAAAAAACGGTCTGTTATAGTAGACCTAATTTTTCAAAAATGATACTAACATTTTTTTTCTTCTTATTTTAGCAAAACGTGAAAATATATGTGAAAGACCAGTATCTAAACTGTGAAGTAACTGATAATTATTGTTCAGGTATGGAACGGATGTCAAAAGGACGAAAAAACCATGTCCCTGACCCTAGCATTAAAAACTGGAATACAACAAAAATAAAATTTACAACTAGAAAGAGTTGCAACGAGCCACTCCTTAACTAGGAGTTTATACGCCGATTTTGCAAAGTAGAAATCGACCAAGCCACTGGAAGTTTAGGCTTTTCATGCAATCTAGCCTGGCTTGATTGATTTCCGTCAACTCGCTCAGTATCCCGAGATCGTTGGAAACCTCCTATTTGTTTTAAATACTTTCAGTTATTGTATTTATAATTACGTGACTCACGTACTAGCTCAGTATTTAAAAATTACTCTCCCCTCAGAGCCGTGAAGTTCACTGGTTATTTTTTTAATGCAATCACTACAATTTGCTATCGATAGCATACGATAACATGCGTTATCCTCAGAAATTGGTATATTTTAATTCAAATTTAATGTTATTAAAAATTCTGTAATTACTTCGCTTTGATCAAAATTTGGAGGTATTGCAAAAATTTACTATCACTAATTATATGGAAAACTATTTCTGCCTACTTTATTCAGGTTCAACACAATAATAAATTCTGCAATGAAAACACATAAAATGGTGACAAATTCAATGTTGGATTATCCAAATCTTGGAACTTACTTTAAACATACATATATGAAATGAAATAAAACTTATCCTAACATACATAAAATATATTAAATTGTAAGGCAGAATAAAAATAAAAATTAAAGGTTAATTCCACAGTGAGTAATAAATAATAAAAATGACAAATTAAATGAATTATTATGCATTAAAATATTAGGATTAAAAATGTTATTTAATTTAAATAATTTAATTCCTTTTTTAGATTGATATTAAAAATACTAAAATTTTATATAAAAATGTGAAAAATACTTCCAGCTCAGATTTTAAAATAATTCCTAAAGTCTTGGCAATTGAATTATATGGGGGAAAAACTCACAATTTGCGGTGTTTTGAACCTTGTTGGAGTGTTGTTAGCCTGGATGCGTTGATCCCTCTAGGAATCTCTTCTGGCTGGTCCTGTATAGTAATTATATCGGAATTCGCTGAGTTTGAACTTTTTCTATAGTTTAAAAAAAACTTTTTAAAATATTTACGTCAAAAGACTTGATTTACTCCAAAAATGTTATGAAGAAGCTGCTGTTGGAGCTCGTGCGCTCTCGTATCTATGCAAGTCTAGGACTGGTCACCGTAGCTGAACATAGTTGTCCCCAATCGTTCTAGACTTGTACAACCACTTTGCATACGACTAACCATCCACTAACATTTCCTAATTTTTATAAAAATTACGATTTTTTCAAAAATAGGAAATTTTTCAATTTTGTGTGTGTGGGGGGTGTTATAGTAAACATTCCATTACTCATATATCCTCTTCAATAGTTTCATTTAAAGGCAGGATAAACTAAAACGTTTCCAGTACCTGTGATCAATTTCTACACTACTAAATATCTGAGGATAAGCTTTTATAGATTGTTAGAATATCTATTGTCTGATTGGGTTGGTAGATTCGTATATTATAATGTGTATTTTTGTTTTAATTTTAATACTAGTCCGTGTGTGTATCGTTTGTGTTTTGAGTTGTCTTTGATTATGTGATTTTCAATATTACGTGTTAAGTGTGCTCTACCTAATGAGGTTAACGGTTTTGACGAAACTGTTGTCTACACAACAAGATATACTTACATTTGACCCCCACAAGGTAAAAATAGTATAACTAAAACAGTCATGTATAAATTTAATTAGTTCATGTTTTATATAACTCTATAAAACTCTAAAAAGTTTGAATACACATAAATGAAATTATTTCCAAAAATGTCAATACTTCTTTATAAATAAATAATTGTTATAACATTGAGTAATACATTAATGCCAAGCTTGTTTTAAAATACAATAAATTTTAACATTTATTAGTAAAGAAAACGGAGTTTTCTTCAAAATCTGGACGAATTTTTTCACAAGCGATTACGATTTGTTTTCTCATTAAAGGTCTTGAACACCTTTTTTAAACATGTTAAAACCTAAAATTTCAAACAATCCTATTTCCATGAATATTCCTTAGTTTATATTGAAATTGTGTTACCAGGGGACTTAAATTTAAGAAAGGCGGAACCAAATGGTAACAATGTTTGAAAATAGAAATAAAAAAAAGACAAGGACAAATTTAGTAATTAACAAGGCTCAAGTTTATTGAACAAAAAAAGAAATTTCGACGTTTCAGATTTTATCATTTACAACTGAGAAAGACATCCTGAGACAAAATTATCATAAACACCTTATGATTAACAATATTATATTTAAAAAAAGATTATACGCCCTTAAAGTGAAATATTATAATTAAAAAAAAAATTAATCAATAGAGTCTGAAAATTTATCCCCCCCCCTTTTTTTTTTAGTTTATATATTTTATAGTTACAAAATTTAACAAAAGACAATGAGCACAGCTTAACAATTAGCTGGATTATAATTAATCCAAAAAAAAAAAGATTATATGCCCTTAAATGTAAAAATTACAAAAATAAAAAAAAAAGATGAAAAGATACTGATTTTTTATTTCCCCCCCCCTTTTAACTTTATGAAATGATAGCTTTCTAAAACAGTTACATAATATTACTTATTTTATAAATTTCTTAAATGCTATATTGGCCAATAAATATATATATATTTTAGATAAAGAATTTATTATAAAAAAAGAGAAGTTTATTTTAAAAAGAAAATTTTGAATATTAAGTTTTATTAATTGACGTCAATATTTTAATTTAGAAAATAACCTCTTGGAGGTTGTTAGGACCGAAAGTTTGCATGCAGGCTCCACCCAATAATTTTTATATATTTTATAATTAATTACACAAGTCTACATCTAAAAGAAAGTTTTAAGAAAACATATTCGCTGAAATAAATTTTAGGCACATATACAATATGAGTTTAATTAAAGTTCAATAAAGTTAGTTTTTTTCTTTTTTTTTTTTTTTTACATCACTTTTGTGCACATGAAACTGAAGCTAAGTTGGATAAAACGTGTTTTGGTTAACAGGACGAAACATGTCTAGATCTTTCGCTGTGTTTCTTCTACCAGCATATTAGCTATAGCAAAAAACATGTTTTTTAGTGTCTGTACAAAATCGGACATGTTTTAGCATTAATGTTCATTATTAAAGAAAATATCTGGTTATTTGTCAAAATCAAAGAAAATTGATTGTATAACAGAAATTCGTTAAGATTGTACTTAAAAGCTTCTTAGACGATTATAAATCTATTTATATATATTTAATTTTGTTTGAAACAAAGCTTGTATAAGACTTGCAAAGATTTGCAAAAGTCTGCAAAACGAAATTTTCTGATTTAGAACAGATTTCTTCAATTGTTTTATATTTGACATGTACAATGAGATATTTCGATCATTCAAAGTTCAACATTAGTTTGCACTTATTTCACATAATTGTTCCAAACTCAAAATGTGCCTTTACAAGATTTTGTAAAGTATGTTTTAAGAAAAGTAAATTTTTATAATCATTGAGTTTCAAAAGAACATTGAATATTAAATAAAACATGAAATACATATTTTAAAAATACATGATAATTAATAAATTGTTTTAAAGCATTAACAAAAATTTAATATATGATAAAATCTGTACCTGGAAAATCCTGTCGCAGTTCACGTAAGCTTGTGCCGTGAAAACGAAAATTTACTAAACATTATAGACTAAAACGCACAGAAACTGTAGATTAAGCATCGTTGAAGACTGAAGCAGGATTTTGAGAATCAGGAGAGATTATTATATCTAACATAACGATGTTAAAAAAAAGTCAGGCATTGTGAGTGACTACCGGTAGACTAGATAACGGGTATTAGATCGGCTCGCTAACCAGCCGTTGTACTCTGTACTTAGATAGAGACGGAAGATAAGAGGCACGGCGAGTGGACTGCCGATAACAAAATGCAGATTTATTTTATGAATGCTACAGCTCTCCCCCCCCGAAAGACGGAGTTGGGGTGGAGTCAGAAAAGAGGCCAGAAGGGCCTCCCGCAAAATTTTGAAAAAGGGCCAGAAGGGCCTCCAAGAAAAGATAGAAGAAAGGGGCCAGAAGGGCCTCCTACAAGCTTCTGAAGAAAGGGGCCAGAAGGGCCTCCTACAAAATTTTGAAATCAGGGGCACCTGATAGAAACAACGCTTCATAATGCTTTTATAATCACCACTCTAGGGTGTAGCCTCCTTCGGCACTTACTTATTAAATTTTGAAATTTCTATAGCGTCTCAGCTCTTCCCACCTATCATTGGGTCAAGCCCCGGACAGAAAGAGCTGAAGGGTGACGCAAAGGTCGACATTGCTGTGCATGAACTGACTTTGTACACTAAGGTACGTGGGGAAAGGGGTGGAGTGGCACCTCGGGACACCAAGAGGAGGTGACCACTCCGGGGACTGGGGAGGGAAAGTGCATAACACTTTAGGCTTACAGGAAAAGGCCGGACTCAGAGGAAGCTCACATGCGGGAGGAGAATCCTCTGAACCGACCATTAAAATATACATATCAAAAATAAATAAAAATAAAACAAAAACTCCTGAAGCCTTTTAGGTCAGATCATGCTCAGCGTCGTTATTTTTTTAAAATTCCTCTTCTCCCATACGAAGAGAAATTTAAACTATTCACGGCTCTTAACAATTTCCGTGAGAAAAAGAATTTTGAAGGGTCTAAACAAATAATCCATTTTAAAAATAAACAAATAAGCAGTATGAAACGTTGGGGAGTCAAAATTGTTTTACTGCACAAGGCAGGGCATGTAATGTTTGACTTAAGGTCTTATGTATGTAACTGTAATCATGTGCCCCCAAAAAGGAATTTAAATTAATCAAAAAAAAAATTAAGTAAAAAAAAATTTCATCAAAATAAAATAAGTGTTCAAAAGTACAAAAGAAAGATGTGTTAAGAAAAGGTGTAGCAAAGTAAATATGTAAATAAAAGGTGACCCATGGTGAGGAAAACCCAACTCCGGTTTTCTCAACCCTAAACAAACTAAATTAGGAACAAACATGTTGACCTGCCAATAATTAAACAACCGAATAATTTAAAGAAAGGAACAAACAGGCCAACCATGTTGCCCTACATACAAAACTGGGCCCCTATAATTTGGAAAAGAAAATTTAGCACACAATGATATATTATTAAAGAGTTCAACATTTCAATTTACTATTAAACAAAATGCCACCATCTGCATCAACCAGTCCACCGCCATCTTGCCTATTACTCAACATGATAAAATAAAAAAAAAATAAATAAAAATAATTTTCCTTCAAGATGACCAAAAAAAATTCAAAAGCAAGCTCGGTATTCTTTAACGAGTCCACTAATCGCAGCAAATCCACTGCCATTTTAACTGTTGCTGATAATAATAGATAAAAAAAAATAAACCAAGTAATTAAAAAAAAAATTTCTTTTAAGATGATGCAAAAAATGAAAGAGCCAGAGAAAGACTCAAGAATTATATGTAGTGTAGTTGTTGTGTATATGTGTGTGTGTAAGTATGAATTAATACAGACAAGCGAAAGAAAACTCGAGAAAATTTTTGAAGGAGATTTTGAATTTTTTTTTGTTTTTTTTTGTTTTTAACTATTTTTGGATTTTATTATTTATTTAAATTTTTTTTTGGATTCCCGAATGAGCCCGCTGTCTGGATCAAATTCAGTGAATGACTAGTGTGCAGTGTTTGTAAATATATATATATATATATATATATATATATATATATATATATATATATATAAAAATATTTAAGCAGACAAAATAATAATAAAAAAAAATTTTATCAAAATTGGTTTAGAAGTTTTTGTGTAAGTGTTTATAAAAATAAATAAATAATAAAAAAGAGACTATAGATTTATAGACATCTAAATATTTAAACTAAATATATAAAAAAAAAATTTCATCAGCAACAGTTGTGCAGTATTTGAAAAAGCTGCAAAACATAAAAATGAGCCTTGTTTAACAAAGATAATTTTGAATTTAAATTTAGATAGTTCCAATGCAAAATTTTGAAAATTAACTACGGTTCCAGAATTTAAAATTAACCACTCTATAATTTAGAGAAAACCACGCTCTGCTACCAGAAACATGTTACCAGGGGACTTAAATTTAAGAAAGGCGGAACCAAATGGTAACAATGTTTGAAAATAGAAATAAAAAAAAGACAAGGACAAATTTAGTAATTAACAAGGCTCAAGTTTATTGAACAAAAAAAGAAATTTCGACGTTTCAGATTTTATCATTTACAACTGAGAAAGACATCCTGAGACAAAATTATCATAAACACCTTATGATTAACAATATTATATTTAAAAAAAGATTATACGCCCTTAAAGTGAAATATTATAATTAAAAAAAAAATTAATCAATAGAGTCTGAAAATTTATCCCCCCCCCTTTTTTTTTTAGTTTATATATTTTATAGTTACAAAATTTAACAAAAGACAATGAGCACAGCTTAACAATTAGCTGGATTATAATTAATCCAAAAAAAAAAAGATTATATGCCCTTAAATGTAAAAATTACAAAAATAAAAAAAAAAGATGAAAAGATACTGATTTTTTATTTCCCCCCCCCTTTTAACTTTATGAAATGATAGCTTTCTAAAACAGTTACATAATATTACTTATTTTATAAATTTCTTAAATGCTATATTGGCCAATAAATATATATATATTTTAGATAAAGAATTTATTATAAAAAAAGAGAAGTTTATTTTAAAAAGAAAATTTTGAATATTAAGTTTTATTAATTGACGTCAATATTTTAATTTAGAAAATAACCTCTTGGAGGTTGTTAGGACCGAAAGTTTGCATGCAGGCTCCACCCAATAATTTTTATATATTTTATAATTAATTACACAAGTCTACATCTAAAAGAAAGTTTTAAGAAAACATATTCGCTGAAATAAATTTTAGGCACATATACAATATGAGTTTAATTAAAGTTCAATAAAGTTAGTTTTTTTCTTTTTTTTTTTTTTTTACATCACTTTTGTGCACATGAAACTGAAGCTAAGTTGGATAAAACGTGTTTTGGTTAACAGGACGAAACATGTCTAGATCTTTCGCTGTGTTTCTTCTACCAGCATATTAGCTATAGCAAAAAACATGTTTTTTAGTGTCTGTACAAAATCGGACATGTTTTAGCATTAATGTTCATTATTAAAGAAAATATCTGGTTATTTGTCAAAATCAAAGAAAATTGATTGTATAACAGAAATTCGTTAAGATTGTACTTAAAAGCTTCTTAGACGATTATAAATCTATTTATATATATTTAATTTTGTTTGAAACAAAGCTTGTATAAGACTTGCAAAGATTTGCAAAAGTCTGCAAAACGAAATTTTCTGATTTAGAACAGATTTCTTCAATTGTTTTATATTTGACATGTACAATGAGATATTTCGATCATTCAAAGTTCAACATTAGTTTGCACTTATTTCACATAATTGTTCCAAACTCAAAATGTGCCTTTACAAGATTTTGTAAAGTATGTTTTAAGAAAAGTAAATTTTTATAATCATTGAGTTTCAAAAGAACATTGAATATTAAATAAAACATGAAATACATATTTTAAAAATACATGATAATTAATAAATTGTTTTAAAGCATTAACAAAAATTTAATATATGATAAAATCTGTACCTGGAAAATCCTGTCGCAGTTCACGTAAGCTTGTGCCGTGAAAACGAAAATTTACTAAACATTATAGACTAAAACGCACAGAAACTGTAGATTAAGCATCGTTGAAGACTGAAGCAGGATTTTGAGAATCAGGAGAGATTATTATATCTAACATAACGATGTTAAAAAAAAGTCAGGCATTGTGAGTGACTACCGGTAGACTAGATAACGGGTATTAGATCGGCTCGCTAACCAGCCGTTGTACTCTGTACTTAGATAGAGACGGAAGATAAGAGGCACGGCGAGTGGACTGCCGATAACAAAATGCAGATTTATTTTATGAATGCTACAATTGTAAGATCGAATAATAAAATTTATTTAATTAAAATAGTTAATTCAAAATTACTTAAAGGATTGGATTGTTTCTACATACATATTGAGTCTAGGCCACTGTTGTAGCTTTATTAGATTTCCTTAGCACTCGTATAGGGGATTTTAGTAGTAGGCCTACATTTACATACTAATTATTGTTGTTCACGAAACCTATCGAAACCACTAGTTTGGCTAGTTAATAGTCTCAAATTAAATCATTCTCCTGACTTTCCCCTTCTCACACAACCCCTTCCCCACACATACACACTCGGAAAAAAAATACCATATGTCCTCGAAAATTTAGCAAGGTTAGAAAAACAAAATTAATTTTTAATATCTGAGATTTCTCCTATGTACTTATTTCTCATAAGATATAAGTTGGAATAGACCTTAATACATTTTTTGTTCACTTTTAATAAAAATGAAATATAAAAAAATTGAAATAGAGCCTAAGCTCCCCTAGTGCAACTGACTTTTTCAGAGCATATATTTTACGTCGTTAATCTTCACATTTCATCAAAATTCGAACGAATTCAAAAGACAACTTTTTGGAAAATTAGGTTTTATATAACAACTATAAGGACGATTTTGTTGTTGTTTATAGCCATAAATACCAATTCGGTATTTTAAAACAGTTATCTTTATAATTTGTTTGTTTCCTTATAGGGTACATTCTAGAAAAAATCTTTATAGCTATTTTTAAGAAAATTTTATTTTGTATTTTAGTTTTATAGCAGCAACCCTCAAATTTTTAATTACTAAACGATGAAAGATTTGTATTTATACCTTAATTAGTCTACCTAAAAATAAAGTTTGAATATATAAAATAAAATATTTATGTTTTAATAGACAAACTAAAGAAGGCTCTAATTATTCATATAAGTGTTAATATTATCATATATCGTCAACATAGTTTTACGTACAAGGTGATTCGAAAATAATAGTGCAAAAAAAAGGTCAATTTAGTTGCAGACGAAGAGTCACAAAATCATGAAAACTGCATAAAACAATTTGATATATTCACAATTTTTAATGTACATTACAAAAATTTTAACTAGAAATGCTGGATATGAGCGCCGTAAGTAATCTGAAAATTTCCAGGCGATATTCCAATTCCACCCAAATCTAATAAAAAGACAATATTCCCGGGCCCTACCATTCTCTACAACTAACTTCGTGACTGTGGCTGAAATCATCGTAATAAGAGAAGTATATATAAAGGCAGCATCTTATCGACATTTCTCTCCCGCGGTCGCGATATTCCACTGGCAGTGGATTAGCTGACGTAGAGAAATCTATGAACACCACAAAGTAAGGGACGTTTTGCAGACATTGTGCTCGTAGTATTAGATCGGCATCACAGGCTTTTATTTAACTTTATTACTTATGGAATATTACCCTGGAAAACCTCTCGTTCATCATCGTCTTATAAAAAAAAGAGGAACAGAGCATACAACCCTAAAGTACTATAATTGGGTTAGGGTTGGATAAGAACAACAGTTTATCAAGACAGACCAGATAGGAAAGACGAAAGAGAAAGATTTAACCTGGAAAACCTCTTGTACATCATAGCCTTATAAAAAAGGAAGAAAAGATCATAAAATAAAACCCTATAATACTCTAATAGTGTTAGGGTTGGATAAGAACAACAGTTTATCAAGACAGACCAGATATGAAAGACGAAGAGAGGGATTTAACCCGGAAAACCTCTTGTACATCATAGCCTTATAAAAAAGGAAGAAAAGATCATAAAATAAAACCCTATAATACTCTAATAGTGTTTGGGTTGGATAAGAACAACAGTTTGTCAAGAGAGACCAGATAGGAAAGACGAAAGAGAAAGATTTAACCCAATACTAAATGAAAAAAGGTGTAGATACAACTTGAACTCTTTGGATTGCAAATCCCGTACTCACTATAGTGAGACCATTAGAGGGGCAATTTGATCGAAATAGCTAGATAGTGAGGTATTTTACTTTATCTTTATTTCCAAATGGAACTTTGGGAAAATGTCAACCATTAAGTTTTATTTGGATTTCTAGGAATTAGGCTACATTTGATCAAAATTATTGAACCGATTTATTTTACGTATAGATAAAGAATTAAAATAAACTGCCAAAATATGCATACTTAACAAATGTTATCAAAATCTGTTTCAATTTCAACTATAGTGCACTGTATCTACAATATGTCACAACTTTCCATAAATTATAAACAATTTAATTTATTTTTTGAGGTTTTTTAACTTGTATTTTAATTAGTTTTTGAGTAAATTGGTTAGCTGCGTGAACTTTCAATTTTGTATATTGAATAAAATATTTAGACTTAAATCATAAAAGTTCAAATATTGCCATGAACACATTATCATTATAAACTTATAACTACTTTCTGTGGATTATCTCGAAATAATAACCTAGCACTTTTTAAAACCAAAAGTTCTCTTACTTTTATCAGGAGTTAATATGAAATGAAAGTAAATCTATTTATTCTCAAATAGCCTAATGGAGCGAGTCAACTCGAATCTGTAAAAACTTGCACATTTGCTTCTAGCATAAAATGTTGTATTTAATATGTTTAAATAATACTATTTTGAAGTAAATAAATATGTATTCAGCAAAAAATATATTATCCTAGTGTTTTGACTAAATAAAAATTACTCCATACAGTATTGCTGTATTTGTTAGTAAACCCGTCAAATTGTTACATCTGCGTACAGGATATAAAAGTTAGCCCAGTTAGTGTATAGACGGCGGGAAATAAGAAACTAATGATATTTTCGTACAAAGTACAGGTCGTCGACGATTTTAAACCTGCCGATGATGCTTTTTCATCAGAAAATGAATAGATGTGATGAACCAATTCTAATTTATCATCGAGGGCTGGTTTCATATATTGGCCATGTAAAAGATCAAAACACAAAACTGAGGATTAGTGAGAATCCCGGAAAATTTGGAATTTGGATTTTCGTTTTGTACTGTGTTTATATATATATATATGGGATTGATATTCTTTGAAGATATCATCAACTTGGATACTTATTACTCAAATAATGTCCATCCGTATATATGTCAACTCGATAAGAGTTAAATTAATAATTTTTACTTTGAACAAAGTGGAACTACAAAAATGCACACTTCTCGGATCTCCATGTTACATCTCCAAGACGTCTTGGAGACCGTGACTAGAGACTTTTCTATCGACGTAACCAAAAGATTTTTTTTAAATAGGTGATAAAGGAGAGTGTACATGAATCACTTAGCCTATAAACAATCAATTTGGTTTCTAAAGAATGTACGTGAAGAATTTACAGCCTATAGTGTTCCACACGCCTCACACAAACTTCTCTGAAAGTTGTGTATAAATAGAAGTTTAAAAGATGTAAGTCGTACTAAAATTACAGGACGACATTTTTAACACATTTATTATATGCAAATACATTTCCCTTAATATGTGTAATACGGTATAGTATACTTGTACTGATTTGAGGTTTATTGGAGTAAATACAAAATATGTATAACGAATAGTTTATGACAATGACAACAAATGGGAACATTTAAATACAATTAATTTCAAAATATTTTAATAATAGTCTAATGGTTTGTTGTTCCATGTTCGTAATAACAACAAATCTAATATGTGCAAAGCGTAACAGAAAGGCACTAAGTAAACATGCATGCATGTGAATATTTCCAAGTGACTCTTGGTGTACCAAATTATTCAAATATTTGTGAAATGTACTACTGTGTCTCTTCACACTACAGATGATCACTGTCAAAAAACAGCCACTGAATTGTTTAGTATACTTCCGAGTTGAAAAATACCACTCTTATGATCGTTTACGAATAACTTCAAACACTGTCGTATTATTTGTCAGAAAATTCACTATCTTAAAAAAAAAAAGAACTAAAGAAATAACTTATGACTTGTTTTATCTTATTAATTGTATGAATCACTGATGGTTTTTGATTTCTGTCCACGTATTAGAATAAAACAGGGAAAAGAAAATTAATAGTTTATTTGATGTTAAGTGGATGTGAGCGGGAGGAGAAAACCTAAGTTATCGTTAGAACAAAATTTTAACGCTAGTACAGAAATATTCACTCTTGATAAGTTGTGAGAAAATATGATTTCCAAATTTCACATTATCTTTAACAATATATATATTACACAACAAGAATTACTAAAATATTCACAAAAATACTACGTAATACTATAATAATACGTAAACTTAAAAAATCAATTCATAAATTATAATATGTGAATATTCACAAATTATTTAATGTATTTAAACAATTATATATGTTTAGACAATATTGAAGAGGAAATACAAAATAAAACACCTTTAATCAACATGTATTACACCAACTGTTTTAGAAACGCTATACAAAATACCTCCTCACGTATTTCTGAATTAGTAGAGAAGTTGCACTTTGTCTGCCAAATAATTAAACTTCTCTTCGAATTACTCATAGAATTGAACCCTATAGAACAAGTCACCTTCACATCTGTTTCTACTTAGAACTCCTCTACTATTCTCCTAGGAAAGAGAACTAGTCCTTTCTCAGAATATAAAATCGATTTTCCTATAATCAGCTACATTAGTTATTAAAATTTTTTTAACTCAACAGCTAAATTCAGACCACCTAGCATAAATTTTTGTCGTAGCAACATCACTTGCATAACCAACGCAACAACGTAAGTTACAAAACTGTGATATTCCACATATGATTCTTGCAGGATAAAACCTTACTTTAATTTAGCCATTCATCCAAAGTTGTGGTTTCCAGTTGACATTGACAAGTGGATTTTGTTCTTTGCAGTCTGAGTAAGGGAGCACGTCGTGAGTTGTATTCAAGGATATCTAAGTTTGTAATACCAAGTCTATTGAGATTATCCTTCACATAGACTTCGCCGAATCAAAGTCTGAATTCATTTACTAACTCTACTCATTTGTTCCTTTTCATCAAGTGACGTGTGGTAAACACATCTTTTTCCCGTCTAGGTAAATGTAGCTGTCCTTCCAGGATTCGTTACTAATCGTAGCGTGCCTCTTTCTTTGCGTAGCTAGGTCAACATAGATACTTGTAAGATCCAACGGCAATCCAAACCGAACCTGTTGCACACAGGGCAAGGAGCTGTAGCTATTATACCATCCGGAGGCTTACAAGATATTTAGTTTTACGTTCAAAAATTAGTGGAAGAATCCAATCCCATCCCACGCTAGTTTTGTTGGGTTCAGCGCGTCTCATATTTCCGAAAAAAAAAATCCAACGACGACTTCTTAACTCAACAGAAGATCCTCCACAAAACGAATATGTGAGAAAGTAAGAAAAAGGTATATACATTTTTCAAAATGTTTTTAACACGTCTGTTTTGATTCTATAATTTTAAAATTAATATATTTTTGTTTTACAACTCTTCCACTTATTTATATTATATTGAAAAAAAAAATTAAGTAAAGATATTTCCATTAAATTATCTAAATAGTAACTGTGTTATTATAATTTATTATAACAGAATACGAACATTACAATAATCAATGTTGGAAGTTATTGCTACATAAATCAAAGTTTCTTGTTGCTACTTTACCCTGAGAATAGAACACTGTAATTAATTTGCGGTTCTAAACATGACAAACACTTCTGTCTTTACCAATTTACGAGTTTAACATTTCAGTTATGATTTATGTAGGTAAAATATTATTTCACTTTAACGTGCCATAAGGTCAATGAAGACTTATGATTTCCGTAGTTTATTCAGTCAATATTTGTCAATACCTTCGACTATGTTGTTGGTATTATATTACTACATGTCTATTCTTTATTTAGTTTTGGTAACTTTTTCCTTTAAAATTATATAATACCATTTACTAATAATAAATTGCTATATTTTCAACTCTTAATAATTAATCTACATAATATTGTTCATAATTGTGTGTATTTAATTTAATTACCTTAAATAGCAGTGCGAAGGGATGCTGCTAACATAATATGATCTTATGACATATTTTTCAAAATGATTGGCTGGTAACGAAAAATAAATGGTGAAGTACTAACGTTAAAATATGTTTACACTTCTCTGATGTAAAACAATTCCAGGTTTTAGAAAACTGAAATTTAAGGAACACATACTTCAACAGTAATCTATTATCTGAGAACAACAATTTGTACTTCTGAAAACAGTAGATTTCGCTCCTAAATGTTCCATAAATTGTTATTGTACATCCTATTTGGTCATAATACCAATTTGGCGACCTGAATAATTAAAAAAATAAAATTAAAATAAAATATCACTGCTACTGTACATTAGAACAAAACAGAAACTCCAGGTAAAAGAGCGAAATTTAAATGATTTATGGTTAGATATATTTTTGCATTGTGACTATGATTTAATATTTATTACATGTACATAAATAAACTCTAGAGTACTGACCGAGTTAAAAGATCGTTTCTCCCATCACGTGATGGCTGGTAGAATAATTCGTTGAAGAAACTAACGATTCAAGTACTATTTATGTTATTCTCTACTGGGTTGTTGTTTATGAAGAAGTTATATTATGTGATGACAAATTTCACAGGAAACAAAAAATCTAATTGTTACGTGGATAATAATTTAATTGATATTTTTGTAACTCTGTGACACTCGAAAAGGTTTTAAATAATTGTCTGAGAGAAAGTGAAAATTGTATCATAAAAACAACCCATTTACTTGTGAGTATAATAAATAATAAGTTAGAAACTGCGACTCCAAATAAGAACATGTGATACAAGTTGATCATGTCATTTCGACAAATAGGTCTTATAAATTTGATAATGGCTGAAGCTTTAGGTAGCTATTTATCGATACATTTGCTTCTATAATTTATATTAGGTACAACAGCTCATTTCCTGCAGTTTTATTATCAACATTTAACGATCCTTTTAATAGGTATATAAGGAAATAATTATGATAACTATGGCTACAATTTATAACCTCACATAAATATATGAAAATCTAGTTTTGCTGCGCGATCGATTAAAGCCTAAAAACATAAGCGTTATAATATGTCCTGACAGTATTTGAACAAGTATATTATAAAGGCACTCACAATGTAGGGTTGATCAGGTTTGAAATTGGGGTCTTATTGCTGTTGGATAAGGCTCATATAACTAATTTATGAAGGAAAGAAAATCAATATTTTCTTCTGCATTTTTGGATATAAATAAGGAAAATTTATTATAAAATAGGGTTTGGTTGATTTAACTATATATTAGAATATACCATACGTTTAGATCTAATAATATAATAAAGTTCAAGAATCTTAGAGGGTATACAAGTAATAAATTTGTCCTGAGGAATTGTGAGAATGATCTGAGAACATTGATTTATTTTTTAGTCAGATTTTTAGATCGCCCTACTTCTAGTTATAATTAGATACGAACTACTAACTGAAGCTTAGATACACCCAATACGAATTTATCATAAGGTTTGATATATAAAAAAATATATTTAAACAGCTGCTATATAACAAATTGAAAATAGCGGTTTCATTTTATTTATAATTGTTTATATAATATATATTTAAAAGTATTTGAAGAATTTGGTCTACAACAACAACAACAACAACAATTTTATATAAGTAAAAATATATATTCTTTCTATTTATAATTCTTAGGCTTAATTGACTGGGAATACAGTGGTAATTTTTTTTTTTTTAATATCAATTGTATACCTTTTTATGATATAGAACTTCAGAATACGTAAACTAAATAAATATCAGAGCTGTCACTGTCTCAGACCAAACACCAGTATTGCATTCTTGTATAAAGCAAATTATCATTAAAGTAAGTTTTAATTTCTTCATGTGTTTAATAAAACAGATTTATAATTATTTTTTATTAAAGTTTTGTATATGTCAATACTTGTTTACATACAGTTCACGTTATTATATCTAATTCGAAGCTCGGCATTTATTCCTTATCGGTACATAAACGTCTATGCCTTGAAACAGTGTACAAATTATTTTAGTGACAACTATTTTAACTGGGAAATAATAATTGAAATAATATGTACATATATAGTTTGACCGAGTTAAAAAAAAAAAACAGATTTATAAATTTCGTAGTGATTCATAATCAGCCGTATCTGCAAAATAACACAAACATACAGATATAGAGGATATCTCAACGCATATATCATATTTAGGTCAGACAGCCAAGTGGCTATCTAGGCTATAATTTCACACGAATTCTCGTCTCATTTTTTGTAGAATTGTTACCAAACTTTCGTTAAACAGTCGACCCTGAACCAGATAGAGATTTGATATGTGTCTGACTACACTGAAGTTCATACGAAATTTGTGGGAAATTGTTTTTATTATTTTTAAAGCTAATACCTGATTTAACCAGATTCATCAAATAAGTTGAATAACCACAATCAGCTAGTAAATTTAACAAACAGACTATGCAAATGAATTTACCAACGGGATTCATCTAATAAGTTTAACGACCCGATTGAACAAATAAACTTAACAATCAGAGTCACATAATAAACTTAATAATCAGATTCAGCTAGTAACTTTCAAACACTTAGTTAACTTGAAATGAACGACAGATAGAATTTACACTGATATAAAAATCTTAATTACGTTTGAAAATGAAGCAGAAAACGTAGCTAAAATATTTAATTGTTATTTATTAAATTTGTTTTCTTGGATGGGGTTGCTAGCATTTTTCGGCCCTTTAAATTAGAAAACACCCATATGGCTATATTTTGATCTACAGTAACTAGATTAATTTTTTTTTCTGTTGACCAACAAATTTTTATTTTTCTGGATTCTTTTCTTTACATTCAAAGAAAAATAAAAATAAAAAACAAAATAAAGTCTGTTAAATGTAAATTTAAGAAATTAAATTAAGTACTTGTTAAAACTAGATTGCTTGATGATTTTGTTATCCTTGAGTACATGTTAATGTAGATACAGGATATTCCATAAATTGATATATATATATATATATATATATATATATATATATATTTGAAGTTATATATAAGTAACTTAATACTTAATATAAGTATATATTTTGAAGGGTGAGTCTTGCTCACTGCTGCAAGGTGACTGGTAATTTTTTGAAAATGGATTAATAATCTCAATAGTTAAATTCTGTTTAATTTTGTAAACATTTCAGGGTTTTCTATATATTTTTACATCAATATGTACGGTATGTAACAAATTTTCTGATAGCAGAGGGTGGTTCATAAACATTATTTCAATGAGGTTAGTATTTACAGAGTTATGTCCTTATTTCGCAGACTGCTCAAATGTTGTAGAAGATTTTTTAATATTTATTTTTGTCTCTAGTACAAGAGAGTCTTTACGACAAAACAGAAATATTAAAGATAAAAACAAACAAATTTATAAAAAATAAATTAAACTTTTAATAAACTCTAAATATACTTTCTTACGAAATTGTCTTCCATAATAAAAGAAACGTAGGGAGCTCTCAACTCACAAACAGCACCAAACATTTTGTTGAAATAAAAAAATAATTCGTTCAAAATAATAATTTCCTCGAGACATCACAGTGCTAGTTGAGTAAAATGGCAGCAGACGCGGTTATGCTAGTGGACGTGTCACCAAACTGGCTTTTGCGGTCATAATTACGGGCAGTAAAAGAAATACTGTTATCAACATGTGAGAGGTTATAAGAACAAAGCTGCAAAGCTCTCTGGAGCCAAAACGTGGCTTACTCATGGTGGAATCTTACAGATAACAGTTAGATTTGGCTAGGAAATCTGTAGTTATATTACAAGACGTCCTAGAAAATTTAGAACCTCAGAGACAGGGTAAATTAAACAAGGTCAGGGACAGACTGGCTGTATTTAGGAGACATGCGCTCCTCCTCGAACAGGCACTTTCTGAAAAATTTAAACAAGGAAACCCAATTTAATCACAAGTTAAAAGAAATAATAGATGATTTTGAAGTTCATAACGACAAATTCAAAGTTTTCGACTATGGCTTGCCACCTTTAAAAGTCAATGTGGGTATACCCTCTCACTCCTTCCTTTCACACTCTTAACGGTGGATTTCAGGAACCGTTTGAGCAACTGGAGGCGAGGTATGTCTTCTCACATCTCATAAATGGAGGCAATCTCAATCCTTCAAACTGTTACAACACGCATTTTCAGCCACCCTTTATACGACATGTTGAGTCACTCGACAGAAAAAGTGATGTCAACTATACCATACACAGATTTTCGACCAAAATAAACTTCTGGATTTGTTTAAGATCTCAATAACAATAGTAAAAATTTACACTTATGTTGCCTATAATGTAAACATATTTCTATTGCTTTATGTATGACCATTGAATTTCTGTTTACTAAGGCACACAAAATTTAAATATTTTCAACAGGTAGCACTCACGGTTTATACATACCAAGAGATTAAGTTCACTAGAACAGGAGCTAATAGTCAAGCACATAGTGAAACCCTTCATCATTTCGTAAACGAAATGTAAGAAAATGCACGAATTCTAAATTGAAATGAGTCAGAGTCTGAAATCATAAATGTAACCTTGAGGGACTGTCTCCGCAAGCCCGAAATTGTTTGTCTTTCTCCACGAACTAATAAAATTCGCAGATTTAGATGGACTACGCGCTCATGTAAATAACACCAAGTTTACTGAAATAGAGTGAGCCACACCCACAAAAACCGAAGTTCATAAATTTCCTGAGTTATGCTCGCAAATTTCTCCCATAGTCTGTTACAGTTGTAGACAGAAAAGGGATAGAAGACCTGAAAACATCTATGCCGGAGACCTCGTTTCCCCCAAAACATGGGAAACTTTGGGACCTAGTATAAGCTTAAAAATGGAGTTACTTTAAAGATGACTACAAACGTATAAAATATGAACCAGTTCAACATATAAGTTATAGGCCTACCTCTCCTAACTTGAAATCTGTTTCCCCCTGTGATCGTTCTAATTATAAAAATAGCTCCAATAATTTTTAATTACCATCTTCTTATTTGTGCAATATATGCGGTCAAATATATCCGGGAGTGTAAGTTCTTTATTTAAGGGATATTCACAGGGGTTATATCTTAAAAAGAGGATTTAAAATGACAGTTATTAATCAATGAGGCACCAATATTACTTTTTACTTAAGTAGATGTTGGGTTTTCTTGATGTTTGAAACGTCTTAGTAAAATTTAGTGTTCATTAAAAGTATATTTAATATATGGTTATTACACACTATACGTAAAATAATGTTTTAGCAATATATAATAAACAAAATTTATTTATTTCAATTGGAAAAGTTGTTACACTTTATTAAAATCCATTACATAGATTTTATAATTAATGTTCCTTCAAGTACAAATGCAACAGTTTACTGTCATAAAACACATTCTAATATATAAATTCACAAACATTACTATGCAATATATCAAGTACTTAAAAGTCGATTAGGGTCACATTTTATAATATATGTTATTGTTTTTCATTCTCATAGTTTATATTATAAAATTAATTATATTTCTACGATTTACAAGTGAAAATGTTTTATGTGATTAATATATTATTGAAAATATTCTGCACATCCTTGCCTGCTGACACACTTAGGGATTACTGAAGTCTACGTCTATTCATAAATGAATTTTTGTATCATACAATAATAAAAATAACTTGATACATAGATTGATAAACAAATATTAAAATAGATCATTTACATTTATATTATAAAATACATAATTTGTGAGTTTATGTGTTTGTAACAAGTAATCTCCAAATCTACTAAACAGATTTGAAACTTTGGCTTGCTATTGAAAAACTTATTTCTTCTCAGAAAATAAAGACGATATATGCGTACAGTAAAAACAAAATGTAGTAAGCAGTAAACTTTACGTCACACTCAGTACAAAAATTTGATGTTCTACCACTTCTTCTACAATTTTTTTACATGGTATTGTGGCAACAATGAATCCAACAATCAACAGCTATCACGTCATAAGTTAAATATATTTAGGGTACACTATAAATAAAAGCCAATAAATTGCAGCAAACCTTTACGAAAAATTGAATACAGTAATTTTTTTCTACCACTTTCTCTTTCCTGTTTAGTAGGTAATGGGACATTATTGATGGAGGTGACACTTATATATTAATAATTCAAAAAATAAATTGGGTTCGATATTTATTAAAAACTGTGATTAAATAACAAACGTTTATGTAAACCTTAACATAATTATATTGTTCTCTCCCACTTTATCTATACATTTATTACAATTATTATTTGTTTTGCCTGTTATGTTATGAAACCTCCAGTAATGCTGAACCTGACGATAAATTGTTACGAAGTCTAGAGTTAAATATATACAAATATGGAAGACAATTAAAAGTTCATTTAAGGCTAAAAACAAAACTTTTGTTCTGTACTACGTTTTCAGGACCGGTTGATTTTGTGGGAGTGTGGTTTCATTTAACATTTATATTTTGTAACATACATTGAGCTAAATTTGTCTAAACATTGTATTCAAGCCTTCATTTAAACACTCCAATTTTCACAACAAGAACACACACCAAAAAGATTTTATTTTACTGCAATTTGAGGTGTAGCCATATCGTTCCATTGCTGATATTTCCACGATTTATTTTATTTGTTTTTCTTGCCTAAGGAACTAAGTAACTTTGTAAATAGTAACAATTGAAGATGGTAAATTAGTCTTTGAACCATCATCTTGTTCGTGTGTTTGCTGACTGTGTATATTACAGTGTACTATGGCATGTCTTGTCATATTAAGTGGAGTACAAATTTTAAATAAATGTAAGAAGAAGATAACAGGAAGAGTTCTATATTGACGCGTTTATTAGAATTGGAAATTATAGTGACTAACATTTAATATATTCAACATCAAGGCAAATACATGATTTGAAACTTGTTTCTTTGATTAAAATATGAAGTAAAACTAGTGTCGTAAGTCAGAAAATGTGAATTGTACCCTGTCTATGGCATTTGTGTGTATAAGAATAACCGGAAGATCTTTCAAAAGACCTTTCGGTCCCATAAAAATGGTTCAAAGACCATATTGGCGGTTGAGGTCAAGTAATAATTTGAATATATGCAGAATACCTGGTGTCTTCCAATCACGTGTACATTGATATTCGCAGTAATCTCACGATTATACACACACCAAACAAAGCAAAGCATCGAACACAGAGATTTACAAATAAAATTCAAACAATAGAGACATTTTAAAAATGAAAATCCTGCAGTAGGAAGCAACCCCGTGTTTGACATGTGAATAGACGTGGAACAACAATACGTATTCTTGTTATCAAGGAACAAACGTAAAGTACGGAACCCCCTAGAGTCATGACTAGTGCGTCTTTACCTTAAAATAATTTTAAATAATAGTTGAAGTGAAAAGCTAAGTTTCCAATGTGTGAAGATATAAAGTATAAGTATTTTAATATTTTGTGACAACCTGATGATACTGTTAACGACAGCAAAACCAATTACGCAAAACAAAACACTTTAGTGTCATGAAGACGATAAGTTAAAATTACTTACTTAATATAAAAATGCTTTTATTTTCACCGTACCAAGCGTAATGTATTAAAATATTCTGATTTTATACATAAGAATATACTTTAAAAAAGTATTAGGTTTAGTTATGTTATAACGTAGATATACTGAGCTTGTGAATTTTCGAAAGTCTAATGCGTAGTTACTGGTTGGTATCTGTGAATATCACAAAGATGGGGTTTAAATTACTTTCCTAAATCGTGATAAAATGAAATTTATTATCTTCTGTCACTTATCCATACAATGAAAAGGATTATCATGCCAAATATATCTGTATAAAAAAGCGATTATTTTAATAACAGTCAGTAATTTGAAATAATGACGCTTAAGCATTATGCAGTAAACAGGTTTTGTTATTCATTTTATATGTAATCAATTATATGTCTAACATATTAATTATGTATAATGGTTAGCCAATTCGGACTGGAGGAAATAATAATAACCAAAGCGGAAACTGTTCTGAAATTAATTATTAGTGAACGAATATTCGTTCTCAGGTGTGTCTGTGAGCTCTTGAATTTATTTGAAAATAATTATAAATTATCTATGCTAGACTCTGTTGTTAAGGTATGTCTGTATCTGTGTATATGCCAAAATGTCATGTAAGTGTTTTTTTCTCTTTCTTGAAATCTACCAATCCATTTTATGAAGAGAACCTTGTAGTTAACACAAAAACTAATGAAGTGTCAATAAAGCGGTTAGTGTATCTTATATTTATTTTATGTAAATGCTGTAGCAAGTATATAAAGTAAGACCTTTATTTTATTTTTAAGGATTTTGTGTAGTCTACCCACAGCCAAGCACGTAAATATAGATTTATATAGAATGAGTTCGGAGACTGAGCAACTAATTCTTCAAGCATATTATTCGACTTCACACCAATATCGGTAAAACAAAATTGAAATACTCTTATAATATAACTGTCAGGGTTTCCAATATGACGACGCTGATATGTCTTTTACAAGAACGATCGTAGTAAAGTCCTCACGAACTATTTTTCTCGTGAGCTGTTTAAATAACATGTACACATTGAAAATTGTTTCTCTGATGATATGTCTTCTGTTTCGTCCACTGTTTCAACTATGGAAGTAAATTTTATACAACTTTTTAGAGCACTTTTCTTTCTTCTGTACCGATTGCTTGAATGTAATTTTGAAATTTTCCTGACTTCACAGGAGAAAATTATTCAACTTGTTTAACACTACCTTGAGGTATTCTTCTTTTTCATAATCCAAATCGTGAACTCTTTTTTGACTTGACCCAAGTTTTAGTTCACCATGACCAACAAAACTACTTCCATACAGGAAATAAATTTTACAAAGTAAACATATTAAATAATCTTTTTAAACTAGCCAATCGTTTCGCGCCATCTACTGGAGTTAAAATGACAAGTCTCTTTGTAATTACAGGCAATTATTCCGTATATATAGGAATCTAAGATTCTCTGAGAATTTAAAACATTTCCTATTAATTTAGAGGTAGTTCTTTTAAAATAATTTCCAATATCACTTTTATAAAATATAGAAAGTTTCTGGTAAACTGGGAAATAAAAGAAAGGTTTAACGCTATTTATATTATTCAACAATGAAATAATATTTTCTTTATATAACTATCAATATATATGGAAAGAAATTTTTATCATTTATTTTTGTAAAACTAAATAATAATATGTCTTAAAGCCATATGGATTAACTTTACTCATTTGAATGTTCATTGTTGGTGTCCAAGTCTACTCATTTGGGTCTACTCATTGTAAAACAAGTTTACTCATTTGGGCTATTAATAATTAAATATATTTCATATGAAAATATACTTACCATTGACAAATTGACTAAAATAAGATTACAATTTTTAATACTACAAGAAATAATTAGTAAAGAAAATTATTTTAGGTATTTGTTGCTTTGTCTAATGCAATCTCGATACTAAATTTTACGTTTTCAGTATAACGCAAAAATTTTAATTTAAATTATATTAGATTTTTTTATTAAATTGAACTATTAATTAAGGTTAAGGCAAACAGAATTTAAAATCACTTTATAATTAATTACGATTCACCTATCTTAAATATAATCCACCTTCAAATTGATTCGTTTGCAATAATATGATACTTACTAGTAACAGAATTCAAAATACAGTATGTAAAATAGATTACCTATGATACACATATTAGTATAATGGTATGTATATACTTAACGGTTGATGGTTGAAAATCCTGTTACATGGTTTACTAACAGATGTAGAAGGAGTTTCCAAACGTTTTTGATGAAAGTAGTTATGCTTGTACTATTGCCATATCAGAGTTTAATTAATCTATATACCTACTATGGTCACATTGATGACGAGCTGATCATACGAGAAATTCAAAAATTCTCATTCTTACCATTACAAAGAAATTAGGTTTAAAGTAATTAAGTTTGTAATTTTTGTACTTGACTTTCTTCTTTCCTTTACATTAACTGTTCCATGTGTAATTAGATGAGTGGGAACCCTTTGTATCCCAGCCTAACTGATTTTCATTTATAATGTAAACTCACTTACTACCTACCATTCTGATAGCGCACTTTATTTACAAACATCTTTTTGAATGTCAACGTTCAACTTATATTCTTATTTTTAATTTTATTCATTGATTTGTTTGTTGGTAATCACTTCCAATATCTATTAAACTAAGAGCAAATTTCTGTTATTCATATAAAATTTAAAATATTTACTATTTCCTATTAATAACAATAAGAACAACTAGCTGGCAATGCTCAGAATTGGTGCACATTCGTTAAGCCAATGTATTAAAAATGTAAATATAATACAAAAAGCATTATAACAATTTTATAACAACTGATAAAAAAGACACACAGTACTTAACATTGCACTAAACGAGCAGTGGCCAAACAATTTACTCCGGATTACTAGGGATGATTTTAATACCTTAAAACACAAAGATTATAAATCATATTATATGAGTGCACCTTTTCAGTATAGTGATATAAACTTTGGAGTTAGCTTTACGAGGTATAGCATATTATAATAATATGCAGATTACTTAAATTTCTGAACAGTGAAAAAGTCCCAACATTAGCTATTCAAATAATGCACAAATCAGTTACAAAAATAAAAATCTAGAAACAAAAATGGATTATGATCATATATACTGAAGTGATTTAATGTTCTTAGTTCACAAGAAGATAATTTCATAAATAATATACATTACACAGTCTCCTGTTCAGAAAAAGAAATAACTACAACAAACATCCAAAAATCTTTGGGCTAAGTCTCGAAGAATAAATTTGTCAGAGAAAACTCTTGGAAGCAAAAAAGCAAACTCTTTGTTGGTCTTGGAAGGGGGATACAATCACGTTGTGGCAACTACTCACTGCATACATACTGCCAAAAATTATTTATGGACGACAAGTCTTGGAAGCTCAGAACTATTACGCATAAAAAAGGCGGATGTAAATTAGAATTCTGCCTTTAGTCTCTGTCTTAGGAGCCGTCTCACTACTCTAAAAGGCGATCCTTAAATAGAACCTAAAGTCTAATCCCTAAACATAACTAACTAAACTATTTATGCTGAAGACCTCTCATGTAAACTACTGTACCTTGACAATGCTGTAACTAGCGAACCATGGTCGGTAAATTATAAATAAAGTTGTGGTTTATACTAAAAAGTGTTAGTTTTTATTATAACTAACTAATGAAATCTTATATATGGTAAATATCTAAAACAAAATTAATATTATTTGACAACCATCCTTCTTATCATACGGTTTAACATCACCCCACTGCAAACTAACAGTCCATAAGATCTGTCAAGAAAAACGAAAACGTAAAAGAATTAGTGAATAATTTTCCCTTCTTGAAGTGGAGTCAGCTGAACATTTTTTTATCTCTGTCAGTAGATGTTACCAAGACAGAGATTCTGGTAGATGTTACACCAGAATTCTTGAAAAAAGTGGCCCTGTGTACATATAAGAGTGTTACAACGACTATCTACACATCTACTCGTATACAAATATGATATATTAGGCACTGGTTAATATATTCCCAAGGCTAAAGAAAAATAATATATCCCCTCATCCCCTAGGTCCTCAATGAACACTTATATAATGGTAACATTAGTTAAACTATAACACTCCCTTTCTTGGAAAATAAGAACAATTGTGCAATAACCATTATTCAATACAACCTTAGTGAATACTACTTTAGAAGAGAGGAAATCTTCAGCCTGCTTCATAAAATTAACAATAAAATAATTATTAAAAAAAAACTAGGTGAGGTAAAAATTAGCCAAATTTTTATAATCATTTACTTTTGTAACTAAAGCTTAATAAGTTAATATGCGAAGTAACTTTTCAATGAATTTAGAAATAGAGAAAAATAGTTTTAGATAAAAGAACTCCATATTCCAGATAAGAGTCTATGTATTGGTAGAAGTTGTCATTTTCTTTATCTAAATAAATTCTGTCTTGTTTTATTACTGCCCTCAGTGTCCTACTACTTTAACAAATTACAAGATTCCAAAAACTACAACCATTGTGTACATGAATTTTTTATCTACCTCGCAGCTTAATATGCTTTAAGTCCAAGTTAGTTCAGTGCAGTTTACCATAGAGTTCACTACGCAAGAGTACGCGGAGATGCACTTCTTTTACGGCTTTTGTGATGGAATTGATCGTGCTACCCAGAGGGAGTATCAAGATAGTTATCCTGATCGTCGGCTTTCAAGTCCAGCTGTGTTCACACGATTGTATCAACCACTTGTGGAGAGAGTAACAGGCCAGCAAAATCCTAAGACGGTAGGAGCTGTGAATGATGCACGATTAGAGGAAATAGGAACTAGTTCTCAATTCGGTTCAATATTATCCAAGAGTTAGTAGTAGGAAACTTTCCAGAGACGTAGGAGTATCCCAGTGGAAAATTTTGGACATTTTACAAAAAATAAGTTCCATGCATTTCATTTTATCCCTGTTCATACATTAGTGTCTACTTATTTTTCTCCCTGAGTTAAGTTTGTCGTTGGTTGCTAAACAGAGATATGGAAGAGTATTATTTTTTCAGAAAAATCCTATCGCCTGACGAATCTTTGTTACCTGATAGGCAATTTTCAACAGTCATAATATGCACCATAGGGCTGAACAAAATCCAAAACAGACTAGGGAACGGGCTTTTTCAAACACGTTTTCATATCAATGTGTGGGCTGGAGTCATAAGTTGTCAGTTGATAAGCCCTCACATTTATGACACTCTGGATGGTGTAGCTTACGCCTTTTTTTTTAAGCACTAACTCCATCGTCTTCTATGGAATCGACCATGTACAAAGAGACTAACTAATATTCCAACAGGATGGTGCTCCATCGAACTTCTTTGGACTTCAATGGTTAATCGAAAATGATACATAGTGGATTGGAAGCGGTGTAACGCTTGATGGCCGGCCATATATCTAGATTTATCACTATAGGATTTTAGTGTCTGGGGGTGGTTTAAACAAGAGGTTTACTATATAGCCCCTAAATTTGTATAAGAATTGAGGGATAGAGTTAACACTGCAGCGCAAAACTGAGAGGAATAATGTTTTTCAAAATAACTGTGGGATCCGTGAGGAAGCGAGCAAGAGCTTGTATAAGAAAAAAAGGATGATATTTTGAGAACGAGTTGTTAACTGATTGATATTATTTGATAATGTTTCTGTTAAATAATTTTTATGAAATTGAGGAGTGTATTGTTATTTGTTTGTAATAAAAATTGGATGGATTAAATTTGATTATTTATCTAGTTTCGCACCATTCAGGTTTTTGACATTTTTTTAACTAAACTTGTTTTTTAATATTCAAGGATTAAAAAACTAGCTCACGTCAAATGAAACATTGATTACAAGGCCTATCCTATAAAAGTTTACAAAGCTGTGAAGTTTTTAATATGACTTGTCATCTCCTTGTATATAGAGCGTTTGAAACAACAATAGTTCAATGATTTCTTAGTTTTTAGAAACAGTAGCAACTTTGCACGTTGACTCACGAAACGAAGGCGTTCCATTCTTTAACCTTTAAAGGAAAGATTCAATCTTATTGGAAATTTCATGTATAACAAGAAGATGGTATTGTATGTACAGTTACATCAACTCGTAGCCGTGAAAACATAAATTTGGGTAAAATAGCATAGATTGCTAAGGAAAATTGAAAATAGTTTATTAATATATCAACTTTGGGATTTGAACTTTCCAATATGCACTGCTAAGTCACTTTTTTTTTTTAATTAAACTCACAAAAATTTGTTACTCTGATTACTAATCCCTATATATATATATATATAAGTTCCGTGTCCGTTTGGTCACGTTAGGTTTTAAAAAAAATCTTTTATTTCATTAAAACCTTTATTTATTATAACAATTAATATTCACTTAACAATTATAATAAATTTACATACGATTAATATACTCTTAATTCGTACGGAAACCCATCTCCCGTTCTGGTTGAATTGGAACTGAAGATCTCAAGCTAAACCGGATGTAACACAATTATGCTTACATATCTAAAACTATTCTAACATCATCATTATTTCTGCTATACTATACAATAAATGTTTACATAACTCATCCATCCCTAAAAAGAACTTCGGGGGTTGGTTGAGACGTATGTTGCAACAATCTCGAAGTTGAAGTTACATAACACAATATTACTATACTATACACAATATTATAATTATTAAAGTACTATTATTATAATACTAGACTCCACAGATTTAAATCTTTTGATATTCTTGAAATCTCATTTATGTTGATTTTACCTAAATCTAAACTTTGTAATTCCACAAAAAATTCAGGTTGCTGATCTATAGTTAATTTAAAATCAGTGGCATCCAAAATTTTAGGAGGTCCCGTATTAGTATTAGTTAAATGCAGAAGTATTTGATCATTATAAGTTACAATCTCATTATCATTTACTTTTAATATGTATATAATTTGTACAGATATTTCACTAATTTATTTTTCACTGACTATTTTCAAAATCTGTTTATTAGGAAATATAGCTAAATATTGCTCTAATTCTGAATTCCAATTAATTATGTTATCTTTAATTTCTAAACTTACATATTTACATTCACTGACTGTATCTGAGTTTAACACTGAATTCGCACATTTAATGTCCTGATGAGCAATGTGCGTAAATGAGCAGATATGAGCATTGTGAATCCTGCTAATACACTTTTCCTTTAATCCTAAAACTATTACATTAGATATGGACTTATAAACTAGAACATATCTTACAGTCGGAATCATAGTGATGTAATTAGATTCATACAAGGTTGGCACAGAATAAAATTTATACAATGTATATTTTACAGGTTCCACAATAGGTAAATTAATGAAATAAATTATTTCATTGGGATTAATTTTACAATTTACTTCTAATAGTTTTTCTAATTCCCAAATATTTTCTAACTTACGTTCTATTGGTAATCTATCTTTATAGTACAATTTTACTTTGTTAATTTCTTGAAATAATTCTTGCGTGAACATTCTTGCGGTGTAAAGTTCCTAATTTACAAAAGGTCAATGAATTCTCAACGTCTTGTACTAGCTGTAACATAAAATATTATATACAATGTTTAATTGATTCAGAATACTTCGCACTTGTTCAATTTTAATTTGGTCATTAAGTTGTTTATCTACAACTAACAACTTTTTTTGTAATTCATCAAAATTACTTTCAATAATTTTCACTGTTTTACTAAACTCCTCAACAGAATTTATAGATTACTACGATTCAAATTCTCTCGTCTGTAGCCCTAATAGCGTGTTTAATTTGATTGGTAAAAGTTAAATCATTTCCCTCAATATGAAATATATCTGAATATTCTTTTATCAGTTTTAAGATTTCATATTTTTTTTCCGAGTTCATATGATTTGTTCTGATTTTGTCTAAATTTAACTTATTATTTTTATTATTTATGTGATTGAAGTTAGCGGTAGCATTGTTGTTATTATTGACGTTAATTATTTCATACTTAGTCAAGAGTTCAATTTTTAACGGTTTTGGCTCAATTTTCTTATCTTCTGTATTATTATTAATAATTGGACATAAAGCTTCTCCTTCCCTAACATCTACTAAACATTGAGGTATTTCCAATCCATTACAATTTATGTATGAAATTATTCCATCCCCATTTTGTACATTTGATATCTTAAGTTTTATTATCCTTCTACTACGAGCTTGAATTAAAAAACTTGTTACTTTCTTTTCTGAATTTTCGTTAACAATTGGTCGAGATTTATTTTCAATGTTTTGTTCACAAGGCTCTTCTGTATTAAAATATAATATGGTTATGTCTTCATCGGGTGTGACTAATTATTTATTTATAAAATTTATATTTAATCCTAATTCTTTCATATTGTCTAATCCTAATAATAAATCGAAACTTTTTGGAAATCGAATAGGTAGAATTTTGTTTCTTCTTTTCCTAACAAAGGTAATTTACAGCTTTATTTTTCTCTTGAAATACCATGAGCAGTTATTACTTCAAACGGTTCTTGTTTAATTGTATTCTTACATAATTTAAATGCCAAATTTTTCTTGATAAAAGATTGGGTGCTTCCAGTGTCTATCAATATTCTTATATTAGTCTTTGGGTCGAAAAAATATGATAACTCGTTATTTTTATTATGAATGTACATTATTGCAAATTTGTTCCGAGGCTGGTATCTCCTAAACAATAGTCATTTTCCTGTCCACAAACATTGTCTTCTTAATTTAAATTTAATTCGTCAAATTGTTCTTGAAAAGTATCAAATTCAGAATTTGGGTTTTCTACATTTTCCTCGTTTGTCTCAAAGTTTCCTTCAAATTCTTCTATGGGTTTTCTTGTCAAGTGGTACATATTCCTAACAGTATTACCGGTATGTTTAGTCTAAATACTCATTGGAGTCGGTTTGTATGGCTTTTGTTGCATATTTATTTTCTGTTGATTATTAAATGGTTTTGGTTGCATCGGTTTGTAGTAATACGGATTTTGGTAATTTTGTTGGGATTGTCTCTGAAAGATTTAATCTTGTGCTGGTTTTTGTATGTGATTAAGCTTATTATAAGCAGGCTTATCATTTCGAACTAATTTATTATTTTTAAATTGAAAGTCATTAGTTAGCATATTTAACGCTTCTTCAAAAGTACCTGGGCTCTTTGTTCTCATTAAAGATCCTATTGGTTCATACAATCCTCTTAACAAAACTCTTAAAGCTAAGCCCTGCACATAGGGACATAATATATCTCTAACGTGTGAGAAGGTTCCTTGTTATTGAAAAATGCTAATTGTAAATTTAATAATTTTTTAGTCCAATCATATAATTTAAAAGGTGTTTCATTAACTTCCTGTTTTAACTCTGACATTTCTAAATTTAGAGTATAACAATCTCTTCTATATGAATAGGATGCTATTAAGGTTTTCCTAACTTCTGTCCAAGCGTATTTATTAGAATTTATTACTACACTTAATGCTTGCCCTTTTAATTTTGATACAATGGACGAAAACAAATATTCATTTTGAAAGTCTTCCGCATTAGATGCTACATAAAATTTTATACACTTTTATCACATATAGAAATAAATCGACTGAGCATAGCTGGCTCACCATTATATTCGGGTATCATATCTAAATATTCTTTTTTAAGTGTTGGGGTAGACATTTTGATTATTGATTCAGTTAAAATAATCTGAAAAAAATATTACCTAATTAACTTCTTATTCTAACACAATTCGCAAACTATATAATATTTTGTTATGATATCGATAAAAAGTTTATTTATATTTATAATGTTATAGAGCAAAATTTCATTTATTATTGAATTTATTATTATTATTATTGTTTTTTGAAAAATTAATCAATTCTTAATTAATTTCTTATTCACTACTTACAGTATCCGCAAAATGCTCATTTCGGTCCTGGGTCAATGTAGCGTGAAAAGAGTTCTAGAAGAGAAGATACTTCTTTCTTCTTTATTCTTTATTCTTTCTTCTTTCTTGCGGCAAGATGTCCTCCTGCTGGTTGCAGATTTTCAAACAATCATGTGCGTTGAATGTCGAAACGTTGTGGTTCTCGGCGAATGATTAATATCAAAAGTCCTAATTTGCTTTTAGAACCCCGAAATTGTCTTCTTTCCGAAAAGCATCCTTTTCTGAAGAAGTCCTACCGACTGCGCCAGTTACGTGTCCGTTTGGTCACGTTAGGTTTTTTAAAATATTTTATTGCATTAAAAACCTTTATTTATTATAACAATTAATATTCACTTAACAGTTATAATAAATTTACATACGATTAATATACTCTTAATTCGTACGGAGACCCATCTCCCGCTCTGGTTGAATTGGAACTGAAGATCTCAAGCTAAACTGGATGTAACACAATTATGCCTACATATCTAAAACTATTCTAACACCATCATTATTTCTGCTGTACTATACAATAAATGTTTACATAACCTATATAAACTCACAATGATATTTTTGACTATTTTAATGTAATAAACATATATATTTTAGTTCGTACTGTAACTGTTTAAGAGTTGTGATGTGTAATGTGATCTAAATATGAAATGTCTGAAGCATGACAAATCAATTACATAGTAGCAAAATTACATTGACATTAGAGAAATATTTATATATAATAAGTATTTATTTGTTCTTGTGGAATAGTTTGAGTTTTTAATGTTGGCAATGTTAGTTAAACTATTAGATTTTTTAGTTGGTAATCAAATTGTTATTTTGCTACGTACGGTTTTCAATTTTTAATCTGTTGGTTACTAATTTGGTTAATAGTAATAGAATTTGACGTGTTGGTTAAAACAAGAACGACTATTTTTTGTAATTTTCTTTTAGAAGTATCCAATTAATCACAATAGCACTGTGAGAGGGTACAGACATTTACGTCTTCACACGGAAAGTACCACTCAATATTTATTCATTAAAATAATTCTAATTATTAGAAATCAAAAATTCGGAGGAATGAGTGAATTACATAGATTAATGTTTAAAAAAAAATCATTTATGTTCTATAATTAGGTGTTTAAAACAAATCCAAACGGAGTGTGCAATTATACTTAAATTGAAACCATGGTTGACATATGGGCTGGTAAGTTCCATTAGATATATGGATATGTAAATAAATTGGTCAATAAACAACTTATATAAAATTGTGAAATTATTTCCGGTGTAATAGGAATACATTACTCGGGTTAAATAAATGTAATAAAAAAAGATGACTTTAGGAATAAATAACTTTATTATGGTTATAAATTATCGTGGTAAAAGTTAAACGACTGAGCTGGAAGGTTTAAAAACACTATTTCCAATACATATGAAAGTGATCAAAATATATCAATATTGTATACGTTGTTACCCGGTCCCGATAATATTTTAGCTCAAAGAAAATGTAATTATGTTTATTGAACCTCTACATTAAATATAAGTATTTTAACTAACACTTGTTCTGACGCCTTTAATATTTCAAATGAGATTTACTCTCTTTAAATTGGATGATAAATCTCAAATTAGCAATATCGGCGTATTTCTTTACAAAGTAATTAGGAATGATATTGGGCATCTCTGTGAAATATCATCTGACAGAATGTTTTAAATAATTTCTATATTTACAGATATTGAGTTAGGGTAAATAATATCTTACCTCGAATGTTAACGAGTCATTTTATTCAAATGTTGGTAGATTTTCTTGACACACTTCTGATTGGTTACATAAATCCCTGTTACATAGGAACCAATTTATCTAATTACTAGGAACTGATAGTAATCTAGTAAACAATAAATATGAAGTAGTTTAAGGCGGTACCTTAGGTTCTCTTCTGTATTAGTTATTTTTATATTAAAACTATTTCTGAAATCTTTTTTTTTTTTTGAAATTTGTATATTGCTGATGATGTGTTATATCTAGAAGGCGAGAATTGAAATAGGGTTTATGACACTATTACTTTGGGTCAAAGTTCATTTAAATCAATCAGGATGTTATCTATGGAGAATAAATTCCAAAAAGTTCATCGTTGTGCGATGATGTAATATTAGTTTTCCATTTTGGTTCCCTGTTTAGTTGAATATGACTAGCATTCAAAATTATGGTGGAAAATGGACCACTAGGGCGTATAGACAACAGCAGATCTCAGATAAGGTTGGGGAGAAGATTGGATGAGCGAGCGCATCTGCTGCACCATGGTATGACACTTTGAGACACACCAAACACAATTTATTAAATTCAAACACAAAATTACACCTTATTTGATATTACAGATGAGCGAATGATTGAGGTATTCAAAGTACAGACCAAATCCACGATCGTACAAATGAAGTGAAAAGGTTGCATTAGGATTTTGAAGGTAATTAAACATTCAAATGGCGTCACCTCGGAAAGGTTAGGCAACGTTATAGAACTGAAGTCAGTCGAACATCACGACGATCACTCTCACTTGGAATCAATTCTCTTCATCGAGGGCCAGAAAGTTGATGGGCTACGAACGCGGAATCCTAGACTTACGTAATACTCTGAAGTTTTGAGGTTTGTTGAAACTTATGATTCTTCCTTGCGAAAGGGAAAGACAAAGACCTGCTCGGCTGGTTCAAGTTCTAGACAAACCAAAAAAGGTAGTTTCGATGGGGCTTTTCTTTTTCTACAATATGGTGGTTTAAGAAATAATATACCATACCATGAATATTAGTAATTTTATTATAACATTACAAAATTAATATTTTCTTTTTTTTAAATTAAATTTTAAAAGAGATACGAGATATGAGTAAAAAAAATAAATAAATAAAATAAAAAAAATCTTTGTAACTAACTAGAAGACACATGTGCTT
The DNA here is from genome assembly GCA_963513935.1 of Aphrophora alni. Classification (NCBI taxonomy): domain Eukaryota; kingdom Metazoa; phylum Arthropoda; class Insecta; order Hemiptera; family Aphrophoridae; genus Aphrophora; species Aphrophora alni. The sequence continues at coordinate 94,494,782 of OY740768.1, forward strand.
TACTTGGTAATGTAGCTCTTAGGAATCAACTTTCAAAACATCAATTTAAGTATCTGTATTAATAATTCACAAAAAGTTCTTGTATATTTTAGTATATTATAAAAAAATTGTATCTTTAGTATTTTACTAATATCTCGGCAATCCTTCACTTACAATACAAATAACACCTTACACAGTATGTCAGTTGCACCTTGTAACGTTTTTGTAAACCAATTTTTTATAAAAAGATTTGACAAAATACGTTACAAATGAATGCAATTTTAAAACGAAAGTCTGAAAAGTTTTTACATTTCGTGGAACACAACAAATTAAGTAAAAAAAAAAAAGTATTAGTACAAAACTTGGTGTCGATATCGCATTCTGTTTGGGGTTTATTTTGTTTATAAAATTAAAATAAAACATACAAATATATGGGAAACATTTTTGACATAGTTATTGGAATTAGTTTTATAATTTATTTTGATTTCCATGTATACTTACTGAACGCCCTGTACACAGATATTATTAAGTTGATTCTACCTGCCTAAATATTTAATATCCTCACACTTTAAATATTGCTATATGTATTGGGTGATATATATATATATATATATATATATATATATATATATATATATTACCATTAGTTGAATAGAAAAATAACACATTATTCTAACGTTAAAATTTTTTTTAAATTAATAGAGATATAATACAATCATTAAAACCTTAAGCGTTAAATAGCTATTAAAACTGAGATATATAATTTAGAAAAATATAATTTTGGTTTGGAATATTGATTTAAAGTTCTTAGTAAACTGTACTAATCGATCAAAAGAAAATACAACAAGAAGACCTCGTTTCAATAACTAACTCACCTACTTCCATTGTTATCGTCTTCATTATGCTACTTGGGGCTTTGCTTTACCTCTGCTATCAGTATAACTCATTGACCTATCTTCTCTTATTTCAGTGGCACGAAATTACTCATTGAAACGTCATCTTCTAGGTTGTGTTTTATAGTTGTGAAAAATTGAGTGTCTAACAGAAATATTTGATGTTTTTCTTGAAATATTTATATGATATAATAAAAAAATAGTTTGAAGTACATTAAACACGGTTATAGCTTACCTTATTAATTTGATGTAGTGTTATTTATACAGAAGGGCGTTGAAAAACAACACGGAGGAATTTTTTAACATCATGGTGTGTAGGCACACAACTCACGAGAGTTACTATAATATGCAAACGTCTGTTAAACTATTTAAATATTTTAGAAGGGTTCCAGAAACACCGCCATATCAAATGATATTTACAATCTGTATATTTTCTCTCAATGCTTATTTCTTCCGTGAAATATTACGCCTACATCAGAAGAATGTATCGTAATATTTTGAAACAGGGTAATAAATATAGCGTTCATCTAGAACCCACATTCTAGAATGTATTTGTTTATATTCGCATTTTTTATGCTTAGGGTTTTGTAACGCAGTCAATATAAGTAATGATGTTCCAAGTATATTAATCCGCCCTCTTGTACAGAATGGGGATATACCATTCCAATTATCCGCGATAAAAGGAATAAATTCTCCTATCGTGCAATCTACCCTGTCATTATAACGCTTTCTTACTTGTCAGGGCCCTTCGTTTTAAAAGTCAGTCATTCCCTGTTTTATATTTTGTAAGGATACTCTACTGCTAACAACAAGGTCTAACCAGATATATAACTTCCCAGGTTATATTGTAATTCCCATATTATAACAGCATCCTTAACTGTAACTTTCCTTCATCCTACAATATTTTTTAATGTTTTTGTTTTTAACTGGGGGTTAATTCTCCCACTGGAGTTTAGCTTCCTTAATATTATACACCATGATGATAAATAATTCTCTATCCATCTCTAAAAAATTATGTTATCTGAAAAATTTGAAGGAGATTGACTAATCAACAACATTAAAAACGTCAATGTATTTATCACACGTGTCGGTTATACACTACATCCATTTAAAAATGTCGGGTTAAGGGAGGCCGTCCACTTGTATCTTTCCCATGTTAAATTAATTAACTTTATGTACCTTTTTCTCGGGTACTGTTCTAGATAGAGACTTGATGTTTATTTTGTTTTAAAGTAAAGACTTTGGTGCATATTTTAACCAACCATTTTTTCGAAATTCATCTAAAATAATTTTTTATTAATTATTGAAATTAGGTTAATTTTTTCAAACATTTTTTAATTTAGAATATTTTTACAAAATATTTTATTTCAACATTTTAAAAAACCCAGCGTTTAAAATGTGAAGCTATATCTAGGAAACAAATAGAAAAAAATTTTACTTAGATATTTCTTTTAGTTCCAGAGATAAAGGTACATTTGTATTAAAAAACGCAGTTTACGGGGAATCACATTTGAACTTAAAAGTAAACAAAACTGACATAGTAATCCTAACCTAACCTGCTTTAAATGCAATCCAGCCCTATATAAAGGATTGTCTGGGTCCTCCATGGCTTCGTATTCATCTTCCAGTCTCTTCTTAGCAATTGCTAGTTTCTTTGGGCACCTTTTTTTCAACTTCTAGTGCAGCTTTTTCAATTCTAAGACCGTCTTGCCATTTCATTTCGCGCACACACTTTGAGCCCGGAGTAATACCACACTTATCTAAAATAATACACTTGGCAATGTTTCCTTTGTTATAAGTGGTCACAGCATCATATACATCATTTTCCATACCTAACAACTCAATTGTTGACAGTGGATTAATAAGGGCACTTGTCATTTATTGTATTCACAGTATCATTGTCATATTGTTTAGATGATTTAAAATGGTATTTTTTTAAAATATTTAATGAAACCTCTGCACTCTTTCTAGATTAACTTCTCATGTTAATCTCCATTTTACTTTCTGATCTACAAATCAAAGACCAGACACAAGTTATACAATTCGAGGCATATATTTCACAACTATAGGTGGTAGTAATAAAGATTGTACCCTCTCAGATAGGTAGAAAATTTATTACATTACCTTGTATAAACCATTTAAATAGAATGGACAAGATCAAAGTGATTACAGACATAAATCCTCTTTCAATTAAAGAGTAAAGTGTTAACCCGACACTGACGAATTTGGGATTTAACTTGCTGCGAAATATATTCTTAAATTAGAGTTTCCCTGCACGTTTTTCGTTTCTCGACAAAGATATTTATTACTTGGCTGAAATGACTTCTACATTCTGGGAAATTATATTATATCGCTGTTGAGTGGATCAGTTTGTAGAGGTACTGATTTAAGTTTAAATATTATAAATATAGGATGGTTAAACATTTATAGTGTTAAAGATAAAAATGATATTATAATATTTCAATAAGTAGAATACATAAGTATTCAAAAATTGCACAATTCGATCACGATGCAAAGAAAAAATTAACTAATTTAATTTAATTTGTGTTCACAGGAAGCACAGTTCCAAAGAAAATTTTTAACAATGAGACCACATTTGAGTTAAATCACTTATTTAATCCCCACAGATGTACCTTAATGGATATCTCAGAAACGAAGTCTGAACGCGACGAAAACTTATTAAAGTGAAGTGGATTATCTTAGTTTGGTGTTTGACTTGTGTCCATCCCTTTCATTTGTACAATAACATAGAGCATAGAAAAGACTTGTATCTTAAATAGTCCATTATCATTTCCTTTACCTCGCTCCACGTCTTCATCGCCAAGCAAAAATACCTCACTACTGTCCGCGTTCAGGTCATCCTTGTCTGTTCTATCACTTGAATTCCACTTCAGTGCTTTCATCAAGATATCATCCTCCTTCTTTCTCAAATTATGACCGATCCATTTTCACTTGCTCTAATTCGCATGTCCCCTTAGTTACAGGTTCCTTATTACTCTAACCTATCTTAATTTGAATATATTTCCAAACATCTGATACTTAATACTACAATTATACAAGATTCTATTTGTTATTTAATTTTTTTTTTCAAAAACACTATCACTAATTCTATTTATCTGCTACGAGATAAAATTATGTCCTTATTGTAAAGATAAATTCAGAATATATGATCTTTATATTCAGCAAAATGAAACATCTCTCATTTTACTCAGGTTGTAAGTATGGTGTCACAACCTGTATTAACGAAAATGTGCCATGGATTGACGTTACATTACTGGAGTATACAAAAATGAAAGGTCATAGCACAAAGTCTGGAATCAATAAATTGAAAGCATCCATTGAAAGAGAAGTACTAACGTAATAGAATATATGTTCGAAATATTTTAAATTAAAACTGTTAGCGTTTTCAGCCTAAACAACAAATGTATTAATCTAAAATATATTACGCTTGTCTTTTATAACTAATATAATAATCTTGATACAAGTTAAATTTATAATCATTCAAAATCTGTTATATATATATATATATATATATATATATATATATTGCAAAGGAATGTCAAATTATCACTTTTTAAAGTTTTCTGTAGTTTGAAAAAAGTTTGTGGTTGTAAAAAATTGGAATCAAGTTTTTTGCGGATTTATTAGTTGTGAGCGATTTGTTGGAATGATGTCTCTCCTTCTGACTGTCTATTATCGTCAGTCGTTTGCGGAGTATTCTACAGCCAAACAAATAGACAGATTTTAATCAAAATTGGTACGATGTATATTTTGAACAAATCACGGAAAGTTCTTTTAATTTTTCTTTGGTAACAAAAATTGGGGACCTAATATAAGACAAAATCATAAAATTACCAAAATTGGATCAATAATTAACTATCATATTTTTCAAAATTGTAGCCACTAAGTAACCAAACAATACACATTGGTATCAATTTCTTAAAAAAAAAAAAAAAAAAAAAAAAAAAAAAAAAAAAAAAAAACAGTTTGTGAATTATAGAACACACGTAAAATTGGCCACGGAACAATTTATTTATTATTATTTTTTTTAAGTAGTTTATCATAATTCTATTAAACAAATTTTATTATTTTTTTTTAATGTCAAAATTAATCACTCAAATTAATGTACAGATTATATTTGTTTCAATATTTAAGCTTTGAGCAAATTATTGACAGAAGTGGTGAAAGTAAGGGCTCTTTTTAAATACAATTTATTATAATATAGATATATCTTGAACAAAACATTTAACCCAATGTTGACAAGGAAGACTACTTTCTATAAGGAATTCCTTCCATAAGAAATATAGGTATGGGGAAAATCAATAATTATGAAAATTACTATTCTTTATATTTATTTTATTTTTATCTTATGGGAAGTAATAAATTGATGACAACTATTAAGTTTGGTTCTCGTTTTGTGGCGGGAGTGTGTTAATAGGGTTAAGTCCAATTTCGTAAAATCCGTATAATATAACATGTCACACACTTGAATTATTAACATTTCAAAACATAGCATTACAACAATACACATTCCTATAAAGAAACATTTGAAGCTTGTTAAATCATATAATTATGTCTCTACAAAACTTTAACAGACTAATGAATTAAGCTAATCTAGATAAATTAGTTTTTCTGAGTAGTTTGGAATAGTTTTGTATTCAATTGCAGTAGTCTAAATTAGTGCAAAGAATTTAATTTAGGAACTGATATAAGAATCCCTACTATTTTGAGACGGCAATTCAAAATTACGTAATCAAACTTCAAAATGTGATTGTACTTGAGAAGTAAAGGAAAAGAAACACAAGTCTAAAATGTCTTGAATAATCTAATTGCGTGAGGGTTGGAGGAAAACAAGAGTTGGTAAGGAGACAACTGATAGGAAAAGTTAAAAGGATCAATATGATCCATGGGTTCCTTGTTTCCGTTAACCCGTTTCACTTTAAGTGAACAAGTAAGGTGGCCACAATTACATCAACGCAACCAATGCTCTGTTCTTAGATTATATTGATTTTTACCTAACCAGGGATGTTACTTAGGAATAATCTAGGTCACAGTATGTAAAGATGGGAGTAATTGTATTTTGATTAATTGGTGTGAATAGTTAGATTTAAGACGATGACAATAAATAGTTTTTTGGTTTGCTTACATGATACGGCTCCAAGGAATAGTGTTAGAACAACATCAAAACGGCTTTAATTTCCGAGAATAAATATATATATATATATATATATATATATATATATATATATACATTTTTTGAAGAACTTTAATTTTATAATCACATCTATCGGTAAAAGGTAAAGTTCAAAATACAACAAAAATAATTTGAAAGGACTTTACGTTCATAGTCTTTTGTATCAGTAAAGATTTTTTGTTTACTGATATATTTAAATCTTATGCTATATTTAAATATATAAATAACATTCTAAGTATATGTTGTTTTTAATTTTGGAAAGTTGAGAGACTAGAACTCTTCTAAACCAATTAATTTACTTCTGCAATAAATACACGTGGAACAACTTAGTAATAATGAACATTTGAATAATTACAGTTGATTCAATAAATAGAATTTTTGGAGTGACGGAAATTAATATTAACTTTGTTTTGTATATAAGAGTCTAAATATGGTAGTTCAATGTTTTTGCACTGTTAAATTTGGAACGTTAAGAATGGTTAAAACTAAATGGATACGATTTACTTACATATTTTAATTGCTCGAGATGTTATCAGTTGTTGCTGCATAAAGTTCTAACATATTCTTATTATTTCTACTGCAGTAAGGAGTTAAAGAAAAAAGGTAAAATATGGTGCCGTAAATAGTAGCAGTTCGACACACAGGACGTGCATTGAAACTGAATCCTTGCTCCTCATGCAAGAAGCGTTGCCGACTGAAGCACTGTAAAATATCACTCCACATACAACACAAGCAGTTTCAAACATTACATTTTATTTCACTCACACAACTATACAAAAAAATCCTAATCAAAAACAAATATTTGTAGCCACCTCCTTAAAAATGTTGGTTCCAGAATAAATAGTGAAAAGCAGTGGCGAGAATTCATTTTAGCAATTTCAAATTTACTTTAAACTATTCATTTTCCCACTATTAAGTTTCTTCTTTTGAGGTAAAATTTTCATTGATTAAAAAACAAAAATACACTGAAATTTTAGAATTGAAGGTAAACAATTAGAGCGCAATCAGTATTTAAGTAATAAAGTCTTTATCCCTCAGAAATATTCATTGACCTAAAAATGAAAGATCAAACTAATAATTTAGAATCGAAGGTAAGCAATTAAAACAGAATGAGTATTATAATAATAAAGTATTTAGCAGTTTAGAAATTGTCATTGGTAAATAATAAATGACCACACTAAAACTTTATAATTCACGGTATACAATTGAAACACAATGAATATAATTCAACAAAGTTTTTATCAATTCAGAAATATATTACACAGGAAGGTTCCAACATCTGTACCATATTTTATAAACTATTAAAATTCAATGTACAAGACCAACATTGGTTTTTAAATATAGAGTTTGAAGTGACTTCGTTTTGGATTTACTATGCTACGAAATATCTCCTGAAATTAGAGTTTCACCACACCTTTATTATATACACGACGAAAATTTAAATTTATTACTTGGTTGAAATGGCTTCAGTATTGTGCCCTTTTACTCCTTAAAAAAAATAATGACGCCATAATATCTCTGCAGAGTGGATGGAATTATAGTAATACTGACATAAGATTATTGTAGTTATATATTATAGTTGATTATTCATTGCGATGATTATTGGATAGTATCGAATCTAGAGCGAAGAAAAGTCAATATTGTAAACTATTAACAAAACAAAATAGGTAAATATTCAACATTTGCTTATTTTATATCAAATTATCTACTAAACTAATTAAATAACCCTAATGAGCTAGACTTAGGTTTAGTCAACTAGCAGTTGGGTTTGTGAGCATGTAGAAATTATGAAATGACTTGTGTTTTGAAATGTCGTCTTGTATTTGTATTACGAAAATAAGTGTTTTATGTAGAAAGTTCTGTTTTCATTCATTTGGTTATATAAAACACCACTGTTATAATTGTTGTGAATTTTTTATTTACACCTTATTTTAATAAAATTATATTTGTTCCTAGAATTAAGAAAACTGTTACGAATCTCAATATCTTTTACGGTAACACCACACACATACACGCGCGCGCGCGCGCATGCTTTCATTTACACATTCTTTCTATTTTTAAAACTCATTTTGTTTGTATTCAAGTCACTCTTTTTTATATAATAAAAGAACAATAATGTCCGCCTATATGACTTTTTAAATAAAGTAGTTACTTATTTTATAATTATATTACGCGTTTCGGAACTCGTTCCATCTTCAGAATATCGCTCTGCTGAGGTCGTTAAAACATCAAAATAAATTATTACACAACATATCACAACACATATACACATATACGCGCACATTAACACAGACAATATCACTGCGTGTGCACACCATCGAATACGTTTATATATACTGATCCCTAAACTGCAGTATCGCTTAGTGTTTGTGTTTCTTATCTATTCATCTAGCAAAGTCGTACATCAAGTTGGACTTAAAATTCAATTGGTCATTCAACTTATGTTCTGGACTTTTTAACTGCGGTTTATATATTTCATATTCCTCTAGCGCGTCCATTTGTTTGCTCTTCCTGCATATGTGAATTGGATGGAAGTTCCTTTCAAAATTAGAATACGGGTGGTTTTCTTCTATGATATGGTGTGCGTAGTTAGATTTTGCATACGCTACTCTGTTACTTGGAAGGTGTTCTTTAAATCGTTTTTTTTTAAATTGCTCCCACTTTGGCTTATATAGAAACACTCGCTTCCATCACAATTGATTCTATATATCCCTGACTTTTGTTCCAATGGTGTTGTTTTTTTGGGCTTAATTATATTCTTAATGTTGTGAGAGGTGCGGAACGACATGGTTACATCTATCTTCCTCAGCGTGTTTGTCAAGATAACCCCATATTCAGTGGATCTGAAGGTTTTTTTTTTTACTTTGTTCTTTCGGTGGTTTTTCCTTATTCCTTATGTACTATTTAAGTATTTCATCAACCTTGGAACTCCTGTATCCGTTGGCCACGGCTATGTATTTTATAGTGTTCAATTCAATATCAAAATCTTCCTTACTGAGTGTTATTGTTGTTAACCTGTATACAAAACTATTGTATGCAGCCATTTTTTGTGCAATTGGATGGTGGGATTCCGCATGAATAATAGAAACAGCGGTTGTGGGTTTTCTAAAACTCTTGAATTGACGTAAGTTTGCTCTTATTACTGTAATGTCTAGAAAATTTAGCATTCTCTCCGTTTCCAATTCAAGGGTGAACTGGATTTGACTGTTGATGCGGTTCATATAGATTTTCAGATGTTCGAGCTGTCTAAACGTGCCATTAAATATGACGAAGGTATCATCAACATAACGGGAATAACTTATTATGTTATTATAAAATTTATTATCCTTGGATAAAAGGTATTTATTTTCAAATTCGTTTAGAAAGATGTCAGCCAACAAACTTGAGAGTGGCTACCCCATTTCCAGTCCTTCTCTTTGGATATAGAAATTCTTATTAAACGCAAAATAATTCTGGTTCAATAACACTTCCAATAGTGATATCAGTTCATTAATTAATTGTGTGAGGTTATAATATTTTAGCTTCCACAGGACGTTTATGCAATATGGATAATGTTTCTTTAACTGGAACATTGGTGTAAAGATTATCAATATCAAAGGATGCCATTTTACATGTGGATTGTAATTTAACGTCACTGATTTTGTTAGTATACTCAATGTTGTTTTTTAAGCTATGTTTACTTTCTAAATTTATACTGATTTTAATGATATTTGATAAAATTTTGGCTACTTCATATCCATGAGCGGTCGTGAAATTTATAAGTGTCCTGATAGGAATATCTATTTTATGGATTTTAGGTAGGCCTGTAAACACAGGTGCTTGAGCATTTATAGGCCTGTACCTGATATTGTCACTGAATAAATGGCTGCATACGTTAATAGATTTGTTAATATTTCTTACACACTCTTGGGTAGGATCTTTATTTAATTTTTTCGATATTATTGTTACTGATAAAGTTAAATAAATTTAAAGTTAAATAAATAAATTAAATTTCGTGTTGTAATCGTCTACATTCATTATAACGACCGTAATCCCTTTGTCGGCCTTGGTTAAGACGGCATTGTTTTCATAGATTTAGCATTTAATTTCGATTAAAGTGTTTTTAATTAACTCGTCCACCTATGATTAAATTTATTGGGGCCGATACTTTGTTTCCTAACCTGATTTACAAGTTTGTCATTATTAAAACTCGTATTTCATTTTGTGACTGGGGTAAGGACTTTATCACCGCCTCAGCGCTAATTATTTCGTTGACGTTATCTGCTTTACGTAACTTAGGGAAGTTATAATTTAAAACTTTATTCAGGAGACCCATTTCATTTTTATTGAACTCGATAGACGTTAGATTAGAGACCCTTTCATAGAATGTATGTTGAAATTGTATCTTATCGATTGGATGTTGTTTATTTTTAAGAATACAGAGTTTCCTCGCCTGCCTATCACGGATTTGTCTTAAGATAACATTAATGTTTATATTGACATAACGTATTACACTATCTAACATTGAAGGATGTATATTATGTAGTAGGTCAAGATGGCCTCGTACATCGATTTGTTCAACTCCGTTTTTTTGGAATATAACCATTTTATTTTATCTTTAATCCACGTTATTTGTGCTAGTTTTTTAGCGATGTTAGCTGCTTTCGATGTATTGCCAATCCTAATCATAGCGTATTTTGGTGTTATGTGTTTAATAAACAATTTTTATTAAACTTTATGTGTATGTTTACTTTAAACAATTTTATCTTAATGTTTTGTAATCTTTATACAATTTGTGCTTGACCAGCCTCTAATTTAAAACTCATTGTGTTTGTATAAAAATCACTCTTTTTTATATAATAAAAGAACAATAATGTCCGTCTATGTGACTTTTTTAATAAAGTAGTAGATCGCTCTTCTGAGGTCGTTAAAACATTAAAATAAATTATTACACAACATATCACAACACATATATTGATGATTATTATATATATTTAATATATATATATATATATATATATATATATATATATATATGATTATTATATATATGTAATGATAATTATATAGATGAATTTTAAGTCCAACTTGATGTACGACTTTGCTAGAGGAATAGAATGATAAGAAACGCAAACACTAAGCGGTACTGCAGGTTAGGGATCAGTATATAAACGTATTCGATGGTGTGCACACGCGATGATATTATCTGTGTTAATGTGCGAGTGTATGTGTATATGTGTTGTGATATGTTGTGTAATAATTTATTTTATGTTTTAACGACCTCAGCAGAGCGATATTCTGAAGATGGAACGAGTTCCGAAACGCGTCATATAATTATAATGTAAGTAACTACTTTATTAAAAAAGTCACATAAACGGACATTATTGTTCTATTATTATATCTTTTCTATACTGGTACAAATGATTTAATGTAATGAGAGAAACAAGACTAATCTTTAAAGATAAGTTAATTTTTATAAGGGGTTGTGTAAGTGCGATGAAGGTTCGAAAAGTTTGCTGTCATCCAAAGAGTCCAAAAGTGAAGAAGCAGACTGTCTGGAGAGTAGCTAACGATCTCAAATATAATGCTTTGGTAAGCGCCTTAAATGACAAGAATCCCAAATTTGAGCATAAATTACAAAATTATTATTATACCCTTAGGGAAAATGAACCTGGCAGAAAAGTTGAACTTTTGTGACTGGTACCTGATACAATGTGCAAAAGATGCAAAGTTTCAAGACAGATTTTCTGTAACAATTATAAAACATGTATGGTAAATAGGTAATTGGACGGCCTGCTTTGCATCGTTGCATCTACTTAGCATCTCGAAATAAGAATGTTGCGTTTAAACACGTTGAATAAAGAATGTCGCCGTTGGGTGTAACTAACTCACTCGATATAACTACTTTTCTTTCAATCATACAAAGAACTAAAAGGAGATCCAAAAGATTTCAACCTTACCTTAACAGCATTGCCTTCCCAAGAATTCTTTCTCGCCCGGTAATCCCTCTCTACTGATCGCCCCAGGTAATCCATAGGCAACCTGTTCGTTTGTGCTCCTAAGGATAACACTCCAGAGGCTTTCAATTTCAGTTGAGGAAACATATACTTACTTATAATAATAACTTTTTGAAGTATTATTAAGTTTTGTTATAATAAACATATTCTAAATGTATTAGAATACTACATTTTGGCCATAATACTGGATTTTGGCGAACTCGCAGCCAGTCCTTGTTTAATACAGAATCTGTTATTAAATGAAAAATAGTATTTTGAGCCAGGCATACGTTTATTGGAGTATTAGTATTATTGAACTGATTCAATATTCAATTTCTTGTCAGAAAGTAATTTATTATCTAATATTGACAATGTTTCACTACTGGGATGTTGGTATATAAATTGATATTGTCAAATGATACGAGTGTTGATCGCTTTGAGAAGTTGATATTTAATTATTTATTGTAATTACATGATCTTTGTTATTTTAAATGCTGAAGCATTTGTTGAATGTGACATATTTCCATATTAATCCTCTAAGTTTTTCACAATTTGACAAATGAAGCGTTCATAATTTTGACAAGGGACCTAATAGAGTGACCTGTTTTACGTATTTTAGTCAAATATCTGATTTGAGGTCAGTTGGTTTAATTGGTAAAACCAACATGTTGATCTTTTTTGTGGTTTTGATAGGCGGTAATTGCTCTTTTTGATGTCTGATTGTATGTTTTATTAAATAACTTGGTGGGGTAGTTATTTATTTTCTTGATGTATTTTTTTAAATGAAATCTATTGTTTTCTTATATACTCGTCATTTTGTCTAATTATTATGGTGTTCTCTTTGTTAGCTTTTGTAACAATGGGAAAGTGTTATTCAGATTTAAGTTAAATCGTGTTATTTGTAAAGTAATCGGATTTGGTAATAGAACTTAGAATGAGTTTGTTTAGGGTGGTAGACAAAACCTTGACACTGACTAAACAATGTGTAATCTTATGTTGATTTTTTTGGTAATCAATCTAGAGCTGATTTGATCGTAATGTAATGTTTACGGTAGTCTTTCATTTGGCCTATATTTTATTTTAAGCATTTGTTGAAAATTGTTTTATCTTATTGCTAAAATAGATGTTTGTATAATTGATTAAGTGGGGTGGAAATAATTATTACTTTTTTGTGTGTGATTCGTTTTGTTACGAAAGAAGAAATTGTAAAATTTTATATCGATTGATTCCTTCTTACAGGATACGTAAAGTAGAATCTTACTGCTTATTTTCTAAAGTAATTCTTTTCATTAAATTGCATGCAATATGCTAGTAAGCTCTAAAATATTTTTATTGTGGTTTTAAACTTGTATTTTTAATTTTATAACTAAATTTATTATCTCTGTGAACCTTCTATCTTGTATTTATCCTGTAAAATATTTACATCTACATAAGCTCAAATTTTGCTTTTCTGTAAGTCAAATATAAAACCAAATAGTCATTATACCCTTTATTTGTAATGAAATATTGTTTTATTGACTTATTGAGAATAATTATAGGTAAAGTATGTATCATTAGGTCAAAATACAATCATGGGAAGTGTGGAAATATAATCCGAGGGAGTATTGGATTTCTGCCGGACTCATTCAAGACACAAGGCAATAAAACTAAGAAAGGGCCAACACAAAACTAATTAAGCAACCAGCTCACATGAGCGATTAACTCTAATTAACTAAGATTTTTTTTATAAATTAAGGCCAAAATTTATTAAACTCGCGGTTAGCATAGTAACATCTTTAGCCAAAGTGGGACTGACAGGTATTAAGATAAATATATATATATATATATATATATATATATTTAAAGTTCACTTTACTACAGTGTCTTAGACCCTTCCATAATGTTCTTAACCGATCATTTTCGGGGACATTGACATTGGAGCACACAAACTAGTTCAGTGCCAAAAACTAATTTGTCCACTTCAATGTTCAGAATACTTGCTGGGGTCATTTAAATAGCCAGTCGAAAGCGTGGAGGGGGGGTGAGTTGTATTTAATTTAATTTATTCTGTATTTGCTTCTGTATTTAAAACCCGTAGACAAGGTGCAGCACATCAAAGATATAAAAATGAACTACCGTAACTCGAAACAGTGATGCGATGGATATCGACCCATCACAGTCACCACCTCCGGCTAAGATGGAATGTAAAGATAAAACGTTTCATAGGTGACATGAGTATTAGGTGTGAACTTTACAGCAAGATGATAACCTCAAATCCCAAATAGGAGTCGCCAGTCTATAGCCTAAGCCACATGAGCTTCGGGAACGTTAATAATATAAGTACAGGAGAAAGGAGAAATAAGAAAAACGGAAGCATAATCCGCCCAAGGGTTGGTCTGTAAGTTTACACATAATTCAATTAAAATGTTGTTTTCGATATGTTTCGTTTACCGTTTGTTTGCTTAAATGGTATTTTTTAATAAATTTAGACGGATGTTAATTAAAATATTTGACAACGTTCTTGGAATTTAAGGAAAATCAATCCATGGCTTACGACCCCCCCATCTTTTCCAAAATAACTTTAGCCATTTTTCAGCTTAAAAATTTATGTTAGAGAAAACCATCCTTATCATTCTTTTTTTATATAGAATAATGAAATTTTATAATTGATGATTATATTATTTATTCTTATATTATGTCAGTTTCGGCATCTAGTACATAAATTCTGTTTTCAAAAACTCAAAATGTCATAAAATGTTAAACAACGTCGGAACAACCAAGCTTTAATACAATACTCTATATATTTAGACTACGTAATAAGAAAAAAATAGTAGTAAAGACAAAAAAGAAGTATAATTGTTAAAGTGTCTGGGTTGGAGTTGACCTACATCAAACCTAATCCCTCTCATTTCGTCAAATGTATAACTTGAAAATTGAAGCGTATGGTTGACTATTGGACCAGGGCTGAATTAAATTAATTGACATTAAAATTGCTTTTCTCCTTATTGTATTGTTTATTTATCCTTATTATTTGTTTTGTAACTATGACAATAGCTTGCTCCTTAGGTTGTTACTGTGATTTACCGTCAGTATTTGTAAATATTATGTTGTATCCATTGATGTGTGTTTAATTGTTTAAGTTTGCTTGTTTGATATTTTGATTTGTAATCATTCATTAACTATTTTGAGTTGACAATATTTTAAAAATAAAAAAATAAATTTTGTATAAATCTCGCAAACATATCGTTCCGTCAAATTTGAAAGAATATATTTTCGAGATTTTGAAAACGATTGGTAAGTTGGCCGTAACTTATTAACAAACACAAACGTACAGTCGAAAATTAAAATTACCAAGTATGGCTCGTTTCTCTCTATCAAATATTTATTGATAATTATTTTCAAATGGGAATTGTACAAAAAATGAATATAATAAAAAAGTTAAAAAAATGTGGTGAACACTAGTATACGTTATTCTTTACATTCTTAAACTTACTTACGTCATTTGGTAAGGATCACCGAGGATGTAACTAAATGGAATATATTTACTACCTAAAATATAATAAATGTTATCTTGTTATTAATCGTTAGTATATTTTACACTTCGATAACAAATATTAGTTAAAGCTGCAAAGTTTAAAGTCAATCAGGAGATAACGATGATGCTTCTTGTTTCAGATTTACGGTGCGCAGCGATAATTATACTGTGATAAATTGGAGAGACAAAATTTGTAATCATCCGGAAAGTCAAATTTATCGCAGGGAATTTATGTTATATATTCGATGTGTAATATAATTGTACGCAATTTGAAATGGCTGTATCGGTGAGGCAACGTCAATTTAAATATCCAGTGTTTATTTAAAAGGAAAGAAACTCGTAAGACATTTTTGGTTAACAATAATTATATCCCCTATTTCTATCACAATAATTTGTTTGTAATGTATGTAGTTTTCAAATATATAAAACGTGATATAATCTCACTTGGCAAATACAATAATTATTTAGTGACACATTCTCAAAATATTTATATTGATAGTTGTTCAAAATTAAGTTGTAAGTATAAAGTTAAAAAAAAATTACTTTAAGATAACGGTTCGTTGTATAAGTGTAGGCCTAATATGCTCTCCTTCATAGACGACGAGTTCGTAAAAATCACAATCTGTCGTAACGATTTAAGGCTGATTTTACCTTTGTTTTACTTTTTAGATTTCTACCTGGTTTAATCTTCTTAAATTTAGCATTTAATTTCAATAACAAAATAATTACTAGCGTATTAACGCTGTTATTTAATGATATATAACTTTGTACATTACAATAAAGATTCGAATTTGCCCCTAACCACAATCACTAGAAACTTTAAAATAAAACACAATTATCTGATTAATTGTTCTTTATTAATTATTTTCAGGGCATTTAGTGGAAATAATTAATAAAGAACAATTAATCAGATAATTGTGTTTTATTTTAAAGTTCCTAGTGATTGGGGTTAGGGGCAAATTCGAATCATTATTATGAATTTCACCACAGTGCTCAACAAGATTGTATTTGTACATTACAATGGACTTTAATGTTTATACAAGTAGTTAAAGTATATTTTTCAGACAGTTTTAAAACAGCTATAAAATTAAGAACTAGTAATGGAAGCGTCCTTTGTGTTGCGACGACTCGAATGTCATATGCAAGTAAGTTCATCGGAATAGTGATTTCTTTTCTCTAATTAACGTCTAAAAAATCGTTCCTATAGCCAATGTCATTGAACTTTGAACAATCGACCAAATGTTTATCCTTTCAAATTTGTGTCACGCGCAATGTAGGGCAGTAATCCAATATCTGAAAGTTAGAACACATTTGCGAATATTTTGGGAACAACTTTGGTAGATTACGATATCTAACTACAGTATATCTAGTGTACATAGTAAACTATGTGGAAACTAACACATCTAGAGATACACCGAAACAGTGTAGGCCGTATACAGGAAGACTGTTAATGTTAAATAGAGTTTATAATGGAAATTTTGCATTTTAGATGTTAACATTGGAAACTAAAATACAAACTTTATAGAGCGGTGAGTAAGCCTGCCATCATGAACAAGAAATAATGTTTATTCATGAAGTTTGTCAGAATCTAAATAAGCAAACATTGAAGAATGCTTAGAGGAAATTGAATATATTAAGAAGAAAGACTAACATACATGAATTATAAATTTGTTCTCTAAATTAAATTCTTGAAACATCTCGAAGCTTTTACCAAAATAGGCTATCGGTTTTACTCCTCGAATTTGTTCTGTTATAAATAAGTTATATATAAGGGTATACATTTTTTAAATGTTTTTTCATCTACTATATATCCAAAGCTTACCTCAATAATTTATGTCACAGAAAATCACAATTGTACGTATGATCTACAAATAAATAATTTTTAAAAAATATCTTAACTCTAATTTAAAACAAACGATATATTAAAGAACACATGAGCTCAATCTTTTTATAACTTTCGTCAGTACGAATTTAACTGTCGTATACATTATGATATACTCTTTAATTAAAAATATTAAAAATAACCTTACCCTGGACTTTGCTGTACCCTCGAAAATAAATAACACTGCTTGCATACAAATACATTTTCTCGCCTTTCTTTTCCTCGTTTGAGTGTATTAACCCATGTTGTTGACGAAATGGGTTAGCTCCATGAATCCCGTGCCCCAACAGTTTTTCACAACAATAACATAAAGGACTTTTGTGTCCATCGCTATTTTAAAACCTTTCAACCCCTCACTCCTCAATTTTGTCATATTTGTATATTTTGTCAATCCAGTAACCCTTTACATAATTTCCCAATTGGTCTACATAGCCACAAAACATTACCTCTTAGTTCTTAAACTGTAAAAACATCTCATGTCTCAAGCTATATCAAATGTGAAAGTGAAATAAATAAATTTTATAAAAATACAATAAAAGCAGTACACGGTTATTTTTGACGTATTCTCAACAATTCATTTAGTGACCATATTTCAAATACATCGAATAAGGTTATATTTTTTTAAAAAAATTATTAAAATTTTAAAAATGTCAGTTATGAATTTTATTGTAATACTAATCGATCCCATGATCGAGTATATAATTAATGATTCCATGATTCCATGATCCCATGATTAATGCATGTATATATTGTATTGGCTGATTTTAATATATTAGATATTATTATTTTAAACTTACACCTATTTTTAAAATGTTTAAAATAAGGTCTTGTATATCTGTATATTTTAAAAGATTATATAACAAAATGAGTATATAAAATATAGAGTCAATATGTCACCTACTTCCAAAGTTATATATATATTATAACAAAGCTTATTTTAATTTTATTTTTTATAATAAAATAAATAACTTTGAAATATGTAGGTTTTACTCTTTCTTTAATTGTAAAATTAAAGTTCAAAATCATTTACAATAAAAAAAAAATTATCGTTCAAATTTGATGCACTTAATAATTTACAATTAACGTCTTAATCTACTACTTATTCTAAGTACATAGTTAAGTACATGTTACTTATTGTACAATGTCTCAATCTAAAAAATAAAGAAAGAAGAGTGCATCCGAATTTTTAATTTTAATTCTTTGCTATTAATTATTTTGATAAAATGTTTCGACTAACTGAAATTTATTAATTATTAATTTAATTTACTCTCTTTTTACGGGTTCGTTAGGTTCTTTGGTTACTATAATTTATTTAACATAAAATAGAATTTGGTGGTAGTTTGTTTAATTGAAATTGTCCATTAATTTGTACTTATCGACTCTGAAGTTCTTTTACAGCTCCAATGTTCCTGGTTCCTTGAACGTGGTTCCCGTGTTTACTGCCAGTAGATCCCAGTTACCTCCAATATAACCCCAATACAGACATAGCCTAAAGGGGTGCTTTCTCTTTTGTAGTACTGTTTGAAGTTGTTTAGTTAGGTTTAGGAAACTTAACTTTTACCTAATTTTTTTTTTTAAATTTATGTTTTAGTCTTTTAGTCAAGAATGTTGTTATATATTTTCTATTATATTAAGTAAGGTATAAAGGATATATATATATATATATATATATATATATATATATATATATAGAGAGAGAGAGAGAGAGAGAGAGAGAGAGAGAGAGAGAGAGAGAGAGAGAGAGAGAGAGAGAGAGAGAGAGAGAGAGAGAGAGAGAGAGAGAGAGAGAGAGAGAGAGAGAGAGAGAGAGAGAGAGAGAGAGAGAGAGAGAGAGAGAGAGAGAGAGAGAGAGAGAGAGAGAGAGAGAGAGAGAGAGAGAGAGAGAGAGAGAGAGAGAGAGAGAGAGAGAGAGAGAGAATTTAGAAAATAATGCAAATACTGAAAATTAAAATTCATTCCATTTAAATTTTAATTACAATAATTTATTTAAATACGAAGCTTCAATTGCATTACATACTCGATTTTATTCAAAGACGATGTACGTTTTAGAAGAATTTATGGCACAAGCGAGGTAAATATTATTTATGAACGGTAATATTTTAAAGTCGAGATTAACTGGTGATTCGAGTTTCCAATCTTTGCATTTTAATAAAATACGTAGACTCTATTAGCAAAAAATAATAATCCATTTATTTATAGTATCTAAATTAAAACTGGTTTTCATATTGTGAAGTAATATTAAAATACCATCATTTTAATAAATCTCAATATTTCACGATCAAACTTTACTATCAATGAAGAAAATATTCAAAGTATATTTAAGAAAATGATAACAGAAAATTACCCCCTAGCTGTAATAATATTACGTATTTTGCAGAAAACGGACGCAAACATCAGCTGTTTGTTCTGTTATCAGTTGTAGTACAGATGATACACAATCTTCCTGACTTCTCTGCAGTGCAACCTTATGAACACATGTAGATTTTCCATTTTTTTGAGAGATAGCTAAAGATATTTGCGTAGTACAATTTTAAAGGAGTTTTTCTCAAAATTATTGCCCGGTTTAGGTGATACATATCTTTACTCAGTTAGAATTAACTTCTATGTCTTTAGTGTTCTAAGCGTTATATTTGTATCGTTATATATTGCGATGGAATAGAACTAACGCCGAGGCTACATTGCTCTCACAAATTCATAAAACGAAAAAATAAAATAAATGCATAATATCTCCAAAAGTCTTTTTAAACTGCCTGTCTAATCAAGCGAAAAACTTTTTTCCTAATTTTCCCAGTTACCTTGTATTTATTTTATGGCAGATAAGATGCACATTGAAATGTAATTAATTTCTTATAAAATATCTATAAATCTATGGAAAACCATTTAGGCCTAATCATTTAAAAAGAGTTTAAGCATTAACAGCTTGTACCATAAACTCCTTATAAGAGTAGGCCTAAGTCTCATTTAAATAGAATAGATTGTAATGACGGTGAACTAGGATAGTTTGATATTTATTTACTATTTTCCTCACTCTTAATTTAGTTTACTTACTTTTTCCCCGAAACGTTAATGAAATTAGTAAAGGATTTAATAGGTTTACCAAATCATATACTAACTACATGAAAGAAAAGTATATTGTACAATGTGTTATTATGTTTCCCTACAGATTGATTCACTCCGCAAGGCTAGAATTCAATATAAACACAATGTAAAAGTCTATTCATCCCAGGAATAAATCTCTTGTGAAACGGAAAACTTGCGAGAAAACTCAAAACCATATGATATTTAGCAGCGAGGTTAATCCAAAACTTTAATAATGTCTACTTTATAAGCTGAATTTTTTGATATTGTACATTTCATTTTAAATTGTTTGTTTTGTTTGTATAAGTTTGTGCTTACATGTTTAGGAATTTTCTTCTTTATTTATTTCAAAGCTACTAAAAACTTTAGATGTAAATTTTATACTTACAGTCTTCATAAACGTATTACTTGAATTTAAAAACCTTAGTGTAGTCTTTTATTAGTGAGTCTGAACATAAATTGGAAATTAAAAATGGTAAAGTTACTTCTAAAGAGTCCTGAGCTGCCATTGTTTTCTTTAAATGTAGTGCTGCTAAACAAATTTATGATGTCATGTTAAGTGTAATTAATTGTTGAATGATGATTCTTATCCATTGTCAAGAATTCGAATCATAGGTTTGAATTTTCTGGGAATCTAATCAATGTTATTTTTAGAAACGTAATTCCCAATCATTCCTTGATCATGAAAGATGATTGAAAGTCTACAAAAAGGTGGTTACCCTAACAATAACAAGGTAATGACGTTTTAGTGCATGATGAAGTTGATTTTGGTTCATAAAATGTTAATCGCTGTCCATTAATTGAGATCGGGTGGTTGCCTTCAAGCTATTTTGTAAGTTATGAATGGTTTCATCACGTCTCGTGATCATGAATACAAATTTAAAATCAAATATATATGCCTCTGAGCCTAAACTGTAATATAATAAATGGAGACTCAGATGTTCTGTTAGTACAACGACGTTGAAGTCATAAGAAAGAAGAATTTTATCCAACACATTTAGGACAAAAGCAGAATTAGGTTAGGTGATTATATAGAACGGGATACATCCATCAAGTTATAGACAAGTATCAACTAGTCTGTATTAATCGAGGAAAGCTTTCATCAGGAATAATCTTACATCAAGACAAAAGCTTCTTCTCACTTAACGGCCAATACGCAACAAAAATTAGCAGATTATGTTTCTGATACACTTAGCATACTACAAAAATGCATCTCTTGAAATTACAACCTTTTCCCTCAACTCTATAAATATATCAAGAGAACAAAGTTTTCGAGCGTCAATAGTGCCACAAATGTGTACGGATCAACGTTTGAAATAGGTTGAACAAATTATTATTTTTTAACTCAATAACCTCTCGTTTTCTTTTGTATGTCAAAAAGTATCGACACATCATCGTACAATAACATTAGACATCTATTTGTATAAGCAGAGGATCCAAATAATAAAGTAAGGTGATAATGAAAAAATGTGGTCCCTTAACGGTTGCCCCTTATTGAGATGGGGCATATTTTCCAAATAATTCTGCACCAATTCAATGTAACTGTGTCTCTCTCTGAACATTCAATGAGTTACAAAACCATATATTAGAAAAGATATAGACGCAAAGATAAACAAATACATAAAAGAAACAATGTTTTTATATGAACACTAAATGTATACAAGGAGTCTTAATATTACGATTTTATCTGCTGGCGTAGTTGTAATATTTCACTGAATAAATAAACAAGGAGAGCAAATATTGAGATTGTAAATATCCTTAGATACGTTGGTTTTCTGGAACCCTTGTCAAATATTTAAATAATACGTTGTCATATTACATTAATGGAAGTACGTTACGTGCCGCCACACTTTTTGATGTGAGAACTTTTCCCAATAATTATTGTTTATTCAGTTATGATTAAATAAAATTACTTCAGATAAACTAGAATATATGATACCTATGATTATTGTACGCAGAAATCATTTCTTTAAATATTTAAATTTAAATATATTGACTAAAACTTGTAGAAAATTAGTAATAAGTATTTAATTGAACACTTCAATATTCACAATATTCTAACACAAATCAATATTATGAAGTTTTAAAGATAGATTCACAATCTACAGTTTATATAGCGTTGCCCTATTGTACAAGGAGGAGCTAGCGCAAATAATCAAACACGAAGCACTGAAAAAATGTAGCCACTCCCTTAAGTTAAATTCCATCACCATATAGACAATATTTGGAAACAAAAATAACGTTTAGAAAACGCAATACAGAAATAAGAAAGATTAATTGAGTAGATAGCCGTTTACACAAGTAAAAAGTGTTCAGATAACTTTGAAATGTGATATTGAAGACAAAATAAAGAAACAAGTTCTCGTAAACATACGTCCAAAAAAATACTTTCCGTTTATGTACACTCATATTAAAAATTAAATATAAAGCCAAAAAAATTGAGATATCATTATCAGATATTGTAGAATGTTTTATATTACTATTTAGTATGTACTTTACTAAAAAATAGTAACTTTAATGAAATATTTAGTGTTTTTAATGCTGAAAAAAGATGTTTTTTTTTTTTTTTTTTTTTATTGTAAGGAAAAAGATGTGTATAAATTCAACACTTTTGGGGATTGAAAACTTCCTCGCTTCACGAGGACCTGAGCGAGGTCTAAAAATGTTCTATATTTGTCCGATATTATACATTATTTCGTAGAATCCATCCAATAAGAAGATTGTATCATCGTAAACAAGATTTAAATAGGTCAACTTATTTTTGGGTTATATAGCACTACTAGACAAAAAGCAATTCGTTCATCACAGTTTAAGTCAAAAACGAAACGTTGTTAAAAGTTTGTTTGCTAGTTATACAGTGATATAAGTATCACAATAATTTAAATATTTAAAACATGTATGCGATCACCATCTGTACTCTTACATTAAATGTCAAAAACTCTTCTTCTTTCTTTAACTAAAGTAGTCATCAAAAATTTATTACCGTATCAATATTATGTTACTGTAGTGTTGTGTTATGTGTAGTGCATTATTTAGAGAAGTTAAACCTTAGAATGATAAACTAATTCATTGTTGTTATAAGCTTGGGTGCACTTCTTAAATAGATTTTATTCACGAAACCTGTAGAACAAATACAAATATAATTAAACATTGAGATAATATTACATTAAAAAAAACTCGAACACAAGATCTCAGAAAAATTACGTTTATTTAATCAAACGCGTTTCAACGACTGTTATTTATTTTAACAGTTATAGTTTTGGTTTTGTAGCTCATGTATCACTGAGGGTGGCTACTTTGTCATTGAAATGCGTTTGATTAAATTAACGTAATTTTTGTTAAATCTTGTGGTTTATTTTTTTTGTATCCAACTAATACAAATATATATATATATATATATATATATATATTGTTTTACAAATACACAAATATCTGAATATATTTATATCGAGTGTTCAAAATGTGTGAATAGTCCAGGATATTTTGTTACGAACATACAACAATGCAATTTTAATATCACATTCTTCTTCTAGTTACAACACATTGATTACACTTCAGTGTCTTGTCAGTGAATTTGTTCCGGTAGAAATTTAGCGGATTTTTTATTATAATATTAGAATAAATATTACAAAACTTATCTTTATCTTAGATCGTAAACATGTACGAGAAATAGGGGAAGACTTAATGAATACAACATAATAGTCGGTCATATTTTTATTCTAACTTTCTTAAGAACATAGGCTAGATTAGCATAGTGACAAAAATGTATTTCACAATTATATTAAGCAATTATTTTAGGCTAAGCATTATCAGTTTTTTAATTTACTACGATGTCACATGTAGAATCATCTACATGTGATCTACATGTAGAATCATCGTCTAAGTGATCATTAGAGAGCCGTGATAAGCAATGAAGTTAGAAATAGGTTCTTTACACTAACGGAATAGATCAAACATAGCCAACTTCTAATAATAAAAATACACACAAAATAATGCTTGAAGTCCTATAGGCCACTCATAAAGCAGTTTCGCCTTCCGTTCTATTTGAACGTACTTATCACTAAACTGATTTAGAGATGTTTGGTTGTACAACTGTAACACCCAGATCGTTAGATTGTGGGACTTCCAGTAGTTTTGCAGGCCCCCTAAATCTGATTGGTTTTGAAAACTATCGTGTGGACGTTTACTGCAAGGGAATCGCCTAGTCGATGTAGTTTCCAGTCTGTATAACAACTTTTTAATCATTTTCTAGTGCGTTGTTTGTGAGTTAAATTTATAAAAGTGTTATGTGGTATAAAAGACCTAAATATGGAATATATTAAATGCACACCTCTAATGGACAATTTAAAAGAATCGGTATATTAGAGAAAGGTAATGTTAGATCTATGATTTCCTGTCAATCGATTCAATAGTGAAAAAAAGAGTTTGCTATAGCAAATAAATGACCTCTATAGTCCGTTCTGTAATGAGTTTAGGAAAGTAGTTAAATGGTGGATGATATTTATTTAGAAGTTGTTCTTCATTGTTAAGGAAGAAAAGGTGTTATTGGCTTATATTCTACTCATTTTTGTGTCAATACGTGAAGTAACTTAATATTCTAGTTAGTCAATTTTCGACATTTTCATCACTACAAGTATTAATTATCAAATTGTTTTGTGCAATTGCATACACAAACATGTCAAAAGTGAAGAGAAAGGATTACCAGTCAATCTTTTTTATGAAAGGTGAAAATATCATTTCGATCATTACTTATTATGCAAACAGTGGTGCTACCAGTTAGAACTGATTGTTTGGTCCGGCAGAACAGTCAAAGATATAACTGAGCGTGTGGATGAAGAATTAATTATAGGTTGATCTCTTCTAGTTTACATTTTAAGACTTCTACATTTAGTCAAACATTTCCAGAACTGAATGTATCCCGCAGTACCATTTAATACAGTATTACATAGTAAACCGAAAATGCGTTTACCGAAGTTATTGTTATGTTTATAATTCATTCTCATAATTTATTATCCCTAATATTCATCCTGTATAATAGTTTAGGATAAGAATAATGCCTTAAATACTTTAGTTTTAAATTATTGGAACTTTCCATAATACATGTAAAACACTCTACAATGGATTTTTCTTTAAGAATTGGTTGTTGTAATAAATGTTTTTACAAATAATTTATAGAAATGTAGAACAAAAGTATTGTTTTAAATACTTATTTCTAATCACCCAAAAACATTTGTTTTTACAATTAATAGCATACGTTTGTTTGAAGATTTTTATTGTAACTAAAATTACAGAATAATTAATTAAAGAGTCTTTGCATTCTTGTTGATTACTATATTGGAGAAAACATGCAAACACACTGTTTCATGCAAATACAGATTACTAGAATTTTCCGTCTGCCTACATGAAGTAAAAATTCCGCATAACAGAGGGCTTATGTGTTTCCTTATTCTTAACAGGTGGATGAAAAGCATATTAATTGAGTCAAGTCAGTGAAGTGAGTTGTGAAGACGGGTGTAATGATAATAATGATATATGTTAAAGTGCTTTATTTTCTAATGTAACATATGTTTCGGTTTGGTTGAGAACACAAGGTGATTAAAAAGAGGCACATATTTGGAGACTAAAATGCAACATTTCAGAGTAGTAGTTGGTTTATGACATTCGATAAACGCTACTAGATATGAAAGGGCATAAATATTATTAACAGGTGAAAAATCATGGGATATTTGAAAAAGTGAATAAGAAAATTATTCCATCTAGATGGTGATATAAATGGCATGATTCATGCAGCTTTAACAAAAAGTCTTCTACCCTAAATCTTAAAACATTTACAGCACTACATGAAACCTGGTGACAATGTTAATCAGTTGGGGTACTGCAGTAGTTTCATACTTTCATGTTCTTAAACTAGATAAAAATTTAGACATTACAAACGAAGCATGCTTCCTTTTAATAGATAAGCAGTAAAACTCATATTTCTGCACAAAATTCCCATGAGGTCTACGAGTTGTAATTGCATGAATGATGATTGAGTTAAAATATTGGGTAGGCATATCCAATCATATTTTTTCTCCAAATTTAACTCCCAATCTGTTAAAAATTTATGAATACTTTCATTGTTCAATTGACAGAAAAAGTAACTGTGGTGGCTTATTTAAATCTGGGCCTCTTACATCTCGTATTTATATAACATTGTTGGACAACTTATAAGTTGAGAGAATCCTTTTTAAACAGTTTGGCTTCAAGCATATATATTCAGATCTTCTCCATCTTTTTGTTTGGAGAGAGGAGGAAGACCAATTTCATGTAATCAAACATTCCACACACAATGGATTTAAAAAATGACCATCGCAGAATAAGGAATGAACAACTTCGAGAACATAGTTCATGTATTGTACACAATCAATTATTATGGCAATAGTGTTTCAAAAAATTTCTGAGGTCAGATGAGGAATACTTTCAAAATTGTTTTACTTGCTGATCCTAGTATGTTATTTAAATTAATTTTAGTGTTTTTGGTACTATGATAATCTGTGTACAAATAATTTTTGATTGCCCTGTATATGTGCTACAGGATCTATTACAATTCCTGTATATTTACAGCAAAATAATACATTTGAATTTTTTGTTTACAAACGATTATCTCCACAACACAGATCAAATTTACGAATAATTAGTTTGGACTCACTCCATCATTAAAGAATAAATCACATTTCCTCTCGAATTAACTGCAGATAAAATTAACGAAGTTTGGGTTTTGAAGAAGGGCTAAGTTATTATTCCGAGAATTTCCTTAGAAACTAATTAAACTTTATAATAATAATTTATTACTTGTATTTAACTTGCCAAAGAACGTTTAATGTTTCCTGGTTTAAATGAAACCTTGATTTTATATATACATACAATCTAAACACTTGTAGTCGTAAAAGAAACATAATACCAAATAGTATGTACCCAATTAGATTACTTAACAATGATGATCTATTTGTCAATTAGGAATTCTACATTTATGAAGATGTCGTTCTGCAATTGTTGACTAACACAGAGCTGCAAACTTTCAACTGTCAACGCCTTCAGCTGATTGGTAAACATTTTTGAGATATTACAAACACGCAAGCGCGAATTTGCCTTTTGAGTTTTGAATAATCTCATAGAAGTTTTAAATGAAATATGGGACGTACAACTGGAATGCCGTTTTTGTGTCTAAAATACTCATTTACAGAATTCCGTTATTCATTTAGTTTTCATTAATATTTAACCGGACATGAATGACTTTTTTTAAAAAAATTTATGGTAATTAATATTATATCATGGTAATAGATTAAAATCACCTTATATCTAAATAAGGCACAAATTCTCTGTGTAAAAATTATGAAATATCGAAAAATGTAATGAACATGGATTTTTTGTCTTGGATTTTCCTTTCCTTTTTTAATCTCAATTTTCACTTTATATTTTTGTTACGAAATCAAATTATTTAATCTACGATTCATCAACCTGTATGATGTAAAAATACACCATGTTCACCTTTATTTCCAAAGAAGTTATTAAATTTTAATGAAATATCAAGTTGTTTATCTTTATTAATTTTAGTAAAACACTGCATACTAAATTTACAGCTATCACCAGTTTGGCCACTAATTTATTTCTCCCAATTTGTGGGCTCTACACCTTTGACTATTTGTTTGAATGAAAATACTTTTATGATATTCTAGGTATTTTTTCTTCTCTTCACAACTACTTTATAACTGTTATCATTACTAACACTGGACATCTCTTCAACTAAAAACCTTTAAAAGAATACATTATTATCAAATTGTAGCAATAACAAAATGACTAGCAGTAACCACAGAATTAACTGTTGGATGCAATTCATTGTATGGTTTGAACCGATGTTCAACACCGAGAACAGAGACTACAGCTAGATTGAGTTATTACCATTAGCTCTGTCATCAGCCAGTGTTAAGGAGAGAAACGGCATAAGTCTGGTACTTGGCTTTATTTCTGCTGTATATGCACATTACTACCTATGTTTTATTGTTTTACTTGTAAACGTGTCTACCTAAAAAACACAACTTTTGCATTTTATATACCCCTTTATGTGATTTTAAAAGTAAGGAATATGAAAACACTAAAGAATACATTTTCATTAAAAAAGGTCTTAGGCAAACAGTTTCTGATCTCAGCGATTCAATTATTGTATTGTACGAGATTTTAATTTATATAGAGGTGTTGGAAATAAAATAATTTTCTTCTCTCATGATTTGAGATGAAAATATACATTCCTAGCCTATAGATTCAGAATGCGGCACGATACTGTATTAGGTTACAATGATAGGATTAAAATTTCGTTCACTATTTGAATAGATCCAAATTCCTTTTAGTTTCACCTAAATTATAACGTAAACCCTTTTTTTGAAAAGTAAGAATTCGAACTTTAACCAGGCCATAGACATTTCCTTTTGTTCGGTGACGTTTCAGAAATTTTTGGAAAATTGGGTAACATTCAATTTACTGCCTATATCTCAAGTATATGCAGTGTAAATACAGCAATGGTTCGCGGTGAGTCATAAAAGTATAGGTTTGAGGTCTGTGAAGTATTGCATAGCAAAAACCTGTTGATATTTTAAATCAAATTTTGATATTTGGCCATATTCGTCCTATATCTCGAGGTTTTTTTGCTTTATTTATTTATTTTGTTATAACCTAAAATATGAAGAAGACAAAATATTATACGACGATAACACAAAATTACGATTTTTATATAATAGTGTATAACAATTTTGATACTGTTGTTATAGTCTCTAAAGATACAAACAACACTATAGTCGAAATTTTCCCCAAAATACCTGTGCATGAGTTTTACAAGATTTATTTTCTTAATTCCGCTCCACCGATTTCGTTCGTAGAATATCCCCAAAGGGTGGGACCAAAGGGTGGTTCGTGTAACCAAAGGGTAATGATAGAAAACAATGTCCGAAATTTAAAACATAATTGTCAAAAAAACTAAATACATTTTGATCGCCGTCATTAAAAATTCTGTTTTAGACTGATTCGATTTACATTTAGGACCAGTTTATGACAAAGGCAAAGTATGTTTAGTTGTATTTAATTAGTGAATTATGTTAAATGCATCTACGTTTAAGGTATATTTTATCTAATGAATATAAATTTGTTTGCAAAAAAAAATGGTTTTGTTTTACTAGTATTTGGTTTTGTAAATGGGTATGTGAGAAACTTTGTGCAATATTTCTATACCGTATATTTCACACAAAATATCCGTTCCTTGTTATAATAATAATAATAGAGAACAGAAATCAATGACATTTTGTTCAGCAATTTTGATCTATTCTCGATTTTATTTATGCTAATATAGGCCCAATATTACATCCTAGGGGTTTTATCGTTTGTTTGTTTGTAGAATGATTATGATGTATACTTTATAACTGTTTATTTATAATGAAATAATCAAACCTGTTTATATGATAAGTACTGAAGCATAACAAAACATGATGATTTTCTCACTGGTCGGCGTCGGTTTTTCAAGCAGATTCACAAAGCTTAATTCACAGTTGGAACAATAAATGTTTACGCCTTGCAGCAAGCGATTTAGTTTCTTGATTGTTAATTACTTGTGAGTGAATCCAACTGATCATTACTTCCAAAATTACTAACTATTTAAACTTGAAACTTGAGATAAAATAAACATAATATTGTTTTTAAATACATTTTCAATTTGTATATTATTTGTAATATTTGTGGTTAAACAAATAAACAGGGTATAAGGAAAAAATTTGAATTTGTTTAACTTTGTTAATATTTACGTTCGCTAAATACTCTTTGTTGTTCATAGTGGGAGGGTAAGCCTATGCGTTCACATTTTGGAATTTTTGACTATACAGTATTGATTAACATTGCTTAAATTAAAAGTTCATTCATTGGTATATTATTTGTCGATCGCCAATTTAATGCTCATGTTTCTATGCACTTTTTGAATAATGAATTAGTTCCATCTCTCTACAATACTTTCGTGACAACATCAACTCCAATGGAACTCCTGCGTTCAATAAAAATGAAGTAGTATTGAAACAGGATGGAATCCCCCCCCCCCGTCCACTACGCACATAATGCTAGGCAGTTTTTAAATTGAAAGTTTTTAACTATTTAATGAATTCCATTATTGAAATTTATTGGCAACTTCTATCCTTGATCTACTGACATTAAAAATACATTTAATTTTATAGGTGTCATTTAAAATATTAATATATATATATATATATATATATATATATATCACAATACGAGCATCATTTGAAGATTTACCAATTAAAAATAATGGCGAACAATGACAACATAAATATTTACAAATTATCGAAACGGATTTAGTCAGTGGTTCATGAACATTTGTTTTGAGTTAAATAAAATATCAATTACTGAAAACAAAGTCATGCAAACAGAATATAACCCAACAAGTTAAGA
Organism: Aphrophora alni; assembly: GCA_963513935.1. NCBI lineage: Eukaryota > Metazoa > Arthropoda > Insecta > Hemiptera > Aphrophoridae > Aphrophora > Aphrophora alni. The sequence continues at coordinate 94,525,776 of OY740768.1, forward strand.
AGGCATAATTTTAACTGTTTCTTTCAATGCAATCACGTTTTTGGGAGAAATTTTTATGTGGATGGTGAGAATTAAATGAGGTTCTTAATAACATTTTCTCGTATCGCAAAGCCATTTACAATGACGTATCACATGAATTCATATCCTGGTTAAACGTTTTAATCACGCTCTCCAAAGGAGTTGAAAACTCAAAATAATACGTATCGAGGTTCTCTGATTTGAGAAAATATTCGAATTGTAATAAATTTATTGTGAAAAGATGCAGTTATATTTGCTTGCCTTATTGCCTTATAACAACCAAGTAAGGTGTTGCCATTTTAGTTACGACCATCCAAAAGCCTTATTTTGCGTAGTTTTTCTTGTAACATCGATCCGTTTAAGATGATGTATCACGTGACCTATTTTTAATTTTGATTTACCTCTCCTTTTTCATCTCCTATAATTCAAATTTCAGCTCATAAAACTACAGATAGATTTGACAAATACAAAATTTAGCTAAAATAAATAATAACAAAGTATAGGGAGTTGCAAGTTACTTTTCTGCCACCTTGTATTGTTTCAATGGGTCACGTTTAGTCGTAGCGAAACCAAATGATTACATTTAAAAATCTGAAGTAAACGGTTCATAGGGGAAATGAAAAATTCAATTACTGTAGTTACAAAGTGCGCCGAAGTTTTATGAAAAGTAGACCATACTTGAATATTTTTCTGCTGATATTAAACCAGATTTGAATTTGTAGACTTATCGCAATGAGCCCACATTTATTTAGTATGCTTAAAAAATGGTCACCACCTTGCTTTATCATTCCTGTACTCGTTTAGACATACTGTAATGAACCCACATTTATTTACGATACTAAGACAGTGTACATTATTACACCTTTGTACACTTGCTTTGGTCACGCCTATATTCTTTTAGATTTACTGCAATGAGATCAGGCAATTTCGCTTTATCAGGCAAAGACTCGTTAAGACTTACTGCAATTAGCTCTTGTTTATTTAGTACACTTAGATAAATATACATAATATTGCTTTAGAGGCGTAGACTCCTTTGGAATGACTGCAATGAGGCAAAATTTGTTTAGGTAATTATTTCGAATATATTATTCAGTCTTAGACTCGTTTTGACATAAGTGAACATTTATAAACTCTTACTAAAGAAATGTAAATTTCTTTGCTTTATTAGGCTAGAGATACCCAGACTTATTTCAAAGCACAGAATAATAAATGTTGTTAAAATAACATACAACAAAATATTCCCTACATTTTATATCAGTCAACTTTTTTAAAGAAATTTTGCAGCTTGTTTAAAAAAAAGTTTAAAAAAAAAAAATAAAGTATTAAATTGTGAATGAAAAAACACTATAAATCTATGTTTTTTATGCCATAAGCAGTAGAAGTTAATTACTTTATCTGCTATTAAAGTTCTTATAAAATGTTTACCATTTTCTTCCTGGAGTTTGCTAAGAATTTATACCTGGAATTGGTACTAAGGCATCGTGGAAATGAGAGAAATGGTGGTAAGGAGACATGTTTGTTAAAAAGGATGTTATTACTCGCTTTGTAGGATTAACACTTAGTTGGCTTCAAGGGCGAAGAATGTTTTTGAATAACTATATATTACCCTTTGAGGGATGTCCATTTTGACTTGGGTAATGGAATTATTACGATTTATTTTCGCCATTTTCTACTGTTGTTTGATCTTTAAAATGATGTATCTCACGATCTACCTTAATATTTTATATATTTTAGTTTACTCTCGCAATTTCGTCCCCTCTCCAGGTGAGGTTTAAACATATTTATTATGTCGAAATATAGAGTTTATTCACATATTTCGATTTTGTATTCAGATTAATAACAGAAAAAGAAGTGACACATTTAAGTCACACTATATATTCACAATTTCATGTACCTTATGTTTGGATTCATTTTGTATTCAACGCAAGTTGTATGCTTTGTAACGTTCAATGAATTATTCAGAGTTCTTCAGCTTAGAATACACGTCATTTTATTACACTTCCAAGAGCAAATGTATTTATACTCATACGCCTTGTGTAAAAGTCACCTCACCGAACAAGAACACTCTAGTCGTTAGAGAGAAAATTTTGAAAGTGATTACATTTTAGATATACTTAGTCTAATACATTTAATACTTATTCAGGCATGTGTAACAAAACTGTATAAACTTGGCTCCAGATTAGGGTCACTACATTTTGCTTTAGGCCCTACTTATTTTAATATTGAAGGTAATTATTTCGGAATACGCTGAACTTTCCCAGATCTGGTATACTATAATAAGATTTTCATTAAAGTTAATTAAATTGTATCGTACATAAAAACAGAATAAATAAAATGCATTACTTTTAATTGACTTTTGGGTGTTTAGTTTAGTTTTGTTTTATCAGGAACACTGAAAAATCTAAAAAACGCTAAGAAGTAAACTCACTCCAAGTCAGTATGATTTTTACAACCATTAAAAGTACCAAAACCTTTCTACTTGATTAGGATCATCCCGGCATTGTTTGTTCAACATTTTGTTTAGGGTTGAGTTAATTTCTTAACACGCTTGGGCCTCTTTCTGTTAAGATTATTATTTTTTATTATTAATAAAGATTAAAATTATCATTCTATTTAGATCATCTGGTATTTTATTTGCACACTTTGTAAAATCGTCATAAAATACATTCCTCAAAAGCTCGGAACTTTCCTATACTTCCACACACATCTCTATCATTTTTTCTCGTCTACATTTTCAGTATGTAAGTAGCTGTTTCTTTTTCATGCTGCCATTCATAACTTGTATTATACTTTATTAGAGAAAATTCTCCAATTTTACATTTTGTAGCCTTCCCAATACTACATGTATCTAATAAAACGAAATATGTACACAATATCCACAATACACAAAGCTAGGCCGTAGTATACCTCTTATCTTGAGTAACCACAGAAATGGGCGTTACTTGAGAAAATGATTATTATTTAATAAAATGAAATTATAGTTTAATATATTTTATTATAGGCATAGATTTTCTTTAGTCATCTTACACCATCTCATTTTACTTCTTACTATTCCCTGTTGGCGATATAATACGCAAAGTTAAAAGGAATAGAATCTTAATATAAGTAAATACGTAATCATGGTATGTTTTATTCAGGAATTTTACACTATTTTAGGTCATTGCAGTAGGAATAGTAGATATACTAGATCAACAGGGGCAAAGGTCATTGCACTAGGAATAGTAGATACAGTAGATCAACAGGAGCAAAGGTCATTGCACTAGGAATAATAGATATAGTAGATCAACAGGGGCAAAGGTCATTGCAATAGGAATAGTAGATACAGTAGATCAACAGGAGCAAAGGTCATTGCACTAGGAATAGTAGATACAGTAGATCAACAGGAGCTAAGGTCATTGCACTAGGAATAGTAGATACAGTAGATCAACATGAGCTAAGGTCATTGCACTAGGAATAGTAGATACATTAGATCAAAAGGAGCAAAGGTCATTGCACTAGGAATAGTAGATACAGTAAATCAACAGGAGCTAAGGTCATTGCAGTAGGAATAGTAGATACAGTAGATCAACAGGAGCAAAAGTCATTGCACTAGGAAGAGTAGATACAGTAGATCAAAAGGAGCTTAGGTCATTGCACTTGGAATAGTAGATACAGTAGATCAACAGGAGCAAAGGTCTTTGCACTAGGAATCGGTCTTGAGACATTCTTTGTCCAGCCATTTTCATTTAGAATATATTGTATTAAACCCCAGATTGTAGGCTGAAGTTCATTTCCAATAAAAAAAATCATTTGAATGAAGCTCTTACTAGATGTTACTGCACTGCATCTAATGTTGGTGGAAATTTCATTAAGTCAGATAAAAGTTTGTTTTTATAGTCCACTTCGTTGACATTCATTGCAAACTTGAAGTAACGGCCTTCATTCATGTTTGAATATTTACCGATTCAGTAAAGTTTAATGATGAACTTTTCACCATTTCCCCATAATTCATCGTGAAACAGAAGTATCACTTAAAACTTAAAAGTATTCAATGATATTTTTACAAATATAACAACAAAACAAGAAGAAATTAGTGTGTTCATTAATGGAGGTTTTCTTTTTCAATGTGTTCCTAAAATTATGTATGTGAAGGTAGATCTTTCAAAAAACCACAGGGGCTGACGGGACCATAAAACGCAGATTTTTAAGAAAAACAGAGTATTCACATACAAGATATAATAAAAAACTATAAAAAACTGTACCATAAAACCTACACAATATATAGATATGGATTCTACCCAACAAAATGAAACCACAATGGTTGAGTACAATACCTTCTAATTCCCTTTCGTTTAGCAGTGGGCTACCATTAATAATATATTGAATTCACATTTGGTTATCCACTTTAAATATTATGTTATACAAGCTTAGGAAAACAAAAACTTTATTATGTATATTTTCAAAATGGCGGCCGTTTGAAATGTATACAGTTGAATATATCGAAAGCCGTTAATTTTGCAAAGAATTTACATAATATTTTCTTTTTTAACGAGAGACATACAGTTTATAATTTTTTTGGTACCTCAAAAACGATAACCAATATTTGACTAAAATCTTAAAAGCTTGTTAATTGGTGTTTATAGGTGATGAATAAGAAAATGTATAGTGTGCTAAGGTTTTTGTGACATCCAATATATAACGTATACACAATGACATGAACAATATGTATATCATATTTGACCGCTTTTTACTTTAATATAATTAAAGCAGATATAATGTAACAGCATATATAAAACAGAATTGTAAAATTGCTTTTCCACCTGCACGGAATATTTATTACGGCATGTCAGTTCATATTACCCATGTTTAATAACGATTGTCACGATTTTAATATCCTAAGAAGCTACGGCATCAGGTGTAATAATATACACTGTAATATATTTACATCAAGTATATATATTGAACAAAACTTTTGATAAAATTCGTAACCAATATTTCATGAAATAAGAAGAAAACACACAAAAAACAGACGTTTCAATGACTAGGTCATCATCTTTAATTTGTATATGTATAAACATTATGCCTAATTCTAATTGAGGTAAACATTAAAAATCTTTCTGCATTGAATAAGTTAACAATAAAAATTTAAAACATTACTATTATTTTATATTGTGTAACTGATTAAGGTATTGCATGTTTTTTTAATTGCATTGGTTAAAAGCTCTAACTGATTGTCTTTATTATTGTGGTGACAATATATTTGAAGGAGTGGATAAATTGCTTCACTGCTACTATCTGCTTGACTTAGTGCCTAACCTATCTTGGTTCTATCTCACAAGGTTTATGTTCATGTGACAACCGACGATGATGACATAGTGAATGTTATTAATTAGCATTTTGTTTGCGAAAATATGAACGCTTCTTCAATTACTGATCAAGGATACTTTTTATCGCACATAATTTTATAACTAAATTACCATTATTTATTTCATTTAGTTTTTCCACTTCATACTCCATTTGGTTATACATATTTATAAAGATAAAATACATGAATAATACGTTCTAATATAAATATAAAACAATAATAATTTTATCATAACAAACATTTATAAAATTGTTGTATAAATGTAAAAATAAACGTCGTTTGGACGCAAGTTAAGCTGTTATATCTTTTAACACAAGTGATTGGAAACGATTTACTTTGATAAAACAATATAATTACTGTTTAAGTAAATTTATACAATTAGGTAAAGATTATCTTACATTATTTATATTTTTTTACCTTCTCACTTATATTATACTGAAAGTTTTATGAACTCTAAACAATTAGCTATTTTGTTGTTGTTGTTTCGAAAATGACTATTTGAGGTCCTTTTGAAATTAAAAATTGATTTTTATAACGATGGCTATGTCGTTTTCGCTGTGTGTATTCCCCTACAGCTCAAAAGAAGTCCACACAATTTTATTTTCAATAGTTATTTAAATAAGTATTCAAACATTTAATGTAATATAGTTTAGTCTCTGTAAGTTATAGATAAGATAGAGAGATGGAGGGAGAGAGAGAGGGAGAGAGAGAGGGGGGAGGGGGAAAGTCAGCCCCTCATTATTCAACACTTTTAAAATAACTTACTTATTCGTTTCTAATATTTATATGGGAAAACCGCAAAAACGTATTTAGCTTTATATTTCTATTTTCCTTTAGAAATTCTCTGATAAATGTAGTTTAAAATAATATAGTTTTTTATAAAAACATAACTTCCTCTGTCTTGTTTTGTTTTTTGATTTCGCCTGTACAGAAATGTTGTCTTTAGAGAAATTGGTTTTAAAATAATTTTTAATATTTATCTTTATCAAAACTTCAAAAATAGCCGTTTGTTTAAAAATAAAGGGTAGTAACCAAAAATATCGTGTTTAGGGCTTAATAAATTAAGAAAAAAATTGTTTTTTTTTTCTTGAAACAAAAACGTAAAAAAAGTAACAAATACCTGTTAATGACTAACGACATTTAGAATCCTAGTTGCATCAAAGTCTTTAATAAGCATATAAATGAAAATTTACAAAGACAAATCATCGATCAATATCTAGAAACTAATTTAGTGTAATGCTATTAATAAAATGTATTCATCAGTCAATTTTTGGACATAGTACATATAAACGAACTGTAATGAGTTACACTTGTGGAAACATCAATAACCTAAAAAATGATAACACATTTTTTTCACAAAACCATACTTAATTTGTGCAACACAAATACATCGCCTTGTATTTGTGTTGCACAAATATTATTATTTTTTTTTGTTTATTTGTATGAAAAAATGTGTTTTCACTCATTTGGTTATAGTAGTACACTTAAGTATTAGATATAACACTTTAAAAATGAAAACTTAATATAAAACTATGAGGTAAAATGTAGACTATGTAATAAAAATTACAATAGTACAAATTGGTCTTTCTTCACAAATAAATTTTATATAATTTGTGCTGCAATAATTTATAACTCGTAACATGTACAAGATAACTTTATATTACATGAAGTATACATGAAGTATACCACGTTCGTTTAACTATAGTTAATATATTTTCAAATGAGTAATTTAAATTATTAATTTTTTGAAAAATTCAACGCCTTAATTTTTTCACATAACAAATACCTACGTGTTTGTAAAAAGCTTAGCAGATGGATACATTCGATATATATATATATATATATATATATATATATATATATATATATATATATATATATATATATATATATATATATAGGTATGTGATGGTTCATTCATGATTCAAACCTTGAGCAGAGTGGTTGTGTGCTGGCTGTGTTCTCAGTGGTTAGATAAGAGGGCTTCATGTTGTTATCTTGTTTGTTTAGATTAATCTATTAAAATCCGAGTCAAGTTTCTAAAACATATATTTCTTTTTTGGAGCTTATTTCTGTTATTAAGCATAAAATTATATATTTTATATTTTTTTTTATTTTTATTATTTGTTGAAAATGTTTGACTGTAAAAAAAATGCATTCCATAAAAAAAATAACGCTAGAATTGAGTGCAAAGATTGTGTAGGATTATTTTATGGGGAATGTGTTAATCTCTCTGTTTCTGATATTGAATATATCATTGAAGAGAATGCGCTTTGAAGGTGTCAACCATGTGGTAAAACTCGCAGGCAAAGTATGAAAATGGACTCTGTTTCTTCAGTAACGTACGAAGACGTTTTGTCTCATTTCCAATTTCTTACAGATGAGTTTAAGAGGGTCGAACTAAATTTGGAATCATCAATTGAGTCGTGTCACGAGCTGGTTAAAGAAAATACTAAAATCACAAAGTCTGAAAATGAAAAAAAAAATTAAGTTTTGAGAGTGACAGCAGAAAAGCTGGTGTCTGGTAATGATAATATGAGGAAAAAAGTATCAGAGTTGGAAGTCAGAATTGACGATATGGACCAATACAATCGTAAGAACACCTTCGAGATCTATGGCATCTCCCCAACAAGGCACGATTGAACAATTATGGAGACCATGTCCATCGTTAAGAAGGTAGGACTTGCACTGGGTTATCCAAAAGAGGATATTATGATTGAAATTTGTCACCGCCTTCAAAGTAGAATCCTAGAGACCTGCAGAGATCATTGTGAGAATGGTTCGACGTCTGGACGCGGAAGGTATCCTGCAGATGAAAAGTGCTAAAAAAATATTTTTCAACAAGACACCTGGATCTTCCTTCAGACAACCTTATTTTATAAATGAGAGCCTGAGCACAGCGAGACGCCGTCTTTTCTGTTCGATGCTAAAGAAGCTAAGAAAACAAGGGGGTACAAGTACCTTTGGATTAGAGGAGGTGGGATAATGAAACCGATAGAGAGGAAGTTCTAGTAATAGGAAACATGGACTAGATAAACTCTCTGTGAGGTATTTTTGTGCAATGTATTGTTAGAGATGATTATATTTTATAAGCATGTATTTAGATTATTGATTTTGTAGATGATGGTTAAAAAAAATATCATAGTTTATGTTTTCGATATAAACTTCTAATTTGGATATAATTTTTTTTTACTTTTTGTATTTCTTTTTGAATAATTATACTAATGTTATAATGATCTTCATTATTTAGAATAATTTATTTATTACTTATTTTTTCAAGGAATTTTTATCTAATGAATCGGTATGAATATTTGTGTGTGTGTGTGTGTGTTTTTTTTTTTTAAACGTGTAATTTTAGTTTATGAAATTCAGTCTAGTAAAATCTCAATCCAGTATATAATAATTGATGTCTTTACTTTTTAATATACTGTGTCAAAATATACGTAGTTTGAGGGAAAACTTTGACATATTTTTAACAGTATTGGAGAGATACCATTATTTTCTAGGAACCATGGATTTATGATGATGAGGTTTTTTTTTTATAAAATAAATTATTACAATATATTTAGTAATTGCACTCATAAATTATCGTGCTGATGGGGTGGTAGTGTTTGTTAGACACGAGTTGTCTTGTAGAGGCTTTGCTTTATCAACTGTTTATTCAGCAGACCTTGGCTATTTACAGATTACATCTTCAGCCAGTTGATACTTCCTTTTTGATATGTTGCAAGCTATTCAGGGAAAAAATATTATCGTTATTGGTAATGTAAACATTAATATATTGAAAAGAGTTACGACAACAGAGAAATATTTAGATTTGATAGCGAGTTTTTGGTTTCAATCCTTGATTATTGAAGAAACCAGCGTCATCAGTGGTTCATGTATAGATCATGTGTTTTTGAGACTTAGTAAGCGTTAACCAATTCTAAAATTTGATTTAGATGTTTTAAATTGGGAAATAATCGATCATTCCTTGGTTTCTCTATCACTATTGCTGGTTGAGGGTAAACAGGTTCTTCAAACGAAATATCTTTTTAAAATCAATTTTGAAGTCTTGGATCATAAACTTGATTCTTGTGACTGGAGTATAGTTTTCAATTGTAACTGTGTTAATGATGCTTTTGAAACACTTTTGAAATTATTCAATAAAGTAATTAATTGAGGACTCTAAAGGAATAATAGATAGTCAGGTAAGTTTTGTAAAATAAAAGCCCTGGATTACTGATAGGTTGTGTGTTTGGGTAAAAAACCGTCATCATCTTTATAAAAAAATAAAAGCTCAACCTTAAAATGATAATCTAAAACGATATTGTAACTCATATGGTCGTAGATTATTAAAAGCTGATATAAGATTAAGAAATGAGAAATTTTATGCAAATCGTTTCAAATCTTTAAGTGTTAACATTAAGAAACAATGACAACTAATTGATGAAATTATCGGTGAACAAAAATCTAATTTTAGAATTAACAAAATAGTCCATAATAATGTTGAAGTAAGTAATCTAAAAGAGGTAGCATGTTAATTTTTTTTTCTTAAGTGTAGCACAAGTTCTGAGATTTAATATAAACAATATTAGAATCGATAGTGGTTTTGAGAAATTGTTTCCCACTAACAGTTTATTTAATTCAATCTTTATTTTACCAATAACAAGAGGAGAGATTAAAATGGTTTAAAATCGTGAATCGCACCTGGTTATGAAAGGGTAAATACATTAATTATCTAAACAACAGCAAACCATTTACTACCTATCTTAGAGTATCTTTGCAATTTAAGTTTTTCCAAATGCATTTTTCCTGATTGCTTAGAAACGGCTCTTGTCATACCTTTATTTAACAATGACCACAAAAGGTCTTTGAATAATTATAGGCCCTTTTCTCTTCTATCACGCAGATAGTAGATATGTGTATCTACTTTCCTGTGTTTTCAAAGATATTAGTAAAATTATCGAAGCTAAAGCTTATGAAATTCTTTTCAACAATTAAATATTGGTGAAATGTCCAGTTTGGTTTTATGGAAAAGTTATCAACATAGCATACATAAACTTCGTTTTTGGAATCAGTCTATATAGGCATGAACGAAAATAATAAATGTTCTGCTTTATTTATTGACATAAGAAAGCATTTGACACAGTTGAACATTTGATATTGCTTGATAAGCTATGGGTAGCGGGATTAAGAGGAGTGGCTCATAAATGGTTTAAAAGCTACCTTATCTTTATCTTAGGTATTCATGATTACAATAATGTTTTGAAATATCATGAAGTGGGTTATGATATGGGTAGTGTTTGCTCCTGTTTTGAAATAAAAGAAGTGAACTTCTGTAGATATTTAGGTATTACAATAGATAACTATTTAAATTGGAAAGAACATATTAATAATTTAAGAATTAAAATGCTGAATGCTTTGAGAAAGTTTTATTTATTGAGGAATGTTTGTTCGTTAACAATCTTGAGAATGGTCTATTTTGCAGTGGTGGAGTCGCATATTGGATATGGTCTTAGTTCTTGGGGTGGCATTTGTGCTACTAATCTTAGACAACTTATCAATGTACAATATTGTCGTGTAAGTAATTATAGTTGTTTTTCCCTCTTGTTATTGCTATTTTTGCTGTAGTTTATTTTTAAAGTTTTATATGTATGATATTATTTTCATTTTCATATGTATCATTGAAGTGTAGGCTACTGTTGGTTTTGTTTGTGAAATAAATATATCCATTAAAAATAATATTTAAATATATATATATATATATTATAACAAATCTTACTTTATTATTTTATTTATATGCACGTTCTTCATGTCAATGTTAAAAAAATAAATAACTTCGACACATGTAGGTTTTAACTCTTTCTTTAATTGAAAAATTAAAGTTTAAAATCATTTACAATACAAAAAACAATTATCGTCAAATTTGATGCAATTAATAATTATACATAACATCTTAATCTACCACCTATTCTAAAAACATAGTTAAAAACAAGTTACTTATTCTACAATGTCTTAATCTAAAATAAAGAAATAAGAGTGCATCAATTTTTTTTACTTTTAAGATAAAATGCTCCGGCTAACTGAAATTTATTATTTATTAATTTAATTTACTTTCTCTTTACTGGTTCTTTAGGTTCTTTGGTGACTATAATTTACCTAATATAAAATAGAATTTGGTGGTAGTTTGTTTTAATTAAAAGTATCCATTAATTTGTACTAATCGATTCTGAAGTTCTATTACAGCTCCAATGTTCTTGGTTTCTTTAACATGGTTCCCGCGTACACTGCCAGTAGATGGATTGATTTGCCTTAATCTTTTCGACGAATCTTTTTTTCTTCACACACTTTTATTTTCACACACTTTTGTGACGACGATTACTTTTTAATTTATTCAATGATTATTCCTGTTCAAACACTTGTAAAACGACGCTATTACTCACACACTTTTATGACGACGACTCGTTTAAACCTATAAACGATGATTATCTTTTAACCATACTTCGAAGATTATTATTTAATACTTGTACAAAACGACGCAGTTACTATTTAATTACGACGGTTGATTTCGGCTAAATCTTTCACAACATTTTTTTTCTTTTTGCTACTAAGAGAAACACTTTCTCCGGAACACCCTTCTTCAATAAGTTAACAACCAAAAAGACCTCTTGCACTTCTCTTCTACACTTATTTATAATTTTTATTTTCAAACTGCTTTATTCCGATCCTCTGCCTTCATTGCATTATTTTAAGTCTTTTACGTTACTTTATAATGATGCAATTCTTTTCATTGGTCCTTTTAAAATAATTTCGGTTGAAGGCATTTAACTTTTGAATACATTTGCTTCTTGGGGTCCGTGACTGACGTTAGAATCATTTTCCTAGTTGTCAACCCTTTCAACTCTTCACAATTCATGGCCTGCCGAGCACTGACCTTTTGGGAGCTCTCGATTTCGGTACAATATATATATATATATATATATATATATATATATATATATATATATATATATATATATATATAAAGATTAGGTACCATTTGGCTGGCTTATATGGCACGATTTGCATTCGATTTGGCGGCTGGAATGGAAGCCGTATACGGCCGCCAAATTGCAGACCCTGTTATTCTGTCTTATAATGATGATTAATGATGAATAAAATTGATTTGTATTGGCAGTCAAATGGGACCCTAGTGTATATTTTTAGTTCCAAAAAGTTATGTCTTGGAGTGCTAGCATCGCTACGGTTCACAAGTGGATATTCATTTTATCAATTTCGGCGCAAATCTGGCGGCCGAGGTCTGGCAACGCTGCAATGAGACACTGCATCCTGTTTTAACGGATGTGGCTCGAAGCTCTGTCTCTCGTTTGCAGGAACTCCTGATTATTTCCTTATTTAGAAAAACTCTGCCTCTAAGGTGGTTTTTATATTGGATTTTTATTGACTAAACGATGGTTTCTGTTTCTTTCTTTCGAATCATCGCTCTTCTTTTTCTCCGCGGGTCTGTGTAGCTGTATAAACATAAACTATATGAAATAAATACAGGAAATAACTATCAGTATATTACCTGCTTGTTAGTCCGTCGTGTGACTTCTTTGATTCGTTTTACTACGACGCGTTTCGAGACCGTAGTCTCATTATCGCATTTTATTTTCATAGTTGAAAATATTTTTTAAAAGGTTCATTCTAAGAGTGACAATACAAATCTAGTTTATAAAGAGTAATTACATTTGAATGCAGAAGACATTTATTTGTTTTGTAGTGCTAGAAGGTAAACATTTATAATGCTCCTTATATGGTTTTTGCAATTGTAAATAATTTTAATACGTACATAATACTTATGAGCGGCAGATCCATTTAATAGCTAAGACATTGGAATTTTTAATGTTCGATAATGCGTAAGAATAGATTTTAAAATAAGAAACATTCAGATTTCATATGTATAGAAATAGCCAATTTTTAAATTTGAATGAGGTACACACTACACATTGCCACGGAGCTTAGCGCTGTGCAGGTTGGAGCCGATTAGGTTAGTTTTAATAGGTCTACGACTCAATATTTATGCCTACGTATAAATATTGGGCATTCGTATGGCCGGAAATGAGATTAGCGCCCCAGAAACCCCCGATTACCGATTTTCACGGCTTTTCATCCATTTTTAGAGGTGTCAAAAAAATTATGCACTTTTAGAGATAGCCTACACTTTATTCACTTCTGATGCATTTCCGCTTTCTCCCAAAACTGGTCATATCTACACTTTTTTCCTGTTTTCTGAACACGTTGCAGAAAACTGCAACCAAATCCGGAACTGTAGGCAAAAATTTATGAATTTTTTTTTAGTAGCCTACTTTGCCTGGTCTACATGTTTCCGTGTTTTCCATATGGTTTGGGAACAGAAAACAATGTTTTTTGTTTGCTGAAACAAGTTAAATGTTTGTCATTTGTTTGCAAACTGTTCGAAAACATTTTGAAAACTTTCGGCAAACATCGAAGAAACAAATGAGAAATAGGTAAACAATTGGAAAACAGTTTGTAAACAATGTTTCCGCAAACATGTTTGTAAGTGTGGACTAGGCTTAAGATGATGAGCTAAAAGCGCAATGTGAACAAACCAAACCCAACCCCAAGGCCGTGTCAAAGCACCCCTAGAGGTATGTGAAGCTGGCAGGGCCCAATTCCAAAATTAAAAAATAAATTATTAGTTTCGTTTGTTTATCGTTTGTTTACGTTTGTTTAGCTATGTTCATAGTTTGTTTAGCCTTAGTTCAAGAGTTATTAAAAAATGGGTGCTGCTAGGTTCAAATGGGTGCTGCGCCCAATTCAAAAATCTTTCCAAAAATAAGTGGAATCGTTTGTTTACGTTAGCCATTTTCATCATTTGTTTAGGCTCTGTAAACCATACATAGCCAAAAAATGTGGGCGCTGCTAGGTTCACACCAGTAGCGCCCATAAAGCATATTTACCCCAAAAATTAATTAAATCGTTCGTTTATCGTTAGTTTAGCAAGAAATTAAAATAATTTTCTTAATTCTCTCTACTAAAGTCACTGTTCAGCTGCATGGTCAAATTATTTCTTCATACAAAAATTTCTTCATATGGAAATTTGATAAAAGAATTATCTTTTCATTATCTCCCTGCTGCAAATTCATTAACTAAAAATTCATGGTTCTATTTGTTCCTTTAAATTTAATTGCAACTGTTAAATATAAATATTTTGCTAATCACTTCATTTGAATCTTATTTATAAAAAAATAGAAAAGCAAACATAAAAAAAATAGGTAGCCTAAGGTATTTTATAAAGAAATTTACCAAATAATTTAGTAACAGTTATTGGTTTAGCTTCGACAATGAATCTTCTGTGTTATTTAATTTAGTTTTTTTATAATAAAGTCATTAAATTTTATCTTATCTTGATGATTTTCTCACAGAATGTGTATATATACTCTATTAGTATTTGTGTTAAATTTTATTCAAATTCGTTAAATGGTTTATTATAAATTTATATTTCGACATTACGAGACGACACAATCGATCATTTGAACTTTTACTATAAACGTTAATAACTTACGTAATTATTATATTTATAAAATTTTAATATCTGTTTTATATAGTTAATTAGAACATATGTGGAAAGTTTGAACCAAATCGGTTAATAATTATAAGTTTTCGATTAAAATTTATTTAAAAAAATCCAAAATTGAGTACATTATTATAGAAAACCGTGTAAGGTATATCTTAAAAGCTAGTTGTCGTAAGTTATTTTTAAAAACAGATATAGATTCCTCATGAAATTTACTATAAATTATCATGTTTTTATTAATATGTATTATTTTACAAGTTGTATAATGTAATATTTAAAACAATATTCATATTTTTAATTACCTGTTTCCAATAAAAATGTAATAACTTTGAAAATATTCAACCAATTTCAATGAAATTTATACCACATATAAAAAACATATATATAATAATGATATGAAAAAAATAAACATTTAAATTAATATTTAATACGTTTACTAACTAGGCCTATAAAATTAAAATCGATTAAGTTATTTAACTTTTTGCCGTAAACGTTAATAACTTGCATAACTATTAACGAATCTTTATGAAGTTTTAATAACATTTTTTATATAGTTATTTAGAACATATGTGGAAAGTTTGAACCAAATCTGTTAATAATTATAAGTTTTCGAAAAAGAAATATTATAAATAAATATTTATTTAATCAGCATTTACATTATATCGAATGGTATTCGTACAATTATTACTAATACATATTAATAAAAACTTGATAATTTATAGTAAATTTCATGAAGAATATATGTTTGTTTTTAAAAATAACTTCCAATAATTAGTTTTTAAGACATAAACGTTTTTCTATAATAATGTACCCAATTTTCGATCCTTTTTTATAAATTTTACTCGAAAACCTATAATTATTAACCGATTTGATTCAAACTTTCTACATATATATTATTCTATATAACTATATTAATAACACATAAAAATTTCAAATATATTCATTAATAAATTTTCTTATTATTATTGATATAGAATAACTGATAGGTATATTCCGAAAAAAAATCTATAACCGACCGGACGAGATATAAACAGACATCCTTCTTCCATCCTGTCTTCAGACTGTCAAAGATGCCGAACGGCCACACATAAGTTCACTTTTCGCTTATCGAACCGCAAGTAATAAAAACATTATTTGCTTGTGTTTTTTAACTGACGACTATCAGCTTATTTTACGCTAACATAATGGTACACGTTCGACAATCAGTAACATTTTGAATACCGTATACTAACGCTTGTTTTAAGACAAGATGTTAAACAAATCTGAAACATAAATCCTTTTACTTTTTGTACTGAAGTATTTTTGTTTTAAAAGGTTTTAAATAATTGTTATATGCTCTTAACCGGAATTAAATATTTGGAAACTGTTGTTTAAATCCATGAGCGTAAATTATGTTTTCCCGTAGCATATGCACAAAAAAATTCAATATATATTTTTAAAAAACATTTATTTATTTTGTAATTTGAATAGTTCTGTAGAACTACAAGTTTGAAGTTATTCATACTGGAATAATTGTAGTCTTGTAAAGATTAGAGGAACATTTTGTGATTTTCTTGTAGTTTATATTTTATTTTATAATTTATATTTATATTATATATATTATAATTATAAGCTTGATGAAGTGGTGATTTCATGGATCATACAGCTGGATTTAAATCTTTGAAGACTGATATGATATATCCTATTATTTCCTGTATTACTTTGCGTATCTTTTTATTACCTATTTATTTATTTTATTCGGTAACAAAGGCATTTCAATTTTTTTTACGATAACTTTATTTAATTATATTTGTACAGTATGACATTGGAAAATCATACGGTAGATAAATACGAAGAACTAAGCCGGTCGGGGAGAAGGGCTCTCCGAGTCACCCGAAAATTGCGGACAAAAAATCGGTAGGCCCTACACGGGTCACACTCCACAGGCCTACTATTTAGAAAAATTGTTTTCGTATGATTGTATTTTGTAAACTTGTCCAAATAATTTTGAACAAAACACATCCAATTAACTGCAATAAATAAATTACACTAACGTGTACACTAGTATTGTATGTAAATATTGGTTTTATAATATATACGATAGTGACTTATTTTAGTATGGAATAGCCTACTGAAGATCAACAAAACGCTTAAATACCGGCCGAGATCCACTAATCACAAATTGTCCTTTTCTTTAGTAAAAACTATGTTTAAACAGAAAAAATTAATAAAACAATAATGGATAATTAGTTCGTTAAGAAATTTAGATTAAAATGATTTAACGTTAGGCCTAGCTTGAAATAATGGTTAATTAAACCGATGACATCAGGTTTGTTTGATAAGACTGTGCAAGCCCAATGATTTTAAATGCAGGCGAGAAGATGGACGAATAATATCTTAACATGACTCAGAAGGCCTGATAGTTGACGAGAGGCCCCGGTTCGACACTCTGCTGGTGTTTGCTCTACAACTGTAGACACTACTATGACTACTATATTTATTTAGGGTTACCAGACGGGTAACTTCAAAAATAGGAGACTCTGTTCCGAGACCTTACGGGAGGTCCGGTGATCTTCCCCCGGAAATTGAGGAATTATGGAATTTAGGAAAATTAAAAATGCTAAAATGCAAATGGTGCATTTGGATAATTTCATCTACATTGCAAAAATATAATTAATAAACAATGTTTTTACCTTCAAAATTAGGTTTAGTAACTGTATTCATAAGAACTTAGTTTTCCATGTGTATATACGTAATAGGGTTCAACTAGTTTGCTGTCTACAATGTTATTGTAACTTATAATAAACTAGTATTTGTGTCACAGACCAAAATGAATTAGGCCTACGATGTACATAAATTTCTTTATGTATTTAATAAATTAAACGAGTAAGGTACTTTGTTTTAAATTCTATCCAAAACTAGAACGATGAGTTGAAGTACATTGTTTTTAGTATTTTTTAACCTGTTTACCAAGTTGCTTACTTATCTTCTTGGTAACTTCGAAGCTTTTTCTTTCCCACGCGACTGCATCCGGCATTGTCTTCCTCTTGAATTTGTTGGTCAGATCGCCTTTCATCAGTTCTCCTGTAGTCTTTTTTTTAATAGAGCCCATTTATTTGCTTTTACTTTCTCACTATACTATAGTATAGAGAAAGTATAGTGATCGCAAAAAAAGTCGATGTTGAGATTTTTGTGGAAATATCCGTTTTGGGACCCCCTGAGTCCAAAAAAGTGGTTTTTACAAAATGTCTGTCTGTATGTATGTCTGTATGTCTGTATGTCTGTCTGTATGTCTGTATGTCTGTATGTAGACAAAGCAGGAGCGGATCTAGGAATTTCTTGAGGGGGGGGGGCGCATTTGAGGTAAAATTTTTGCTATAAATAAAATAAATTTAACATGGAATTTAAAATAAAATAAATGAAATTAAGCTGTTTAGTGAACATGATAAGGGGTTAAAATAAAACTATTTGCTGTACAAGATATTCTACTTATTTCATGAAAGAAATATAAAACACAATATTTCTAAATGGTTTTTTAACGGACGTAATTGGCTGTGGTTCGGATTCCACGTAAAACTGTCTTCATTAACCGCATAACAGCAGGACGTTAAAAAAAAACAAAAAAAACAATAATTCATGAATGTTTTATGTCATATAAACAAATGTTATCAACTAAACTTAATTATTGTGATTTTAATAAGTACATCGTAAGAAAAGCAAACAAAAGCTATATCTGTGTTTGTAGGCTAAACTCACATAAATGTTACCAACTAAACTAAATTATTGTGATTTTAATAAGTACATATCGTAAGAAAAGCAAGCAAATGCTATATTCGTGTTTGTAGGCTAAACACACATAAATGTTACCAACTAAACTAAATTATTGTGATTTTAATAAGTACATCGTAAGAAAACCAAACAAAAGCTATATTCGTGTTTGTAGGCTAAACACACATAAATGTTACCAACTAAACTAAATTATTGTGATTTTAATAAGTACATCGTAAGAAAAGCAAACAAAAGCTATATTCGTGTTTGTAGGCTAACACACACATAAATGTTACCAACTAAACTAAATTATTGTGATTTTAATAAGTACATCGTAAGAAAAGCAAACAAAAGCTATATCCGTGTTTGTAGGCTAAACACACATAAATGTTACCAATCACCGAAATGTTTGCTAATCACCGAAAAGGTAAGTAATAATATATATTAACTGTTGTCACGCTAATTTTCCGCCGAATTAATCCAAACCTTTTACACTTTAAATGCCATGTTTTTTGTTTTTTAATTGCTGTTTAACAAGACTTTTGTAGTAAATTAATTTTGATTAAATTTTATGTATAAATGAATTTGTAAAACGTAATCAAATTAGGGTAAATCACTAGTTATGGTTGCCTCGCCAATTAGCCCGAACAGCGCTCCACTCTGTTTCCCCCCACCACGTGTCTGTCTATTCCAAATTCCAACAACAACAGGATGTATGTGTATTGTTCTCGTCTTCGTGACTCGTAGGCTATACGCAAGGCGTATTAAAGAATGTGTGTGCATCGAGGAGCGTGAACTCGTCCGGCCCGCGTAGCTACGTCACGTGCTACACACTGAACTAACAGTTCCGAGCGCAATTGTAAGCTTTTGCTTAATTTAACGTATTTCCGTACAAAATTCCCGTTATTATAAATTCGATTGCTTGCACCCGACAGTTTAAATCTTACTTAAAGGTTTCCTTTCGCTCCATTCAGTGTCACGTCCAGTTGTTCAGTAATAGCCTACCTTGTTGAATTACAGTGGTTTGTGTTGCTCTCATAGTTCTCATAAAGTGATGTTTTCGACGTTACAGTGTTTTGCCAACAATTTACCATTGGATAACTCTTTAATAGGCAACTTCTATTCTTTTTATTATTATTTCGACGCGAAAATTTTTGTGTGCTTCCTATGTGAAATCTTCTATTTATTTTATATATATTTAACACTCATTGAAGTCGCAATTTTTTAGATACGAATTGCTTCAACCCTATTTCCGTTTGTAACCTATCCGCGTTTTTCTCCCTAGCAATTGTGCCCATCTGCGTCCCTTTACATCCTTTTTCAATACCAGCGTCTCCAACCTCTTATAACACTTAATCAATTTGACTTGAATTGTTTTTATTTATTTATACTCCGTTAACTCCTTTTTTATTATTTTTATACCTTGAGTTTATATTAAAACATTTTCATTTTATTTTCCTAATGGCCACAAAGTAATGTATAACATGCATGTTAGGTACTAGGTAGGGCCTACTATTTGCATTACCGCCCCCCTTCAACTACCTTATGAATAGAAGTACATATAATAATTACGAGAGGTTTCATGTCCACATACAAAGAATTTTTGTTTCATAACAATTTAAATGACAAAATGCAAACTTTATTGCTGGAGACCTATTTGTGGCTATGAGGCTTATTTTTATAAATACGTAGAAAATCACAAACGTTTTTCCAATTTTTGATTAGATGAAGATAAACCAATGAATAGTATATTCGTTTTGTAGGAAATTTAATTCTTTATAACCTCATTGACAAAGTTTGTCTCTGTAATCGACGGTAAATAATTCCAGAGGAAAAGTTTGTCGAAAAACGTGCGGTAAAATTAATTTTTTCATAAATTAGCGATTTTGTCCGGCTCATATCTCACAAACCACTGAAGATACCAATAAATTTTATGGAATACTTTTTGTAGGGAATTTTGTCAGCTATATTTTTTTAAGAAGCATTTATTTTGTAGGATCAACCATTTCAAGTTATAAGCGTAAAACCAAAAAAGGGACCTTCTTAGCCCCCCTAAACCTCCCCGCTCCCCCCTAGTAATGGGGAGTTTTAAGTATGTTTACCTCCTAACAACTACAAACAAAATTCTGCAGTCAGTTCTTATGACTTTCCACCTAGAATCATTCGTTGACTGGAGTACAACCCATTAACACACGTGACCTTAAACCTTTTACGACTAACAACTTCATTCATGGCTATTGTTTTTGCATCCAATTTAACTTTAATCATAGCTTGCTTGTTTATTTTTAGTATCCGTTCTTTCAACGCGGTAACTATTTCAACATTTACTACAGGAAGTTCCAAAATTTCTACATCATTGGTTTTGAAATGCTCAAATTGTACTAGTGATGTTTATAATCGGATGAAATAGTTAATAGGATTAATCGGTTTCGAATGAAATAATCGTATAATTCATTCGAATCCGATTATCTGCGCAGAATGGTTTTGCGCATCGGTATCCGATTCAGCTCGACCAATTAGATCGTATTATAAAAATCTACACTCTAACCCTTAAGAATTGGAAAAATAATCGGGTTATTCATTGGAATTCAGCTCGACCAATCAGATCGTTTTAGAAAAATCTACTCTGTGACGTTTAAGAATCGGAAATAAACGGATTATACATTCTAATTAAAGTATCTGCACTGACATTTGGACTAACCGATTATTTTAATTTGAATTCACCCATCACTAAATTGTACTACAATTATATCCGCACTTGTGTCAATCTCTAATACCGCCGGGTTGTGTCCAATTTCCGCTAAAATGTCCCGGAATCTCTTCTATAGGCTTTTCCTGTATCTCCGCTTCACCTTGATTACTTAGCAAATCATCCCGTATGTTGTAATGAATACTTCCTAACGATTTCTTTTACTATTTTCATTTTTGTCAGTTAAAGATACATTGATTTCAGGTTCGATCCTAGCCAATGGCACTAATTTTTTTTTAGCTTTTTATTTTATTTAGCTTTTTTAGCTTTGTCCCTCCATTATTTATAATTATTGTTATTTTATCCACGGCCCTATCTTTCCGATATAGTAATGTTTTCCTAGGCACAATCTCCTTATTTAGTTTTTCAGCTTCTGATTAGGAGTAGGTTTTGATGGACCGGGTCTATTTTTGTTTGGGTGATTGGAGTTATTTTGGTTCTGACCAGAGGATCTTTGGAAATGTTGGGTATTTGGTGGTTGGTTTGGCCTATTTACATTTTCTGTGTTTTGTGATCGGTTCTACGCCTCGCTTCCTCCATCATATAATTGTTGTTTAGAAACGTAATCGCATCTTCGATATTTCCGCTTGGTTTACCTATGCTGGCTAATTCCACTTGGTCAGTAAAATGTTGCATTACAGTAAATACTAAAAAGCTCTCAGTAAAAGGCGGGTCTAATCTCCTGCTTTATTTAGCATCCTACAAAAATAGTCTGCTCGGCTCATTCTACCGTTTTTATTATATCCCGTACTTGTTGCTATTTTATATACTTTTCAATTGTATATTTCAAATTGAGTAAGAAAAATATCAAATTTAAACAAAACAAAGTTAGTTATTTATCTCCTCCCCTTTGAAATTAGTATGTTAAACTGGACATTTTAGCTTCAATGATAGAGAATGTAAATAGTCATAAATCTACTCCGAAAACACCTTCCTCAAAATGTATTATGGGTATTTCAAAGGAAACGCAAGTGACTGTTCATATATAGACCAATTTATATAACAAAATAATACAATTAACTAGACAACAACATTAAATTTTAAGAACATCTAAACTCTTTGAGTAATTAAATTTCATCAAATATTTTTCTTATCAGAAGGTTATTGACATTTTGTACAAAAACTGCATTACTATCGGTGTATCATTGTTTAATTACCCCTAAATTGAGCTATCCTATTATAATTTGGGGCAACTTAAATTATAATATCCAAAACCTATTTATTTTACAAAAACAGAAATCTATTCGAGCAGGAAAAAAGGCAAAATTATTCTTGCAAGACTATCTTTAAATAAAACTAATTATTAACCCTTACATCTATTTATATTTTATAATATATTTTGTTCCAAAAAATATTTTGAATATTTAAAAGAATACTTCAATATAAAAATTTTGAAGAATACAAATAAACTGGCCGTACCAAATCACAAAACAACAAATAATAAAAGACATACCATTTAAAGTATGAAAACCTTTTTTAGCCATTTACCAACAAGTTCAAAAGGAAAGGGTTCAAGACATTGTTAAAAACTAAGACTTACTACAATTTAAAAGAGTTTTTGAGTGAAAGAAGAAGAGCTTGTCATCACTTCTATTATATAAGTATTAGTTATTACTAGACTTACTTATTATTATTTTTATTTCCTGTTGTTCATGCTTTATGCAATTTAATTTGTCCAGCAATAAACAAATTATTATTATTATTACATTCGTACAACGGCAGTTTTAATTTTAAAAGTTCCTAATTACTAATTTTCTAAATAGGTTATTAAAATAAACTGTACCAGGAACTGGCACATACTTTCTCACAAACATATTTAAATTAATAAACAGATTTACGGTGACTTGTAGGGTCGAGGAGGAGAGGTGATTTTGTATTAAAGTTGTTTTCCCATAAAAATCCATAAAATAACGGAAAAACCAACTTTTCTCAAAAACGGCTCTAACGATTTTGATTAAAATTTTACATTTTGTAGTACTTTAGGTCCTTAATAAACTGTAAAATTTTAATCAAAATCGTTAGAGCCGTTTTTGAGAAAAGTAGATTTTTCCGTTATTTTAGGGTTTTTTATGGGAAAATTACCCTTAAAAATAAAAAATTCACAAAAATGAAAAAATGCCTGGAGATACTGTGGATTAGTACCTCCATACCAAATTTCATCAAAATCGGACGACTGGTTTAGGCTCTAGGTCTGATCACATCCACACAGACACACAGACACGCAGACACACAGACACACACACACAGACATCACTCCGAAAACAACTTTTTTAGGTTCAGGGGGGCCCAAAACGGATATTTCCACCAAAAACTCAAACTCGAAAATTTTGACGAATACAATACTTTCTCCATATACTATGGTATAGGGGGAGAAAGTAAAAAAAGGAAGGGCATTATGAGTGAAGATATACAAGCTGGTTTCTTTGGAGTTCAAACAGGGAGTTTCAATTAAAGAAAGGCACACAGCTAAGTTCATTTAGCCATACAGAAATACTTTTTTCCCAGAAAATTATGAAAGATTTCTAAGAAAATATAATTAAAAACACTTTTAAAAATTGATAGTTGCTTAAAATGTCCTTTTATGTAGGTTTGACACCGGCAGCAGAATAGTCGAGATATACACCTGTTCGACTTGACAACACTGCCGGCAGCTAAATGTACCCATACCAAACATATATGGCAGCCAAAAGGGACCTATATACACTCTGCGCCGAATAGCCGCAATCTTGATACTGCCAAATAGCACCAATATTGAAACAAGATCTTAAAGGAGTCATAAATTAATAAAAATTTAATACAATGATCCGTAGAAGGTCACAATCAATTTAGCAAGTTAAAACATGGATATACTCTTCTCTAAAGGGTGGCAGCCAAATAGCTTACTTTTTGACGGCCGCCAAATAGATAGGTGTATTTATATATATATATCTATAATTGCGTTCTGTGATATAAGTATGGGTACAACCTGGCATTTACCCACCCCTCCTCATGCAATAACACCAAACTGCAGAATAGGCGTACTAATCATGTTATAATTCATCTTTATGTATAATCCGACCTCACTGTTAAACTCATGCATTAATTTACATACCTTACACTTGATGTATTAAACATGTTCATTCCATTTTAGTCGGTGTTCAAACATTATTCTAAGTAATTTATATTTGTCAATGTTTTCGATTTGATTGCAATGAGAACCACGTTGGTCTCATTAACTGCCAATTTCAAGTACTTTGTTTTACGGACATTAACGATTATGATGAAACCAATTATTAAAGACATACACCAGGAGAAGCCTTGAGATGAACTTCATTCCAGGAATATTGTTTGAAAAAAATGCTGTATCGTCATGAAATAGACATAAATTAAGTTGGAACTGAGTTTTACAAATATTATTAGTGTGAATTTGGAAGAAATAAGACTCTAAGGTACTTCTCTGGACCGAGACACATTTCAGCAAACAAAGAGTGAAAGGGAGTTTATTCAAGGACGAAGCACCTCGTCCGTGTCGCGTCATAGTCTCGATACTTTACAGATATATGCTCAACAGTCGATTCAGTATTATCAGTAACTTTAGTCGATTTATCAATACAGCACACAAAGCCGGCCTCATATAAAGTGTCCAGATATCTGTCTTCATGTTTGTCGGTTTCTCCTCTTCCCCAAACAATATTACCGTTAATTTCCCCGATCAGAACACATAATTTATCTTCCGTTGTTAAACGTTCGTATATGGCTTTAAATCCGAGAGTAAACAATTCGCTATTGCTATCATGAGTTCTGTAAATATATTAATTGGTTTACACGTTCGTATATGGCTTTAAATCCGAGAGTAAACAATTCGCTATTGCTATCATGAGTTCTGTAAATATATTAATTGGTTTCCACGTTCGTATATGGCTTTAAATCCGAGAGTAAACAATTCGCTATTGCTATCATGAGTTCTGTAAATATATTAATTGGTTTCCAATTATACAGAATTATATAGAAAGTCAACATTCAGTTCATAAACTTTATTAATATTGTCCTATTTAGATGTGATTACACCTTTTCAACACACTTCTTAATAAACTATGAAACCAAAGATTTACTACCTCTTCCACTTTCTCATAAAACATATTTAAATTTTTTAGCTATATAAGAGATTTTGAATAGAGACAATTGGCTTCAAAGAATCGGATATTATTTTAGATCAATTTATCATAATATTTATATTAATACTTATCAGGATTACATATTTTTCTTCCTATTCTCTTTACAATTACTATTTACACACTGCATAAGTTGCAAATTAACTTATTTCCCAATATAAATATGAAATGGAAATACAAATAGAGAATATAAATCTCCATTTCTAATAAACAAATGTACCAAAATTCGAACTAAACCAATGTTCCGAAAAAAAAATAAAACGGCAAACATTACTTTATTTTAAACGTTTATATTTCAAATCCATAAATCAACCTTGAGCATTTTTGAGCTGGCTGGTACAATTTTTAAAATTGTTCTAGAGATATAAACAAATTGGTCTATTAGTCGTTCAGGTAGACTCTGCCCCTAATAAAAAAAAAGGGGCTACAGTGTGTTGATGTATAAAAGAAGTTAAAATTTTTGGTTTTATGGTCGTTCTAACGGTTTTGTTGTAGGCTAATGTCTCTAATACCTAGTGTATATTGTCTTTATTGCAGTGCAAATAAATTTATGCCAGAATTCAATACAATCAAAATGAAAATATTTCAATAGTAAAAATCAAATCAAATCTAATGCTAATCTTTAAAATTTTGGACATTTATGTTGCATTATCATTTTAAACACATATATATTATTGAGACGTATATGAACTTTCAACACAATATCTAAAACGCTTAGTTTCAGCAAAAATGCACATTAGAACCGTTTAAGCTTACAATTATTATTGTTATGAAATAAATACTTCTATGCACATAACTTTGGCTTAACCGGAACAAAACGGTCAGGAACGAATTTAAAACCTATATCCTTTTTCAAGCATATGTAAAGTAGTAATGCATTACACGTTACATATTTAGTGTAAACAAAAAAATATTAAGGAATTTGTGATTATAGATTGTCACAAATTTACCAAAAAATTACCGTTTTCCGTTTTTACATTGAGGAGGAATGTAATAACTGTTATTGACGTACTCAACTGAAAAAACTAACTTCTTAAATTGTTAAAAATTTAAAAATATATTTTCTAGGAAAGAATTCACAAGTGCTGAAAAAAATCTGTCTTTTAAACCGATAATGTGTTTACTATATCTTCGTTTTGTTTTATATGTGTGTGCATTTGTAACATATATAAAATTGAAATTTATTTTAGGAAAGTTTGATAGAAAGGTTTCTACAGTAATCTGTAATTTAAGTTTTCTAAAAATATCGTGACTGACAATTACAGCTCTCTCATTATCAGGAAATATTTTGTATGTTGCTATGTTGAGGTTCGGGTACCTAGGGCGATAGGACAAACCTAGTCTCTCTTAGTTTTATGACACTTAAAAAATGACGATTATTTAGTTGTTCAAGATTATTATACCACTTACATGTTACGTACATAGCCGTAATAAGTCTACATAAACTTACAGCAATGGCCAAGGGTGTGTGTGTTTGAATTCCTAAATTTATACGTAAACCATGAAGCAGCTCTAACAATTTTGTTGGTAGGTCGTGAAATGCTCAACTATAAACTTTCAGTTTACAGTCTACATCAAGACAAGAACAACAGAGATAGAGAGCGCTTCCGCCAATCAGGGTTTTTACTTGCGTATCAACTTCCGTAGGTAATATTAATTTTGAAGTGGGACTCGTAATATTATTTTTCTCGAACTATGACTGTATTGAAACTCGTTTTAATATTTTTTTCAATATCTAATCCTGCCTGTATATTTTTTATAACTTTTATGTACATATATGGCTACTGTATTTTTTCAATTAATTAAATAACAATAAAACCAATATAATCTCTCTATGCATAAATACATCTCTCCCTCTCTCTCTCTCTCTCTCTCTCTCTCTCTCTCTCTCTCTCTCTCTCTCTCTCTCTCTCTCTCTCTCTCTCTCTGTCTCTCTCTCTCTCTCTCTCTCTCTCTCTCTCTCTCTCTCTCTCTCTCTCTCTCTCTCTCTCTCTCTCTCTCTCTCTCTCTCTCTCTCTCTCTCTCTCTCTCTCTCTCTCTCTCTCTCTCTCTCTCTCTCTCTCTCTCTCTCTCTCTCTCTCTCTCTCTCTCTCTCACTCTCACTCTCTCTCTCTCTCTCTCTCTCTCTCTCTCTCTCTCTCT
This sequence comes from Aphrophora alni, assembly GCA_963513935.1. Lineage (NCBI taxonomy): Eukaryota > Metazoa > Arthropoda > Insecta > Hemiptera > Aphrophoridae > Aphrophora > Aphrophora alni. Next base: position 94,553,489 of record OY740768.1, read on the forward strand.
CTCTCTGTATATATATATATATATATATATATATATATATATATATATATATATATATATATATATATATATGTATATATATATATATATATCTGTGCATCCATTGATAACTCGAGAACTACTGATTGGATTATCATAAGTGGTTTTTCCACGTGTAGGTGTGACATCTGAGGAGGTTTTAGGCTAATTTCGATCAAAATTGGTTCACTAATTCCCAATTTTTAACAATATGTATCTACGTGTGTCATACAGAACTCGGAATTTTTTGAAAATTTTAAAGTTATTATTACCAACCAATTTTTCGTCGATGAAAAAGTTGCTAGAAGATCTGTGCTCTAATAGAATCTTAATTTGTTTTAGAAATCAAGGTATTAGTTTTTGAGTCATAACTACTTTTGTGGAGATATAAAGTCAAAAATTCATATTTATTGACATACTTAACAATTATATATTAATTTCTAGCAACAACATATATTTAGTAAATGGCACAATTAGTACATAACTATGCGTATAAAATATCGTTTTTTTAAATCGGGAATAACTTTTTATGATCTACAGGCGTTTAAATTTCAAGTTCATATAGCTTATAAACTAATGAATTTAGAAGAAATTGCCCAAGAGAAAAGAAACCCCTTTCATTACCTGTTCTATCTCAATATGAAACAACATGTTTAGTAAAAACGGTATTTTGCTACCATTTTGGAAACTGACGGCGTTTTGAAATGATATGAATACTTTTTTAAACTTTGGTATTTGTTTAAAAGTCCCCCAAAAATATATATAAAAAAAAAAAAAAAAAATTAAACCTAAAACTGTTTTCTATGCAGAATACATTAATTTGGTAGGGCAATCAAATATAAATTCAATGTTTATTAATAAAACGGACCCATTCTCCTTGAGAGCTGATTAACAAAAGAAATTGCTCGGCCTCACGTCAAAGCAGATTGCCTCAAATTTATAGCTGAGAATTCTCCAACACTTAATGATCAGACGTGGAAGGATATTAAATATTGCAGTTATAATTTTTTACAAAAATTGAAAAAAGATAAAAAAAGTCTTTATAACTAATTTCGTATTAACAATTGTTATAAATAAAATTAATCTCTTTCTACTCCACGTGTATGCGCTATTTCATAACTAGCTCTCTTTCTTTTTATTTCAATAACAATCTATAATTTATTTGTTTTATGAGAATATAAATCAACACAATTATTGTTATTTTACCAATCGTTAAATATATTTTTATTCATATATATATAATTTCCACATTTACAATTACTTTGTTACAGTATGAATTTAATCTTTTAATTAGTTTGCCAGTTAAAAAGGAAAATGTCCAGTGGATGCAATCGTACATTGTGCCAATCGTTTTGTTCCTTTTTCACTTAACATCTAACACCTATAGTTTCGTAGCATTATATCTCTTTGCAATCTATTCTATAGTCTGTATGCAGAAGAAGTTCTTTGTACTATTCCTAGAGCTATTGATAACTGTTTCAGTTTATCAGCTATTAAACACCTCCCTTTGTCGGTTTTTACCTCTGTTGGAATACTATAATTTATCAAGATGTCTGCAATAATACATTTTGTATTTGTCTGTGTACCTGCTTTTTCTGTCGCCTAAACAATTGAAAATCTAGTGGTCCTAAATAGTCCAGAATAATTATTTTCGAGTGTGGCTTCACTTGTATTCGTATGGGGTGGATCAACCCTCTCTGCGTTTTCCTCGACGTTTTCATGACGACAGTTATCACAGTCCTTTACATATTTTATAATATCGGCCGTCACAGTAGGTCAATAATATTTAATACGAATTCTAGAAAAGGTTTTCGCTATTCTAGAATGAGCACCTGACGTGTACGAATCATGATATACGCGTAGAGTGCTTCTTAGTGTTTCTTAGAGTTATTCTTTCAGCTACCTATCTGTTAAGACTTTCATATATATAATAACTGTTCTGAATTATTTTTTTACAAAACATATTACATATTCATAACATAATCATTTCAAGTAACAAGTCCCATGTAGTTTTTAAAAGTCTTTTATGTGTTATTTATACAGAATGTGATATATGGATAAAGTTAAAAATTAGAGAGGAATATCTTCACTGATAATAGTAGGAAATTATTCAGAGGTTTACTGCTTGAAAATCTTAACAGATGGGTATCTGACCGAATAACGCTTAACGAATCGCGGGTAAAATTTAAAAGATGTTATTCACGATCAATAATATTTCTAACTTGCCTAGTATGATCAAAATGAGACTTTAAACATAAACAATGTTTTTTTAATTCCACACTTCACACTTTAAAGAGAATAGCGTTGTTTTAAAATTATCTTCTTCAGAAGTTTACACCAAAATTTCAACACTTTTAACAAATTTATACAAGGATACAAAAGCAGTCGTGAAGGTGTTTCTTATTGTTTAAAGAGAGAAATGGGGTTAAGGAAGGGTTGTTACTTAGTTCATTATTATTCTCTTTGTGTGCAAGTAACATGGCTGATATTTTAGAAGTGGACTTTATTTCTGGAACATATCGTGTGCAATTTTAATGTACGCTGATGATATTGTGATTCTTATGTCGGTAGGAAACCAAAACCCATCAAATTTGTATGATGATGCATATATATTGAGAAATTGCATCATCATACAAATTTGATGGGTTTTGGTTTCCTACCGACATAAGAATCACAATATCATCAGCGTACATTAAAATTATATATATATATATATATATATATATATATATAAACTATATATATATATATATATATATATATATATATATATATATATATATAAACTAACAAGCGATAATTTTTTTTTTAATTGTCGCCTTGTTAGTTTTTATAAATTAATACAAATTTGATTGATAGCAAAACTATCTAAGAAAAAAGATTCCTCCACATTCAGAGATATTTATTTTTGTGCTGAGTTCAGTTATCAATTATCTCAGACGTATTCTAAAGATTAAAATTTATATTGGTATTCGTTTCACTAAAAGTTGATCATTATATCTCTAGATTGAAATACAAAACAACCACTTTTAAACACTTTATTTTGCAACTTTACGTATTAGGCTATAAACAATACGTCTTGCACATTTCTTGGACTGCGGAATGTAATTGTATACACTTGTTTTATCTGAGGGTTTTTTCCGACTCTTACGCTAAAGAGTTTTCTAGGCCTAGGGGTCTTTATTTTTGAGAGGTAATATCTCAGTTATTTATACGTCGTCTTTTCTTACGTTTCTATTTTTATTGGATTGTTTTGCTAACAAGTAATATCTGTTTTGTTTGTTTAGGTTCACGGAAAGTGTTATGATAACAAAGGAAATACATTACCAAACCCCAATAATCAGAAAAAAAACTTTATGATATTAGTGAGATGTAAATGTAAAACAACGAAATCGTCGCTTTTATCACACAATGTTATTAGGTTTAGTTATTTAATATGAAGGAATTCGCTTAAACGATTAGTAGATAAATAACCAAATTTTTGTAATTTAAAACCATTTCTGCCGATATTTTTTGTTCAACAATATAAAAACAAAAATTTAATATTTATATAAGATGTTTATTTTCTGATTTATAGTTAAATATTTAAACACGAACAGTAATTAGGCAGAGTTTCATCCAAATTCCAAATAAACATAAATATTGAGACTTGAGGATTGTAGTATTGCGTACATGTGATATATGTCTAACAGTATGCATTCTAAGTAATTGATGTACATCCCTCTACTTTAAAAATATTCATTACATCAACAAAAACAATAACTTATGGAAGTCCCTTGTCAGTTGGTATCTTCATCTTTGATTGCTTTTATATCTGTAGGGTATCACATGTTTGATCAAATAAATATAGTATTTGAGTGTAATAGGAAGACATATTTATTTAGTTTTGATGTAATATGAAATAGTTTAGTTGTTTTCCTATGAAATCACATTATTATTTATAGGATCGTTACAGATAATAAACAACACATACATATATTAACACGAGAAAGAGAATTATAAACTTTAGTACCGCAAGCTAGAAAGTTAAAGATAGCGTGTATGATAATAAAAAACAAATTTTGTTTGCTAATTTTTCTAGAGTTTAAATTCATTATTAAAAGAAATTTTTATTTCATAAAATTCAAAATGATTAATTGACAAATAATTATTATTTACAATGAACATTTTGGGAGACGTATATTCAATATTTTGACTTCAATCTTATATAATTGTTGGTTTTATCTCTGTCTAATAAAAGTAAGATTTGAAAATCAAACTAAACAAAAGAAAATCAATACGTGTCAACTTTACAAAACGTTATATTTTAACTTTCGTAGTGTCTAATAACTCTCATATGGTACCATGCGCCAACAATATAAAGTATACTGGAGTCGTCATACTGGAAACTAGTGTAAAAGTAAAGAAATAACGTAAAGGGATTGGAGATTTTATTCAAGAGTTACAGTGGTTGAATGCAGTTTGTACAAAACGAATATGAAATATATATGTAAATACATAACGTAATTTTGTGTTTATACGAAGAAGACAGTCATAAAAATGATACAGTATTTTTTAAAAGAAAATAGTGCGAAATATCATTAACGAATGTCGACTGTCGAATAGGAGGTCAAAACGGTGTGGCGTGGTAAAACATTGAACGTCTATGAACAACCACGTCAATGAAAACGTTTTACCGGGTTGATGACAACCGTTACGGGTCGAAGAGAACATACCAAGTAACTTAGTTTTAATACAAGAATTTCTAATAAATCATGAAATATTATATTTTCGAGGGACTAGAACATATATTTATATACTTCAAAGTATTAAGGGTTAATTTTCAGGTAGATCGTAGAAATAATAATACTAAATTTGTGTGTCAGTGTCTGTGTTATTCTAAATAAGAATAAATATAAACAGTTTCTTAAGAAACATTTTTACCTCAATATTTAAAATGAATCTCAATTGTTTGAAAGTGCAACACCTCACTAATACATGTTATTGGGAAAACAGATATTCCATTAATTCCTGGAAGATAATTGAATGTTAGCTTTCTAACGAATATATAAACCTTCTCGTTACAAGTTAAACCTCATTAAAAGTAGTTATTTACATACTACATATTAAGAAAGTAACACTACATCCAGTTTAGTTATTAATATTAATTAGAAACGTTTTCATTAAATTACAAGAAACAGATTTTAGAATTATAATTAATCCTCTTACAAGAATAAATTTAGTAAATGTTTCATTATAAAATGAAATTCACGTACATTACGATGTAATCTTTCAAGTATTTAAAAGTCGATTAAGGTCGCCATTTCTAATTCATTTTATTGTTTTTCATTATCATTTAAAAATTATAATATTATTTACGATTTACCAGGAAAAATATATTATGTAATGTATAAATTATAGAAATTAGTTTGGAGTTCTACAATCATGAATTGATGAAGTGTTTAAAGTAATATTCTAAATACATTTAGTTTTTAATTTTCTAAAAACAAATTGACCGAATAGGAGGACTCATAAAACTACTCTTAACAAACACATGTATTACTCTCAATAATGTCGAACCCAAACAAAAAATAATCCAAAGCAAAACCGAATATTGGTAACAACTCCCAGAATACCGGTACTGATTTTAGGGTAAATTGTGAAAATCGAGAATATTGTTCAGTGTTTTCAAATTAACTTTCACACTCCATATTTTCTTACTTGTAATTTATCTTTTGAGTTAAAATATTCATTGATAGAAAATAAAAACCACAATAAAATTTAATAATTTAAGGTATACCATTCAAACACAACGAATATTAAAGTAATAAACATTTAAGTAGCTCAGATATATTCGTTAATCAAAAAACAGAAGACTTCACAAAAATGTTACAACTAAAAATATACAATTATAACACTATGAGTATTAAAGTAATAAAGTCTTTAGTAGCTCGGAATCTTTCATTGTTAAAATAATAAAGGACCACATTACAATTCAAGAATCCATGTTATATAAATAACACAAAATAATATTGAAGTAACAAAGTTTTTAATAACTCAAATATTTTTATTGTATAAGAAATAAAATACCACAATAAAATTTTGAATAAAAGTTATACAATTAAAACACATTGAGGTTTTGGGTAATAAAGTTTTAACTTATAAGAAATAAAATACCACAATAAAATTTTGAATAAAAGTTATACAATTAAAACACATTGAGGTTTTGGGTAATAAAGTTTTAAGTAGCTCAGAAATATTCATTGGTAAAAAATAAAAGAACAGACTAAAGATTTATAATTGAAGGTATAGAATTAAAACACAATGAGTAGTAAACTAATTAAGTTTTTAGTAGCTTAGAAATAGGTTACACGGGGAAATTTTGACACTACCACCTCATCTTATAAACATTAAATTTGTGTGTACAAGACCAACGTAATTACATACATAAATCTTTAAAATTAATTATAGAGTTAGAGGTGAAGTTGAGACTGACTACGTTTCTGATTTAACTCTCTGCGAAAAATGCTCCTGAAATTAAAGTTTCACTGCTCGTTATTTGATTCAAGACGAAGAGATATTGATTGGTTGATATGACTTCTGCACTGTTCACGAATTAAATGAAGTTTTATGTTTTTTGTGCTCACGCTTTTGCAACCACCCGAGCGAATGGTTCACTCTACGCATCCTCTAATTCGAATAATAATATCCCTTTTATCTCCTTTTTGAAATGATTCTCAGTAGTTATAAACTCATTCGCAATGTTTTTATGCCTCATAAATGTAATTGTGTAAGTGTACTAGATCGTAACCTCAAAGATTAACTCAATAAGAACTAAAAGCCAAGTCGGGTAAAAATTAAGACTCGCATTCTAATGGAATTAAAGCGAAGGTTATGAGACTTAGTTATTTCTATATAACATTCTAACTGAAAGTTTTAAACAATAAAATTCATTATCTTAAACACCAGATTTTTCCCCCCTCCAGACTGGGTACTAAAGTATCTTATATGAGAGAGTAGTTTGGAATTAATAAAGGAATTAAAACAGTGCTAATTACAGAATCAGTGATAATGAATACCAGCACGAAAGTGAATAGTTTACTGGTTAAATTTTTTCCCTGTCAAAAAAATGAATGTTCTTAAACACTGTGATATAACTGAATGTTTTTAGAGCAGGTAATATGGGTGTACATATGGCAAGGATCTGGCTTTCTAATGAACTGTTGATCTACTAGTGTTTTAAATAAAAGCTAACTCTTTGTCAATAGAATCTAGGATTAATATTTTAAAGTTAGAAACTCGAAAATCAAAATAATGGTAAACTATTGAAACTACTATTCGCAATATTACATCTGAATTATAAATACGATTAAATGAACCAGGTGTGTACACAATTATATTGTACCTAATCAAGCTCATTGAAATCTAATTATTTCAGCAAACCGGTAATATTAGTATAAACTGATCTCTATTTTAATAGCATAAAATTTAAAAAAAAATGTGAGGTTAAATACACATTGTGTTACAAACAGCAAATTATTTAAGAATAATCCAGATAATTTTACAGACATTTAAATTCGTTTAATGGTGAACTTATGTGTCTAGAATATTTTTCCAAACTGAGGTTATCAATAGGTTGATTAATTTCTGTGAATTTATATAGTTATGTTTTTTTTCTGATTGTCTCTTAATTTGAATATTAATTCTCGATAATGAAGTTTAACACAATATTTAGAAAAGCTGATTTAATAAAATCCCTTCTTCAAAGGTGTTGGACGATTGCAAAACTCTCGCCATTCAACTTGAGAAGTCAGAAAAGGCGGCTAGTGCTCTCCCAAAATAGTATCAATGAAAGTTCAAATCTCACGAAACGTTTTCGAATTTAAAATACCGTGAATTCGAAACCTTACTTGATCTACTAACTTCAGAAGTAAGAAAGAAGACACCGACTACTAGACTGAAACAATAACAAAATATCAATGACTGTTTCGTAAAGTCATCTGCTTCTATCAAATCTCTACTTCTCTCTAACGACAATCCATTACTTAGAGTGCTAAATCAGAACTATAAATTGAACTGTAAAGGACCAGAATTTTCAATTGACAATGTCACTATATGGCGTTAATTCTACGCAGATGAACTTTGAATAATTCATTGAAAGATAGAAAGTTTACACACACTTGTGATGAATACAAAATAAATCCAAAGATAACATACATGGCGTTTTAAGTAAACAGTGTAACCTTAAAATCACAACCACCTCCCTTTATATTTTAATAATAACAAACCTAAACTTAGTTTAGCCATTGGAATCTTAGTTTAACCACAAACTCTGCTTTTACATATGATATTTTTATTCCTTTCTGAAAGGGTTTTGAGTGTAAACTTTATTATCTTAAATAGTAAGAGAGGGTTGTTTAATAAATCTTTTTAATGCTTCTAACTAGTAGGGAAACATGGCAAAAACGAAATGTACTTTATTTGAACAAATTTAAAATAAGCAATCCAATAGAGTATAAACCCGTCTATCTGAACGTAATAAATATATTAACACTTCTCAACGACGGTATGCACACGTCGCAATAATAAAAAAGCGTAATGCGGTGATTGTTGTGTTTTAACCTATAACTTTGTGTAATGTACTACAACGAAAAAACTCTACCTTTTTTAGAGTCAGACTAATTACGCCCCCTATCTTTATTAATACGTAATAGTCTCGAATCCTGAGATTTTTTAGCCTACAGGATTCGTTCTCGCGTGACAAAAAGAATAAATTATCCAATCCACTGGAAGTTTTTGGCTTACTATCTTGCTGGCCTGGATTGAATAACTTCTTCGATAATTTGAGTTGCCCCAAATTACCGGTACCCCCCTTTTTATTTACGACTTCCAGTAACTGTATTTAAGATTACCCTATTTCTCAGGGATAACACGAATTTACTTTATTTTCGAATTTTAATCTCGCAGGTGTGTGTCCTTAGGAATACCTTTTTGATACAATATATTTTACCCTTTTTTATAATAACAAACCTGAAAATATAGCATATAATTGTGTGACCAATTCTAAATAAAACACAGTTTTAGAGAATATATAAAAAAATTAATTCTTTTAATTAATTGAAACAAAAACAACTGGAAATAATAAGCTTGACACAAGTCAACAAAATAAAACTCAAAACAATTTCTCTAATAAAATTAATAGATAACAACTAAAATATTTTTTCTTTTGAGCAGAAGGCAATCACTCATAACTTTCTTAAAATTGATCTATATGAAGATTTCTATTTATCTCTGAATTTAAATTATTTAATTTATCAAATTTATTTATCGAAAAAGATTTTTATCCACACATGAGTTTGACATTATCTATTTTAATACATTTATTTAATTACACACAAAAAAAATTTATCTCAGGAAAATCAGTGATACTCTAAAATCGGGCCAATTTTGCCCTTTAAAAAAGGAAATTTGGATTTTCTCAGACCTTGTCCGCCGTGTTGAAGATCCTGAGTCCTGGGATGCTGATGGTCCTCTGGTGTCTGGTTGGTTGTATTTAGCGATTAAAGTTGTCTTATATCTTTTCCATGGAGTTTAGAAGGCTGGCTGGTTGTTCGAATCTATCACCTCCTATCACTCTCGATGACACTTCTTAATATTTTGGCATAGTAACACTTAAGCTTCTTTACTGAGAATTTTGAGTCGGCAAACTGGCATAGCCACCCCTGGCACTTGTTCAAACTATTTTTTCAGAGAGCCTCGTCGGGCATAGTCACCCCTAGCACTTGTTCCAACGATTTTTTAAGAGAGACCCGTCGGGCATAGTCACCCCTAGCACTTGTTCCAACGATTTTTTTTGAGAGACCTCTATGAGATTCGTGCGGCTCTTTTTATAGCCAAAAACTATCGTATATCGATACCAATTTTTTTCCCTCACTGGACCGATACGATAGTTCCATTTATGGTGTATTTCCATGCAATTTCTTGATTATTTTTGGTGTAGGTGATTCAGTTATTTATTATTATTTTATTTATTACGTTTACCGTTTTTAAATTGTCCTTTTTAATCACTTTGCTCTAATTAATCCATTAATCTATTTTTGCTGTAAGTTGGTATTCTGGCTCCGCCTACGACTACGACACTCATCCTTGAACATTTAAACCCTGCAACTTGTAACTGGCCGATGTAAAAATCTTCATTGTTTTCCTTTTAATTGTCTATAACACTTTTCCTAACAGTTTTTGCGTTTTTACGTAACCGGTGTCTTGTAGATCTCGACCGCGGCAATTTCAAGCACTTCAAATGACATTTGTCGGACTATTCATTCACCTTTAATCGCTTACGTAAGAATTTGCGTAATTTACAGTTTTTAATTCTTACACCTTTAAAGTTTTTGTTTTCAAACTTTGTCACTTTGTTTATTTCATGATTTAAACGCACTAGCCGTGATAACATAATTCTACGACTTCTGGTAGTGATGTAATCCAGTGCGTATTTTCACACCTTTGGGTTTGGGGTTTATTTATTGACTGATTTTCCTGAAATTTACACAACTCTTAGATATTAAGTTTTAACTTCTTTTTGCAAAATTTCCACTTCTTATCTTTTTTCGTTTTCATACTATAGCGTGAAAACCATAACTCTTTTGTTTTAATCAAATTTAAATTTTTAATCATTAATTATGATATAACTTTATTTATTTAATTGCTTCTATACAATCCTTTTCTCAAAATTTATTTTTATTTACTTTTATGAGCTTTTATACTTAACCTTTTCTGCTAACTTTTTAAATATCAATTTTTTCCAAATTTTAGCAAGAATACTTTTATCTTAAAATTACATTTTATTTTCAGAAATACCAAGGTTTTTTATTTTTTATTAATTTTGAAATTTTTTAAATTCTTCATTTAAATATGCCGTAACGTCTGTTAGTTAATATGAAATAACAGTACTAGATATGTATTGCATACAACTTGTATTACAACTACATATCCTTATACATTATTATTTCATATTTTCAAAATTCATAAAAATTGATTTTTCAATTCAAAATCCGCCGACATAGGAATTTACTGTTAGAACAAGCCGGCAAGAGTTGACCTTGGACCATTTCATAGTTCAATCTCACCGACCGGCTATAAGCAGTAAAAAGTTCTACAAACATCCAAACCTTGCATTGGGATTATTTTTTGATATTTTTCTTTTTTGACCAAAATATAACCCCATACAACGAATTTCCGTTGTAGTACATTTGTGTTTTGTTTATAAGTCCTTGTAGAAAAGACGACCACCACCACAGAGCGATTATTTGAGGATGGAATAGATTTACGAAACTCGCATAGGAAATAAATTCACACAGACGGAATTATAATCGATTGAATTACTTACCAATTTTGAATGGGATACAGATAACAATGAATAATAATATTTTTAAATTGTGGCTGGTCAATATTTTAAGTAAAGCTGTAGTCACTGATGAGATAAAAAAGAAACTTGCTTAAATGCTTGTTTTGGGGTATTTTACAATATACACTATTATTTGAAGTTTAACCATAGTTATACGATTTTTAGAATGGGGAAAATGCGTATATTGTGTACCCTGTTTGTATCGTACAGAAAACTATAATATTATTTGATTAAGTAATGCTTATTGTATCAGGAATTAGCAACTAAATCGACCAGAATTTAACTATATACTTGGACCACTATTTTGACTACATGTAAGGAGGGAATTTTCTCTTTCTTATAGACATAATTACAGTTTATTATTTCTTTTTTAGAATTTTAGTTGTTTTTTTATAGCTGGATGACAAAATTTTAATTATATTGGAACGATTGTATTAATGGAAATCAATACGTTTTGTTTAGGTGAGCATAGGTTATTGTTTAGCAATTTTTTTATAAAAATCTGTAAAGACACAACTTCGAGTTAATCAACGTTGAATGTTTGAATAGTTACGGCCAATTTTGATATCTGTTTAAATGAGTACAAACTTGGATATAATATGATTTCTCTGATATGTTAAAATGAATATAAACATTCAAGTAACATTATTTACTATTGCATGTTAAAGTGAATATAATCTTGCAAGTAATATGAATAAATATGATACGTTAAAGTTAATATAAACGTTCATTTAGTATGATTCCCTCTGTTATGTTAAAGTGAATATGAATGATTAACGCCAATATGTTAAAATGAATTTAAACATTCAAGTAATGTGAATAAATCTTATACTCGTATGTTAAAGTGAATGAAACTATAAGATTAACTCTGACATATTTAAATGTATAAAAACATTTAAGTAACATGAATAATTCTAATTTAATAAAATGAATAGACATATAATTAATACTATTAACTCGTATATGTTAATGTAAATAAAAATATACAAGTAATATGATGATAAAGTTAATATAAAGTTTCAATGAATATCATGATAATGTTAGTATGTTATGTAAGGGGGCTTGCACTTTATTTCAAATTATAAATTTATTGGGAATATAATTTCAATACTAAAATCCCAAAAGTTCAAATCAAAAATGCTATTAATAAAGTGGCATGAAACAAACTCTAATAATAGTCAACATATTATAATTAATAGTATTTAAGTTAAAATACTGAAAAGACAAATTAAATAATTAAAAAAAAAAAAAATCATATCAGAGAAAAGTTTCCCTAAAGGCAACATTAGGTCCAATTTAAAAAAAATGACTAAAATAAAATTCCCTCTCATCAGAATATAAAACGAGATATTCGAAAGAAACAGTTTCTAATTTTGTCCTGGATAGATGAAAATATTAACAAAATAGAAACTTTAACGTGGCATACATTTTTTATATATGGATGTACTTGTTTTTAATCCATAGAACTTTAATAGTAGATGGATTGCTTTTAAGTCTTGATAATAATTCGTCATTTATTGAATTGAATAATAGCATAAACGAGTTTTAAAAAAACTGCTTTTCATATAGTATTATCATCAACGCCGGACAATTAACATTTATGTATATATACGTGTGTGTGTGTGTGTGTGTGTGTGTGTGTGTGTGTGTGTGTGTGTGTGTGTGTTTGTGTAAGTGTGTGTATTAAAGATAGCGGCCCCATGCTGGTCTAATGATTACTGATATTGCTTTATGAATTCTCGCTTGATAAGTCACGGGTTTATATTTTTAGATTTGTTTCGTATGACATCATTCCTATCATTATGATTCCGTTAGGGTACTTAATGATACATTTTAATAACAGCGTCTCGTCAAGGTATTCGAAGAGGAACTTCGCTTTATCTCTACGTGTATAACTAGTTGCGTGTGCAACAGTAGGTTAATTATAAAGTGATACTTACATACGCTATTGAAGATATGGTTGTTTGTCCTCATCTGATGTATACTTTCAGTACAGTAAATCGTGTTAAATCCGATTGTGCTTAGTAATACCCCGGTATTTTGGTATCCCTGGAGTTCACACGTTTTCATTTTATAGGTTTTGTTTAATAATTAGTATACTATTTTCATATCTTATTAATAAATCGATATAATAGTGATCGTGAACTGAGGTAAGTGATAATATGATCTCTTAACTAAATATTATTCTGTGATCAGTAAGTAATCACCAATATTTACGTGTGATAATATGCTATTAATTATAATTTTTTTTTAGTTGTACTTATAATTTTCTATTAACATTACCCTAAATCCTACACGTGTTAAAATCTTCCAGTCTCCATTAGGTTTGATAATAATATATTTACCAGATGTCCAAAAATCATTCTAAAAATTTGTAAAATCGGTAATTTTGAGAAATTTTATAAGTCAAGAATGTATATAAATTATCCCTTTGGAAATTATATATATATATATTATAATATATATTATAATTATATATATATATATTAATTATATATATAATTTCTTTGAGGGATTGGCAACTCTAAAATTAAAAATTATTCACATAATAGTTTGATATTTTAAGTGAATATCGAGTGGAAAACAACAGTCCAAACTGTTGGACCCAATATGGTCCAGTATTAAATGGAAGAATACTTAAAACAAAGTAATACATATCTATTTTTTTATTTAAATAAATTTGAGAATAATAAAAAAAAAAATGTAGAATTTGTAAGTAAAACTCTGTTTTGCCTTAGACTTTCTTATAAATACAAAATATTTTATGGGAGTATTGGTTATTAAAGGTAGTATTTGTGGCTTAATTCAAATTAGGAAAAGATGTAACATTTTTTTTTTTTTAATTTATTTATTTCATTTCAAATTATACATTAAAATAGTCTTACAGACTAACCATCAATTTGCCTCTAAATTGTATCTTATATCCAATAAGTCTCTAAATTGTATCTTATATCCAATAAGTCACCCACCAGTGACCCAAAGTTATTATATCACCCAATGTTTACCAACAACCAAACACTTAGACTAACTCAAAAGGTTTTGTTCTCTTCATTCTTCTGATTAAATCGCGGTTGTCAAGAAGTTGTACTGCCTCCTCATTTACATGATGTTTCAAACGAGATTCGTGCTTCACAGCAAACCTTTTTATTTCAGTAAAAACATCTGGAATTCCAAGATCCCTATGTAAATCAATATTTCGAATGTACCATGGAGCGTTGACCATGTTCCGTAATACTCTATTTTGAAAAGTTTGGATCTTTTCAATGTGGCATTTTTTGGCACAACCCCAGAGTTGTATACCGTATACCCAGACAGGTTTCAAAATCTGATTATAAATTAATATTTTATTTTGTATTGACAATTTAGACTTACGTCCCAAAAGCCAATACAGCTGACTGTATTTGATTTTTAGTTCAGTTATTTTCTTTTTTACGTGTTCATTCCAATTTAACTTGGTATCCAATGTCATACCCAGGTACCTTGCTGTATTTTCACATGGAATTTCAACTCCATTCAGTTTTACTATACAATGATTCTTTATATTTCTATTTGTGAAATTGATGTGAGCAGATTTCCTCTCATTTATCTTAATTTTCCACTTCTTAGTCCATTGATAGACTAAGAACTTGATAGACTTATTTTATATAAAGCCAAAGCCCTATTTACAGTTTTTGGTTCAATAAAAAATGAAACCGTAGATCGTGGGTCTTACTAATCGCGTTTTTGAATAATGCTTTCTGTGCTAAATTCAGTTTACAATTACGTACTGAACGAGAACTATTCTTAGAATTCCATTTGACCTCCTCCAGACCTTACAAATAATTGTTACTTCACTGTGCACTATTAGCTGCAACATAGCACTTTGATATGTACACTATTAAAGATTTTAGCAGTGTCATATTAAATATTAAGGTCAAAATATAGATATGTTTAAAAAAAATGGATTGAAATATGGATTGAAAAGAAAAAACTCCATATTTTCTTTTCAATCAAACTCCATTAAGTTTTAGTAAGAAAATATGGTTTCAGTTATATTTCAAACTTTAATTAAGCTAATATTTTAAACATCGGCGTTGGAGGGTCTACCGGTTTTCACCTCCTATTTCTTGTAAAATGTTGTGCCATTTTATGGAGTTATCAATCAAGCTTTATAATCACCATGTTCAAGGTAGAGTTTTTATTTTTACAAAGGTTTCTAAAAGCGTGCGTTTTTTAAATGAATTTTTGATCCAATCTTCCATAATTAATATGGAGAGACTTTTAGGACACCTGGTACATCTTAGAATGTCTGTTGTTAAAGAAATCGTTAGTGGCGCCTCGTACATTTTAAAACATATGTATGAGGCTACTGTCGACATAATTTATAGGTAAAACTAAATTATAATAACAAATATTACTATACAGAGAGTATAGAATATGTTTGAGGAATACAGTAGCTCATTCTTCACATCAAAACGAAAGAAAAAACACACTTCCTAAAATGATAACTTTTCTAGCCAGCCGCCAATTTGGTGTTTTTAATTAAAAATCATAGATTGTAACGGTAAATGATATAGAGTTGAAATGTTGAATAATACATAGTAATATAAGGCTCCAATGTGAGAAAAAATATTCACAAATATTTACTCATATTTCAAAAAGGTGGCTCTTTAAGCTTTTTAACCTTTAATATGGCGAAATCTGTTCATTTTACAAATTATTTACAAAGACACAATTTTTATTTATTTTTAACGACAAATAAAACGGTGTTTTTATCCTTTCTCTAGATTATAGTCCTATAATCGATTAGTCCTGATAACGATGTGTTGGATAAAAAACTGAAAAAAATAAAACTTTGTAAACTACATGTTTAAATAACAATAGCTGAGTTGACGTTTAATAGATATGTATTGTTTTAACTTATATGTAACAAATATGAATTATTGTAAATACAACATTTTATGGTTTAATACAAATATTAAAGAGGCATAAAATTGCCTTTTGTCTCACATTAATAATATAACTAGATGGGAACAAAACATTAAAAAAATAAAGTACAGGAGCTATTCAAAGTGATTGTCCACATTCAAGTTTCATGCATCCTTCTCAATGACTGCTTGTACTCTTTCAATGATAGCTGTCTCTGACACATTCTATCAATCCTAATCAAAATTCTCGCGCGCAGAGCTTCCACTTTATTTATAGGGGTGTTGTATAAAAGTGTCTTTGATTGAGTTTGCAGTTTAAAGGGCCAGAACTACCTCTGGGAATCGCGACCGATGCCTTATTGTGCAACGAAAATCTCTCCATTCTAGCTTAGGAGATTTGTGCCAAATACGAATTTGAGCAATCCACTAAATAGTTCGTCCAATGATAGTTCTCCAGGAATCTGGAATTCAAAAACCGTAAGTTTCATATTGGTAAGGTATCACAATTAAAAACCTATGTGGCCAACGGTCTCCTCATCCTTTCCCTCACATTCTACACACAGTATCGCCTTCATAAGCGCCTAACCTGTGCAAGTGTGCTCTCAAACCAGAGTGTACCGTAGTAAGTCCAATGATTATTCGGAGTTGTCGCTTACCTGAAGTCAATATTGCCCTTTCAGACTATACCCGAAAACATGCTCTTATGTAATGATTTACTAAGGAGTGCCCCTTAAAGGTTTCCCGTTTTTGCCAGCGTTTTGCATGAACACACCTATTTACTGCCATCTTGGCTTGACACGCGAATATTCCTACAGCTGGCTCAGGTTGTACGAACTCTGATGTGGAGTTCTTTTTAGCTTGATTGTCTGTCTTCTCTTTATCCTAAACTCCCTAATCCTCGACACTCAATGCAACGTTACCGGTTTCCTGCGTTAAACAACTGATGTTCTCTCAGCATTCCCTTACTAGGCATGGTTTTATTGTGGTGCCTGAAACTGTATTAATTGCATACTAACAATCTATATAGAAGTGAGTACTGGTCTTCTTAAAGTACACCGTAAAAGTTTTCTGTATACAGTCATTTATGGTCTGAAACACAGTGGCATACTGTCGCAAGGGAAACGAACAAATAATTCTATGATTTTGTATTAAGACTTTGTTCACGAAATAAACAATTATAAAAAAAAAAATATCTTATTTTTTCCCAAAGGTTTTATTGTTAAGTTTGAAAAAAATAAAATAAAAATAAATAAATAAATGAAGGGGAATTAGAAAATATTTATTTTTCCTTTGGTGTTTTAGAATAAAAAAATTCATGGCTTGCTAAGTTTTTTGTAACACCCTGCATATAAATTATATATAATAAAGTGAAGTATTTGTATGTCGTATTTGACCAAATTTGATCTCAATATAATTACAACAGATGTAAGTTGACAGCCTATCTTAAACAGAATTGTAAATTCTCTTTTCCACCTGTATTGAATATTTATTACGGCATGTCAGCTAATATTACCCATGTTTAATAACGATTGTCACGTTTTTAATATTCTAAGAAGCTACGGCATCAGGTGTAATAATATACACTGTAATTTATTTACATCAAGTAAATATATTGAACAAAACGTGTGGTAAAATTCGTAACCAATATTTCATGAAATATGAGAAAACTCACCTACATCAGACGTTTCAATGACTAGGTCATCATCTTCAATATGTGCATAAACTTTGTGCCTAATTCAAAAAGAGGTATATATTTTATTAAACATATTTCAGCGTTGACTAATTTGCAACTAAAATATAATATATTACTCTTATTATAAATTGTTAACTGATTAAGGCATTGAATGTTATTTAATTACAATGGTTAAAGCTGGAACTGATTATTATACTGATGACAATATATTTGAACACGTGGCTACATTATTTTACTCCTGCTATATACCAGGTATACTTAATGCCTTACCACTCCTTTGTTCAGTCTCAAAAGGTTTATGTTCATGTAACAACTAAAAGGTGATTGAAGACATTGAATTTCATGTTATTGATTAGCAATCTGTTTGTTAAAGTGTTAGTGTTTCTTCAAAAACTGATCAAGTATACCTTTTAGATTCTAGGTTCTTTATATTTCCCCTACTCTTTTTTTAGTATTTTTAATTGTTTTAAGAGTATGTAATGATATAATGTTTAAGCATTTATACAAGTTTTAATTACGGTAGACAATTGTATATTAATTTGTTTGTAAATATGTCGGAGGTCCTCTCACTTTCAAAATATGACTATTTTAATGATGGTATTACTACCGTACGTCTTGAATTTCTCTATAACTCAATTTCAATCATATTAGGTATCCTAATATTCAATAGAAGTTGGCTGTAAGAGGGTTAGATGAAGAGATAGCTTTTAGGGTTTCGAAGCCGATTCTTGTATTTGGCTCTTAGTCCAATAACATTGTTCAGTTTAATTATTTCATTTTCTATCATAAAATGTTATCAGGACGTAAAAAATTAAAATATATCTGAATGATTCTTTGAATTAAAATTAAAAATGATTACTTTAACTTGTTTCTCTAAAAGGTATTTCGGATATATATATATATATATATATATATATATATATATATATATAAACAATCTATGGTATAACGTAACCGAGAAAATGTGATATAATGTTTTCAACAGTTTATAATCGTAAATGTTTTCGTTAAAGAAAATAAGATAAATGTTTCATTTAACACGCGTTTAATATTTACTGTATGAGATTTGCAAATCAATTTGCTATTCAGTGTGATACCTAAATATTTGATCGTGGAATTGAGCGTTTGATGGACAGACACATATTAGCTCCGGTACATTGAAGTAGGTGAATAACAAAGCTTACAATGTATTTAAATCCTTGACGCTATTTCGTGCAATAAAAAAAAATGTTAGATACATTGAGATATAATAGAAATACTTAATAACTTCAGAGACCTCCAAAGGAAAGATCAATCTCATTCTATGAACACGTCAAAGGAATAAAATAGCTTGGACAAAAAAAAAAAAAAAGTTGACATAAGTAAAAGCGGATACAAAATAACAACGTACAAAAGATATCTTGACAAAAACAAGTAAAGGAACAGAAGTTCTGTTAAAATCTGATATACCGAAAGTTTTCTAAACGGTTAGTAGAATATTCATAGAATTTTACATTCAGTTATATGTAATTGTAATAGTATTAAGAATATAATTTTGTTTCTTTTCATTTTTCATTGAATCTAAAACAATTAAGTTCTTTGCAATTCATTGAGATATTAATTTAGTGAAAGTGTACTTGCATGCGTATGCTAGAATTTTAATATTCTCAAACTAACCTTCATTCTCTGGTAGCCAATCTGTGACTGCATACGTGTATTTAGATCCCGTTGGATTTTTAAATTGCCAAAAAGAAAACAATATGCCGTTAAAATAAGAAAGGAATCGAGAACAAGTATTGCGTTGATTCACTAAACTTGGCGACGTACAATTTATTTGCCTTGTTGTTTAAAAGTGAGACACAAAATAATCATTTGAGTTTAAATCATCCTCTCCTTAAATGTGCAAGATCGAGCATACAAAGACAGATCCCTAGTTATCGAATTCCCTAATAACGTTAGTTGTATCGGAAGAGAACAAAAGTTGTTCAAGAGAGAGGTAACAGAAAATAGAAAGAAGAGAATTTAAACCAATTCTACACGAAGAGAGATCTGGATCCAGGCAGAGCACATCGGGATTGAAATTTAGGATTGAAATCTTTAGGAAGTACCACACATATTAAGAAGTGGTAAACATATTTCAATAAATGACGCACGCAAGTGGAGAGCGATTTACTTTACTGCATTTTCTTAATTAACTGAAATAAGAAGTTCCTCAAGTGTGTTCTGTGATCATACTGAATCGTAGTGTTTCCGTCCAAGAACTTGCGGAAGAGAAAGGGGGAAAATGTTCTGTTTCAGTACATTCTATTTTGAGAGGTGAGTTCACTTTGTATTTGAATTGTTCTATAGATTCTATTATCTACGGAGGAGATAAAAGTTTTGATTTCGATTTTATTGTTCTTTAAAGGCATAAACCTCTTAGACGTCATCCTTAAAGGAAGAAAAGATCATTAAATAAAGAACACCTACCATCGAATACTCTAATATCGTCAAGGTCGGAAGTGAACAAGGGTTTATCAAGAGAGACATAATAATATTAAACGCGAAAGGAGGGGATCTAACCCAAAACTACATGAAAAATAAGTGTAGATTCAGATATGCTCTCTCGTGATTAACTAACCGATACTCACAAATGTAAATAGCTTATCGTGACAACGTCTGAAAATCTTGCCGTAGTTGCAGAATTACGCAACCGGAGACAGCGAATTCTAAAACATTAAATTGTTACTGCTCTCTACGGAGTACAAAAACTTCATGGTCTTCCTTGATAAAAATAATAATCTGTCTTCCGTTACCTTTGTGATTGAATCCATATTTAACAATTACTTAGTTAATATCATTCTAATGTAATAAGTCGAAACACGTATTGATAATAAATAAAACTTGAGAATAAATACGTGTAAATAAATATTGAGATTACTTGTGAGATGGTATACAATAGATTAGGACTTGAACACAAATTCTCACAAGTTCCTAAATAAATAAACTTACTATCTGTGAGAATTGTGTTTTCATGTTGTATTTAATTAAATAATAATGTAGGTTATAGTAAATGAAAACATGCCTTTTCAATTTGTCATATTAAACTTTTAGTTAATACGCACAATTATTTTATTTGTGGTGTTATAAAAACATGTTGAAGAGCACTTTCGTAATAAAAGTTTAATTTAATCTAAGTTGTAACTATAAAAATACAATTAACTTATTTTAATATTAATAGTATAATGTCAGAAGTAAGTTCTTGATTACCAAAAAAAAAAGAAAAAAAGAAATTACATAAGTCAAAATTTATTAAAGCAATTCCTATTCAATTCTCTGAACTAAATTCTTCCTTAATTCAAATTCAACCAATATTTGTCCTGGATTCGAAATAATAGTCTACATTTATGAAAGTAGGTGAAAGTATCCATACAATATTTACATTATACTATATAATTTACAATATAACAATTTTTCGCACTCGTTTTATTGAAATATATAATGATGTATTTTCTTATTTCCATTTGCTTAGAGTTTGCAAGTTCAATCTCTAGCAGTTTCTTCTCTATTTCAGGTCTGGTGGAAAATCTTCCCCATAACAAGGGCACATAATACAAATAAATTTCCCCGAAATCCCGATGAAAACATTCGTAACATTTCCTATAATTAAGTATAACTTTACATCTTCCATATCTTCTCACCGCTCGTTATGGTGGATTGTTATTCATGGCTTCTACCGGGGTGACGTTAAGACATCACCAGATGAGGAGTTTTTAAAAATTATAAAATGCTGTATTTTTACCTTTCACATCTCGGGTGAGAATCTGAACAATTACGACTTGATGGTTAAACCCGCCTTTTGTAAACGTACACCTAATTTCGTGTTTGGTACACATGAATATGGCTCGCAATATGGGATATCCTGCCTCACCAGAAGAAACAACGATCTACTTGACGTTCATCTCTGGTCACATACCGCACACTTTCTTGTTGGATACACAAGATAGATGGCTCGCAATATGGGATATCCTGCCTCACGAGAAGAAACAACGATCTACTTGACGTTCATCTCTGGTCACATACCGCACACTTTCTTGTTGGATACACAAGATATATGGCTCGCAATATGGGATATCCTGCCTCACCAGAAGAAACAACGATCTACTTGACGTTCATCTCTGGTCACATACCGCACACTTTCTTGTTGGATACACAAGATAGATGGCTCGCAATATGGGATATCCTGCCTCACCAGAAGAAACAACGATCTACTTGACGTTCATCTCTGGTCACATACCGCACACTTTCTTGTTGGATACACAAGTTATATGGCTCGCAACATGAGATATCCTGCCTCACGAGAAGAAACAACGATCTACTTGACGTTCATCTCTGGTCACATACCGCACACTTTCTTGTTGGATACACAAGTTATATGGCTCGCAACATGAGATATCCTGCCTCACCAGAAGAAACAACGATCTACTTGACGTTCATCTCTGGTCACATACCGCACACTTTCTTGTTGGATACACAAGTTATATGGCTCGCAACATGAGATATCCTGCCTCACCAGAAGAAACAACGATCTACTTGACGTTCATCTCTGGTCACATACCGCACACTTTCTTGTTGGATACACAAGATAGATGGCTCGCAATATGGGATATCCTGCCTCACCAGAAGAAACAACGATCTACTTGACGTTCATCTCTGGTCACATACCGCACACTTTCTTGTTGGATACACAAGATATATGGCTCGCAATATGGGATATCCTGCCTCACCAGAAGAAACAACGATCTACTTGACGTTCATCTCTGGTCACATACCGCACACTTTCTTGTTGGATACACAAGATAGATGGCTCGCAATATGGGATATCCTGCCTCACCAGAAGAAACAACGATCTACTTGACGTTCATCTCTGGTCACATACCGCACACTTTCTTGTTGGATACACAAGATAGATGGCTCGCAATATGGGATATCCTGCCTCACCAGAAGAAACAACGATCTACTTGACGTTCATCTCTGGTCACATACCGCACACTTTCTTGTTGGATACACAAGATATATGGCTCGCAATATGGGATATCCTGCCTCACCAGAAGAAACAACGATGTACTTGACGTTCATCTCTGGTCACATACCGCACACTTTCTTGTTGGATACACAAGATAGATGGCTCGCAATATGGGATATCCTGCCTCACCAGAAGAAACAACGATCTACTTGACGTTCATCTCTGGTCACATACCGCACACTTTCTTGTTGGATACACAAGATATATGGCTCGCAATATGGGATATCCTGCCTCACCAGAAGAAACAACGATCTACTTGACGTTCATCTCTGGTCACATACCGCACACTTTCTTGTTGGATACACAAGATAGATGGCTCGCAATATGGGATATCCTGCCTCACCAGAAGAAACAACGATCTACTTGACGTTCATCTCTGGTCACATACCGCACACTTTCTTGTTGGATACACAAGATAGATGGCTCGCAATATGGGATATCCTGCCTCACCAGAAGAAACAACGATCTACTTGACGTTCATCTCTGGTCACATACCGCACACTTTCTTGTTGGATACACAAGATAGATGGCTCGCAATATGAGATATCCTGCCTCACGAGAAGAAACAACGATCTACTTGACGTTCATCTCTGGTCACATACCGCACACTTTCTTGTTGGATACACAAGTTATATGGCTCGCAACATGAGATATCCTGCCTCACGAGAAGAAACAACGATCTACTTGACGTTCATCTCTGGTCACATACCGTACACTTTCTTGTTGGATACACAAGTTATATGGCTCGCAACTTGAGATATCCTGCCTCACGAGAAGAAACAACGATCTACTTGACGTTCATCTCTGGTCACATACCGTACACTTTCTTGTTGGATACACAAGATATATGGCTCGCAACATGGGATATCCTGCCTCACGAGAAGAAACAACGATCTACTTAACGTTTATCTCTGGTCACATACCGTACACTTTCTTGTTGGATACACAAGTTATATGGCTCGCAACATGAGATATCCTGCCTCACGAGAAGAAACAACGATCTACTTGACGTTCATCTCTGGTCACATACCGTACACTTTCTTGTTGGATACACAAGTTATATGGCTCGCAACTTGAGATATCCTGCCTCACGAGAAGAAACAACGATCTACTTGACGTTCATCTCTGGTCACATACCGTACACTTTCTTGTTGGATACACAAGTTATATGGCTCGCAACATGAGATATCCTGCCTCACGAGAAGAAACAACGATCTACTTGACGTTCATCTCTGGTCACATACCGTACACTTTCTTGTTGGATACACAAGTTATATGGCTCGCAACATGAGATATCCTGCCTCACGAGAAGAAACAACGATCTACTTGACGTTTATCTCTGGTCACATACCGTACACTTTCTTGTTGGATACACAAGTTATATGGCTCGCAACATGAGATATCCTGCCTCACGAGAAGAAACAACGATCTACTTGACGTTCATCTCTGGTCACATACCGTACACTTTCTTGTTGGATACACAAGTTATATGGCTCGCAACATGAGATATCCTGCCTCACGAGAAGAAACAACGATCTACTTAACGTTCACCTCTGGTCACATACCGCACACTTTCTTATTGGATACACAAGTTATATGGCTCGCAACATGGGATATCCTGCCTCACCAGAAGAAACAACGATCTACTTGACGTTCATCTCTGGTCACATACCGCACACTTTCTTGTTGGATACACAAGTTATATGGCTCGCAACATGGGATATCCTGCCTCACCAGAAGAAACAACGATCTACTTGACGTTCATCTCTGGTCACATACCGCACACTTTCTTGTTGGATACACAAGATAGATGGCTCGCAATATGGTATATCCTGCCTCACCAGAAGAAACAACGATCTACTTGACGTTTATCTTTGGTCACATACCGCACACTTTCTTGTTGGATACACAAGATAGATGGCTCGCAACATGGGATATCCTGCCTCACCAGAAGAAACAACGATCTACTTGACGTTCATCTCTGGTCACATACCGCACACTTTCTTGTTGGATACACAAGATAGATGGCTCGCAATATGGGATATCCTGCCTCACCAGAAGAAACAACGATCTACTTGACGTTCATCTCTGGTCACATACCGCACACTTTCTTGTTGGATACACAAGATATATGGCTCGCAATATGGGGTATCCTGCCTCACCAGAAGAAACAACGATCTACTTGACGTTCATCTCTGGTCACATACCGCACACTTTCTTGTTGGATACACAAGATAGATGGCTCGCAATATGGGATATCCTGCCTCACCAGAAGAAACAACGATCTACTTGACGTTCATCTCTGGTCACATACCGCACACTTTCTTGTTGGATACACAAGATATATGGCTCGCAATATGGGATATCCTGCCTCACCAGAAGAAACAACGATCTACTTGACGTTCACCTCTGGTCACATACCGCACACTTTCTTGTTGGATACACAAGTTATATGGCTCGCAACATGGGATATCCTGCCTCACCAGAAGAAACAACGATCTACTTGACGTTCATCTCTGGTCACATACCGCACACTTTCTTGTTGGATACACAAGATAGATGGCTCGCAATATGGGATATCCTGCCTCACCAGAAGAAACAACGATCTACTTGACGTTTATCTTTGGTCACATACCGCACACTTTCTTGTTGGATACACAAGATAGATGGCTCGCAATATGAGATATCCTGCCTCACGAGAAGAAACAACGATCTACTTGACGTTCATCTCTGGTCACATACCGCACACTTTCTTGTTGGATACACAAGATAGATGGCTCGCAACATGAGATATCCTGCCTCACCAGAAGAAACAACGATCTACTTGACGTTTATCTTTGGTCACATACCGCACACTTTCTTGTTGGATACACAAGTTATATGGCTCGCAACATGGGATATCCTGCCTCACCAGAAGAAACAACGATCTACTTGACGTTCATCTCTGGTCACATACCGCACACTTTCTTGTTGGATACACAAGATAGATGGCTCGCAATATGAGATATCCTGCCTCACCAGAAGAAACAACGATCTACTTGACGTTCATCTCTGGTCACATACCGCACACTTTCTTGTTGGATACACAAGTTATATGGCTCGCAACATGGGATATCCTGCTTCACCAGAAGAAACAACGATCTACTTGACGTTCATCTCTGGTCACATACCGTACACTTTCTTGTTGGATACACAAGATATATGGCTCGCAACATGGGATATCCTGCCTCACGAGAAGAAACAACGATCTACTTGACGTTCATCTCTGGTCACATACCGTACACTTTGTTGTTGGATACACAAGATATATGGCTCGCAATATGGGATATCCTGCCTCACGAGAAGAAACAACGATCTACTTGACGTTCATCTCTGGTCACATACCGCACACTTTCTTGTTGGATACACAAGTTATATGGCTCGCAACATGGGATATCCTGCCTCACCAGAAGAAACAACGATCTACTTGACGTTTATCTCTGGTCACATACCGCAAACTTTCTTGTTGGATACACAAGATAGATGGCTCGCAACATGGGATATCCTGCTTCACCAGAAGAAACAACGATCTACTTGACGTTCATCTCTGGTCACATACCGCACACTTTCTTGTTGGATACACAAGTTATATGGCTCGCAACATGAGATATCCTGCCTCACCAGAAGAAACAACGATCTACTTGACGTTTATCTCTGGTCACATACCGCAAACTTTCTTGTTGGATACACAAGATAGATGGCTCGCAATATGGGATATCCTGCCTCACCAGAAGAAACAACGATCTACTTGACGTTCATCTCTGGTCACATACCGCACACTTTCTTGTTGGATACACAAGTTATATGGCTCGCAACATGGGATATCCTGCCTCACGAGAAGAAACAACGATCTACTTGACGTTCATCTCTGGTCACATACCGCACACTTTCTTGTTGGATACACAAGATAGATGGCTCGCAATATGAGATATCCTGCCTCACGAGAAGAAACAACGATCTACTTGACGTTCATCTCTGGTCACATACCGCACACTTTCTTGTTGGATACACAAGATAGATGGCTCGCAATATGAGATATCCTGCCTCACGAGAAGAAACAACGATCTACTTGACGTTCATCTCTGGTCACATACCGCACACTTTCTTGTTGGATACACAAGTTATATGGCTCGCAACATGAGATATCCTGCCTCACGAGAAGAAACAACGATCTACTTGACGTTCATCTCTGGTCACATACCGCACACTTTCTTGTTGGATACACAAGATAGATGGCTCGCAATATGAGATATCCTGCCTCACGAGAAGAAACAACGATCTACTTGACGTTCATCTCTGGTCACATACCGCACACTTTCTTGTTGGATACACAAGTTATATGGCTCGCAACATGAGATATCCTGCCTCACGAGAAGAAACAACGATCTACTTGACGTTTATCTTTGGTCACATACCGTACACTTTCTTGTTGGATACACAAGATATATGGCTCGCAATATGGGATATCCTGCCTCACCAGAAGAAACAACGATCTACTTGACGTTCATCTCTGGTCACATACCGCACACTTTCTTGTTGGATACACAAGATAGATGGCTTGCAATATGGGATATCCTGCCTCACCAGAAGAAACAACGATCTACTTGACGTTCATCTCTGGTCACATACCGCACACTTTCTTGTTGGATACACAAGTTATATGGCTCGCAACATGGGATATCCTGCCTCAATAGAAGAAACAACGATCTACTAACGTTCACCTCTGGTCACATACCGCACACTTTCTTATTGGATACACAAGATATATGGCTCGAAACATGGGATATCCTGCCTCACCAGAAGAAACAACGATCTACTTGACGTTCATCTCTGGTCACATACCGCACACTTTCTTGTTGGATACACAAGATATATGGCTCGAAACATGGGATATCCTGCCTCACCAGTAGAAACAACGATCTACTTTACGTTCATATCTGGTCACATACCGCACACTTTGTAAAAATGTACTCTACCATGCTTTGAAATGTATTAAAGACGTGTGAGCAAAGAAATAACTTTAAAATACAGTGAAAATAAATTTGTATAATGCAATTTTTTTTCAATTACACTAACAGACATTTCGATTATTATAATCCTAAAAAAAAAAAACAGTAATGATGTTATATTTTTGGTATTATGATACATTAAATTTTACTATAAAACTTTTATATGCAAAGTTCAAAATTTTGAATAAATAAATAAAATTTCTTTTTAATTAACATCAAAAATATTTATATATGTTTTTATTTTATTTTTAATAATAATAATTAGATGTCAAGAGTTGCATAAGTATCAGCCACCCAAGTTGATCTCAAAAAAATTAATAAAATAAAAAATAGAAACAATGAATTTTGTTATTTGATTGGAATCCTTATTTAAAAATTAAATTTAAAAGTACCGTTCAATTTATATAGTTCAGTCCATTTAGTTTTTTTTTCCTCTAAACATTTAAATATGTGTACATTTTAATACTTTGTTACTAATTTGTTATTAATTTGAAGTTACAGGTGTTTGGTAGCCCTTCCAAAAGGAGGTCAATGACAATACTGCCCAAAACTTGGACCAGTATTACTATACAAAGAAAAACACAATTTTCAATAAGACAAATTTCGATTAATTATTTATGTGAATTTTGGTGATATGCAATTGAAAATTTTGCAAGGGTCAACATAAGATTGATATGATGTACTACGAGGAAATGGACTTGTAACTAATTGTTAGGAGACCCTCATGAAGTATATTATCAAAGACTTTTTTGATATCAAGATTAAATTAATGACAAATGTGTTTGGTGACGTACCGGCAATCTAGCATACAGCTACCTCCCAATGTCGTGATTAATGGATTTATCAGGGCAACTGTCAGATCTCGAAGTTTCTACGCGTTTCTCGTCCTACGTAAACCAAAATACGTAAGACAAAATTAATGACATATTTCATACTTAGTACATTACCTAATGACAACTGTAATCATTATTTTATTATTATATGTAATTATATTAATTTTGAACAATATATTATACTTGATTTCTAAAGTCTATTTTGGTCGCAACAAAGTAGGCTTATTGTGTCTGTAATATATTACGTTAGTTAATGAACTTGAATTAGTCAAGTTTGCAATGTAAGTTTAGAGTTGTCGATATATTACCTCTGACGTTATTATTTTTGTTTAACTTTATTAACTGGAATTGTAGTGATGAGTCTTGGTAAATGTTTATGGCTAAGGAGATTCTTTTTATATCCTGCCATGGTCTAATGCAGCTGATATGACATGACAAAGAGTGGTAATCTATTGGAAGAACCCATTCATCAGTGATGTGTATATTACTCGAAGATAGCAACACTTTTTGTATAAACACGAATAATAATATTAATACCAGAAACTATTTCCAATAATTAGCTTATTGTTGTTTATACACTCATCTACAATGCATATTTTACCCATAAATAAATTCACAGTAACTACATATTATGTATAATTTTTATATATAGTTAGATAAATACTACATTATATTCCAGCTCCATTTAATACAAATTAAGAGGTAATATATTATCAAGTTCAAAATATTATTAAGAAACATTATTACAGATGCGTAACTATATAAAAAATGTAAAATTTATATAGTATATCTTTTAAAGAAATTTTAACTTCCCAAACTGAAAAAAAAAATCGGTTGAAAATGTCTATGCCAAGAATAAAAGATTTATTTTATGTTACATAAGTTGTATATAAAAAGTTTTTTTATATAAGATGTTTTTATATTTAAAAGTTAATTAAAATTTCACTTATATTTTGTATTATATAATTACTACTGGTATTTGTCTCTAAAAATTTGTTTTCACATAGATATTTAATAAAACTTTTACCTCTATCCAACATTTACTTGAAATATTGTTCTATTACGTTTTTTAGTAAAGGAGAGCGTTCATTGCGTTGAAATATATATATTCTTGATACACACACCCCTTTCTTGTTAAATTACATACCAAAAGAAAATTGCTATTAAAAAATGTTAAAACAAAACTACAAACTTTAAAATATTTCATCTATCTAAAAAATTAGAATGAAATCTTTATTGCTTATATTTTAAAATTACACTAAAAAAGTTCTCGTGTTGTTTAAAATTACCTTAAAAAATATATATTTATATTTGTAAGTTGTAATTCTTTAATTATTCTTATTTTTGATTGTCTTCATATACGTTCTTATCTGAAGACATTTTGTTTGAAATAAATTGGAAAAACTAAAAAGTATTTAGTACCGATGATACTACATAATTCTACAGGAAACATATTATCGTGATCTAATATGCCATCGTTTACATTTCTTCCTAATATTTTGACTTCTTTTTTAAAAGTGGAATCAATTATTGTCGTAAGCTCCGATTTTCATAGGTCCCTTTCATGTGGTGATGCGGACGTGCAGTCGGGGGGTGCGGACGCGGGTAGAATGCTCAGCCCTATTCTGACTATTCCAAATGTTTTAATTCAGTAGAGTAGAATTGTTGGCCGCTTTATACCATCATGGTTAGAAGAAAGTTGCGTAATGTGTTACTTACTAAAAGAAAAGGGGAGAAACCGAACGATTTTGGTGAACTCGATAAATACAGAGAGACAATTATTATTTGCATTTTCGAACCTAAATAATCAGCTAAGAAATGATGAAAGAAGTTTTTTACTATTTTTTATATCACCCTTAACATTCGGTGAAATTTTAGGAAGTGCTGTTGAATATCTAAGAAATAATCTAAAAAATATAAATTACGTACAACCCGAGGAACGTCTAGACATAAGAATGGATGACCTTTTCATAAGTCGATAAACGAATTTTCGTTTGAAAATATTTTATTTATTTACTCATTGAAAAGTAATAATTGTTAGTATAATGCCGAAGGCAAAATCAACTACAAAAGAAAGTAAAATCGTTAATTAAATAAAGAAATATATGACCTTTTATTTTGTATTAAATTAAATGCTTCAGACATTAATAACTTCTTCTTTTAAAGTATCGAGTATTTGCATTTTAAGCCTTTCCTACATCATTTTCTATCACTTTGTTTTTTCAGCAGTACGTGAAGGTACATTTCTTTCTGCCCTTGCACAAACCTAACTGTCTAGAAATGCAAAACTGTCTTCACAACCAATGTTTTGTGAGTCAGTTTTATCAGTATAATCAAAACTGGATTCTGTTTAATTTAAAACGGTGGATTTATTCAAAAAAATAACAAATCATGGTAAATGTATTGTTAAATATACTTTCCTGCTACTCCAGATTTGTTTTTGGTCCGCGGCATTTTTTACACGTTTCTATCAACTAATACCTGAAGTTGATAGAAATTCTTCTGTTGTTGGTAACTTATGTTGGTGGTTTTGGGTTGTGGAATCCCGTAAAATTCAGGTGTGGATTTTTTTTTAATCGTTATTTTTTTTATGAAAAAGTGTTACAAGGTTATGTGTTGGTTGCTCCTTGCAATATGCTTATGATTTTTTCGTACACCATTGGTAAAAAATATGCACTAATTGAAATAAATAAACAAAGGAAATTTGAATGCCATAACTGAAAGTGGAACAATTACCAGAACCTTTGGTGGGTCTTGGAGACAGGTTCCTCAATTATTTAGTACCGTAAGCCATCCGACTTATTTTTACTTAATGTTTATAGTTACATGTCAACAAATTGCATGAATATATCAAATTTATTGAGAAATTATGAGGAAAAAATACAGTGAAACAGCGGAAAAATAATTTATCCGTTATTTTGTGGCTAAGAATTACTACAAGGTTTTAAGTAATAAATGTGAAATATCAGAAACTTAATAATTGGAGAAGTTTTTATTTTTATCCGGTAAAAATTTCCCTGGGTGTAATTTTAGAAAAGACTAATTTTTTTATTATTATTTTTTTAAATGAATTTTTATTCACGGAACGTTATATTTTAATATAAAGATCATTTTTCAATTAACAAATAGACACGGTATGGTGGTTTCACTACTATAAAGAGTTGAAAAGATCCAGTAAAGCAAAAAGCAGCTTTATTTATTCACTTTTTTAAAACTTTACGATCTCATACATGTTCAATGAAGTATCCATGTTTTATTAGTCCCTTGAGAAATTACGTTGAATTGAGTGTGACGATAGACGAGCTATGAATTCAACAATTTTAAAATAATTTCAATAATTGTGTTATTATTAAAAAATATACAAAAATACAGTATAAATTAACTATAAAATATAAGAATAAAAAAACATTATATTTTACATTAAACAATAAAGTGCTTTAAATACGGTAGTATCTCACCACTGTTTTAAGGGATGTTATTTTAACTGGGCAACATTTCTTAAAAGGATGAGCTTCCCCATATTGACGTCAATATTTACTATAGGCAGATAATTATAATGTGTGTAACGTTTTATTATTTATTCTTCCTGATATTTTATGAATGTTGTAATGATTTGAAATAAATTAAAATTTAAATGGTTAAATGAAATGATACGGTTTTCCGAGTCGGTTTATTACCACTTATATATTTAGGTAATATCCCTTTTGGGTTCCATGTAACTGACATTTTTTTTACGTACCCTGCTCATCTCAGGTTATTTATCTTTGTATGAACCGATATATTTTAAAATTTATTATTAAAGATACTTTACTGATTTTCATTATACTATTTATGAAATAAATTAACAGGTAAAATACGATTCACCGATAGTTGTAAAATGTATTGAATATTAAAGTAGTTTCGGAATCGATGCCAATTATTTAGTTAAAAAATCTTTTGTAAAATAAAATTATGTTTTTATTTTTCCTTAAAACAAAATTTACTTGAATGTTTCATCTCAATAACAACAATGTTGTAATATATTCTCAAAGTAAGCTTAACAATCATAATTTCCCTATGTTACGTTAAGCTCATTGTAATAGAGATTTAGCAGAGATTTCATACAAACTATCAACTAGTTATTGGGGTTTCCATGGTCAAAGCTAGAGATAGAAATTGTATTAATAATATCCTAAAAGGTCCAATTACTACCAATAACAATAATGTTGTATCACACTAAATCTAATAATTTCTGTCCCTTCCACTAAGTTTACAATTAATTAATATATATGTAGTAATCATCAGATAAATATTTAACTTGTGGGAGGCTTGTTTTACTCCCTGGTCACTTCTAAATACTTTTTACAGTGTCTATATATTTTATAACTTTGCTAGATTTGGAAACGGCTTTGTAAATTATCTTTTTCTTCTGAAGTACTGAACAAGTTGTGTTTTACAATAATTATTTTATCCAGTACTTCGCACTTCAAAAGACTGTGCTCTGCAGTGTCAATGTACTCACTGCACAGTCTTCATTCCAAATTGTAGTGAGTTTAATCCGTGGAGTTCATGAGTTTTTTTTTGTCTATTTACAAAGCTCGAGACTTTTATCTGATTATGCCACTACAAAAGTACAGAGTTTGTGATTGACACAATGATTCTTTACTCTTTATACCACTCACCAACAGGTAAAAATCTGTGATGTTAATTGAAGGTCGATAAATGAAGTAAGAACCGTTAGTGTTTCCAATCTGACGTAATGATAATGATTGTACATTTGTATCGCTATCTTTCAGATTGTGTATGCTCCATCATCGTAAGCACTTATGCATGAAATACTGTAGCTATTTTTTTTATAAGATATTAATCTAATGTTAGTTAATTTGCCCTAATCTATTTTTGCCGCTCCATCATCTGTATTATTATTATTACTATAAAACCCTATGTAGTTGGAACGCTTAGCTTTATCCACGTCTACAATGATTTCCCTTTTATTGATATTTACGTCTTAACTTTTGAATTAAGAGACTTTTCTAGTTACGCTGCTTTGCTTCATCGTTGGTACAAAAACTTAGGATTCGTGGGGCCGGAAAATGCAGTATCCTTTAGTCCATCTTTTACACATCAACATGACTGAACGCTATTCTGTATGCAGCCAAATTTGCTTCTACTATGATGGAAGGGTTAAATGGCGCTAAACCAAACAGTATTTCAATTTGTATTGTAGAAATATGTAAAAGGTGATTATGCAGTAAAAGATTGGGCATTGCTAGTAACTGTTTTTGGTATCAACTTAGAAAACTCTGTTTTAACCTATCTATGTAGTGTATATAGGAGAACAATACCTTTAGCCACCTACACATGGTCGGGAAAAAAGTTCTCAGTGTTGCCACAAACTCGATTACTAACCATTAAAGACCGTGTAGTCTCAAGTTTACTTCACCACAAATGTCAGCTTAGAGATATAGAAAAAAGAATGTTTACAGAAGTGACAATAATTTCAACAGAGCTATGTATGCTAATGTAAACATCAATTGCCCTTATTGTTTAAATTTATTTGAAAAAAAAATCTGCCAAAAAGTAGAACGTTTTTAAGGTGAATCGCACTGTTAGTTCATAATCTCTTGTAAAATTTCTCTCTATTAAAAATAAAATTAGGAATGCACTTCAGCAATATAAATAAAAATGATGTAAAGGATCATCTGAATATTTTATCCATTGTTGTATTTATTGAAGACAGCATTTTATAATATTGGGAAAATCTTAATAATTTTTTACTAATAATTACGATCCACTACATTCAGTGTAATACATAAGTAGATTCTATTCATCGGTAGCAAAGTTAATGCTGTTATATATAAATCACCTCTCATTTAGCTGATGGTTATTTTCGTTAACAGATAGTGGCGTTTAATGTTTATCGATAAACATTTAAATAGGGGTTGGGGTCTATTCTGTCACTACCGTAAGTCCACTGATAACACATGAGTCTGATATAACTAACATATTCCAAAGTAGTTTCAATGTTTTAGAACTCTGAATAGCACTTAACGTAAATAAAATCACTTATATGCATTATGTTTAAACTAATGCTATGGTAAAAAAGGCATGAGCGTTCCAGTTATTTAACTGAAAAAATAACAGTTTCAAGAGATTGTGCGAAAATGGAGAAGCGATAAATAGAAAATTCCAATAAACATGAACAAAAAGATTCCCTAGAAGGTTAAGAAATCAACTCCACCCTGAAGTAATGCTGAGCAAACGATTGAGGGATAGTCTTAATTAAGTAAAAAGATGGGTTGTAGTTTTTGCTGGTATATTGCGTAGCGAATCTAACTATCGTTCCCTAATTTTTTTTATTTACTTTCGTGAAATTATAAAACAATAACCAAATAAATACATTTACATAATGGGTATGTATATACAAAAAGTTTGTGTATCACTCTTTTAATATTGTATACATGAACGAAATTGTCGCTTGAACTTACACAACAACCATCATTTTAGTCGAGGAATGTTGTTTTACTAAACTAATAAATGTTTTTTTACTTTTTTAATGCTCAACTGATTCCACACCAAAATTCAAGTACAGTTAAATTCCAAATTATGTGCAAACAACAGTTCCGAGTTTTCGGACTTGGAAACATTAAACTAATTTTGGGCATGGTCACCAAACTTAGTTTTAAACTTTAACTAAGGCCCAAGGAAAACTTCTGCAGTTGCAAATGGTAAATGAATCGGATATTATTGTGGGAGAACCTTTTTTTAAGTAAGCGGGATGCTTGGTTTACCCCTTCATACGTCAGCCTACGATACTAAAGTTTTTCATATATTAATATATTCACCATGGTTTAGTATCTTTCTTGAGAATTGAAAATTGATTTGTTTGAGTATTGTCCTATTCTAATCTATTAGACAAGTCAATATACAAAAGATAAATCCCATTGAAGGTTGCCTACATCGATTAACTTCAAATTTTAGGTTAACCTGTAACTGAATTCGTAACTGTAAAAATATATGTATAAATGTGTAGATGAAATTTATGATGTATTTAAATTTTTTGCAGCCACCACGTTCCTTCTCTATCAGTGTAATTCCTTTCATTACTGTTCATAACTATTCAGGTTGTTGTTAATACTTCTGTGACCAGGCTCCAACACTTCCACCTAGTTGAGTCTCAATAGTTCAACTAAGGTCTGGTACCATTCTTATAGTGGACGTGTGGAAAGATGTAACGACAAAAACTTCTGAGACAGTAACAGTCAGTTTGTTGACGGTGAACTCCAATACTTCCTGTATAAAAAAACATCCTATTAACTCCCATAAATGGATGGAGATTACTTCGAGAGCTGTTTCTCTAAGATCCTTCCAATACTCAGAGGTAACAGCTTAATCATGAAGACATATCATTCTCGAAAAGTGTAGAAAGTTCCGATTTATTCGTGGTTGAAAGAGAAAATAAAAATATGGTATCATTTTAAAGATATTGAGATGAAGAGTTATATGCTTATTAAAGCTCAGTTGCTAAAAATTGCACAAACTGACAAAGGAAAATAATATTCGTATGTAGTTCAAGAATTAGCCAAATCCAGTAATGAAACCGTGCACAGACTTCTTCCGTGTGATTGTGAACTTAACCCAATACAACTAATTTGGCCTCAAATAGAAAAAATAAATATTTATGCAGTACCACTTTTGAAACTTCTAACATTAAGTTGTTATGTACACAAGCAATAAACAAAATACAGAAAGAACAATGGGT
Organism: Aphrophora alni; assembly: GCA_963513935.1. Classification (NCBI taxonomy): domain Eukaryota; kingdom Metazoa; phylum Arthropoda; class Insecta; order Hemiptera; family Aphrophoridae; genus Aphrophora; species Aphrophora alni. The sequence goes on from OY740768.1 coordinate 94,590,156, forward strand.
GGAATGTATGAAGCATGTAATGGATGTAATTATATAAACATTTTTAGGGTTAGACAATATATTGGAACACACAACCGAACGGATGATAATAAAAATAATTTCTATGATTTTATACTCCTTTTAGTTGTTTAGTGGAAGTATATATGTTTTCATCGTTTCCACCTTAAACAGTTATAAGTGTAAATCATATTTGATTAAAATCGATTTTACAATTGCGGGGGAAATGGTTCATTTCAGTTTTTTGCCAATTTTCTGAACTGTAATTTTCCATTCATTCTACATTTCCAAACGTTCATTTGTCGTTACCAATTTAAGGTTAGCGAAAGATTTGGCCCGTATTTCTAATTCACTGGTAATATGCCGCTTATTGAATTTCACGGGGTATAAGGTACGACGCAAATTAGGTGGCCCTATACGTTTTATAACCAATTAAAAAAATAAGTCCCAGAACCGTATCTCTTGTAGTTTTCGAGGAAATGATTGTAAAAGTCCCAAAAATGTCGTTGAAAAAAACAATTAGCATTATTTAATTGTGAATTAATTGATGTTAATAAAGCTAATAAAAAAACACAAATACTATTTAAAAAGGAACTTTCCTTTAATAGTTTTTTTTGATTCTTAATGCCTTAAATAAATAAATAAATAGAAATAAAAATTATATGAATTCAACATAGTCTTGTTTTAGGTTTTAATCGTGAAATTACATTTTCATTTTTTTAATAACTTATAAATAATTATATTTTGAGCTATAGGAAAAAGATGCTATTTATTAACTGAGGAAAACCGTTTGTTTTAGAGATATTCGACGTTACACATTTTTAACGTCAGCGATTTTGAAAATGTAGACAATAAAGTCTTGGTTTTCTGGTATATTGGAATTTGTTCGAATGAAAAGTTTCGCTCAATATCTATTTACGTCCAAAGATGTAGTGTCTTTTTTATAATATGTTTCTATTAGAGACTACATCTTAACAATATTTGATCAAAATTGTTAGAGGTAATTTTGTGTTTGTCTTGTGAATGAAACCTCAAATTTTTAGTTATAGTGAATGCACAAAAAAGGTACACAAAAGAAACCCTCTGATCAAGTTTGATCGCAATCGGTCTACTCGTTGGTCTTCAAAGAACATCATAGACGGAATTTACTGACGGTCAGGTGACATGCATTATTCCAAAATATATTACCAAAAAATGAATATTCTGAGAAAACCGACATTAGAGTTTTTACCAAAACATTTAGCTTTCTCTATACTACGTATATTAAGAAAATAAACAAGATTATGGCCTTTAGGAGAGTATCTTCATTCAAACATTTTCTGTTCAGTTATTGGAAGAAAGTGTCTATTCAATCTTTGAGGAGCAAGAGGTATAAAGATTTATTTATAATGGTATTATTATAAATAAATAAAAGTAGCGGCAATTGGTATTTATATCATTGTCTTTGATATTAAAATACTTTACTTCAAAAGCATAGAATCACTCTTTATAATTTCTTTCTGTGTTTATATCCATACATATAATAAAGGCACAGATTGTAACATAGAATGATGAATAAGTTAAAAGTAGACTTCTGTGTTTTATTACATTCAATTCGTTGTTTTTATAAGAAACATAAAATGGCTACTGCTTAGCATAAAAAACCAAGAAATAGCTGCAAATAACTGGATATTTGAACAAAACTCTATGCTCATGTAGGAATAATAAAAGACAAATGTTTTATTCATGGCTTGGTTATTCCTTTGTGATAATAATTATATCCTAATTGTGATTTCAGTTATAATAAACATTATTAATATAAATAGAAATAACATTATTATGACAATATTAGTGTACCCATCGATGTTTATTAAACGTGAAATGGAGACGATCTGGTCTGGAAAAAACGGAATTTTTCTGGGCGGCCTTGGTGGTTGTGAAACCATAATCGATCCAACTATAGTCAATATTTTAATTCCTTGCAACCTACATACGGTTATATATAACTTACATATATCATTCCAGTAAATCATAAGGAACAAAACATTATAACTCTACTTATTTGATTGTTATGTAACCCTTCAAAGCTCAATTAACCAATTTAATTTTTGTTCAGGGAACAGTTTTCTCTTTGATATATTTTTTTTTTAAAACATCTCAAACGTAACTTAACATTTGCCGATGACATTGAGATGACTGATTTTTTGTAATTCGTTCATACTATACACTGTAACTACTCATGACATTGTTGTAAGCTTATTGTTATTGTTTTTGTGATAAGTTGGATAAAGAAACACGAATTGTAATGAGTAAAGACATGTATAATATGCAGAAAATTTAACTTCAGTATATAATAACTAACAAATTATTGAAATGAATCCAACTAACATTTTATACATTTTAAATAAAAACATAACTTATAACAAGCATAATGACATATGAAATACTAATGAGATTTATGTAATTGAGATTTTCCACTGACAATAGTTTGTAGTTGTGGACAAATTTCACTTGTACCAATTATTAAAAGAGATTTAAGATGCTCATCAGTTAATTTAGATCTGTAAACATTTTTTGTGTACTTCATTTTGGAGAAGGTCTTCTCACACAAATAAGTAGTACCAAAAACAGAAAACAGCCCACGAGCAAATTTATGCAAATTATCAAATTGTGTCAGTGGAAGACTCTTATAAAATTCCAACAAAGATGAGTTTTGATATTTGTTCTTAATTATATCACTGCACTGTAGATCAATCATTTCCATTTGAAGTTCCGGGGCTAAGGTTTCAATGTCAGTATCAAAAGGATTCTGAAAAATCTTAATTTGATTCGCAATGGCATCAAAGTCCGAGAAACGAGCAACAAAATTTATTTTCAAAGCACTCAAAGTTTCGATTGCAAAATCGATAGGAAACTCAGTCTCAGTGGTATGGCTGAATATTTCACATGTTTTAAAATGTGAAAAACATTTGCTTCGTAGTTGTGATTGAAACAGTATCAATTTCTTCCTGAATGATTTGATATTAGTGTATAAATCAGGAAGATGCTAGTTTTCTCCTTGCAATCTCAAATTCAGTTCGTTCACATGTTTTGTCAAATCAACATAGAATGCTAACTTCCACAGCCATGCGTTGTTTTGTAATTCAGTAAGAGGGCGATGCTTTTCATTCAAAAAAATTTCGATCACTGCTCGAAGTTCAAAAAAGCGCTTAAGGACTTTCCCACAACTAAGCCAACGTACGGCAGTATGATAAGGTAAGTCATTTTCTCCAATCTCTTCAATAAATTGTCGGAATTGTCGGTGATTCAGCCCAAAAGATCTGATAAAATTAACAGTTGATATGACTGGTTTCATAACTTCGGACATATCCAAACATTTTCCGCACAAAGACTGTTGAATGATACAATGTAAGACTAATGGTTTTGAACCACCGTCATATTCTACAGCCTTTGACACAAGAGCGACCACTCCTTTATCTTTCCCACTCATGTTTTTGCCTCCATCAGTTGTTATACATTTCAAGTTTTTCCATCGAAGGTTCTTTTGATTAATGGCCATTTCAACTCCTTTAAAAATATCTGTACCAGTAGTTGTGCCATGAATACTATACATATCAAGAAGTTCTGCATGCACTTCATAGCTTTTATCTACTCCTCGAATATAAATCAACACCTGAGCAGTATCTGACACATCCGTTGACTCATCCAAGGCCAAAGAAAACCACTCAACATGTCTATTTTTGTCGAACAGTTGAGAGGATATATTTTCAGCGATGTTTTCTACCCTTCGAACCATAGTGTTTGCTGACATACTGAATGTTTTTAATAAATTTACCTTTTCAGGGCACATTTCTTCGGTTACTGCAATTATGCATTCTTTGATCATTTCTCCATCGGTGAATGGTTTTCCACGTTTTGCAATTTCAAGAGCCACACGAAAGCTGGCACGAGTTGCAGCCTCTTGTTCAGTTTTCAGTTTTGTAAATGAAGATTGCTGCGATTTCAATCCGCGCTTCATAGCTTCGAATTTTTCTGTCCGCAAACTTCCTGTATATTTTGAGTAATTTTGAAAATGTTTTCTTTTATAATGACGTTTAACGTTATATTCCTTGAGAACGGCTATGCTTTCATTGCAAATCAAACATAGCGCCTTGTTACTGGACTAAATTACGAAATACTGAATGTTCCACTGATCTTTGAATTTTCTGCATTCACTATCAATTTTTTGCTTCTTTTCCATACTACTAAATCACACACAAAAACAACAATTCAAATCAAATACTGTTACAAAGATGTCTTAAACTTAAACACGCACAAACACGTTTTAAGGAGGTACGCACTATTTTATTTCACAACAGTGTCATAGGAACTGACTTATGGTTGCGCCACTAGCCTTCTTATATATTCCAATTACTGCCATCTAGAAGTGAGTGGAAGACACCAGAACTTTCTCGAACCAACGAGATTATTCTGTACGTGCTATTAGCGCCATCTGTTAGCGATAGAAGGTACTACCTATTTCCGCTTGTGTCCACCAGATGTCGTGTCACGTTACTCCTCATGGCTCGTACTCTACGTATAATCTAGAAATTACAGATAATGACAGGAAAATTAATAATATGCAGTGTTGCCGTTTTGCGAAATTTAGTCCGATTTGCAGCCTTTTTTAAACGTTGCGTACTTTTTTGAACTTTTTTTTTTCATCAGTGGACTATTTCACTTTTTACCACCGGCAACAATGATAATATGGTTTTGGCCCTCGGAACTTACTGGAGTAATCAGTATGGCCCTAAGGCTGGAAAGTTTGGAGACCCCTGCTATACAGTATCGCTTGCGTTTTGTTCGTAGTCTGGCCAATCGTTGTTAAATTTAACAATGAAATAACTATTCCTAATGGCCAGGATTATAAAACGGGCATTAATAATACACTTATTTATATAGTTCGGAGTGGTTGCAAAAATCTTTAGTTCTAAATGTCACAAAGATGGATTGATGCGTTTAGACGGTACTCGGTAAGAAACACACACACACACACACACACACACCCCGGCCACACACACACACACACAAACACACACACACACACACACACACACACACACACACACACACACACACACACACACACACACACACACACAAACACACACACACACACACACACACACACGCTGCAACGGTTTAATTGAACCGTCCGCAAGGAACAATTTTGGAAAACGACCTAAATCCAAAATTTCAATTAAATCTAATAAAAACTGTAGAAATATCAAAAACATTTAAAACATACGTAAAGTTAAAGGCATAGCAAGGCTGGACCAAGCCAAGGTCACGCGCTTGAACAGGAAATATGCAACTTTCAAGTTTGAACAGGAATAATCTCATATAATCCAATGTTGTAAATTCAAAAATTCGAAAACTAAAAATAAAATAATACCATCGTGTAGAGCTAGGAAAACCTAGTAATAAATAATCAGACAATAAACTCGTCAGGTTAATAATAAAAAAGTTATAGCCAAAATAAAACGTCATAAAACACAAAAATCTCTTAAAATAAATAAAATCAAAAGTCTAATAATAACAATACATAACCATAACATCAACTAATAATAAATAAGACTCGAAATCAAAATTAAATAAAAGACCATAAAGTAATAAAACCATAAATAACCAAACATGCAGGAAGTACCGTAATTTGGGGACCCAAGAAGCGAGAAAGAAGAGGAAAGCAGTTTTGGGACTTTCAGCATCAGAGGAACAACATACAAAAAGAAGAATTCAAAATTTTCCAAAAATGAAAAAACTAAATTCGAAAAAACTACCTAATCTTCAAATCCCCATAAAAGAAGAAATATACGTCGTATCGCTGTAAATGAAGATGGAAAATCATCAGGAAGAGAAGGGCTTCAAAATGAAATCACCCAGAAGAAAATCGAGCAAAGCGAACGGAAGATATGAAGAAAAGAAGAATTCGTCAGTCAAAACTTAAGTTTTTCAAGACTCAACGTGTGTCCAAGGTCGCGCGCACGAGAGGCTCTCGCCGCATGGAAGGGGTAGCGTACCAACCCTAGGCAAAATTCACCATAAACAATTAAACTAAAACAACTAATAATAATAGAAATAGTTAATCCAAAATAGAAAAAATAGCCAAATAATGTAAGGATAAGCCAAGAAGAGTTCATAAGTAGTTGAAATAAATATAGAAACTTAAATAAATCGCGAAATGAAATAGGAACAAAAATCATGAAAGTTGGCTATACTGTATAGCTCAAACTTCGACGAGTTAACTTTCTACAAGTTAATTCATCAGTCTCGTACCAGCTCCAGGAAGGATCACCCACTTTTACTTAAGACTGAAGAGGAAATCGTCGTGAAAATATATTGTCAGCGTTCAGTACTTCGCCGGGTTAGTAACGATACCAACAAACAGTATCGGCCTTGCAGGAGACAGCGCTACATCCTACAACAGCTTATTAGAAGAGATCTTCACTACGGACTCCGGTAAATATCCTACAAGAAATTGTCGTCATCAGCAGATTCAACGAGGACAGGACTTCGGGAGATTCTAGAACAGAAGACAACTCTAGGAACAATCCTCAGGATCCACAACCATTCTCAAAATCAGGACGAGCGGACTTGTGCAATTCACAAAAACAAGGTACTGCATAAATCAAGCTTTTTTAATAAATAAATTTTATTCTTTAATAAACTTGAGTATAGTCCAAAATCCTTAAAATTAACAAAGTTAAATAACAACGTTTTAAAGTCAAAGTAGAGTCAGAATTAAAGTCAATTTTAAATTCAATAAAGTAAAGAGAAACCAAATAAGATAAATTCGATAAAATAAGGTAAATTCAAATAATAAATAAATCAAGCAACAGAGTGGAAACATACAAATAAAAGGGTTAATAAATAAATGTGTCAGATTAAGAATATTTTGTTAGATTTAGTTAATATTAGAATTATTTAGAATAGAGAATTTTCAATTTGTTTGAGAGAGAAACGTTTAATATAAATTGAAGGAAAAGGCGACATAATCTGTTGTAAGCGATTTTAAATAAATCCATTGTTTATTGAAATAAAAATTAAATTGTGTCAATTTCAATAAATTTGTTAAATTTCACTGTCTGATATTCTGATTGAAACTACCTTATTCAAATAAACTCTTAAAGTCAGAAAGAAGAAGAAGTAAGTGCTCACCAGTAAAAAGTTAAATTCAAAAAAGAGCAAATTTTGGTTTAATGAATTAATTAGCTCCAAAGGGCACCCCCTTTGAGAAAGAGTCTGAAGTTTAAAGAAAGGTAAGATAGTTTAAGAAGTGAATTTATTAAATATATAAAAAATTTCATGTGTTAACATAAGTTTGATAAAATTAAATTAATCTTGTGTAACATAAGAATTAAGAGCCTTATCAGGGACTTTAAAAGGTAGGCAAAATTGGGAGAACCATTTTCTACCTCGTCGAAATATATAAGAAATAAGTTGTGTAGAGTCCCCGATAGGGTCTTGCAAGCGTCCGCCGTCTGTCGTCGTAAAAGAATCCCAAAATCTCTACCTATGCGGGGGGGTGCGTTGCAACACACACACGACACATACACACACACACACACGCACGTCAGATATAGAGCCAGACTATATGTCATTGGTCCGTTTAACAGGATCTCGCTTGTATATTCAGTCAATAACCTTCATTAACCCGTTAACAATCCTCGTAACGAAACATTTTTATTAATTTTTCGATACAATAATTTTCTTAGTGTAAAATATATGATATTTTAATTAATATTATTTAACATGCGTCAAGAAGTCGTACTTTAGGAGTCTCATTTACCACCATCAAGTGACAAACACAATTACACAAACTGAGTTCTAATATTCAATGCACAAGAACAAATAAACATAATATAGTTAGTAGGACTACCATTGACGTACTTAATTTGAAGTGTACTATAATAACAATTATAATTATTATTTATGTTTAATTGTTTTTGTATATTAACAAATATATGTTATAATGAAATAAAGTTGTGGAGCGGTATAGCTGTTTCGAAATCAATAAGAGTGTTTGCAGCAGCGGTATTAGCTTTAGCTTGATACCACATCATTAGTATTGTTTGTAAGATTATGATTGGGTCTATGGGGATCTAATAATGGAATTACTACTATTTGTGTTTTACGAGTAGACTATGGAAACCTCGATAACTAGGTGACCGAACAAATGTTCGTTTAATTCGACCATCATCACTTTGTCTGTACTTGTAAAATTGTTAAGCTTTAAGGCTAAACTCGCTTAGAAATACTAATACAGTTTTGTAATATGGTTATATACAAATAGATCAACAATATGTGTACATTTTTTATTTTATTTTATTTTATTTTTTTTATTTTATTTATTATTAATTTTTTTTAAATAGCAGCCAATCAAAACATTTCATGGTTCTAAGACTGGAACGTGAGTGATTCGACTAAGAATGCAAAGCACTTTTGTAAGTAATAAATATTATAATGTTGTAATAAAAAGTGTCAAACAACTTTATTTGGAAATTTGAATAAAAAAAAAAAATAGTAAAAATTTTCCACAACCTGATTAATTTTACTGAAAATAACAATCTTTCATCTACTTGTTTGAAAATTTTCAGTTCAAATATTTTAAAGATTTATAACAAAAGTATGGAATGACGTTTTATGTGTTTACAGTAAATTACTCTTCAGTTGTATAGGGCAACTTTACATGCAATATTCACAACACTTTGTAAACAGGTAACTTATGGCAAGAAATATAATTATTTGGAATAAAGATGAAAACAACGGTTGGTTTTTGTACTCTTCCATAACTGATTAATGATTACTGGTTTGGTATTATTAAGCAGTTAAAAGATGTTTCACAGTGTACTGCCAATTCCAACTAATTCCATATAAACTATTTTTATGAGGAAAATCAGTTTATAAACATTTAACAATGAGCATACATAAATTAGCATCTATAACTACTCTAAATATACTAATAAATCTGAATTTGATCTTTTAATAGGGAGGTTCCAACAATAATAATCATCAAAAACTATTCCGAGGTATTAAATATTAGAAATATATTCTATTTTAATAAAATGTAAACAAATATATATCACATTAGAATAGGACATTGGGTACATCTATACACAAAAGTTTTTAATCGTTGACAATTAGTATTTTAAGTTTAAACAAAATAAATATTTGGTTTTATCACTTAGGAACAATGAGATTTGACCAAATTATACAATATTTCTAAATCAGCTTGTTTCTCTAAACTAGTTATTTTTAAACTAATTCCAGAATAAGATTTACCTACATTTTTGTTTGAAAGGTACAAATTATATATATATATATATATATATATATATATATATATATATATATATGACAAAAAATATGGTAATCATTACGTAGCTGTACCAACAGATTTAAAAGATACGTAGTAAGGCCAGCGTTAAACAAGGATAAATTGACTAATTATTTTACTCCACTCCTCAAAAAGGCATTACTTAATTGCTTCAGTTAATGTTGAAAGTAACCTAATCATTCCTTTAAATATTCTACGTTTACATTTTGTATGATTACAAAAGTCTATTGATTATTAATAGGAAGTGTTTCATGGTTAGGAAATCTAGGAGATGTCTAGCCGACCAATGGTTTCGCCTGCTAAGGCATTGACGAGGCTGTATTACAGACTGAAGAAAAAAGACAAAAAACAGAAAACCTTAAAAACAGAAAACCTTTTTACTTCAGTCTGTAATACAGCCTCGTCAATGCCTTAGCCGGCGAAACCATTGGTCGGCTAGACTAATAAAAAGTGGATAGTACAAAATAAAAAATTGTGTTTTATTATCTTTAAACATGGAATTCCACCAAGAACCATCGGTCTCAACAGTAATGAAAAAAAAAAAAAAAAAAAAAAAAAATCTAGGAGATTAATAAAACATACAATGTAGTTTATTTATGTAGTTTTGAAACACATTATTTATTATTTCTATAAAAAAAAGAACTGTTATATAAAGAAAATAACAACAATGAAATGATCAGTAGAATAACGATCATTTTCATTTTTTAAATATTCGAAGTTATGTTTCAATTTTTTGAGAAGGAAATAAACGAAATACAGTTTACATCTACAACTGAGATAATAATTTTTGTATAATCAATTTTGTTTTGGCATAATCAATTTAAGTTTTTCTTTCAATCAATGCACTTTAATAATATATCTATTCATAATACCTTAATATATATATATATATATATATATATATATATATATATATATATATATATATATATATTATTATTATTATTATTATTATTACACTTTGCGCATATCCTTTAACTCATATTGGCAAACAACTAGTTTTATTTGATCGGATACTTTGTTAAATAATGTTATCAATTATTTATTATTTATAAACCTTTAATATTTGCATTATTGAATTAAGGTTGTAAGAAACACTCAATGAGTTCAGTGATGGAATAAGTGTTAAACAAGAGGTGAGAGTCATTCAAACGAAGGGAGAAGAGTTAAATATTATTGAGCTTAATTGGGAATTAAAATAAAAAAAGAATTGTGAATGCTAATTAAATATCTATATTCGTATGTTCAGGTAAATAGGAAAGTAAGCAGTATTTCTCATAAAACCCAAAAAGTTTTAAACTAAATGATTTAAAATTACAACTTATTGCAAATTACATAAAACATGTAATTACCATAAAACAGCAATATAACTCACTAAATAATATAAACCATAACTTTCCAAAAAAAACCTGAAAACTCAACTGCATATTGTTAGTGTTTTATAAGATTTCATTTTCGTTAATTTTGCTTATGATTTTAAAAATTTTCATCTATAACAATTTTTCTACTTTACTACTATTCCATATTTTTACATTCTTTTTTTTATTACTATTATCATGATTATTTTAAGCTTAGTATTTATTGTTTAGGATTCATATTCCATGCATTTTAAATTGATTTATTTTTCTTTATGTTTCACCTCTAATCTCATTATCTTTATAATTGTTTTTGATTTCATATATCTAGAGGATTTCCTTCTTCTAATGTTTCCATGTTTCATTATTTCTCTATTATGTTGAATTTTATCATTTGTTTCAATGTTTCATTAGGTTTGTGGCCAGTTCTGTTCATGAGTTCATTTCATTTTTGAGTAACTTTTGAAATCTCTTATTGTTTTTATATATGTTTTTAAATAAAGCATTAAATAAATTCGAACTCTAATTCGTTGTATATATTGTGATGACATTCTACTAGATATCGTGGGTACTATGCCTCATTCCTGCTATCTTTATGAAGCATTCACTTGTCTCTTGTAGTTCAGTGCTTCAAACATTTATGTACATGTATCAACTGAAGATGATAAGATAGTGAACAAAACCTAGTCTTTTCAATTTTGTGTGTATTTTTAAAATTAAGATATTTACTTTTGCGAATAAAGTTTCTACAAAAGTTGCTGATTTCAGGTTAATAAAATATTACTCTGTTATCTATACATTTATTAGAATTTTTGTTTTGTTGTTATGTTGACTTATTTTCCTATTATTGAATCTGAAATTATTAAGCTGATAAGACTTAGAAATATTTATATAATCAAAACAAATTTCGTAGCTTAATAATAAATAATGTTTAAATATTGAAACGTTCCATGAAGTAACATATAAATATCTCATTACTGGAACAATTTATTTATTTTTTTAAATAAATAATAAAACATTATATAATATATAAGTAATATGTTCAGAGTTTCGAGTGGACGAAGTAATGGGCAAAATCTAATTTATTATAATTTCACTTATATTTTTACGTATCTACCCAATTTGTACACATAAGCATACATATTTACGTATTATCTTCACTTTTTGTTATAACATTTTATGGTTTACACTCAGTTATTGAAACAAAATAATTAGTTTTTTAAACTTGAAATGTAATCTTATCGTCATACTGAATGTAATGTAGTTTCTCAAAGAAAAAGAAAACACAATAATTTTCATAGTGAAGTAATAATCAAATTTATACGAATTTAACTATACTGACACATTCCGTATACGAATACAAGGTATCTCATAAATTCAATATATCACAAAAAAACAGATTAAAAAAGTAAAAAGTATCTTATATCAATAGACCGTGTCAAAACTCTGGTAATAAAAACGGACGTTTGAAAAATTAAAATTCAACATGTCTTCCATTTTTTTAGTTTACTTTAAGGTCTTCTTTCAGAATTTTTAAACTTCTAATCTACTTTAAAACGCTTTAACTGACAAATGTCATCGTTAACAAATCAAAATAGAATAACTTAATACAATTTTAAATTTTATTACAAATATTTATCATTTTCTTTTAGGGACAATATGAATTCCATGTTCACAGCTGAGAAATATTTAAACCCTATTTGAAATATACCTTATAATAGAATAACAGAATTGTTCAATACCGACTGTTTTAAAATTAATTGAAAAGTTCCACATAGATGAAATCATGACCTTAGTTTTGTATCTTTTAAACATAAAGCATGTTAATTTTTGTGTGTAAACAATTTGGTTTATAGAAATTGATTAGGAAATAATAGTGCTTAAACTTAAGGACTAAAAGCTTTTATTCAAATAAATATTATATTATGTCATTATTTTACGTAAAATGGCGTTACACTTTATTTTGATAAAATAAATTATGTTTCTCTTAAGTTAAGTATGAGTAATCCAGAACCAGGACTCAATATAATCTTGGATGATAACATAAAAAATGAGATGGATTCAATAAAATGTTTAGTCTTTGTCATTCATAATAACTTTTAAATAATATGTGTAATAAACATGTATAAAACTAATTTCTGAGATTTTAAAATTAAAAAGTCTCAAGAGTTATTGTATGGTTTTCACGTTTATAACAGCTTATTACTGGTTTGATCATCAGCACCAGAACCTTGGAATCGTAGTAGGAGTGACTCACGCGATCAGCAAGGAATAGCTGGTTTTTATGGAATAATTTAATAATAAATAAGTACGTCTTGTTAATGAAATAAGTAACATAGATCAGAGGAGAAGAGTAATTCGGAATTTAAGTATTTAACTATTTTAACTCTGCAATAATATTATATACATAAATAAAATGCCAGTCCGTTCTGAACAAGTAATTACACAATTAATTATATTCCCCTTTCAAAAACGTTTCTGCAAGAACAACAGAAGTTGACCAAATATAGAAAGCTATCGTCTCAAGCTGGTGTATAATAAACATAAAATTTCAAATTGATTTAAAATCAGTTTATAAAACTACAGTAACCGGGTTGAAATTTGTGCACCTTGGCGAAAACAAGTTTCACTTACAGCAAACTAATACGCCACTCTATACCACAGATCCTCGAAAAGTGCGTGTGCGCTGCTTTAGTTTTCCGACGATCGTGTGTAATTTTCCTGATCTTGGCCTCTTATTCTCATTGTATCTATATCGATGCCGAAACTCAAGCTCCATTGGTCCAGATAACATTGAATTTATTTATTTATACCATTTTTCAAATTTAATATTTCTTATTTTCACTAAATTTATTTTAATTTTGTTTTATTAGACTAGCTTAAGTTTAGTATTTTATACTTTTATGACTCTTCTCTCCGGCCGTGTCATTTGCAAAAGATAAGTTATCATGAATTCTATTATTACTATATCAGTATAATCTAATATCACAATTATTTATAATACAATATAGCACTTAGACACTTATATTATCACCTGAAAATATACATAGGCTATTATGCAATAAAAGATATCAGGTTCAGTTTTATTTAACTTTAAATTAATAAATATGTATTTTTTTCAAGACAATTTTATATTTTCATCCTTAGAAAATATTCTTACGTATTTTTGTATTCATTTTCTTAGTTTTATGTACTTAACTTTTAATTCATTATATCTCTTAAACTATATTCTATATTTTAATACAATTTTTCTCATTAATGGATGTTTATCTGTTTAAAACTTTTTTTTTTTTTTGGATTTACGTTTTGAAATTATTCTCCATTACTTTTTTTTTCAACAAAAAGTAATCCAGAATGTAAAGGATATTTGTAATTACTATAAATATATATTTAGTATCTATTTATTATAAAGTTATCTTTATTTTGTTGTCTTCAGAAATGTAAATTTACTTGAAATTTAGTTTTTCTTGACATGACTTTAGCCTAAATAACTTTTCTTTGTCAACTAATATTAATTATATTTTTACTCTAGAGTCCATTGTTTTTCCTGACAAATTGGTTACTGAAATCTAGGTTCTGTAAGTTTGCAAACCCTTTTTATGTTGACCATTACTTTCAACGTTAACTATTATATGAAGTAGCTATATATGTCGTTTGTAGTATGATCATATGAGCAGTATTCTGCAACTCAAATGAGGATATCGATTCTAATATAATTTGGTATGTGGACACTTACCAATAATCGGGACTTTTTTTTCAATTACTTCGATTACCAAATATCAGGCGGCACTAGTCACAAGAAAAAACACATAATTCTAATTTCCTCAATATCTGGTGTAACGATTATGAACGGATTTGGCTAAAATGTAACCCCTAATGGCTCAAACAAAACGTATTCGTCTCCATCTCTAAAAATATAACAGTTCTCCAGTTATCTGGAAAAATCAAAATATTGGGTAGGATGTTGTTATAAATGAAGATTATTTCAAACTACCGATTTCGTTCAAATTTTAGTTATACATGAAAGTTAGTGACCGAATGTATTGAGCAAAACTGGAAAATATATAAAAATGCTGTTATGGAATAAATTCTAAAAAATGAAAAAATACCTTGACCGTCGTCATTTAAACTTAATTTAATCATTTAATATTTATATATATTGTAATAATGTATAAAGACCAAGACGGTTGATTTATTTTTTAACTAATAAATGCTCAACAGATAATTTTGGCGTCGAATGTTTGGTTTATTTTTCGATTGTGAATCGACGTGTGGGAATGTTTGTGTTCAATTTCTGTACTGTTTATTTTAGATGTTATAATTTAGTATATTTCTTTCTTGGTACTTGTTAAAAGAAAATTATTTAAGTAATTTTGTAGAAATTTTCGTCATTTAATATTATAAAGTTTACTGCACATTTGAATGTAGTCTACACGTGAAAACATAATACCCTAGTACTCTAAAAAAAAAAAAAACTAAATAATTTTTTTTTAAAAAACAACTAAAAATCCACATTGTCCCCAAAAACTCACACTAATTACTCCCCAGTGTTATTATAGAGACCTAATAAAACAAGCTGACTCAAGACCAACAGGCGCCTAATTTAAACTATTAACTAGTTATAACTAATCATAACCGTACCAACAAGGACGTGGGAATATGATAAATCAAAGAACGAACAGTCCTCTCCTCTCTTCCACTGCTCTAATTCATTATTGTTTCGATACGACTTGTCATTTATCAAGATTTATTTTGTCCTTGTTTTTGTTACACCTAATTATTAAAACACGCATTACTATAATTTAAATGACCTAACGTGTTAGGCTTCAATACAATGAGCATAAAGTACGAGTAAGTAATGAGCATAATATATGAGAAAATATAGCTAATGCCCTAAATATCATACCTACCCTGAAATGAAATTAAACACTGATGCATAAGGAATATAAAAAACAGATAAATAATACAGATATAGAAACATAGAGAAAGATAAAAAATAAATGATAAGTTAAATTATGACGTATCAAACTCAAAATGGTGTGAAAGCAAGAAGCCCGACTAATGGAGTTTCCGCTTTGAGTCATACTATTTATCATCACTCCCTGGATCTGACGTATTGACGATGAAAGACTGTTTCTGACTAGGAAACGTAAGACGGTAATTTATTTAATAAATGTTTCTGTACATCAGTGTTTCAATGAGTAGTAGACAACTGAATAATTTATTATCTTCAATAAATGGTTTGCAAAGCTAATGAAGCTCCTTTCTACTGCAGGAGGTGACACGTAAATGTTGACCAAGACTTGACAGTTAATAACACCACACTTACTGTACACTTGAACTACAAACATTTGGACAATGAAATGTTATGTGATTTTTTTTGCGTCTTTCATTTTGATCGTGATTTTCTATTTATTAAGATCACAGGAATAGTAAATACATGTACCTATGAATGTGTATATAAAACCTTATATATTGTCGGTCTAATATGAAGAACTAAAGTTAACTCTCTTAACTGGTGGGGCTTCGGTGAGTTAAATTATTGAAAAGCATTAATAATTTAACCAAATGTTTACATTTTATTATCATTCATATCAAGTTTTAGAGAACATAATAGGAAGAAAAATATTACAATTTTTATATAATCAGTATATAACAATTACAAATATAACGTTTTATTTTATATACATGAAAACATAAAAAAATAATAATTGGCAGAAATTAAGAAAATTATTTTAGTTACAACACGAAATAAATCACTCAATGTTCCTCAGACATGCTTTATTTGTAACGAGATTACATTACTATTATTTACGTCATCATCTTCAGTTTTTATATGTACACAAACCCTTAGAAGACTCTTAATTACCTTTCTATGTTTTATATGATGAACTTACGTACTTATGGAAACCTCTTAAACGTTGTACCATTCGAAGGGGAAAAATTTAACAAGAAACGAAGGAGCGTATTGGAACCAAAGGAATGGTCATGTCAAGTGAAGAAATTTAGTTATTTAGTTCTCTCAGTGACCTTGGCCTCTTTTAAATCTAGCAGTATCTGAGTCAACCATTTACAGAAAAACAAATTAACACATAACATTAGTTTCCTTTTTTTAAATAAAGAAAGAACAATTTGTAATGAAACAATTGATTATTTATGCATACTTATATATATATATATATATATATATATATATATATATATCCATACACGTGTAAAGTTGATACGCCTTTAAAACAATATAATTAATTACATAACTTTAAACAAATCCCCCCCATATGTTTTAAATTACAAAATATTTTGGTGAACAAAGATAATAGTAACAATTTGTTAATAGTACTTAAGTTACAAAAATGATTCTAAGATTAAATTATTAGAAAATTTAAAAAAAAAATTAATTAATTATATATATAGTATCAGAGTTGGCCAACTATAAAAAAAAAAAAAAAGGTTTATTATACAAAAAAAATATGTTAGAAAATCTTACTAGTAATTCACGTCAATACTTAAATAAATAAATTTAGAAAATCAACCCCTTAGGGGTCGTGAGGTCTGAAATTGCTAGCTTGTACCTTCCAAGAAAAATTTATTTTAGTTTTGCATTAAAAAATAAAATTGTTATTATTGTTAAAAAAAACTTAAAGCATTATCTAAACAAATATCACAACATGTCCTCAATTAATGAAAATACATAAATTCAAGTTCTTTGGTTATTTTTAGTTTTCACTTTTACATTTTAAACGAAGCTGAAATGTCCTTCAGATGAAATGTCTGGACTTGAGTTTGAACTTGAAGTTATAGCTTGTAATTCCAGCTTGAACCAGCATAAGCTGAGAAATATACAGGTTGTAATTAGTAAACGAACAGAGACCATTTACATGTTTAAACATTTCTGTTCTAGGTTTATATGTAATATATTTCTCTGTAACTAAGCTCTGAAACTGCTATTTCTTTGAAAATAAAATGTTGTATTATTTTAAATAAGTCAATTGATGATTTCACTTTATAATAACTAGAAATAAAATGAATTGCTATTCGTTTTTAAAAAAGACTGTTTGAATATATACTCTTATAATTTACTGACAAGCTAAAGTTTAGTTATAATTAAAAACCGATTTTAAAGTTTTACATTTATAAAGACAGTACATATTTTAACATAGTTAACTAAGTAAAATAAAACAGTAACTTTCTTTTACCTGGTTCAAGAGTTGTCAAAAGATGTTTAAAGACGAGGCATGATGAATGAAGACGAATTCATGATTTTTGATTTTTCTTTATAAATTTAGAAAGAAGAAAAAAACTGCCCACATCTTAGTGAAGCTTCTGTATTAAACTATTCTTACTTTAAAAAAAATAACAAAGATAGATCAACATGATGAGAGTTAAAGTAAAAGATAAATTTTAGAAAACTTTTCGAGAGAATGCCATCAGTGCAAAACTCAGTTCCGAACTATCTGTTATCTCCCCAGGCACCGTTAGAAAGACTACGGCAAAGAATCACCTGACGCTGTTTTCGGACTTGAACGTTAGGGTACAGCACTTCCCGGCAGTAAGTTCTATTTAATTCAAGAAAAAAAATATACGTATGCCGCTACAACGTCTACAATAAATGTGTGTTTTATTAATAATCCTGTGTTTTATTTAGTTTGGATATTAAGTGCATATGGAGAAAAGAAATAGTTATAAGCATTATGGGTGTCTTTCATTGCTATTGTGATTTACCAATCACAGAGATTACAGAATTAGTAAATGTATGTTCCCGTGGTAGTACTTTAACACAGAAAGTGGGAGTATCTTATATGGAAAATGAACGTTTACTCTAAACACGGGTGGGTTTCGTTGGTTCAACCAATCCAACTACCGACTACTGTTTTATATTTTACTCAAATTCATTCCTTCATATACATGCACTGTAAGTTTTTCAAGTTTTTGAGAAAGTAATATGTAACCTTTAAATGTAAATAATAATAAATTAAAAATAAGGTTTTAATATATAAAAATTAAAACACAGAAAAGTTGTAATTGTGGTAACTTCAGTCATGAAACGAAATAAAACGTGCACTATATATATGTAACAAAACTACGGTCGAAAAAACAAAACAAAAATTAACCTTGATATTTTTTTAATAAAAGGTCGATTTACGATGAGGATATGAATTAAGTGTAATAACTAAGGAATAAATATGAAAATTATAATTTGTATATTTATTAGAGCGTTAGTTTGCTTTGCCTGGTCCATAAAATATCTCTAAGAATATTTGATTGATTTAAAGTGTTTAATGGAGGCAATTAAGAATCGCTTTGGTTTTGGTTATTTTGTGATGTAATAGTGTATCTTAATATTCTTTTACTTGCGATTTGACACAATGTTTTGTGTCATTATACAAGATATCCAACCAAAATGTTAACTAAATCAGTACTCTCTAATTTGAGAAATACCACTTTATAGCAGCTCCATAGACTATTTTCATTTTCTTTTAACGGTATATCTCGAATATAGAAGAATAGCGAGATGACGACAACATGCTTTATTTTTGTTTTTAACAGATATATTTGGGCGACATTTGATTAAAACTTTAGATTTCATTTTAACAAATGGTAATTATGATGTTTGTCGTTTATCATTTAACTCCAAACTTTAAGTTTTCAACCAAATTGAAATACACGTCGATTTTTAAAAAATATGAACATAAAAACTTTTAAGACGACAAAGACTGCAAAGACAACAAGCAAACACAAATAATAAACCCGTATAACTAATGTAGTCCTTACAAATTGTGAGAAAGTTAAATCACTTAACACTAAGTTTGATAAAAAAACACATTACAAAACTTTGCGTAATGTGAAAGTAGAATTATTTTTTCATTTGATGATTCAAACGTTTTTATTGTAATGTTTTCAGTTTTTCTAAACAATTTCATAATTTAGTTGAAGTGGTGTCATAATCACGTGATTCAATGTTTTACTTTGATAAACTCTTTCAACCTGTTGCGTGTGTTCATATAAACTTCACTACACTTAGTAAAAGAGTTAGACATAAATTAATTCCTTTTGAAAATTTTAAATATTGGAGCCACAAAAAATCAAATAAACCGTATCTAATGTTGCACTACCTCTTTCATACAACCATTAATAAAATAATATGAAACCATATATATATATATATATATATATATATATATATATATATATATATTAAAACTAAAAATCTACGATAAATATTGCACTAACTTTTTCAAATTTCACATATATTTCACATATTGTAAATTTCACAAATTTCACATATATTTGCAAATTTCACTTTTTGCAAATTTTAAACTAAAATCAATGCAAAAATATCGCTCAAACTTTCTCTCATACCCATATATTATTTTTCTTAAATTGTACCGGACACACTGCCATTTTGATCTACTTAATAAAAAAGAATTTTAGTAATTTATGCAATTTTTTGTGTGTAGTTTTAGGGGTCGCTACCACCCTTGTAAATTATGAGCTATTCAAATAATTAAGGGCGGAATAAAAAATTACATGTTTTTATAAGAACATATATTTTTGTTGAACACTTATGTTACATTTAAAACATATATACTGTAATATATATTTGAACAAAATATCTAGCTCACATGGAATTATAGATTTTATATTGCAATTACCTTAAGATATTAATGTTGATTTTTTAGAGTGTGGATATTTGCCTTGAAACTACTTGACCAACAACAATAAAAACTAGTTTTTTTTTTCGTCTTTTGTATGAAGCATGTTATATTCCTCCATGAGTGCTACTCCCCGTTCAGCTATATCATTATTGACTCTGATTGAACTTTCTATTGTCTTACATTTATTCTAGGATTCATTTTCATTCCAATTAGTGGTTTCTGTTTGTAAAAAATCGGACGGAAAATCTAAGATCTTGAAAAACCTCAGAGTGTGGCTTGTAACAAAATCTTGGAGATCCTTTTGAAAGATGACATCGGGATCGACTTGGGCACGTTTCAAGGGCTCACCATTTTCTTCATTCTTCAAAGCATCCAACATTTTTGTTTTAGTTTCATCAGATACATTATTATCAAAAAACGCAAATACAACAAGCTCTTCTAACAAGTACCATAAATGTCCTAAGAACTTCTTTATAGCATATAAAGATATGTCTTTATATATAACTTCATATTCTTTCAAATTTTTCAGGATCAGTCAATTTGATAGATGTATCAAATTTCCCATCTATGGTGTATTAAACACACCCCAAATGACAGGTTTTCAATGCAATACATTTTATATAGTTTTCAAGATTTAAAATATTGTATTTAAATTTTATATTCGTTTAGATATTAGACTTCATACTATGAACATTTAATATATATATTATAACCTTTATTATTTATTTTTAATTAATTACTTTGATTAAAACACAACTACGTTATCATATTTAAATTATTTATTCTTTAAAATACAATTTGCACCTAAAGTTGGGTGCCAATATATAACAGTTGAATTAATTAAATCTTCAAATTAATTGATGCACATATGAGTATTCAAATTTATTCATCTTATCACTAAATCTCATCCATTCAACTTAAACTAGACATAAACATTTATAACACAATGAAATACTTAATTCTAGAACATAGCAATTTTATTATTATTATTAGGTGCATCAAAATCGTATCATTAATTGTAATTTTAATTTAGTCTTTATATTTTAATTCTCAATTGTTTTATTGATTTGTTGGGCGCCAGGTATAATTTACCAATTATATAATGAAGTTACTTTGATTGCTCTTTGAAAATTTAAGTTTAAATGGCTCTCGGCCTAGCTCAGATTTTATTTAAAGTGGGGCGTGGTTTCTTTGGTAACCTGAAGTAAAGAACTACAATAACTAATCAGATAACTTATCGTGGTTCAGTAGCATGGAATGATGTCTTCTTGGAGTTTTACAGGTGAGATGATCCCTCGAACTTATGGCAGATATCACAAGAAACTTAATCCAATTTATAGGCACTTTGACGATCTCGAAGCTTGAACTACCTCACTCTGTTGCTTGAATTCTTGGTCAATTAATCAAAACTCTTCTTTAACTTTACGATGATTTTAATATAATTCGATGACTTAAAAACTTTTCTTCAACTTTACGACGATTTGGCGAACTTCGCCCTGTTCCTAGTTCCTCTCCCTTGCGACGCTCGTTCTTCACTGCTTTTTCTGATTTTTGAATTCTTACGCAGAGTTTTCCCGTTTTACCCCTTCTTCGCTTATTTCTGGATGACGCTTCTTTTTGGTTGGTTGGATTTGATTTTTCAAACTCTAACCGTCTTTCAAAGTTCGTTAAATCTTGTTTCTTAGCTGAGTTCAACGTACCTCTGCCTAGTTTTTTTGTCTCTTTTTCTTTTGTTAACTTGGGCGTACACAAACTTTCTAATTTCCCATGTTGTCACATTACATAACTCAACTCTTCCTATTTAATTTGTCACGCTGCCCTCGCCCTTTCAATAATTTTGTAGTTTCGAAGTATTGTTTCCTTAGAAATCCTTTAACAAAATTTATTATGTGTTGGAGTGACGTTTATGTTTGACATTTATTTCTAACTGACAAGGTTTAAACATTTTGAATTGGACAAAGCTTTTACTTAGGGCTTCTCAACGTTACATAAGTCCCAAGAAATTTTATGTTAATTGCATAATTAATGATAAAATTTGCTTTTGATACACCTTTACACTAAACTTATTTTAATAATACACATATACATATCGTAACATGGACTATGACCTACTCTTACTCTCATTTAAAAACCCATTAGAATTACTGTCCCTTTAAATGACTTTATGACCTACTCTTACTCTCATTTAAAAACCCATTAGAATTACTGTCCCTTTAAATGACTTTATGACCTAAACTGCGGTCAACCTTTTTTCTTAACAATGGCATTGTCTAGAATCCCACGTCAACAAACCCTTCTTGTAAACCCCAATTAACATTGTTCCCTTGACCCTCTTCAACTGTAGGACATGTGTTTGTTTACATTTTATTTTACAGTTAAATTCATTTATTTTTGTTTACTTAACTCTCTAATTAATTATGAAACCTTTTTAATAATCTACAATTAAATATACCTCGGATGTGAGTTTTATTATTTTTTATACTAGCTAACTTATAAGTAGTTTTTCCTATCTTAGAGATTACGGTGTATGGTCCTTCATATAGTTCACAGAACTTGTGATATCGTTTTTCAATTGTGCTTGACGGAATACAAGCTCTTACTAGTACTAAATCATTTATCTGATATTCGGTTGGTGGATGCAGTTCATTGAACTTCTTAGCGAATTTTTCCCTTTTATTTTTAATTCGTAAGTATATTTCTCCGTGGTCAATGTCGTTTGTTTCTGTGTTGCCTGGATTAATTAAATATTTTTTCCAAATTCGTGTCGGACGTGTATTAAATTGTACTTCTAATGGTGTTGACTCAATTGTATCATGGTATGATTCGTTCATGAAACTTTCCACAGTTTCAAGTAGCCTTCCCCATTCTTGGTGATTGTCAGGTAACAGGATCCTGAAAAGTTGACCTAGATTTCGCATTACTCTCTCCGCCAAGTTGCTTTGTGGATTTCGTATTGCAACGGTTCTTTGTCTAATTCCCAGTTCTTGTAACCCTTCTGTCCATTTTTTGGATGTAAATTGTGTACCATTATCCGAAAGTATGTATTTTGGTAATTGGACTTCTTTAATGTATTTCCTGATTTGATTTAATGTTGTTACGGTTGTTGTGTTTTTTACCTTATACAATTTTGTGTATTTAGAAAATGCGTCAATCACTACTAAGATGTACCTTGACCCGTAGACTGACCGAGGCAATGGTCCGTAATAGTCTACACACACTAGTTCACCCTTACCTTTTGGTATAATAGGCGTAAGTTCTGCGTTTCTACCTTTGTTGTCATGTTTACATTTTTGACATCGTAAACATTTAATTATTATATCCCTGACCTTTTTAGCGACTTTGTCTCCCGTGAAATCTTCCTTAAAATTATGGTAACATTTGCTTATTCCTATATGTCCGCAAATTTCATGAATTTCCTTAATTAATACTTCAATGAATTTTTCTGGAATCATTAATTTCCACATTCCTCTTTCCTTGCGAAATAATTTTTTTTCAAACAATTTATAACATTCTAAAATTTTTGGATCATTTTCTTCTAATTTACCTACTATATTCCTAAATTTTGTATCCTTCTTCTGTAAAACTTCTATATTTTGTAACTGTTCGCCCACTTCTGGATTAAACTTCTGTAACACTAATTGGATTTGTACAAGTCGGTCCTCCCCATTTTCTTGTGAACATTCTCCATCCTCTGGGAATCTGCTCAATGTATCTGCAACAATATTTTCTTTTCCCTTGCAGTGTCGAATTTGGATGTTATACTCCTGAATTAATAAGATCCACCTCGTCATTCTAGCGTTAAGTAGTTTGCATTGGTTAATGAAAGTGATCGCCTTATTGTCAGTTATAACGGTTATTTTTCTCCCTAATAAATAATTCCTAAATTTCCTTAATCCTAATACTACACTATACAATTCTTTTTCGGCAGTGCTATAAAATCTCTCAGCCCCTTTAAATGTTCTGCTTGTAAATCCTACTACAGCAATGTTATTCTGGTCATCGAGTTGGTACAGTTGTGCTCCTGACGCAATATCGGACGCATCTGTCTGTAAGTAAAACATCTTTTCCATATTTGGGTGCTTTAACGTTACAGCCTCAATAAATTCCTCCTTTACAGCTAAAAAACTCTGGTTAATACTATTTGTCCATTTAAATTTTGTTCCTTTCTTCAGTAGTCCTTGTAATGGAGCTGTTGTTTGTGCGTAATTTTTTGAAAACCGGTGGTAGAAATTTGTTAATCCTAAAAAGCTTTTTAATTGTTTTGGTGTCTTAGGACGCGGAAAATTTTGAATTGCCATCATTTTTTGCTCTTGCGGTTTGATACCATCTGTGGTGATAACAAAACCTAGATAATCTATTTCTTTCCTGCAGAACATAGATTTCTCAAAATTTACTGTTAAGTTGGCGTCTTGAAATACCTTTAATATTTTTTCTAATTGGTCCACATGATCTTCCCAGTTTTGCGAAATACATAAACAGTCGTCCACATACATAATTAAATTCCTTTTAACTTCTTCCGTCAGAATTGAGTCCAAACCTCGCGTTAAACTTGCTAAGCTTGTGCTCAACCCAAACGGAACGGTTTTATACCTGTAGCACAATCCTTTGTACAGAAATGCCGTGAAATCCTTGCAATCTTCGTGCAACGGGATTTGCCAAAAACTGCTAGTTAGGTCTAAACTACTCATCCAACTGATCTTCTTACCGATTGTCAATAACTCTTGGATTGGTCGAATCCCTTCGTAATCCGGTATGGTTCTCGCATTTATAGTCCTGGCGTCTAAACAGATCCTTACGCTCCCATCTTTCTTACATACAGGTACTATAGGATTAATGTATGCGCTGTTTGCTCTCTCGATGATCCCATAACTTAGCATTCTCTGAATCTCTGCATCAACGGCTTCTCTAAACTTAGTTGCTACTGGCCAACTCCTCTGACAGTATGGTGTTCTATCAGTTACTTGAAATTTATGGTAATAAGTTGAAATTAATCCTGGTTTTTTGCTGAAAACTGTTTTATATTTATTAAATATGCTGTATAACCGCTGCCTATTCTCAAGTGGTACATGTTCCAAATTGCTTATTTTGTTTATATCAAATTCATATTTATCCTCTTCAATTTGTAGGCAATTATTCAAACTTTCAATATTAACTTCTGACGAATCCTCGAATTTAATTTCCTTTCTACCAACTCCATAGTTTAATTTATTTCCTATTTCTAACTTATTATTAATAAAATTGACGATTGCATGATTTCTTGATAAAAACTCTAACCCAAGTATACAATCTCGAATTAGTTCTGGTACTATTATAAAATGCACGGCGATTAATTCTGTTCCTAACTTAACTTTAATGAAAATTTGTTTTTTAACACTTTTGGAACGCAGACCTAATGCTCCAATAACTTTTACTCCTGCTACCGGTAATTCTTCAAAAACTCCTAAATTTAATTTATTTGTGTTGTAGAAAGATTCAGATATCGAATTTACCTCACAACCTGTATCGATTAACGCTCTGACCTGTACACACTCATTAAAAACTAACTTAATTTCTGGACATTTATTAATGTCATTAATTATATCGCTTGTGTCGTGATTGTCCTCTAAATAATCTTTTAAATCGGTGAATAAGGTATTTATGGTTGCCTTGTTCTTATCCGCTAGGTCTACATTCCATTCCAACTTTCACTTTTGCCCTCTTCCGTCCCTGTCTGCAGGTTGTTGACCTTCCCAACGGTTCCCTGGTCCATTTTTTATGTCGGCACGCACATCTGGTTTTCTGTAAACATCCCTATTCTGACGTAACGGTAAATGTCTACTGTTGTACCCATTCATTTGTCCCCAAGGCCTGTTTACAACTTCTCCCTCTCTCTCGTCGCGTGGATAGGATGCCTTATAATTACCATTTTTTTCTTCGTAACTATTAATGTGTCGTACATCTGCCTGTCGGAATTCCATCAATAGTTTTACAAATTCCTGCTTTGTTTTCACACCCCTGGTGATAACAGCAATTAGTGTAGTTGGGTGAAAGTGCTTAGCGATTTTTTGGACTAACTGGGCTTCTAAAATCGGCGGTTCTAACTCTGAACATTCCAACATCATGTTCTCCACATATGTGATAGCTTCATCCCCAATTTTTCCTTTAAACTTTCCGAATTCCAACCTGTCTCGGATGTTTGCTTGTATCATTTCGTTAAAATATTTATCCATAAATATTTTTTCAAAATCTTCGAAGTTTTTAACTTCCCTACGGTGTAGAAACCACCATACACATGCTTCATCTTTTAAATATCTATCTAACCAATACATGTTCCCTTGATGTGTGTAACTAACGCTAACTTCTTTTATGATCCTTAAAAATTGCATTGGGAATCTTTCTTTTCCTGTAAAACTAATATCCCTTATCTCTGGTTCCCTTATTATGATACCATCCCTTGTTTTTAAATTACTTAATCTTTCATCTACTTCTGTCACTTTATTTTTCATTTCGTCCGTTTGTTTCTGATATTGGTTAATTTTTTGTGAATTTTCTTGGCATTGTGATTCGATTTCTAGAATTTTATTATTAGATCTAGCTTGACTTTCCTTTACCTTATCAATCTGAGCGTCTACGTTAATTTGATTTTCAGTTAAATTTTTGTTTACGGTGATTTCGATTTCTTTAATGCTCTCTTGCACATCCTTTTCTACTTCCACGACTTTACTTGCAATTTCTTTTAAATTTTCTCTTAAATCTTCGCACTTATTACCTAATTTATCGGTGAAATTTTCTTCAATTTTATTTAATTTATCATTCATTTCCGTCCTAATTGTCTCGGCTGTGGTATCCGATCTTAATTTAATTTCTTCGAGCTTGTTCTCGAATCTCTCCGCAAATTCATTAAATTTTCGGTCCATTGTCTCCGCATTTTGACTAACCTTGCCACTAAGTTCTTCTAATTTTTTATTATTTTCCTCGAGCTTTTTATTTTGTTCTGCGAATTTTTTATCGAGCCTTGCTTTTAGAATTTCCGCATTTTTATTAATTTCTTCGAAATTCTTTTTATTAAGGGCTTCCGCATTTTTACTACTTTCTTCAAATTTTTTATCGATGCTTGTTTTTAGGATTTCCGCATTTTTATTACTTTCATCAAATTTTTTATTAAGGATTTCGATTAATTCGTTTAATCCTACCGTTGGGGTCCCATACACCTTTAAATTTTCACTCTCCCCTGAATTATTACCCTCATTAGTATTACTTTCACTATTATTAATCCCTATAGCTCTATCCATTTCTGATTCTATCCCCATTTGATTATTAATCTCCTCATCAAACCCCATTGTTATTTGGTTATTTGCCATCTTTTTATAATTTTTTATCCTATTACTACGTCTTAACATTAAATTAATTATATCTAATAGTCTTTCTGTCTCTTATCTTATAATGCTACCTTCAGGTTACACCACGTGAACTAAATTTTAATTTTAATTAAACCACGAGTTGGACGCCAATTATAACCTTTATTATTTATTTTTAATTAATTACTTTGATTAAAACACAACTACGTTATCATATTTAAATTATTTATTCTTTAAAATACAATTTGCACCTAAAGTTGGGTGCCAATATATAACAGTTGAATTAATTAAATCTTCAAATTAATTGATGCACATATGAGTATTCAAATTTATTCATCTTATCACTAAATCTCATCCATTCAACTTAAACTAGACATAAACATTTATAACACAATGAAATACTTAATTCTAGAACATAGCAATTTTATTATTATTATTAGGTGCATCAAAATCGTATCATTAATTGTAATTTTAATTTAGTCTTTATATTTTAATTCTCAATTGTTTTATTGATTTGTTGGGCGCCAGGTATAATTTACCAATTATATAATGAAGTTACTTTGATTGCTCTTTGAAAATTTAAGTTTAAATGGCTCTCGGCCTAGCTCAGATTTTATTTAAAGTGGGGCGTGGTTTCTTTGGTAACCTGAAGTAAAGAACTACAATAACTAATCAGATAACTTATCGTGGTTCAGTAGCATGGAATGATGTCTTCTTGGAGTTTTACAGGTGAGATGATCCCTCGAACTTATGGCAGATATCACAAGAAACTTAATCCAATTTATAGGCACTTTGACGATCTCGAAGCTTGAACTACCTCACTCTGTTGCTTGAATTCTTGGTCAATTAATCAAAACTCTTCTTTAACTTTACGATGATTTTAATATAATTCGATGACTTAAAAACTTTTCTTCAACTTTACGACGATTTGGCGAACTTCGCCCTGTTCCTAGTTCCTCTCCCTTGCGACGCTCGTTCTTCACTGCTTTTTCTGATTTTTGAATTCTTACGCAGAGTTTTCCCGTTTTACCCCTTCTTCGCTTATTTCTGGATGACGCTTCTTTTTGGTTGGTTGGATTTGATTTTTCAAACTCTAACCGTCTTTCAAAGTTCGTTAAATCTTGTTTCTTAGCTGAGTTCAACGTACCTCTGCCTAGTTTTTTTGTCTCTTTTTCTTTTGTTAACTTGGGCGTACACAAACTTTCTAATTTCCCATGTTGTCACATTACATAACTCAACTCTTCCTATTTAATTTGTCACGCTGCCCTCGCCCTTTCAATAATTTTGTAGTTTCGAAGTATTGTTTCCTTAGAAATCCTTTAACAAAATTTATTATGTGTTGGAGTGACGTTTATGTTTGACATTTATTTCTAACTGACAAGGTTTAAACATTTTGAATTGGACAAAGCTTTTACTTAGGGCTTCTCAACGTTACAATATATATATATATATATATATATATTATACACTATGAAATATTTATTTACACTATGAAATCCATTAGAATTGAAAACATACAAATATTACAAGTTGAATACGGTTCATGTATACTTTATAAACTTTGAATTTTATATCAAAATTTATTTTTACTTCGAACGTTACCATCATTTTCTTATATTCTATTTTAGACTGTTATTACAATCAGATTCTGGTTTAAGAAATCCATATTACACAATTGCAGAACACACGGCTTATGAATATTTTGTCCACAGGTATACTATTCTTTCAAATGCTTGACATATATTGATGGGAGTATTCTAGTCCCTTCTACAGTCTGTACTGTATCACTAATAGTTTAAGTATTTCCGTTGCTTTAATGAATTTACGAGTTAGGTTTATACATATAACCATCAAATAACATTTATAATAGTTGGATATAAAATTTTATAAATCTTCATATAATTGATGTCAACTTAAAATTTTACAACTTTGTAGGTTAAATTTTTTGTCGAAAATCCGTTGCATATGAATGGTTTTATGCAAGGAGTATTTTAATGTAGCCTATGGATACATTTCTAATAACACATTTTATCCATGCAGTTGAAATACTTCAATTATATCCATTTTGAGGTAAGCAGATTTAAAACAGTAAGATTAGGGTTTTCATCTGTACATTTGATGTTACAGATAAAATGTCGTTTATTACCTCAGCTACAAAACATATTAGTCTACGGTAAGACAATTGTCTTAGTATACTAAACCATTTTCGCCTCTTTTAAAACATAAGTCAAAAGTAATATTGGGAGACAATATAAACTTTGGGAGACTAGACTGCGATAATGTTTTCATCTAAGATGATGTAGATATTATAGGTAAAAACACGTTTACTAGTTTTCCTAATTAAACAAAGAACAAAATAACCAGAAATAAGTCGAAGATAAAACTTTCACACTATTCTCCTTTGAATATATAATAACAAAAAAAAAAAAAACATTAGAAGTCATATAAAATTATTAAAACAACAATAATAAAAGAAATAAACATTTCCAAAACATTGTACTAACTCTCTCATTAACTCCAATTACAAAAAATAAAATAATTCTCCTCCCCATTTCCCTAAAATTGTTTCTTACGTCATAGCTTGAGATAAAAAAAAACCACTTTATTACATAATTTTATTCTATACATTTCTTATGAAATATAACTAGGTTTAGAAGTGTCATCCTATATCAAATATGTTATTATTTACATACATTTTCAAAGATTATCAATGATTAAATGGTGCTCCCCGTTTCTAGTGCCATAAACTCGTCATACTGATGGAAATGGGTTTTTAGAAAATCGTAATATTATAACAGTAATGAATTTTGAACTATCAAAGTAAATGGGCCAAAATATGTCCACAATCGGTCCCGCAATTATGACAGACGATACCTAATTCTTAAAAAAAAACTGTAAGGGTGATTAGGCTAGGGGACTTCAAATGTACAGATAAACATCAACATTACAATGTGGACCCATCACATTCCATACTCTATACTAAATATGCGTCATAATGAGACATGTTTTTCTTACAGATGCAAAATTTATCTTTATGTAATTACGGGCTATGTAATTTAAACATAATTATAAATTTTCTTTTCCACAAATACGGGATACTTATAAAGCCATTTCATCTCTGTTTAATAACGTTAGTAAAGTTTTTAATTTCTTAAGAAGCTACAGCATCAGGTTTGTTAATATTAAATGTAATATCTTTATGATTTAAAAACATTGAAGAAAACTTTGGCTAAAATTCGTATTCAATAGTTCTTGAAACTACAATAATATAAACTAACTGATATTATATATTGTGATGGCACTGGATTGGAAATGGCTACATTTCTTCACGGTTAATATTTGCCCGACTCATTAGCCTAGTCCCTCGTCAAACAGTTTTATGTACATTTTTTAAATGAGGATGATGACTGAAATTACGTCTTGTTGTAACCATTCTCTCTGTAGAAATTCCAGAGTTTACTCAACTACTTATCATGATTATTTTTAGTACAGAATTTCATTGCTAAAACATCGTTATTTTTCCATTTTAATATTCTATTTTGTCAGGGATAGTAAAAATAGAACATTAATTGAAATATAGTAGGTTGTTTTGCTATGTTTTGTTATGTGTTTGTTCATACAAACACATAATAGAAAAGTTGTCTGAGCATAGAAAAAGGCATAATATTGCTATATATAAGTGGAAAATAAATAACAACTAGTTAGTTGGTAATAGTTAAACTTGCTATTTGTTATAACCAGAATGGTTGGACAAATTTTACTGCCATAACAATAAAAAACACTTAAATTTATTTATATTTATTTTTTTATTTATATTTAATTATTTTAAATTGTTCTAAAGTAAGTAACTGTATTATGTAAGCATTTGAAACTGAAGTAATGAATATTTCGCATTTTTAAATTTTTATTATTTTTTATATATTATTAATTTATCATGTATACTCTAGTAGAATGTTATGTGACTGGTACACATTCAATATTAGGGGGGGGGTTTAAATCACACTTTGAAGTCCTGTGAACTCAAAAATGTGGTAATTTGTCCGTCTAAAATTTTGTCTGTACCGTATGTTACATTACGGTCAAGCGAATCGACCAATTTCGAACAATTCTCAGAATGAAACAAGGAAAGTTGAATATCATGGTAAATTATAGTGGTTTCAGGTTTTTGTAAGTGGTAATTCTTACAACAATATTTGAGTGTATAGGCCTATAACGTTAATTTGTGGTTACTCCTTACAATATATGTCATCTGTAGCCGGGAAATATGAGCACATAATTATTGTCACTAATTTATTTCATACAAGTAGTCTACTTTCATAAATAAATGGGTTCATGATTAGCAAGAGGTTTGTTAGTTAGATTAGTTGTTCTTTATTATGTAATATTCGGTTAAAAATATTGTTTTTAATTACTCTATAATTCCAATTTTAATTGTAACTCAGCCAATATTTTACCACATCTTCAAAATAGTTGTCTAAATTTAAAATCTAGAAACACATGTTAACAATTTTATCAGAACATTTACATTATATTTGAAAGTTTACCAGATAAAAAATAGTATTATTATCAGACATATTTTATTCAAGAATATAATAAGGTGTGTTTGTGTGTGTATGGAGGTAGAAATGGAATGTATATCACTTCCTACCGTATTACTAAGGTCTAGAGGGAAATCTAAAAATACCAAGCACACAGAATAGCAGCAACATCCCTCACAATCTGAGAGAATAAAATTGTAAAATTTGCTGGATGAAGCTTATCCTTACTTACCTTCTCGTAGATTTTAACGATGATTTACCACAATATAGTTGACACGATCAACAACGAAAATGAAAATATTAGTTGTCATGTGGACTTCACTTCTTCACTTTCGCTTCCTGTCCGAGAAGATTACCAACAGTGACCCTTAGCAAAACTACACAAATCATGTCCAACAATATAGCCTAATTACTCATAATATACGCTCCAAAAAATTGCCTAAATCAGCAGTCTCACCAGTTCGTACCACTGTTCGTACCAGCAGAACGAACGATCGATAGGTGAATTCAGTATAAAGGGGCAAGTTATTTCATCTTTACTATCCGTCGAGTTTAGGAAGTAAACTTTCAACATTAAGGAATAAACTTGTTTTAGCTTTTGAGAATTTAAACAGATTAATCTAAATGCCCTTTGTTTGGAAATGACGTGGGGTTTACCTTTATTGAGAGTAAGCGCTTCTAGATATTAGACATGTGGTAGTTTCGTGTATATAATTGTGTATATTGTTGTACTCAAAGTCTGTACAACAAATCTTCGTATGAATATCAAAGTAAAACTCATATCGTTGACTGAGAAGATATTACTTCATTTCTTGAGAAACGGAACTGGAATATTAAATGTGAAGGGATGGGTTAGGAAGATAAATATTGCAATTAAAAATAAAATATGGTTGTGACCCCACAAGAGGCTTGTGAATCTACATCTGAAATATTTCAGCACTACACAATTTAAAAAAGGCGTTTGTTAAACACGTTATTGTAAATAATTCCGGTTCGATGTGTAGTGCTAAAAAGTGTTTAACAATGTTCTTCATCTTTTGAAATTATATAGAAGAGCTAAATCAAAAGTAATTAAATATTTACTATTTGATTTGAACATAATTTATAAGTAAATATGTGTAGATAAGAAATGTTATGTTTTCATAATTGTAGAGTTGAAATAAATGAAATGTCAGATGCAGGTCAGTTCTACAAGTTAAAACTTAATTAGTAAAATAAATCCTTCCTAACGGATAATACTATTACTGCTGTAACATTACTGCTGGATAGAATATTTAATGGTTCTCATAAATACAAAAATTAATAATAGAGTTGCCTATGCTGAACCTTTTACAAATTATGAATTGTTCTGGACACTTCTTTTCAAATGGCTGTATTGCTTACATTTCGTAACAAGATCAATGACAATAAAAACACTGTTGACGATAGGTTACTCAATGAGTTTTTTAATCATGCTCCGCATTTACTGTTGCATATAATCTTGGATATATATGTAATAAAATTGTTGAAAAGAAGTTCTGTCCCAAAAAGTTTTTGACGTTCCTATTCGTATTTACTTTTTATAAAGGGGTGATTTGAGTAACAATTACAAATACAAAGGAATATCATTTAATAATGTGACTGGGAAAATATTAGTTTGTGGATAATACACAATTTCAAGCTGGGTTTTG
Organism: Aphrophora alni; assembly: GCA_963513935.1. NCBI lineage: Eukaryota > Metazoa > Arthropoda > Insecta > Hemiptera > Aphrophoridae > Aphrophora > Aphrophora alni. The sequence continues at coordinate 94,624,064 of OY740768.1, forward strand.
TCGTAAGTTTAATATACAATATGTTTAATTTGATGACCATACGAAAGCTTAAATTAAGTATGGGACCTATTGAAGGGTTTGATTATTTGTAAATATATCTGCTGACTTTAATACAGTGGACTTTTATGCAATGTTGTATAATATTACGGAGTATGGTATGTTAATAAAAATTATTAGTATTCTAAGAAATTGGTATACAGACACATGCAATTGCGAAACGCTTGTCTAAAAAAGCAAGGCAGTACTCTAAGTCAGTAACTATTTGCATTCTGTATAAATAATATGGACATATAATTGGAAGTTGGAATGAATATTGTAGGTACCATTATAAAACTTTTAGCATTCGCTAATTATTTTATTGTTTTCCTGGCATCGGATTAGCTCATATTGCAAAATATGATTCTAAGAATATTGCGTAAGATAAAATTTTATTGTAATAAGTTATATAAACCAAAGATATTAATACTTAAAAATAGTGCTAAAACATCAAAATACGAATATCACGTACAAATGTTTGAACATTATGCTACTAACGGAACTGTCTCTAGAGGAATAATTTAAAAAAAATTTTTGAAACATTTTCTTTGAATTAAATGTACAATATAATTGTAAAAAATAATGTTAAGTTTTTAAAGGAAATTGCGGTTTTCGCATTCTATACTGATCAAAAATGAGCTACAGCGCTCAGCTATGCGTTTAAAAAATGTACTATGCATTGAAAGAGAAATTACTTTTTTCTATAAATATAATGTTAAAATTTCTTGGTAATGGTCCTATTTACTCTTTGTTTCTAGACACTGAGATATTATACGAATTTTGTTAATAAAGGTATATTAAATATTTTGTGTGAAACTGGTGTATTGAAATAGCTTCAGTTTCTTCTAATGATATTGTTAAGAAGGCGTACTTGTATAAACATTTGTTTGACATTCTAATAAGAGTATGTTTCTACATTATTTGATTGAGGTAGTTATATACATAATTAAAACTGTAATTAAATTTACTTGTAAGTTATTATTGCGGAATAGTAGAAGTTGTCTAATATGCAGCAAAAATTACTGCATTTTCATGTAGCCTATTTAAAGTGATTAAAAATTTATGAAATTACTTGGTTTTTAAAGACATGAAGTCGTTATTAAATCTGAATTATTTATATTTTGCTATTTCTAATTAATTTACATAAGCTACGTTAATTAAAATATGACTTACGATTTTTCTTTGCTGTGTGTCCTTATACTTAAGGAATTTATAAAGAGATATTTCAGAAAGGATGGAAAATGTTGAGGATAAAATGGAACAATTAAATTCAAATCAATTGGTCAAAATCCCTTAATTTTGTAGCAAAGCCTGGACATAGATATTTAGTTTGACTAAAGAGAATAGTTTTTATCTTTTTAATTCATAAAAGCTATGTTTTCTTTAAATTTTATGTCTTATTGAGAGATATTCTTTAATTTTGTGTGTGGTATTAATTTTCATTATGTATTAAAATATAATGGAATTTTCAAATCATATTATTTTACAATTTAAGTCAAGTAAAAACTAATCTTTATTTAGTAATTTGAAGAATATATATTGTTTATTGTTATTTTGGAACATAGTAAATAAAATAATATTTTATATTATATATTTATTTAATTATTATTTTGAAAGTAATCTGACTTGAGATGGTTACGTCTCTGACGGTCTTTGGATCAAGAGCATTGTCTAACGCTTGAAAATGTAGAAAATATTTTGTAAACTACATTCAATAAATACCATATTTTAATTATTATTATTATTATTAAGGATGCATCTAAATATCTGTGATAACTTACTGTCATATAGTAATAATTAGAAACGAAATTCGCAATTAATTTTATTATCACTATTGTTCGAATTTCAGGGATCACCGCCAAAGATAAGCGAGGCGATGCGTGGGCATAGGGAGCAGACGCAATCCAGTCTACACAGTCGTCAGTGAGTGCTTCGATGGACCAGTTGTTAGTTCTCGTGATTTCTTATTCTGTGACTAATTAACCTAAATGACTGCCTAAACCGCGAATTGCAGGGTCTGATCGACCCTCGGGGACTACGCAGTCATTCGTGGGTCAACCCCGTAAATAAAGAAAGAATTATTATGGCCTAAGTGGTTAAACATAATTCTCCTATCACGCAATGGCCCTAAGCATAAGTTTGTAACCATATGCTAATCAATTATATTAATTATTAAGTTAGTTTAGTAAAGTAATTATAACTCATTATAAGCTGGCTGTGAACATAGTGATTACTTGGGTTGAGATTAAGCGTAATTAACGTCGGAATATACTTAAAGGGTAAGTCCTAGCACGTTTTCCAAAACTCCCATTCCGTCACTTAAGCGGTTCAAACGTCTTGTCCTAACGAATAACCAGGGCTGACATTTCCCGCACTATTATTAATGATATATTACTCAATCTAATCTATGAAATAGACAAACAGTATTAAACAACGCTAGAATGGCAGGCCTACCGTCGTAACTAACTAATATTATCCATCGGCGATCTTGCTATCTTGTACTGTACTGAGAGTTGAGACGATTCAACCTCTCTGGCATATTATATAATCAATTGTTGTCTGCCCATCAATTTACTTTTCGTACCAATTCCTCGAGTTTTGTTAATACGATGAACTACTAATGTGCAATAGCGTTGATACTTTTTACCTGCTGCATTGCTTATCAAGACGGTTTAGAATTTTTTTATCATTTCTTTATTAATAATAATAACTTTATATCTAACTTGTACATCCTATAGAGAAGAATCGCCAATTTCATTTCTTTTAATATTATCCTGGATGTAATATTTAAAAAAAATTACGTCAGTAGGTAAATAAAAACTGTCTATATCAACTAATTCTCACTTATCATAAAATTATAGTAACTTTTCGGATTATCGTCATGCATTTCCACGTGATAGGATGTCTTACAGAAAAGAAATTATATTCTTCTGTTATTCTAAGTGGTTGTATGACTTTGCTACCATTTACAGAATAAAATTGTACTTAAATAATATGTATCCTTTTAAAAAAACTAATTAACTTCGACTTCATTTATGAAACAGTTTTTAATGAGGGAAATGTAGGAATATTGGAAAATGCAACCAGAAGGAAATCTACTCATAAATATCTCATATATTGTAATTGGTGGTTTTTGTGAATAGTAAAATTTACTCTTTCAATATTTTAATACACATCAAAAGTCGTTCTTTAAGAAATAAGTTACATGCTCCATGAGTGGTTATTTCCTTATATTGGTGCATTATGTTTTATGGTTATGTGCCATTTATTGCTGCTACACGAGTAGTAAAACATATTCCGTCATAATTGGAGTAAATAAACGAAGGAATTCTGAATGCCGTTACTGAAAAACAAAGAATTACCCCAACTACTGAAGAGCCTTATTGACGGATTGAACGATTCCATAGAAGCGTAAACGATATAACATTATATTTTACTTGAATTCATTTGGTTAGATATAATATACAAGTATTATGTATTTAATCATAGAGGAAATCTGATAAAAGAATATTGTGAAACAGAAGAAATGATAATTTATTTGTATATTTTACTATAAACTCCGAAAAGTTTTCCATCGTATCAATGAACCATCAACAATTTGGTGATTAGCGAAGTGTTTATTTTTGGTCAGGAAAAATCTTCCACGTTTAATATTTTGATAAAACAATGATTTCGATTTCCATTTTTTAAAATTTATATTTTTTTCCAGGGACACACTTATCTTTGTCTTTGAAATATGTTGTAACATTTGTATTTAGTTGCAGAAATTTTAAAACAGAAAATAATTAAAAACAAAAAACCCTATAAATACAACGTCAAAAAGTCTATATATGATGACATTGTAATACTCAATGGCTAACATCAGGTACGTGTTATAAATACTTACGTTTTCTACATGAACACATTTACTAAAGAAATAAGATTGAATTTTCGTAATAAGGAAAAGGGTTATTATTAAATTAGGCCAGTTCCAGTGAGTGGTGTTATTAAGACCCAAAGTGGAAACTCCATTAGTCAGGCTTCCTGCTTTCATGTCATTTGGAGTTGAAAACGTTATAATTTATTACCACACTTAGCGTACAAGTAACAAGTTGTTCTATTTATTGACAACAGAAAGTTTTCTTTTTATCGAAGGGACAGATGATTTGTATCAATATCCAATTGGAAGCAATATAGTGAAGAACCAGTGGAGTATAAAATATAATAAATTCACATTTTCATTACTTAAGATTACACTCGTTCAGTGGAATTTGCAAGTTTTAATTTCCCCTTGTGAAATACGCTAAATTGAGTGTGGTGATAAGATAGTGTTATGAATTGAACAATTTTAATGTTATTTTAATAAATTTTTGAAACACTTACAGAAGACATTAAGATTTTTAAGAAGACTGAATATGTTTTATTATATACCACAGAAGTGAAAACAATTAAAGAAAAATTTACATACGCAAAAGCAAGGAATCTTATTAGTTTTTTGAGGTAATTTTTATTGATTACTGGGACTTTTACAAGCGTTCATATTACGGAAAATATAGGTTTATCGTAACTAAAGAATGATGTAATTGTTTTTTACTGTAATTTATATAAATATCTATCAACTACTTTATCGATTTTACTGGAACTACAAGATTTAGCGAAGGATAATATTTTTTAAATTAAATTATCTAAATTAATTATCAAACATAATCTTACTCTGGAAAAATGCATGAAATGATCACATAATTGAGAGAGTTTATTATTAATATATTCATGAACCGTATTATTATAAACATAGCTTAGTTAGAAGATATACATATATTTTAGTGTTTTAGGGGTTCGAGTCTGTTTAGCCACTTTACACTGCGACCCAAATGTATATTTTATGTATAACAACAATTAAAATTATATTGCAATTACCATGATTAATTTGAGTCATTACAAACATGAATATATAAGCAATACTATATAAAACACGAATATATACGTATGCAATATGCACAAATAAAAATTATTCAAATTTCGATTTAATAGTTTTATAACATAAAAAAATTATAGAGCTGATTTGAGATATTGAGATTATATTAGATAGAAAAAAACTCGAATACAAGATCTCACAAAAATTACGTTTACTTAATCATACGCGTTTCAACAACAAAGTCGCCATCCTCAGTGATACATGAGCTTCAATAACTAAACTGTTAATATATATACTCGTGTATAACTGAGGACGGCGACTTTGTCGTTGAAACGCGTTTGATTAAGTAAACGTAATATGTGGGATATCTTGTGTTCGAATTTTTTTTCTATAGGTTTTAAATAAAATAGCATGTGATATACGGATAATTATATATCGTAATAGTTACTGCAAAATGAATATATTTCACCATGGCTTTACACCATTATTTATAACTTATATAATTCAATAAAACACTTTTTCTACTTTGGTACTGTTTAAAAAAGAACAGTGTTTTTTTTCCTTTTTTAAAATATTACACATTAATTGAGTGAATAAATACACCGATGCAATATAATCCCCGAGTAAACATAACTATAGTTATATCCCTTTATTGAGTTAAGTTTTACACCAGCTGGTAAATATTCAGTTGCGCTTTAGTAAAAACCTCGAACTAGATATTGGGGTTTCCATGATCAGAGTGAGAGACACGAATTATGGCAACTTGTTACAAAAATCTTTTAAAAATCCAATTACTACCAATACTAATGATTTGGTTCCAAACTGAACCTAATATCGTGGCTTCAGTTGCCTTAAGACGTTATTGATTTAGGAATTACCCTTCCCATCCACTAAGTTTGCACCAATTAGTGTAAATCGATATAGTAAACAACAGAAGAATGTTTATTTTACGGGTAAACTTGTCTTACACCCTGGACAATATTGGCTACAACGATCCTTATATCCTTACGGAGAAGGATCTATATTGTATTGTGAGACTTAAAAACGGCTTTACTTTATTTTCTTCTTCTTCTTCTTCTTCTTCTTCTTCTTCTTCTTCTTCTTCTTCTTTTTCTCTAATATCGGACGAGTTAAATATTACGATCCTTCTATGCCCCAGTACCTCACACTTTAATATCTGCATTCTGTAGTTTCCATATACAGTACCGTACAGTCTGAATTCGAAATGGTCATGAATTAGACCAAGGATCTTCACGTGATTATTCCTTGCTCTATGTACTGTTAGAAAGTACGAGATTTTCTCCATTTTAAAAATTATGAAATGTTTTTTATAGGGTTTTTACAATCTTTCGTCTTGATGAGTCTCTCCAGCAGTTAAAGTTGTATGACTTTAATTGAGCGTCAATAGTTTACCTAAAGACCTATAGTATTTATATTCGAATATACATGATGTCTGACCCCCATAAGATGCCTTCGTTTGTATTAGTCTTGCTAGCTCCGATTTTGTGCACATTTCACTATCGCATGCACTTGTACTTGTAATACTGTTCTGGATTTTCTAAAGATTCCATAAAGCTGTTAGTTGTTATCCCATGGTGTTTTCGAGTTTCATAGACAATGTAGGAAATTTAGATTTGTTACTGAGGAATGTCCCTGTGTCATTTAGTCCTTCGACTACACCTCCAGATACCTGCATATTCTATTCGATGAACAGCTAAACTTGCATTTGCTAGGATGGTAAAGGCCCAGTGGAGATAAGCCTATCAGTGCTTTAAGTGACAATTTAGAATTGCCTGAGATGATTATGCAGGCCAAATTTTGAAGACGGTTTAACATGTTTTAATAATAACTTCTACGATATTCATTTCACCAATATGATGGCTTTATAATAAAAGGATTCAAAACAGTTAAAAATAAACCATATTCAGCCAATGATATTATTGTTTATCATTTTAATTTTATCGTTAACAACAAACTTTGTTAGAGTTTTAGTCATTTTTAAAATTAAACAGTCTCTTAATTCGTGGCGTCATTTAATCTTTGTCTGTAATGTAGAAAATGAAAAACCGAAAAAATGAAGTTTTTACGTCAATAATAAACATCAAAATAATATAAAGAGTCATCTGGGTAATTTAAACATTAGTTTATTTATTGAAGGCAAAATTTTATTATAATAAAAAAATGTTAACAATTTGAGACTGAAAATTAGCTAAAGATAAACCTCGCCGTGATAAGCAAGTACATATAATTCACCGGGGGATGGGAGGGAAGGGGTAGGGTTAACGCTGTTATGACATATATCACAACCTGTCTTACCTGATGGTTACCTGCTTTAACTCATAGTGGGGTTTAATGTATATTGCTTAATTTATAATATGGGTTGGGGTGTATTCTGTCACTACCTTAGGTGTACTGATAACATAAAGGACCAACTTATGCCAAAGTAGTTATAATGTTTTGGCATAATAAACACTCGTTTACCATTTTAAAAAATAGCTCATATGCATTATCTATCATTTGATACCCAATGTTGATGGAACAAATATAGGGACTTATTTATGAAATTAGCACTGGTGTTTATGCTGTACGGAACGGATATTTGGACACATTTAATTTAGAAAATAGAAATGAAGAAAACAAATTGTTGTACTAAGAAGATTAACACTTCGGATCCGCAAATGAATACTGCACAGTACCAATCGGCGATATTTTTAAAGCCAGTAGCTTGGTTAATGCAATTTCTTTCCGAAAAGGTAAACACATATATAAGAGGATAAATGAGACGGACGGAACAAGATAGAAGACAGATTCCGTATTCTCCATAAGTTTTAAGAAATATGGAAGAATGATTATAAAGGTAGGTTCACGTTAGATTTTGAAAGTAACTGTATCGCTGATTAACAAAGAGCAGGATTAGGTTAAATTTTACATTACGGTATTTTTGTAAATCCATGAAAATTAATGATCTGGTATAGACGAATTAATGTAAATTATTTTATTGTTTCACTTTTTTGGCTTCATTACATATTCTAAATAAAATATAAAAACCAATAGCAGATAGCTTATATGTGTGAGTGATATAAGAACCTCTGTATTTTTTTTTCTGAATATAATCAGAGATCTGTGTTCTATGTGCATGATATTTGTTAACACATTTAATTTTGTGATTGTAGTTAGTTTTGTAATGTAATATGCATATGTTTTAATTATTCAGTTATTTATATAGGAAATTAATCATCTTAGTGTCATCAAAAAATAAACAAAAAAATGTTCAAAACCTATTGTAAAATATCTTTGAAACAATCTATTATACCTGTAAAATCGTACATAATTGGTATCCACTGCAGTAGACACATATATCTAGAACTTTTCCTAAAAATACTGCTTTTATAAAAGCATTTAAAAATGAACTGTTTAAAACTATATCCATTTCAAAGTATTCAATAATGAAACCACTTATATTTATTAAAATTGCTTCAGATATTTTACTGGAGTTAAATATTTTATCGATATAATTAAACATTATATATTCTTTTTAGATATGATATTTTCATTGACTTGTTCCCACTTTCAAAAGTTTGTAGACTTCAATAAATGATTGTCGATACCTTAACAAAAGTTTAGATGTCCAGACTTATTTATTAACTACAGTCCAAACTGGCTGGATCGATGTTAACATTTTTTTCAACATAATTTTATTTCGGTGGTTTAGTTATATACTTATAAAATGTATATTACTTTATCCCTTACTTCAAAAAAAGTTTATTTAAAATTACCTGGGAAATTATCTAATTTCTATTACTCAATTACTGCAAAACATTAGCACTAAATGAATATTCTGAATTAATTACTATATGCACAACAACTTTGCTTTAAAATTGAATGTTAAAAATCAATAATAAGCTTTTAACTTAATTCTAAAATAAAAATTATTTTACCTAAAAAAAAAAAAAACAATTAACCAAGTACGTACAATTTAAATGCACACAGAAAACCACAAACAAATAAAACCCTAAAAGATTTTAAAAAATTATTTCATTGAGGTTTTGCAACGAGCTCAACCTCTACACATTTACTTTTATTTTTTATTATGGGATTACGGTTGGATTGCAAGAATGAATTTCTCTCGCTTTTTTTGGAGTAGGATTTATTCTTAGTTTAATTTTAAGTTAAGTTTAACTTTCTTTTGTTTAATTTCTGACTAGCCTTACTTTCTCTTTCAATTAGACCTCTTTCTCGATTTGTGTCTATTAGTAAAAGCTGTTTGCTAAATCTATATTGACAATGTGAAACATGAGCAATAATATTTCTATACAATATTAATTACACAACATGAAAAGCACGGTCGTATGATTTTATAAGTTATTATATTAAAACACTTATACAAAATTGAAATATATTAAAATTTAAATAAATAAAATTTAAAATATATTCAATTAAATACTTAGAAATAAATGTTTTATTTAAAGTAAAATTAAAAAAAATCTAATGTTATTTGAATTAAAATTAAAACCTTTAGAGTGTACACTTTCTTACTAAACTAATATCAAAATAATAGGAATCAAGTATGATTTAAAACAGAACAATTACAAAAAAAAAATACTATTATTAATCTTTCAAAATATACTTAAAACTACTTTGAGATATAAACATACAAAAAATGAAATTATTCAAACATAAAAGTAAATTTAATCAAAGACACATTAAAATGTATATAACACAAATATCTATTTTATTTTATTTATATTAAATTAAAAAATATAATAGTTTTATTAGGTAGATATTTTCTTAAAGTTATATCAATTATTGTTTACTCTTATGTTCCAATAATAATCAAGTACAAATAAAACTAAAATTCTCAGTAAAACTTAACTTTAGTATTAACTTAACATGCTATTGACCTTGAGTATCAGATATTTAAGAAAATAAAATTGAATTTAATATATTTAAAAAATTTCCCAATTTATTTTTTGCCTTTAAATTTTATTTAACGATTTGGCGAATATTTGTGTTTTCGAAATAGGTTGTCTTGGTACGTTTAAAGATGGCTTCGGCTCCTGAATGGTGTTCAGTAGTAAGACTGCATCAGTATCGTTCCTCAACGATTTCAAGTTGGTCAAGGCAGGTTGACGATCCGGAGAGTTGGAGTAGTGTCAGTTGAATATTTTCTCCAGATTCCTCGTTTTCTCTTCCTTCTAAACTCCAAACTCGGTCCGAAGTGGTATCTTGTGATGAATTTAGTGATTCTCGAAGTTTCTTCAATCAAATCAGCAATAGTTCAATGCAAAGTTTCAAATGTTCATTTCCTTAGGTAGCTCGTGTCCTTCAACGCTAAGACTGTCTTATTTCTTCACGAAGCTATAACATGTCATCTTATAAAGTCGAAATTTTTTTTTTTAAATCTTCTATGTTCAATATTCGTTCGACGAAAATTTACTAAGTCCTTATATCTTGAACGTAGTTGAATGTCATAATTATGACTAACCTGGTCCGCTGTTGAATCCAGAAATCGACCCACCAGGTCAGATGGTAAAGTCGGAATACTTTAATTTTCTCTAATATCAACGAAGTAACATCGGTTCTTCTAAAATTGTCACTTTCCCTCTAATTTCCCCTTTTTCTTCCCTTTTTGATTTTAATGTTTTTTCCCGTTGTTTTGATTTGTTTCCAACCCTTTCTTCACAAAAGGATGATGCACAAGACTTCCTTCACATATTTGTCGTTATATTTTCTCCAAACTATTTTTTTAATTGCCCCTTTTGATTTGTTTATTATTTTGGTCTGCCTTGTCTGTTGTTGGCGGAACTTCCCTTTCATATCTGCGTAGTGAGGACGGTTGACCTACCTCGTTACATGTTCGTATTTGTGACTCAAGGTTTTCTAACTATTTTCTTCTCATTCACCACAACTCTTTTTTGGTTGCGAATTTGAAAATTTCTAATGCATCCTTTTCTTCCTCATACTTTGTTGGTTACAATAAACTCGAACGGTGATTATCGAAACATAACTTTTAGAGTTATTCGAGTTTTAAGATTTTCGTGATTTTTAGATGACAAACTTTTGATCCTTTCGTGATTTCGTCAATTTTTCTTCAGTTTTTATTGCCCTAGTCCTGAAATGAACCAATCGTCTTGGTTTATCCTAGTAGTCCTTTTATCTAAGAAGTTGTGCAACATCGAAGTTTCGTCTTTTGGCATATGCTTTCTTGGTGTTAGAAACTCCACACATTTAAATACAAGCCTCTCATGATTCAATTGTACAATATTACCTCTTTTTATTCTAATTGTATCATAAAATTTATCTTTTTCAATTTTAAAACGCTAACATTTGATTTAACCAAATTCACATTTTCTCATTTAATTTCTCACCATCGGTTGGGCTGATTTTGACGAAACTTACCAAAAGTATTTTTCTTTTTGCCCTTTATCAATTAATTATTGTTTTTACTATCCTCGAAACTAACTTACATTTTCTTATGTTTGAGAGAACGTCTGAAACATATTTGACAGCGTTTTTCTCAAATATATCTTTACAATTTTTTTTTTTTTGCAAAACGAATTTAACCCTACTACACGTTAGGATACCATGTTTTTGGAATTTTTTATTGTTTGGTTTTTGGTGTTTTCATTTCTTTGTAATTTTAACTCTAACTTTTAAACCAACAATGATACTAAAGTTCTTTTAATACCTTTAGCTATATTTATATACTCAAAATATTAAAAATACATTAAAAAAAATACAATGTTATCTTATTTAGTCGAATGATTCATATCTCCTGTACGAATAGGTCAGTAATTAACTAGTCCCTGCAGGTGCTTACAGATAACTCATCCCCTTGATTAGAATTGCATAGGCTTTGTCAACCTGTCGATATTGGTTATTTTTACCTAGTAAAAAAAGCATTTTTATAAAATTTCCAATTTTGTTTTGTTATTTGGATATTTTTGAGACTTGAGCAATTTGAGTATTATCCAATACCGCATCAGCTTGTAAAACAAACATATATAATTCAACACTTTTACTACTATACTTACAAAACAATTAACTCAGAACTTTAATCTTGCTGTAAATAAATGTAACAACTTATGCACATATGTAATTTATTTACGTTACTAATAAATTTAGTTTTTATACTAAATATTGTCACGCGACATATTTCATGGCTGAATATAACATCTGCTTGAATATAACTAGTTTTCTAAGTTACAAGTTTAAAAGTGAACCTTCACAATAAATTAAAAATTATTTCAAATATATTACTAGGAGTGGTTACATCAGCTTGTTTTAAAACCTCAATTTTTAAATATTTTATTTTCCTTACGATAACAAGACAATAATAGAAGATTATAGTCTCATGAATTTAAAATCATATGTCTACTATCAAATGAAAAATTACAGGAACTTTAAATTTAATGAAAATAAAAAGTGGGTTTACACGAATCATTGGAGCACTCTTCTTAACTCAGAATTGATCCAAGAACAGAATACTACATCTTTAATATCGTATGTGTTACCACCATATAATTGGTCATTGCACACGCCTTTAAGCCGTGATGACTCCGCGAGTATATATATATATATAACTTTTAATTTTAATGCATACACAAATTATACTAATTACTTAGTAAAAATAATAATTACATGTTTTCTACCGTACATCAGACATCACACCTTACATGGAAGAATCGCATTTTCTTTGTTATACCTTCATATACATTGGAGGTACGTTCTGATATAGCTCGTGCAGCCTTTATATTTAAGGTTTTAATTGTATGATTGTCGTAGTCTGTACGATCAACACATGTTATGGTAATTTAATCAAAACAATCTCAAATGACCTTTTATAACCAAGCGAACAATACTTCTCACAATGTTCTCACAATCTTCTCATATCTACTACTAACTTTAAAACGACCACGTATTTGATAATTATATCAACAGATGTCTTCTTAATAAAAAAGTACAATTTAAAATTTGATACCCGCCATGTTAACCCATATTTAATAGAAAATTAAATTTGCCATTTATAAAAAGCCATAATTATAGATATTAACTAAAATAATTGACACATATATTTTAGAGAATTTATATTTTGTACAAATAGGTTTTGTTTTTTCTGGTGATGCCTCATAAATAATAATAATAACAAAAATATTAATAATATACTATTTATTTCTCACAGAAAAAATACATACTACAAGCATCACATAAAAAACACAACTTTATTTATACAAAGAGAAAAAAAAAACTGTAAACTAAGTGAAATTAATTGAATTTAAATTTTAAATCTATTCTTAGAGCTACATAAATTATATGTGAGAATTACAGGAGGTCCAAAAAAAAATCTAAGTCATAACAAATAGCATATTAATTATTTTTCACTGCTCAAAGCAAAAACAAACATACCATCTTTTACACATACAGACACACTCAGCATTTAATCATACTAGGCTTCATACATATAAATATTAATACTTACATCCACTTATATATGCACCATACATACTCACCTTGCATACTATAAATCTTAAATTATTCATATATACTAACAAACTAATATACTAACAAATAGTTAAAAAACATTTTCAAGGCTCCCTCAAAATAGAAAATGTTTTAACATTTTTAAAAGACTTGTTTAATTGGTCCTAATTTTAATGGCATCAGGAATTTGACTACACATCCTTGTAGCGGAATATAGATAAAATTGTTTAAATGTGGTTTTACGAGGGTGGGGTAGCATATGGTTGAGTTTATACCTCAAAACCGGTCTATTTTCAGCAGGTACTATTTTATAGTTTCCACTCTTAATATAAAACATTTTCAAAATCTTAAAAATATACAAGGAATGGAATGGTGAGATATGTAATTCTTGAAATAATGGAAGGCTATGATCATATTTAGGCTTATTTAATATTAACCTTAATATGTATTTTTGATGGACAACATCAGGCTTTATAGTTTCGAGATAAGTGTACTCAATCATTCAATGCCATTATACAAGGTTTTCATAAACAAGGATTTTTTTTATTCATATGTGCAATACGGCACAACGTTCTATAAATTATAATCATTTGATATTCCTATATCTATGGAAAAAACTTGTATTTCGATAAGTTTGTCATTTTATTTTATTTGTGGGATAAAATATTGACTTTTAAATCATGAAAGTTTTAAACATTACCTTGAACAAATTATTATTATTAACTTTAGTATAAATTTGGAGTAATATCTCAGAATAATAACGTAGCACTTTTTAAATCAAAAACTTTTATAATTTTATCTGCAGCTAATACAAGAGTGAATGCGATTTATTCCTAAACAATAGAACGAGTCTAACACGACACTAACAATACTTAAACAATATTTAAACTTCCAGATTCACTGTTTGCTGCCAAATACAAAGATTTATAAGGAAATTTAAATCTTACTATTTTTTAGTAAAATATAACTATATTACGCAATGGAGAATACAAATCAAATATTGTTATTATAATGAATAATGTTTAAAACAGTGCGTATTAAAATATAATAAAATCTGTCTAAGTGATATATTATAGTATAGGCTACAGGAAAGGTGGAATGTGTACAAAGAAACAATGGTTAGAGTTAAAAAAAGGCAATCGGCATTAATGTAATTAATGCTTTGTTGTTAATTATACATTCGGACACTACTACACACGCCGTTGGTTTTTGCTATTTCTATCAATTTAATGCAAAATATATTTACATTCACTTAATCAATATGTAAACCATTGTAGAATATAAATTTTGATTTAGTATTTTTTATAGTTTGATATAAATACGCAGATAATATAAAATCAAGTATCAAATAAATATTCCTGAATGATTTCGTAACACATTCTACCTGTTTACGAGATGTGTTACACAAACGTTTGTAGTAATAAAAGCATATTAAGAACACATATTCAGAAGTAGACGTAGCAAAAACGTATTAATCTAGTGTTTTGAAAGACTAAAAGTCTCCATATTTTTGTACACTTTTGGTAAGACCGTCAAAGTTTTAACGTCTTAAAACAGGACATAAAGTCCAAACAAACATGAAATTTAAATAATTATTTAAAAATTACAGGTCGTCGACGAATCATGCTCAAAAGCTCAGGACCTGCTGATCATGCTCAAAAGCTTCAATACTGTTAATAAATCTAAAAGCTTTAAGCAGGAGAAGGAAAGGACACCCTAAATCAATTCTCTTTTATCATCAAATCCTCGTTTCATATATAGATATAAATTCTAAAACCACAATACTGCGGATTATACACATGGAAACTCAATAAGAGGTAAATTAATAATTTGTACTTTTCAACAAGCTATAACTACAGTAAACACTTCTAGGGTCTGCCATTTTCTACTGAACGCTTTCCCATCGAAATAGCCAGTTTTAACTACAACAGATCTCTTATTTTTGTGGAAGGATTTAAAAGATAAGCGTACAAGAATCGCATAGAAACAATCAATAATTATTTATGAAAAAGGAACTCATAGTCCTTAAACATATGCCTCTGAAAGATGTACATAAAAAACAAGTGAGAATGAGTTAAGTTATACTAAATATTTAGGATGATAAGTAGTGCACCTAAATGTACCTACTAGTTACTAAATAATACATTTATATTTGAAAATACATTTATTTCAATTAAACCTAAACTTCTCAATGAGATGGAAATATTTGAACTCGCTGTATATATATATATATATATATATATATATATATATATATATATATATATATATATATATATATATATATATATATATATATATAGAGAGAGAGAGAGAGAGAGAGAGAGAGAGAGAGAGAAAATTCGATTCACAAAATAATTTAAATAATAAGCTGTCAAGATAAAACCAGTTAAAATAGTGTTTAATATAAGTAAATTGTTAGAGAGTTTTACTTCCCCTATGGGGTTATAGCTTGCATACTGATTTGAAGGTTTTTGGAGTAAACGCACAACACGTAAAAAGAAACATTCATCACAACGACATCAAAATTGAATATTTCAATGAAATATCAAAATATTTTAATAATAATCGTTTGATATTGCATTGCCATATTGACAACAATAATAATATGTGCAAGGCTTACAACACCCACTAAGTAAACATGAATGTTTTGAATATTACCAGGTGACTCTTTGTGTACAAAATTGTTCTAATATTTGTGATCATCAACAGATGATCACTGCCAAACAATTCCACAATTGATTTTTTAAATCCAGGATGAAAGAAAAAACTACACTTATTCAATCTTTTCCAAAAACTTTAAACACGGTTTTATTATTTGTTGCAAATTCAATTACAGAGTACTTTTGGTTATTTTCAATAATCTTTTGTGTTATTCAATAAGGTGATTTAATATTCTGCTGATATAGTGTTTGTTTGGCTGTCGGGGTGTTCTTTGAATTTATTTGTAAAAGATCTGCCCGTTTGTCCAATGTATTTCATAGGACAATTAGAGCATGATATTTCGTAAATACCAGTGCTTTAGAATTTGTCATGTTTAACTCTGTTTGTGTATATTTTTATTAACTCTATCTGTGAATTGTTCCTAGTTTTATTTTTACATTTTTAAAGTTTTTTTTTTTTCAATTTTATTTTATCTACAATGACTTTTGAGTATACATTTGATTGTATTGAATTATTCATGAAAATCTGTTTGTCATTTGTACGTTGCGATACAAAATTACCAATAAATTATATAAAGAGTAATTGTGTTATCACAATTTATTATAACACAAATTGAACTTTACCATAATTAATGATGTAAGAAACTTAAATCAAAGTTTCTTGTTGCTACTTCACTTTGAGAATAGAACACAGTAATTAATTTGCGGTTCTAAACATGACAAACACTTCTGTCGTTACCATTTTATGACTTAAATTATTCCCGTTTTGATTTATGTAAGTAGTATATTATTTGAACATTAAAGTGCTGTAAGGTCGGGGATAGATTATAATATCTATAAATCACAGTCAATAGTTGTTTGTGATTTGATGATAGTGTTGATATTATAATAATTCATTACTCTTTATTTCAGTGTCGATTTTGTTTTAATTGTTCAATTATATATTATAATAAGACTTTTATATATTTTAAATTCTTAAAAATATATCTGTAAAATATCAATTACAATATTGTGAATATAATTGAACTGAATCAACATGCAATATAAAACGATCCCATTTTGTTTTCTACTAACATAATATGAACTAATGAATTTTCAAAAGGCTTTGTTAGGAACGAAAACAAAATGGTTGAATACTAACGATAAAATATGCTTATACTTTTCTTTAGCAAATAAAATGTCGGTATTAGAAATAACAAATTAAAAATAGGTACTTCATCTTTAATACATTGTCTGAGCACATAAATTTGTGGTTCTGGAAAACAGAAGATTTTGTTTTCTTCTGAGTACTTCAGTATATTCCATAAGGTGATCTGATAGGCTACATCCTATTTGTTTAGAGTACACATTTGGCGACATGACCATATAATATTACAGCTATTGTACAATAGAACTAAACACCAGCTGTTAATAATAACAATAAATGTTGGGTCAGATCGCAAGTGAAACAGCTCTCTCTCTCTCTCTCTCTCTCTCTCTCTCTCTCTCTCTCTCTCTCTCTCTCTCTCTCTCTCTCTCTCTCTCTCTCTCTCTCTCTCTCTCTCTCTCTCTCTCTCTCTCTCTCTCTCTCTCTCTCTCTCTCTCTCTCTCTCTCTCTCTCTCTCTCTCTCTCTCTCTCTCTCTCTCTCTCTCTCTCTCTCTCTCTCTCTCTCTCTCTCTCTCTCTCTCTCTCTCTCTCTCTCTCTCTCTCTCTCTCTCTCTCTCTCTCTCTCTATTTAAACATAAGTAACAGGAAACTTAAATACAATAGCGAAAATCGGGAGATGTAGGGGGATGACCTAGCAGGTAGATAAAGGTTAATGAACTATGTTACGTATGGGTAACATTTATACTATTAAAATATTTGAAACTTTAAGCTTTTGCTTTATTTTATCCTTGAATATGGAGTTTCAACAAGAAATATCTGCTATTACATTAAAGTTTTATAACAGTTATTGTTTCAAAGCTCATACATCAATGAAGATGGCAACATAAACCTTGAAAAGTTTTTAAATAGAAAAAAGGTTGAAGGAATTTGTGTTTTATTCTATAAAGTACCATCTCACTTGAAGCTCAATATTTAATTATATAAAATAGGTTCATGTTAATTAAGATCTAAGGTAGAACTAAATACGTTTAGAGTAAATAAATAAATATACAAACTGTAAGATTCTTAATACGTGTACACTTGTAATAAATTTTGCCTGAGGAATTTTGAAAATGACCTTGGAACATTTAGTTGTTTTATTAGTCAGGTTTTAAATAAGTTTTATCTCCAATTCTAGGTTTAACTAGATACGAGCTTTTACTGTCATTAAAACGGCTGCTATAAAAGAAATGTAAAATACTTTTTAAATGTATTTATCAACGTTTAAATCATAAATATGTATTAGTATTTAATCAATTTCGATTACTACTAGTATTTATTTAAAATGAATATAACAAAAAGTTTGTATCCTAAAAATTTGTAGGTTCAATTAAAAGAAAAGAGTATAAAATCACTTTTCAGTAAAGTTTTTTCTTCTACACAATTACTCGTTATATGCCGTTCACGTTATTATATTTACTTCGTAGTGCTCGGTTTATTCCTTGTCAGGACAAACACGTCCAACCCTTGGGAAAATGCAAAAACACTTTTTAGCGGCCACTATATTAACGAAAAATAAACAGAAAAATATTTACATATATAGTTTGGCAGAGTTCAAAGAACCTATTTAAATTTTTTTATAAACTTTCGCATTCCCATTTGTCCGTAACTGCAAAACAAACAAAGATGAAATTAAACAACTCTTACAACATGACCTTGCTCCAGTATCAACGACTAAATATATTCAAAACAAAAACTGTGTGAACAAAAAAATATTAAACCCTGTGAATTTATATGTTTCGTTACGCCCACAGATATAAGTCGCTACATTTTCAATCTAAATTCTGTATAAGCGTTTTCAAATAAATATTTCAATCTGTAAGTTCTGTTTCGAAATTTGGGTTTTTTATTTTTGTTAGATTATTTGTCGTCAATCGTTGCCTAAAATTTAATGTATTTTATTGTGATGAGGCGATTTAAATCAACTTATATTATAAGTTAACAGAAATTTTTATATAATAGACGGTTTGAATTCCAGGACGACCTATATTTTTATCGGATTCCGTTTTTATCGCAGTGTGAATATTTTCCAAGCCTGACGTTTGTTCGCTAACTTAAATTTCGTAGCGAATTTTACAGGTTTGTTTACAACTTGTCAAAAAGTATGTGAATTTATTTCTGAAGGAACTCAACGCCCACTGTGTTAAATGTATATGATACTAAACCAGTTTCGAATAATTTGCTTATCATATCCCTGCACAATAATTAAGTAATGGTACTATTGTAAGTATTTTAGAACTCCATAGTTGTGCAGTATCAGTGCATATTGTTATACGAAGTGGACAAATAATATTGCAAACTATTGTTTCACAGTACTGTATATGTGTATTTATCTCCATCTCCAAAAACGTATTAAATCAAAAACGTACGTTCTAAAATCGTTAAGATATTGAGACTACAACTTATTAAACTGACTGAAACAGCAGACAGGTAAGATTAGGGTTAGTACAGTAGGTCTACGCGAAAAATCAACTACAACCAGTTTATTATACTACTTTCGGAGGGACTTTTACAATGTACATTAAACCAGTTATTAGTGAAATATAATAAATTAAACAAATACTGGTTTATTGTTTATATAAAAATATATATTGGAAGGAATCTGTAAGAAAAATTAAATAAATCTTTATTATAATTATAAATTACATTATTTTATGATGCAGCAGTTTAGATATTAGTTATATGTAATTGATACATTATTGCTGCCTAAGTTGTTATACGTCATTTCATGCTAAATGTAGATTTTACGGGAGTTTATTACTAACTTTCATTTACAGCGATTAACAATAACTGCTTTAGAAATATTCACACTTACATCTAAAGATATGCTACTCCAGGTCATGTCCAAGGATTCATTTGTTTCCGTGGGGTAAATCCAGGAATGGCATTTTTCTAACAAACTTCGACTACTCCAATAGATATAAATTTCAAATTCTTTATTTATATTCTTTTAATGCCTGTTTAACATTCCACGTAAGTAAACTTAAATACGTATTAAAAGTACTTGGGAGGCTTAAGTAACCAGCATTATGTTTTTAAATTAATATGGGTAATATTTCTTCTTCAAAATATCAATAAATTTTAGGTAATTTTTTTGGTTTTTTCAAAGTCTATTGTAGTTTTAAGGATACACTTCTTTCATTTGCTAATTCTCTTAAGTAACAAACAATTATGTAAATAAACATGTTATTAGACAACCTTCCTTATTTTGTCTACAATACTGAATGATTGTTGGTAATTATTTCGGTCTAATGTTTTAACAAATGGTGAAATAAGTTAGCCTATACGAAAAAAAAGAAAGAAAAAAAGACAAGAAAACTCTATGAACTGTCTAGTTGTACTGTGGAAGCACAGTAAGCATTAACTCTCACGTAGTACCATGCACTATCTCTGCCTAGTATTTTGGTATGACACTGATTGTATACATTAAAATGAAAATCAAAATTAAATTGGTAGAATCTTGCAAAGGTAGGCTTGGGAGGTACCATTGCTACCATACTGCAAGGGTTGCAGTTCGGGGTACGTAATGGGGGGTACGTGGATCTACTTTATTATGCGTTGCCGGGTCATCAGATCGCGTGCTATAATTAATATAAGTACACTGGGCGAATCTCAATCTAGGATAGGTATTTTTGAGGAATAATTCTAAACACTAATTTATTAACACTAAGCAATCCACACTAAAATCAATATTAATTTGAATTAAATTGTATTGCCACAACCTGTTAGACTAACACAAAAGGCCTATCATAGCAGTGTATTAGTTCAACTAATAATTTTATACGATTAAAAAAAACGCAATGCGCCCAGATATAAAACCTAGGGCCGTATCGGCCCTATTCCTTGGGATTCAGGCAGGCATAGTAAAATATAACGGCACTAAAATGAAACAAGAAGAACCCTGAGAAGACTACTTCCCTCACTCGTGGTTAGAACACTACTCTTGGTTATCTAGTCCCACGCGTACATACGAAATAGCGAAGGGGAGGCGGGAATGGTGACAAATCACCACAATCCTTATTCGTAAAATCTATATAAACCTCAAATATATAATTTTGCGTTTGTACAAATAAGAAACAGTTAAGCTAATATACTCCTTTCAAAAGAAAGCACAACGAAGTATCATTAATGTATCATGCTAAGTCAAAAAGGAAAATATTAGTCGTGTTTTGTAAATCCCAACAGTTAAAAAACGTTACGTTGGACGCTCAAATACATTGGAGTCAAATAAACAACCTCGTTTATGCTGAAGCTATATTGTACTAATGACGACCTTTGCCGCTTGAAGAAGACCAAATTAGGTTATTGTATTGTTTCATTTTAAAGCAGTAAGCCATAATAAGATGGTTTTGAAGTGATAAAATATTGGTTTGGTTAATTAATTTGAACTTTTATATGTTCACTTTAAAGCATTAAGACTATATTACTTGATAGGTTATAGACTTAGTAATAATACTCGTAATTATAAAATATTTATTTCTGTTTCTCAGTATTTGTGCTTTTTTGAAAAAAGAGAAATAAAACAACATATTTTATTAATGAGACAACATTCTTCCCTCAACGTTTAAGTTGATCGTTAATTGAATTGAATATGCAACATCATTAATATAAGCCAATGGTATAGGCAGAATGATATCCCTTTAAATACTGGAGTGAATGTTAGGTTTTAATGAATAAGTGAACCTTCTCAGTAAAAGACAAAGCTCATTATAAGAAGATTTATTATTAATTTATTACATACTATGTGTTTTATATCGCTTTATTTAACAACAGTATAAACTTATTATAATTAGAAAAGTTGTTACACTAAAATAGTCTAAACAGACTTTAGAATTAATCTTCTTAGAAAAACATATTTACATATTCATAAATATATTATAAAATTTAAATTCACATATATTACCATGTAATCTCTCCAGTACTTTAAAGTCGATTAGGGTCACCGTTTCTAATATATAAATATATATATATATATATATATATATATATATATATATATATACTATTGTTTTTCCTTCTCATCGTTTATTTAAAATTTATTATATTTTACAGTTTACAAGAGTGAAAGTTTTATGTAATGAATTAATTAATTATTGAAATTGTTCTGTATATCCTGTTTTGCTGATACTATCGTGTACGAATTCAAAAATAAATCGTTGTATTATGTGGTACTAAAAATAACTATATAAGTGTATTAAATAGTAATAAAATTGATCATTTACATTTATTGTATAAAAATGCATAGGTAGTGAGATTGTATGTTTTGAAAAGGTAATCTCCATATTCAATTCAACAAATTTTGCAAGATATGAACAGCAAACTTGCATAAGTTTATTTGCAATAACTGAAAATTGCAACTTAGATTGAAATGTCGTCGTATTTGTGTGGTTGCTACATGTGTATGATACAGTGTGCTATGGTGTATTTTTATGTTAAGTTATTGTACATTTCAAATATATACGTCAGAAGAAGCTAACAGAAAGTGATATATTGATCAGTTAAAGATTGAAATCTAAGCCGAGCTTAAGTTTAAATGATTCATTCTCAAATCAAATTCATGATTTAACATTTGTTTCTTTGAATATAATAAAAAATAAAAAGGTTGTCTGGTGTCGGTAAATGTAGAATGTACCCTGTCTATGGAAGTTGTGAAAGTGTGTATATAAGACAAATCGGAAGATCATGCGAATAAGATTCGGTTCTATAACGAACAGCTCAAAGGCCTAATTGACTGTTGAGTTCATTCTCAATTTGAAGTTTTGTAAAATAATTGGTGTCTTTCATTCGCTATACAATTTAATATCCAAGTAGTCTAAAGTTTCAGGACGTAGCGAACAAATCAATCATCAATTACATCGAAAATTAAAAGTACGTTAAAAAAAAGAGATATCTTTTAAATAAAAAATCTGTAGTGACAATCAACGCCTTTTGGTATATCTGGATGGCAATATTTATTCTAGTCGTTAATAAACCCTAACCTCGTCTAATGGTTGAAACGCTAGACTCATGAATATTGCGTCTTTATTTTATAATATTTTAAAATTACGGACGTCAAATGTTAGATAATATGCAATGTGTGTGTATCCCAGTATGTGTCAATATATAGAATTTGTCTTTTTAATATTTTGTGATGACCTGGTGATACTGTAAGCGTCATAAAAACTCATTTAAAAATGAAAACGGAGGATAAGTAAACTTTTATTTTTACAATACCAAATGTAAAGCAATAATATTTGCGATTGTTATAAATAAGACACAACTAAAAAATCAAAAGTATTAGATTTAGGTATATTATAACGCAGATTTACTAAGCTGTTAATTTTTGAAATATCAATGTTGAAGTTTCTTTATGTCTGCTATAGTAATGGATATGTGGGATCATCACAGAGTTGAGGTTTGAATTGTACTATAATGAAATACAATTGATTCTGTCACTCCTACAAACACCAAAG
This sequence comes from Aphrophora alni, assembly GCA_963513935.1. Taxonomy (NCBI): domain Eukaryota; kingdom Metazoa; phylum Arthropoda; class Insecta; order Hemiptera; family Aphrophoridae; genus Aphrophora; species Aphrophora alni. The sequence goes on from OY740768.1 coordinate 94,647,716, forward strand.
AGGATTAATATGTCCATTATACCCGTATAATAGTGCTCAACAGTAAGAATTCCTGTTTTTTTTCGTTTTTTTTTCAGTCAGTCCTATTAAATAATAGCCACGTAACTATTATATAGTAGACGGGATTTTTTATTAATTTATATGTGAATAATTATATGATTATTACATTATATTTATGAAAATGAGACAATTCAGACTGCAAGAAATAATCGTCGCCAAAGCGGAAATAGTACTGAAATTATTAGTGAACGAACATTTGTCTTTAGGTGTGACTGTGAACTCCTGAATTTATTTTTATATAATTTAAAATTACCAACGCTAAACTGTTTTGTCAATGTGAGTATGTATTCGAGGATATGTCAAAATATGAAAGATGTCGTTTTAATACTTCTTGAAACCTTGTCGCTTCTAATGAAGATGTTTTACTTAGTTAACACAAAAAACTAATGAAGTGGCAAGAAATCGATTAGTGTAAATCTACTTATTTATTTTATTTTAGATGCTGTATGAGGTAAATAACAAATATCTTATTTATTTTTCTTAAGCCGTACGTATGGATAGTTATGGAATGAGTTTGTTGGGCTGAACAACTAATTAATTATCTTATTTCCCCTTTTTTCGGAGTAGTTTAACTAAAATAACTTATGAAAGACTTATGTACCATTATTTTCTAGAGTATGCAGTGACTCTTCTATTTGATTAAACATTTCAACGAAGAAGTTTACAGCCTTTTGTTTCTCCTTCCATGTTAATTCACAAAAAGCTACGAATTAAGAATGGACATATTTATTCCAGCAGCTCTATGAGTTTTTTCCCCCAGAACATTAGTTATGTAAGTTAGATTGTCTAAATAATTATTTATATTTTAATCTCTTTTATACAGTCCCTTATCATTGATATTTTTGACCAATAGGCAAGAACTAAAGATATAGTATGTGCAGCAGAATGTACTAATTTTGCCTTTGGATTCTGTTCACTTGTCAGAATGCGCACAACTTTAAAGTGACCGTTCAATACTGCAGAATAATTGTAGCAATTCGCAGTTAATGAGAATGATTTGTTTAGGATTTATCCTCTTGACAAGTTGAACGAAAAAATATATTTGAATCGTATTTTAATTAAAGTGCATTAATAAATATTTTGGGAAAATTCACTTTTTTATCATTTTGGATACTTCAGACATAGACACATATAACAGTGTAAAAGGAACATTAATCAACTGAATGGAATAAGCTGTACAGCTTGTTCAATATTGTGAGTTTTGTTAAAAGGGCCCAAGTTAAGGATTGATGGCTTCTAACAAAACACGGTTTTCTGCACTGCCTATTGCTGTGTTGTTTCGGAGGTAAAAAAGAGGTCATATTGAGCTTTGCTCATTTATCTTGCATATTGCATATCTGAAAGATGTGAACAAGAACCAATACTCTGAATTAAGAGTCGTTTTAGACAATTGCTACGGCCAAAATAAAAACCAAGCCTTAAACAGATAATATTTATTCCAGACACATTCTGGTCTGTTTTCTAAAGATCTACAATTTTTACCAGTAACTGGACATAGTTTCCTACCCTGCAATCGAGATATCAGTATGGTGATATCACTGAAGCATCAAGAGACTTGTGTAACTTCTTAACAACTGACATGTTTTAACAACACAATAATATTTTTATATACAGATTGTGCCATAAGTCATTTCACTTACTAAACAAATGTTAAATTTTATTGATTGTATAATAATTTGATTTTGTAATGTTAGTAATGCTTGAAATTTTTAGATATTGATAACTTGGTAGTGAAAGGTTTTTTTTACCATTAACTAAGTTCATACCTGTTGTAATAAAAGTTTGTATAATTATGATTATTAACTATGGGCATTGTAAGGTAAGGTAACATGTTTACTAATATAAAAAATGTATTTGTTGTAAATACCTATTACAAGCCTGGTGTAATTGCTGTTATGCAATAATTTATGTTTGAAAATGCAATTTTATTAAGAAGGTTTATTGCATTAAGAACTTTGAAGATTATGGAACATAAAATGAATCTCTACAGGTAGTACGAAGAAAAATTTGAATAGACAAGCAAATATTGCTTGTCAAGGTAGAGCTGAGGCCAGGTAGAGAAACTTATATAGGAGTGAAGATGTGATATGCATCTTACATAGTGGCTGTGTTATTGGAGGTGATTTTGATACTAAAACCCAGAAATCACATTTCGCACGGAATAAAGTACTAGTGACATAGAAAGAACGGATCTGAAAATCACAAGACTCATAAATCAGCTGGGAATAGCACTGGAATCACTGCATTATTACCAGTAGGTAATGGACTTAAAAAAACCCCATACAATCTTGAATTTAAGGAAAAAGAAATTCTTTACAACTTTACAATTAAAAATTGAACTTTTTCAAATTGAAAATAAGCAAATTAAAATTATATTATTTTAGTTTTCTTATATATTTTGAGTTAATTAATTTTTTCTTAAAATACCGTGATTGCTGATATTATAGATCTACGTGTGTTAGTTTAAAGATAGGTAAATAAATATCAAATAATATAACCAGCTATAAAGCTATCCAAAGAGCATGACTCCAGAAAGTGTTCAGAACCCCATAATTAAAAAATTAATGTAAAAGTAAAGGAATAGAAGAGTGTGAATAGGAGGATAAGAAATTGCGACGTGGCAGCCAAATAGGACGAAACTTAGTAATTTCTTGTGGCCCTTGCTTATTGAAAATTCTCTTATGTTGACTGACCTGGTGGAAGGGAACTTCGGCGTAGAAGAGCACGATGAGGCTGTAGAATGTAAGGTCCCAAGCTGCACAAAGAATTTATAGTTTCCACATTGAACATATCTGTATCTTCTTATATTAACAATTCTATAGATATATACTTCCCGGAATTAATTCCCAATTAATTTGTTGTTACAATAAATAATAATAATTAGGTTTCAACAAAAGAATAATTTCATAGATATCAATGGTCTCACTTGTCATGCAATAGACTGCTAGACGGTATTGAATGTGATCGATGCAAATTTCTTTATGATAGAAAAACCACCTCAGAATAATACAAAAAAGCATACATTAAAAAATCAGGAGAAAAGACCTGAAGTATTACAATTTTTCAAAACGAAGAAAAGTTCTATTAACGAAATAAGAGCCTCTTGTTCCTACGTACTGATGAATATGTCAAAGCTATTAATAGTGGGGACCTTCATAGAGCTATTTCAGAGCTCCACCAGAATATATTCTCTTAAATAATGAAACCCCTAATGTCTTCTCATCTAGGAAAAATATAAAAAATACAACCTGCATCCAAAAATCTTAGGGATATGTTCAGAATAAAAAATGATAGGAGAAAATACTTGTGAATATTAACAGGTAAATGCTTGAAAAATATGAAGTTATGGAAGGTGAGAAGAGAATACCCCTCATTGTGGTAAATGTGCAAGGCATACATAATGGTAAAAGCTGTTTATGCATGTATGTGGGAATTTTGTATGTATGTGTACAGTACAATTAAAAAGCAAAACTCTGACAAAATTTAGAACTATGACTGTCACTACTCCAAAACATGGTCTATATATAGAATATATTGTCAAACCCATCAGAATAACTATTGAAAAACATTTATGGGTTAAATATCTCAAACATTTAACATTACCGTCTCTCCCATAATAATATACCCAAAGGAAACTAAAATAGACAGTCTTTTAGCTAAACAGTTTACAGATAAGTTCAGAATCACGTCCAATTACAGGGAAGAGTATATTTGTGAACAAGTTTTCCTCTTTGGAGTGGACATTTTTTCGTAACAATGTCCTTAAAAATGTTGGCCACATTTTCGTATATCTGCTACTAGATTTTACATATACTGAAACACCAGACTTTTTAAAGCAATTTTTATTTTGTACGTAGAAGAAAATTACAATGACCATCTCGTACATATCTCTTAGTATATAGATAGAATAAAACTGGAACACAAGATCTCACAAAAATTACGTTTTATTCAATCGCGTTTCAACGACAAAGTCACTTTCCTCAATGATACATGAGCTACAATAACTAAATTATAACTACGCATATTTTTCGTATATAAATGACTATCTATGTTAATTGAAGACCTGGCACATACTTTAAATTGCCTGGCAAAATAACCTGATCTATGTGATTACCTTTCTATGTTAAGTATTAAAATTAAAATTTGTACAGATTTAAAATTAACACTACAAACTATTACTTATTACATCCCTATTGACTTTAATACTACTTTAGAATAGAAGATATTGCCAGCCTGCTTCTTAAACTTAAAAATGAAATAAATATTTTTAGTGTATTCAAAGTTATCTCTAAATTTTAGGAAATGAGATTAAATATGTATAGTGGATACAAATTTGTACACAAACCTCGAATGATCCACCGTCGAACAATAAAAATCTTTTAAATGCCGGTGTCTAGAAATAACTAGAGAATAAAAACTAAAAATATTTTAAAATTGATGTTTTACTGTTAGAAGTACAGATTTTGAAAAAAAACTTAAAATATTTTTTATGACCTAGATTATTTGGAAATGGATTTTGTAATGTATTTTGCAGAATAAATTGTTTTAACACTAACTTTGATCCTATCTGTATTATAATTTCATAAGAGTTAAATTTCGTTTAAATATTTTGAAGTATAAATATCTCTACTCCCAAAAAAAACTATTCGAAAAAAAATATTTCGTATAACCTATTAAAATTGTGTGTATAAGACCAAAGTAATTACGTGTATAAATCCTCAGTTATTTATAGAGCTAAGTTTTAAGTCGACATTGACTTTTTGGATTTAATTTGCTGTGAAATATCCGCTTTAGTTATAAATTCCATACACGTTTTTCACTACCCGACAATGATATTTATTACTTACCTAAAATGACTTCAGCATCGTGTGGAAATTTTCTTCCATCTATGTTCAGAAGTGATCAATTTGTAGAAAAACTGATTACAGTTAGATGATTATTGGAGAGTGTAGAATATATAGGGTAATAACTAAACATATTTGGTGTCTATCATCAATTACAACACTCAAATACTCAACCAATTCTCAAATTATGAAATTATGTATAAAGTTCAGAATTCAAAATTATATTATTTTATTTTGTACATAAAATAGGAAACACATTGGCTCTTCTAGTAGGTTGCACTCTGGTTTCACGATTGAGAGTATCCAGGTTCAATCCCTCTCAGGCATTAAACGTCTTCAGAAATGTAACCGTTTCATGAGAGAATTGAGAAGCTGCAACAACATCTAAACTGAAATACCATCTAGCATGTCTACGCGCTTCGCCGGAAGAGGCGCCATTGAGTTTTTGTTTAAAATATAATACCTACCACTTCGTTTAAGTATTTTATTTTACTAGCTATTCAAAAATTACGACATATATACAGGTACACACAAAATGTAGCAGTAACTTCATGTCGTCTCACCTTTGCCACATGGATGCATATACTATGGTGATTGAATACAACTCAAACACAAGGTCTAACAAAAATTACGTTTACTTAATCAAACCCGTATTAACTTATAATTAAATTATTGTATCTAATGTATCACTGAGGATGGCGACTTTTTCGTTGAAAAGGGGTTTATTAATTAAACATATTTTTTGTAAAATCTTGTGATAGATTTTTTTTTTTATTTAGTATTATCTCAGAATTCAAGCTCAACATTTATTTATAGTGAATAGAGCTGAACCTGTTACATATAAGTTAAAGTTAAAAGTTAGATTATTATCTGATGATTTTTGGTTTTTAATTATGTATTATATATATATATATATTTATATATATATATATATATATATTTATATATATATATATTTGGAAAGCCCGCTGTCACTCAAAGAAATTCAATGATGAATGTGAGTTTTTGCTAATCTCCAAGAGAATACATCTGTTAGGTGCGTAGAGACAGATATTCTAAAAATATCAGACATTAAAGTGCATCCTTTGAAAAAGTTTTATTATATAATCTACAGTTAAAATTATACTGACCGTTGTGTTGAACTTTGTAACTTCGACATAGGCCCTAATAAGATACACAGCTTCAAAGAACAGTAAATAGAGAAATAATCCTAGGTTTGAGTTAAATGTCTTATTTAATCACCACGTATTCTATACTGCTCAACTAGAACCCAAATGTCAAGGGTGAATAACTCGCAAACTTATCAGAGTGGGGTGAATTAACAGCGTTAGGGGTAATTGAACTATATTTTTTCCAATTAATTTTGCTTAGCTATAGAAGAATATCATTTTATAAAAAATACATTATTTAGGCAATTATAGTCTTCTTTAAAAATTTCTCTAAGTGGATTTTAATTATCTACACTAAAGACGCTGCCTTTTGCATTGAAAACGTAGCCACCTAATATAAAATGTGGTTCAAAGAAGACTGCAAGTGATTGAAAAATTTATTCAAAACATAATTTATTCAAAATTTTGTCAAAAACGTTCTCACGGGTGTTGTTTATCGTCTGAAATAATCTGTTATGTCCATAAATAACTGCCATATTTATGCAATGTCCATAAATAAATGCATATGAAAAAGAAATTGAGGGATATTTATTACTTTCAGCAAGATAGAATATATTTATCTTCATTAGTATTTATCATCTCTAACATCTGATGAAAGGTTTGTGTTGTTTTACTTTATTCTGGGTGAAAGTGAACCATTCCTTAAAAATATACTAAAACATAACTACTGGTGTTGTTAATGTTCTGCAAGAATCTGTCGTGTCTTATTCTAAGAATAATTTCGATACGAGGATTTTATTTCCCAACGAGATGGAGAAACTACTCAGAATCATAGTCACGTGAAGACTTGCTATATCGTAAATCTGACATATGTCAGGGCGAAGAGGTAGCATTAAAATCCCTCTCGTTCATCTGAAGTTACATCGATGGATTTAGAAAAGGAAACTTACAATATATAAGGCTTATATCACAAATATTTGCTAAAATCGGTGTATTAATAGCTGTCATTGAAAGACAATTCACTCAATTAACAAAATATTTCTTTGCGATGTTTCAAATGAAATTGTCAGACTTTTAACCGTGGCTGGACCTAACCGACATAATAGCTATGATAAATAAAAATATTCTACTCTTTTCATCTCTATCTTGAATCACAGTTATTTCTCTTGAATAGAAAACAGTAGATCACCATCTCGTCTAATCCATCGTATTTAGACATTGTCAAATTTTGTCCTATTTATTACTGTCGAATCCAAGAAATAATTTTGCAATAGAAAATAATTGTATAGTTCAAGCATTTATTTTTATTAATTATAGCTGTTTTTGAAATATTTAATTATAAATTAATAAAGAAACGCGTGGTTATGACTATCTAATATATAATATTTAGACGCCATTATTTGAAAGTACTTTCTGCAAAATATTTAAATGTACATTGCACGAAACTGTTACATAATATATTTAATGTAACAGCAGATATTTCTTGTTGAAACTTCATATTCAAGGATTAAATAAAGCAATACAGCTAAAGTTTCAAAATGATTTTAATAATATAAATGAGCTACAATTGTCTCGCCTTTCGGCTCACCGGGCAACTCAGTTTATCATCAAGGCGAAATTATTGTAGCTCATTATATTATGAAAATAATTTTGAGACTTTATTGCTTTATTTAATCCTTGTTTTTAAATAGACAAGTTAATATTTTTTAGTCTTTGGGGAGTGACAGAATCAATTGAATTTTATCATGATGGAAGAATGGAATTAAAACCTCAAACGTTAGTATTCAAGCATGAATAATCCTATACGACTAAGTTATTTCAAATTTATCATCTCAGTAAATTTATATTGTAATACACCTGAAAACCAGTAATTCCAATCATTTTGAAGTCATAATCTTATTATTGAATTCACATTGTAAAATAGAAAACACCTAAACACGTGGACTTTAAAAAAATGAAAATACTAGTTAATTATTAATTTTAAATTATAGTATGTATTAGCTATCATGAATATATTTTTATTTAATGATGTTATAATAAGTACAGCTTTATACATTTTTAACTCTAAATATGCATTTATCATATAATATAAGTTATATCATATAATGTATAAGATATTACTTTTCAAATTCAAATATAATACAAAATTGTACATTTTATATGCAAATTTTGTAGGAACACACTCATACAATAAACAGTCATATGTATTAGGTTTAGAAATTTACATCTTTAAATAGAAAATATTCTTTGATGTTCATTCACTACAGTAATCCTTATTAGTAGAAACAAAATTTGGGTTAAGTAGTAAATTACAATAAATTAATGATAGGAAGTGTTCTTGAGTTTCTATAATTATGCATGAATTTAAAAAACAAGTAGGAATATTCATAAAAAATGGAAAGTTTGCTTATAAGTAAATTACAACCATGGATGATACCATATATCTCTGATGCTATTAGAGAAAGAGGTAAGTTCAGTAAATATTTCAATAAAAAGCTTTTTTGTATAAAGTTGTGAAATTATATCCGGTGTTATGGAATAAAGTTCCCAGTTTAACTAAAAGTACTAAAAAATATCACTTTATGAATAAATTAATTAACTATGTTGATGATTGTAAATTATTGTAAACAAATTTAATATAATTAACAGGAAGAAATAATTTTAAAAAAACACATTTTCCACTATACTAGTTGACTAACCATAAAACTAATAATCATATATCAATTCTGCGTAAGTAATTAGCAAATAATTTTATTGTTTATCTTTTTAATATGATTAAACATCTAGCTAATATTATATAATTTTATAGGACTAGTGTAGTAGATGTTACCGATTACATCTTTACTCTACTTTTAGTTTTAATTTGCTTTAATGACAGTCACTGACAGTTATGTTTGTGTTTGTAATGAGTATGGGAAGAAGGTCGTTACAGTGTCACAATAATATTTAAGTATTAAAAAAAAAATGCAAATAGATTTATTAAAACTCCAGACATATTACAAATATAAGTATTTCACCTAGCCTTTATCTGATATTTTAAATTTGTAAAAGTGTTTATTTAAAACACCCACTTTAAACGGGTGGTAAATGAAAAATAAGCTATTATTGACCCATTCATTTACAAAGGGTGTTTAGAAAATAATAGAAGTAACTCCGCTCCAGGGACCTCTATTTTATCAGGCTTTTTACGGCCACACCAGATGGTCACACAGACACACAGACACAGACACACACACACACACACACACACACACTCACACACACAAACTGGCGCGCGCGCATACGCGCAGTTAGGTATCATGATACCATCCTAACATCTCTGACTATAATTTCAAGCAAGGAGTAAATCGTAATATCATTTTGCGTTTTTTAATGCATATTTACTATCTAAATTATTACTATGTTGTGGTATTATGCATTTAAGATCTCCACAAAAGGGTAATGTTTCCGCTTGAGACAGTTCCATAACGTAGGGATGGAATTGTCACAAAATTTGTGCCTTTTCCAAATACTTAGGTTAAAAGTATTGCTAAAGACTTACACGAAGTGCGTACGTGTCCATGTTATATGCCACACCACCCTATGTGATATCATATGATACAGTGGTAACGTGATTCAATCAATGAGCTGTTTTTTTTTTGTTTGTTTTTTTTTTGACGTTGAGCACGTAAAATTTGAACGGTGGTTTGAAAGTGTGTCACTTTGAAAATGATCGCAGACTATAGTTAGTTCTTTGACGATGTACTTGTGATCGTTATCTATGAAGGGCTGAAATTCGTTTACAGCTGTTTGCTTGTTTTTTAAATGACGTGATTGCGTAGTACAATTTGTCTGCTTCGGGGAATGTGTTAGACACGAGTTCATGCTGGCCAAGATCTTAATGATGTAGGAGCGCAAATCATTTTCAATAGAATAAAATTCGGCGACACAGCGAGACACGAGGCCATACCTTGTAACGTCCTTCAGACTTCAAATAAATTAATCTGTTTATCAACATATGCTAAACCAACCCGCTCATCATTCGTCATGCCCTCGACAGATGCTGAAACCTGGCGGCGAATAGCAAAACCCAACTTCACCTTACATCTCGGAACTCGTCCGACTGCTTAGCAATTAGGTCAGTCGTTCCAAGGTCACATCAACATACAGAAGCACTTTCTTTGATCATGAAATCTAAAATTTTAATAAGTCTTCATCAAGTTATTCACAAAAGTTCTTCTTTTTTTAAGTTTAAAATGAATTACATTTCAGTGAGTTTAGTTTTGGTGATTCTGGTTTTCTAAACATAAATTATCAACAGCAACGACCAACACGCACATGTCATTCTTCCAGGCATTTTTTTTACAATTTCCAGGTATTCTATTTCAGATTTCACCATATTATAAGACTGTTAATATTTTAAGTTTTGATTACTGATATATGTGTTTCGTATTTTCCTTTTAATTGTTCAATGATTTTTATTGAAAGTTAATAACTTGTAAAAAATAGCTTTCTTTCATTTAAAGGACAATTTACAAAATCTAACTGTAAACTTAGACAGTCAAAGTATTAAGTATTAAATAGTCAAAGTATTAAGTATTAAATAGTCAAAGTATTAAGTATTAAATAGTATCAAAATAATAAGTAGACAAATGTTTTTCTGAACTAGAATCTTTGCTTTTAAAATTTTTTTCTAACTGTTGTTACAATTCTTTATCTCAAACAAAGATCGAGATATTTATATATGATTATTTAATAATATCAAAGAAAAACTTATTTATAATCTTTTCTGGGCTTTTGTAATTCTGATAATTTTCTTTCATTTTTAATTAAACAACAAAAAATTTTTTTTATTAAAGAGACTTGTGCAATAACCTGTATGAGCTTGTATAAATCTCTATTCGACTTGCTTATTTTGCTTAGCAAAAAGCTGGTCGGAGATTGTTCGAAGATTGTCGGAGTTTGTCAGAGATAATTGGAGATCTATTTGAGTTTGCTCTAACTACGCAATTGCAGACATGTTTAAAAAAAACAACTTATTTTCAACCTTCACTATGTGCACTCAAAAATAACATTTGTTTAAAAGGAAAAGAAACTTGAATTGTGAATTTATTCTTCAATAAAAAAAAACATTTAGAACAGAACTCTGTACTATAATATGTCTTCTAATATATATATATATATATATATATATATATATATATATATATATATATATATATATATATATATATATATATATATATATATATGTGTGTGTGTGTGTGTGTGTGTGTGTGTAATAAGGTGTACTAATTTATGAAATAATCAAACTTGGGTGGTGCTGCATGCAAATATTTCGGCCTTCACGACCCCAAAGGGGTTATTTTTCAAAATTAACAAAATAAAACATATTGGCGTTAATATGTCAATATTTCAAAATTTCAATATTTCAATATTTCAATATGTCAATATTCCAATATTTCAATTTTTTTTTTTAATATTTCAACATTTCAATATTTTTTTTACAAAACAAAAACTAAATTATATATAAATATATATATATATAATAAATTTGTTCCTTTTTAAAAAAAAAATGGAAAATAGTATATCATCAATCTATTTGTAAAATGTATTTCTTTATATATATATATATATATATATATATATATATATATATATATATATATATATATATGTATATAAATGGTTATATGTATGTTTAGACTAAGTATTCGATGACAGAAAACTTGTTAACTAATTTACCATTTTGACCTTTTTTTTATACATGCATATATTTTCAAAAAAACTTAAATTCCTTATATAAATTCTTTCTTAACTAAAATCAAAAAACTCTGTAATTTTCTTTTAAACAAATTAATTGTAAATGGTCAAATCTGATTCGTAAATTCAAATTAAATAAATTTTGGCTTTTGTTAATGAAATTTGTTTTTGTCTTCTTTTTTTTTAAACATGATTACCAGTTGGTTCCACTATTATTAATTTTAAGTCGCTTGGTAACAACCTCTTCGGGTAACCTTTATTTGACACCGTTCAAGTTCTTATAATGTTATCTATTGTGCAATTAAACGTACCGATTAAAGAAATTATTGCGCAATATTACGTCATCACCGGTATTGAAGATGACTTTAAGAGAAGTTGTGTCAATGAGTGCGTCTGTTATAGTTCTTAAGTGAATCGATAATTAATTTGTCAATGTCCGTGTGTAAGGAAAACAAAATTTTTGCAGCTTTCACCAATAGTCCGAGGCCGAAGCTGTGGTACAATAATAACGTTTTTGTGCACCTCAAATTTTCACCCACTACAAAAATTTTAAAACCACACTATGGTTTTAAAATTCAAGGTATTCAATTTAAATTCAATGACTATTATTGTAATAAAGTTTTTAGAAGCTCAGAACGTGATTACACAAGAAGAACATGACATTAGTACCGCATCTAATATACAATTAAATTTCTGTCTACTAGACTAAAGTAATTACATATATAAATCCTCTTTTAATTATAGAGTTAGAAGTGAAGTTGAAACTGACAACGCTTCGGATTTACCTCGCTGTAAAATATCTCTTTAAATTAGAGTTTCACCACACGTTTTTAGATTCACAAAGAAGATTTATTGCTTGGTTGAAATGACTTCAGCAGTGTGTTGAATTTTTTTATTTATTCATTTCCTTATTTTTATTAATGCTGCCAGAGTATTCTGTCCTTGCAGGGTGGATAAATTTGTAGCAATATTGACTTTTATTGATGTAAGTTATTTTTGAACAGTATAAAATGTATAGTATTAAAGACAAATCAAAATTGTTACATGCTAACAACGAAAAGATGTAATTATTTATTTCACAATTTCTAAATTTAGATCACAGAATTTACAAACTCAATAGAGTATAATTATATAGTTTTACTTTAAATACACACACTTTAAGACTTTCTTACTGAAACCACTAGGAACGGTGTTATTGTGGTAATTAATTACTTATTTTTACTGGATCTAGACATTTTTACAAGTAATTTTGGCAAGTAGTAATTACGTTCAAAAATCTTCTTTCAATTATATATCAAGTCAAGATTTACATAGATTCAAATTTGCCTTGTTCCGAATTATCCTCTGAAATTAGGATGCAATTTATTGCTATAAAATAAAGCTAATTGACTTATTTTAATCAAAAGAATTTCAAGATCTATCTTTTGTACTTATATACATATAATAAGTAGTATTGAAATAGTTATGTGATTAAGTTAAATAGTTATACCGCTTTTGAAGATATCTTTCTTTCTTCTAAATCCATATCGTAAATGTTATTTACGTTTTCACTAAGGTTTTGTTTCGAAAAATGTAATTAAACCGCAGAGCTTAAATGCACTATTTCAAACATACGATTCCAATTCATGACAGCGGAGTAGATGAACAACTTTTCAATTATTGTATTCAACATTTCATTGTAAATTTGTTTAGTAGAATTACATTGTAAAAATATTATTACATCTTTGGTCTTTTATTAAGTGAACTTTCCTGGTTTTCTCTAATTTCATTTTGACCACCAAATAAAAGACAACAAATAATTAATAATTAATTCAAGGATTACTTTAAATTAAAACTTACGTATAAGCGTAAAGGAGATTTAGAAGCGTTTAAATAGATTATTTAGGAATATCGCAAATCAGAAAAACAACATTGTATAAACAAATTAAAATTCAATATACAAGACCAAATCTAATTACATATTTTTATTGTTTTTAATTATAGAGTTAGACGAAGATTCAACTTTGGAAATTATCCTCAAAGACGTAAAATATCTTGGGAAATTAGAGTTTCCCCCGCGTTCTTCGTGATTCAAGTTATTTGTTGTTGGGCTGAAATGACCTCTGCTGAAATTGTATTCTTCCTTAACGGATTGAATAGATTTGTAACCAAACAGAATTCAGTTTAGGTGACAAGATTTTCTCAAGTATCATAGTATAGAAATAGGTCAAAATATCAATAGCGAGTATTTCGTGAAATAAATATTTAAGGGTAATAATGTAACGGATTAATGGGTATAAACAATTTGTAATTTAGCCATACCTATAAAAGATTTGTTTTTTTCCTACTTCCGTATTTTGACTACTTTTTAGTGAAATAAACATTTTGGTGTGATTTGTCATACGGTTGAAATTATAAAATACGATTTTCTTACAATCATCTTTATGAGCCTTGGTGAAAGTTTGTCCATCAAGTTCTAACAGAACATATGTTGGTCATATTCACCCCAAAAAACTAAGTCCCTCCTCACTAAATTTATTTATTAAAAAAACAATAAAATCTTCAGTGATGACTTTATAGAACGCCTAATATCTCAAAATCGGCAATATGAATATCATTGAAAACATAAAGAAAAAAAAGTCCCAAAATAGTATGAAAAGCACTTAGTAACCAAAATTATGCTTATGAAAAGAAATTTTTAAAATAAAATAAACAAACCTAGTTCCTTACAATGAAAACTGGTATTGAATTAAATACTATTTACACTCTAACACAAGTAAATCAAGTTTAGGCTTTTACTCAATATAAAAATGAATTTTAAAGATAAATCGAAAATATTTTACCAAAAATGAACTAAGAATAACTCTTTAATATCCACTCTCCTAAGAAAAGCACAGGCGATAACTGACTGATATGTTACAGATGTACCTCCCCACAGTTAAAATTACAGAGGATTTTTTCGAGATATGGTCTCATTTACTAATTTCTATTTCATGAATTTTTTGCGGGAAATATAGTGTGATTTTTAACATTTTGTTTTGTTTGTAGTTATCCAAGACATTCATATCACATCGCTGGATTGTATCCATCTAATTAGAAATCATTACTCCAATGAACATTTGGTCAAAGGAATATTTATTACAAGCTAGTTAATTTATATAAATCTGATCAAACCTTAATAGAGCAAAGGATCAACGGAATAGTAAAATTAGTTTTGCTCGGTCTGTTTTGGAATTGTTTTATATTAATTTGCAGTGGTATACATTAGTATGGAGGACTAATTTTGAAAGTTGATATTTGACAGAACATATATGTACACAGAGATAGAAGTAAGTGTTAAAATAGTTTGATAACTCACGTAATAATAGTGAGAAAACGATAATTTGCTCTAAATATTTCTGGTTAAAAAAATTGCCTTAGAATTATTAAAAATAATACTCCAATTTCATGGCCTTCTGTGAATGTGGAGTAATTGATTACATTTTGAAAATCTAAAATTATTGTTAACATCACTAGCAGGTTTATTGTGATAAAATATAGCTAAATATTTAAAAGTAAAGCTTAAAGTAGCCATAAGCCACAACTTTGAAAAAATTAACCATTTAATAAAATTTACTCTCTATTACACTTTACTCTAGAAAGGGTCAAATTTTTATTTTTATTATTATTTTTTTTTTATTTTTTTTATTTTTTTTTTTTTTTATCCCTGATTAATAAGCTTTCAAACGAGGTTTGTTGTCATTGTAAAGGATTACATACGGATTATTATATTAAACTAAATTGGGCGAATGAGGGGAAATGAATAGTAAAGTAACAACTAACAATGTTACACGAACAATGCTATTTAAAAACAAATGATTTATTAAATGAATAAGTAACAATTACAAAAGGAAGTACCTCTTTTTTATTACAAATAATAACATTAAAATACGTAAAATGGGAATCGTTGTTAACAGAGCTAGAATTTGATTTTAAAACATCCTTCGTTCTCTCATACAAAGCACTTCCTTGTTTGCACTTTGCTAAGACAACAATCTTGTTAGAATTTATTTTCCTAACCATTACAACCATTATGATTCAATTCAAGTGTTCTGGTGCACTATATACTGGAGTGGTATGAACTTGGCATTTTATGATCCCTTAAAAACAAAAAATCCATAAGGGAAAGAGCGATTGATCTAGCAAGCCAAGTCACCACAGAGATCTATGTCTAATATTTTACATCTATCCACTAGTAAACGTGGTTTGTAAAATTTGCTCTTGCAAGACCGTGGTGAAACATGATTCTTTGTCTTTTCGCGGTTTATATTTCAATAATTTGAGGTAAGTTGTTTAGAAGAAAGTGGTAGAGCATGTTTTCATAATTCAAATTTCCATAAAAGATTTAAGATCTTTAATAGTTTCTGGTTACATGTAAAGATACACTTATAAGGTACTGCTGTTAAAATGATATTCTCCTTGCTACTTTCGGATTGTATGCACCCAAAGGTGCGAGTTGTGGAAACGTTGTCTGGTAAAATGCTTCTGATCGAAATATTAGAACAGTGACGAAATAAATACAAATATTATTGGTGGAAAATTCCTAACCATATGTGCCAGTTACGCTAGCGAGTTGCCAACCACGAATGTCAAGATTGTCCACTAACCTATTATTGATCTGTTCTTGAACAATCATATCGTGAACGGAATATAACGTGTTAGGATGTTTCAGGACCTACCCACTTTCCACCAATCGTTGATTTAGTTCCGTCAATACTCACGTTATGGGATGTGCCGCGATTAGAATAAGGAACGCAATACTGACGGCAGGCAAGTTCTCAACTAAGTATTAATAATTGTAAAAGACAATAATGACACCACTATGATCCTCTGAATGAACTACATTTGGATAATAAGTAATGAAGTAAAAAAAATATGTTTTTGCACATTATAATATAAAGAGGCAGAGGCCCTTATCAAATAACGTAAAAAAAACCGAAAAAAAACCAAAGATAATCGTATTAGGTTTCATTATGGAACCTGAGTGAATCCACAATATGTCTCTCTTGGGTCGTCTAATATACGTCTCGTTTACGTGGTGTACAAGTGTGTATGTTATAATATGCTGAAGGAAAAACCCGATATAAACATACAAATGGCTGAATAGCCGAAACGCCTGTCGTTTAAGACGAGAATAATAAAGGATAATGCAGAATAATGCAGACGGTAAATCTTAAATTTATTATTTATGTACCTTTAGTTAAAATTTTGCTTCCTGATGTTAATTACGAAAATATATAGAAAATAAAGTTGCACATTGTTTATGAAATTCTTTATCCTTAAATCAAATACAAATCCAATCTTGTAGTATCGATTTTAAACGATTATTTCATTTAACATTTTATAAAATAAAGCGTTTTAGTGGATTAATTTGTACTATTCTTATCTTTTTCAAATTTATGCTAACTGCAACTTTAAGTTACAAATTTTCTCTATTATATTTTATGATAATGAACTTAAGAATATATTTTTGACTTCAAACAAGATGAAGAACCTTCCCAGTAACAGGTTCTTCAAAATACGTGTTTAATTGTTTAATCTTTTTAAAAAATAAATAAAGTGGAGGTTATTGGTGTTGGTTATACACAGCAAGCTTCAGTTATTTTATTATTCAAAAGACAATTTTGAGATTGTTGATTTTATTTCAAGAAAGTTGGAGATATTCTCCAGTTAGCTAACATCACTTTCTGTGGACATGTCGACGTTTCCTTGTCGTAAGACAGTGTGAAGAGGTAGGATAATGTCCTATGTTAACCAGACTTTTCACCAATGAACAATTATTTTAGGTGAGCTTCTCATATATAAGATTTGTAGAACAAAATACTGTTACAATCAATTATTTAATGCAAACTTGAATGAGAAAACATTGATGTATCAAAAGATAAGATTACGAAATTTATATTACACTTATGAAGTTTATATTGAACTGCCCGTGTTTTTACTAGTGGTTATTTGTAGAAAATTACTTGTTCAATCAATGATTTTATTGCAGTATTTCTATGAGAATTCATTCAAGTAAAAAAAGATAAGATTATGAAGTTTAATTGAAATTGTCCGTGCTATTACTAGTGGTTGGTTGGTATAAAACATACTGTTCAAATTAATGATATTTTAATGCAGCACTTGAAAGAGAATTTATTCAAGTTATAAAAGACAAGGTTATGAAGTTTAATTGAGGCTGCCCATGTTTTTAATAGTGGTTGGAGCTAAACGACTCTAAAATGCGATAATTTAAAAATGTACTTTTTCATAAATTATAAAACTTAGTCATAACACGTTAGCTGCCGAGGCCTAATACGATAGTCTTGCCTGGAGTGATACTTAAATAAACATTGAATTTATAAGAACACATAATATATATATATATATATATATATATATATATATATATATATATATATATATATATATATATATTTGGACGGCCCAGAATATTTTCATCAGAAATTCTAGAACAAAATCATCTTTTATTACTTTAAATATACAGGAATTGGTGTAAAATTCTACCGGTGAGTGTTGAATGAGCCCTGTGTCTATGAGATACGAGATCCAGGTAACGTTTTTCCGGAGCCATTAGTGTGCAGCTATCTCCCAACGAGAATAAATCTTTGCGGAGTCAGGTCGGAAACTCCAGTAACGTGATACATAAATTATTGTGTAGCTAGGCTTTAAGATACGCTGAGCCATTGAACAAAACTCGAGAGCTGGCGTGATCCAAGATTCAGCCTGCTAGGGTAAATTTTAATAAAATAATTATCTACACTCAGAGTGTACCAACTTGGTTCTAGAATTTTGGCCTGGTTTCAATGTATTAGTTTAAGTCTATCTAATTAGTCTAAATTTCATAATCGTTTTTGTAATGTCCAGCTTATGTGTATATGTACGGTTTGTGACCGGTCACAATGAAATTATTTCTTTTTTTATCTAACAAGCTTCTGTATAACATCAATTCACTCGCTATGAAATTAGGTTTATAATAACACAATACCACCTTTTGCCTTTTTTCCATTTATAAATGTCGTAAATACTCTCCAAAACCGAAGGGAAGGTAATACGTAAGAAATTTAATGTATTGGTCTATCAGTTACATTATTTAGTATATCAATTTGTGCTAATATTCGTTTATAAATTTGTAACAAATCTAGTATAATGTTTAAATTCAATAAATAAAAGTACAGACTGAATAAAATATAGATAATAATATTGTTATTTAATTGACATGCTAATCCTTTTCAGTGTTTGGATCAGTGGCGTAATCAATTGTATTTCATCATGATGGATGAAAGTAGTTGAAACCTCAACTTTGTGATATTCACATGTTTCAATTACTAGAGCAGATATAAAGGAATTCAATATAGGTATTTTAAAATGTAACCGCTCTATAAATCTATATTATGATATAGCTAACATGAATAATAATTGTATTATGATTTAAGACATACTACTAATGCAATTAAAACGTCGCCCTAGATAGGAGATCAAAACTGGATTACAATAATGATTGCAAAAAAAATACTTGGTAATACTAATTGTACTATTAGTTATGGTAAATGTATTTTTTATAATGTGTGGTTATAATAACTACAGCCTTGTCTATACGATCATTTATAAAGTGTTTAAATGCTTTGGTTTGTTTGCGTTAACAGAAAAAGATGCATAACCAATAGCAACAAATAAAAATCTATGTATCTTTTATTGAAATGAAAAAAAACTTTAAAATCTGAACAACAAAAAAGAATTATTTGGTTTGGTTAAATGCAACGTCCTCAGCGTTGAGTGCTAAAAACAAGGCTTACCTAATTAATTGTGACCTATCGATTTTGTTAGAATCAAAAATATAACCTGATGAACTTGATCTCATCTTTTATAGTGAACTTCCAGATAAAAATGTTGAGTAATGAATTATTTTATGAAATTGTTTGTACAAATATGTGTCATAGTCCACATGATGATATTAATAGGTCATCACCATGTAGGATAAATGGAAAATCTTGAAATAATTTAATAAAGCAATAATTGTAAACGTTGACACTGTAAATGATGATTATCTGACTTATCGTAGAAGAAGTACAAAGAACGGAGTTTATTCTTCAAGATTAACATGATAGGTAACATTATTAATGTTTGTAATAAATGGGTTGTCCCATATATGTCATTGTTGTTACTTTGTTTAATGCCGTGTTGTTGAATTTTGTAAATCCGTGCAGAATATTCGTTATATTACCAAAGGATCACAACAAGCTAATTTTTCGTTGGAATACGAAAGAGATGAATTGAACCAGTATATCAATGGTATATCAATGTGGTATGCACATATGGTGCAGAGTGAGGATTTTTGAATTAACATTACTCCTCCTATTGTCTTCCATTATTACCTTACATTCAATTATTGTTAATTGGAAAATTACCAATGCAATTTATTTCACCTAAGAATATTTACAACAAGTTCTTTGTAGTACAAAGAAAACCATCCTTATAGATTTTATGAGCCTTATCAGTCAGATGACTTCGCTAAGACACAGTTATATAATTCGAATTTCCAAGCTACTACACTTGGAATAATAATAAATTTAACAGAAGAAAGTGTGGAACAGATGTTATTGCTTTTCTGGAATCAATAGGGTGCTGCTCTCAGTAAAGTATACACTATTCATACAAATCAAAGTAAATGCTTTCATTTACGTATTACATAATGTTAAATTACTCACTTCTTTTAATTACTTTAAAACCATTGATGGTTTAATACATCCAACTTTTTTTTAAGGATTATGCTCTTAACTTAGTTTATTATAAAATAAAAATGATTTGAAAATAACTCTTATGATGCATCCCTTGTCTGTTTCACTTAAAATAATTTTATACAGATTAATTGGTTCTTTATCATCTTGTTCAATATCACTTATTTTTGGAAATGTTTCAAAATAACTTTGTGAAGATATCTTCAAACTTATAAACTTGAAATCAAATGTTCAGCTTTAATATAAGTTTCATTGAGATTGAAAATATTGTCGTTACTCTTGGTGAGAAATACGTATGTGAATTTGAATTATCAACGCCAACGATACACAATCAAGAAGACAATAACACTTACGATACAATGTCATGACATTCTTTCGATGTCAATGAAAGGAGAGATTATGTTAAAAATTACCTTACTAAAGTACGAACAGATAAACGTCATCCTTTTGATTACAATATTGACAGTGTTCATAGAAGCAATAGTATTTTTCTGAGATGTTCCTGTAAATTCTATGAATATGTTTTTATTAAATTTGCTGCTCGCTCAAGTTACAGCAGCAGAATATTGATGCAATCGGTGTAGAATCATCAACGAGTGTTGCTACTACATAATTCGGCAAAATTACATACTCAACTTTCAAGTTACTTATATATGTTTCTGTGTATTCTATTCTTAATAATCCGCATACAGTGTGGAAAGAATGTGCAACTCAAAATGATATTGTAATCATTGATGGAACCTTTCAAGATATTAAATCATTCAATATAATAACGGGTAGTAAAACTTTCGTTTTTAATGGGGTTATTTGACAAAAATTACCTGTCATCGCGAGAGGATTAAGGTATTTCAGGCATGCATTACATAATGAACTTGGTGGAAATTAAGCGAATTATTTAGTAAAAAAACATTACGAAACTAATAGTACAATGAGTAAAGAACAGAAATGGGACTAATCTTCACAACGATGGTTATATTTTATCGACGAAAACATCGGTATCGTTGTGAATATTATGCATGACTTCATTTCCAATATTAATCTTGAAATTGGTAATCTTTTCGAAAAACCACTTAATTGAATTTGATAAAGATCTGTTATAAATCCCCGAAATATTTTTGCTTTCTTAATTGATAATATTATTTTAGAAATAAACGAAAAAAAAAGTACGGATTATCAATCTGTAGATTTAGTAATCAATATAAAGATGCAGCCAATTTCCCTCCAGAATGTTTAAATTGAAACTATGCTTCAGGTTTTCCAAGCATATGTAGAGACTACGTAGTCTCTCACTTAAACGGAGATTTACCATTAATTTGCCACGAAACCTTAACCCTTCATTATTATATAATATCATGAGGTTGCAAATTAAAAGTGAGGTAGTCATATTAATTGAAGCTACTAGCTTAACAGGTTCAGGTGCAGGAGGGGTTTATCTCATACCCCCATGTCCCAATGATCTCCACAGATAAACCGATTCAATTTAAGACCTGCAATTTTCCATACAATTTGTTTTTGCAATAAAAATCAATGTAGCGCAAGGGAAGACATTTAAAACACATTGGTATTAATTTAAGATCACACAGTTTTTCAAATAGAATTTATATGTTGGACTTTACAGTACTTAGGCAGTCCATACCGTCTGTTTCCAGACATGGAAAACTTTACAAAAACATGTCATAAACTCTGAAGTTTTATATATTTAAAACTGTTTTAAAATGTGTCGATCACTTTATTAAATTAAAAATTAAATGTTATCGTGAGCGAAGCCGAGACAGAGGGTGTTAGTAAATTTATAATAATTGAAATTCTCATTTCAATTAAAATTTTAGATTAAAACTTGTCATTCAAGTGGATTTATTTGATTTTCAAATAACCATTATATTATCTATAAAATATTAGATTACAATATCAAGTTAAATACATATAAGTTAATTTTATCTTTAAATAAATGCACAAACACAATATTTATTTCAAATGACTCAAACACAATATACAGCAAACACACCAGCTAATACTGAAATAAAAGAACATAATAACATAGTAGATCATACAGGAGAAGTATGAATAGCAGCAAAAAGCAGCTCACACTGAATGATAAGGATACATGACGATTTAAAATGTACTAAACGTATATTATTTAATTGTTAAATGGTTAGTGTTGTGTACAAAGGATGTACTTGTGATCTGGCAGAATATATCATCGACGGATGACGAAACAGCTTAGCTACATAGCACCAGGCTTACTTTGACATTAGAGTAGTATACCAAACATCAAAACAAAATATATATCCAGACAATTTATATTGTATTTGTGATTTATTTTCAAGAATTAAACCCGTTTAAAAAAACTTCATTGAACTTACTAAATTTAATAAACTATAATTTACCTTGTTGTATGTTTTAATATCAAGTAACATATAGTCTATTTCCACCAATGCTTAACTCAAGTAAATTCAGAATTTTGTTTTCAGCTCTGATAGTGGGTAACATAAATACAAACTATATATTATATAAAGGGGTGGATACGCAGCATATATACTGGGTTCCATTGTAAACAATAGGAATATAATAAATAATATGTTATAATAATTAAAGTATCATCTAAAACATGTGTATCACAAACTATTTAATTACAGGTATTTAATGAAAATGCTAAAATGTACCAATCTATTAATTGTAAGAATATGGGTTTGCTGAGAAAAATATAGCGTTATATCGTAATATCAAAAGTCCGGTAAAAGTAAATAATTTACTTTTTAAGTTGAACACGACACTATTAAATTGTACGGAGTAAAACACATGATTTGCGAATTTAATTATTCTGAAACTTTTTCTCACTTTATTTAAGTACGGAAATAATTTCAACTGTGCTTACTCTATAGTCCATATTAGACTTTTAAACCTTCAAGTATTTCAGATAAAATTGCATTATTCGTACTCTATCGATATTTAGGAACAATGGAGAGGTGGGAATGTAATTACAAATCTGGTTAGACCCACAAAGGAGTTGGATGGTTAACAAGAGAGAGTTGGAGTAAATGACTTTGAATGGTTTTAAAACGATTCATTGCAATTTCTGTAGATATTTACGCAAGATCCAACAATGTTATATTGTATATTGTGGGAGTGACGGAGATACCACATGTTTTAGGTATTGCTTATAAACTGATCAAAATAAT
Organism: Aphrophora alni; assembly: GCA_963513935.1. Lineage (NCBI taxonomy): Eukaryota > Metazoa > Arthropoda > Insecta > Hemiptera > Aphrophoridae > Aphrophora > Aphrophora alni. Next base: position 94,671,406 of record OY740768.1, read on the forward strand.
GACTGGAAACGTGCGTAGGAGTAATTCCCCTGAATTTATGATAGACATTTTAATTTGCAGCAATGAATTATAGCGATATTGAATATCATCGTATAATAATAAAGAGGGGGGTATGATTTGGAGAGAGCCCGATATTATTCAAATTAAAACTTATGATGAATTTCACGAAAGTATGTGAAGGTATAAGAGACGAATCGAAGAAACGTAATACATTTTAAAAGAAAGATACTTTAATGGGGTAAGAATAGCAAACAATAGCAGGGTTTTCCTAATGAAAAGGGAAAAGTTTGTATTTTATTGGCAGAATCTCATAACGTTTGGGACTGGGGTCACATCCATATATCTTTCAGATAGTCCTGCATGTTGTAGTTTTTGGGGGAAAAGTAGAGCAAATAATTTTAAAGTTGTTATGATGTCATTAAATAACAGAGGTTTCTTTCTAAAATAAGAATTTTAAAATTATAATACTTCGTTCTTTAAAAAAAGTAAATGAATTCAAACACAAGGTAGCCTACATGGAATTGTAAATAAACATTACACTAAAGTATATTGTCAGAAACATACATCTAGAAGTCGTAACCTAAATTTTATATTGAGTATAACAAACCTAAATTTTAGAACATTATTTGTTCTGTTTCATTATAGTTTTACAGAACATTTATTATTTAACAAATACTACAAACCTGTTTTCAACCCTGTTATACACAGAGTGAGTTATTATGTGTGTAGCTCGGACTGTAAAAGGCAGGAGATTTCAATAATTAAAATAACAATACTCAGATCTATGTTGAAATTTAACGAATAAAAATACTGCGCCTAGAATAAAGTTGGTTCACAAAAAGTTGTAAAAAATTCTTTTATGGCGTATAGTCGTTTTAAATTTGTTTAAAAGGGCTTCATTGTTGCTATGTAAGTGTCTTCTCAGCAGATTATCTTTTATTGTAGTCTTGATTAAGTAATGGACATTTTTTTCAGATATAAGTATACATATATTGGATTTTATTACGTCGTAAACATGACGTACGATCTATCTAAATCAGATTGAATCTATGTACCGGTTAATTTAAATACGATTTCAATTTAAGGTATGATTTTAATTTGTATACCTTTCAATATAAGAATTTTAAATACTTCGCAAAGAAATATCAAAATTATTTCACATCAAAATATTAAGAAAAAGCTCGATGAATTAGGCCAGTGTTTATATAGCGGAAAAATGAATAATTATTATAGTCCAAATACATAAACTACATTTCGTAATAGGAAGTAACATAATCCTTGAGCCTTATCTTTCCGAAAATGTTTTTCGTTTAAGTTACATTTTGTACGATTAAAAATTTGATAATTGTATAAAGTACTTTCATAAGTATTTTTTTATGTTTAGGAAGTCTATCATATTATAAAGCCAAAATTTGATTACTTATGTTTGTAACCCATTAGCTCTTAGTTAAATTTTTAAAAAAACAAGCGAACTATAATTTGAGAAAGTAATATCAAAAAGTACTTTAATAGAAGAACACATCTTCATGACTATTTTATATAATCGAAATAATTTTACATTTCATATGTTGGAAATAAATCACACACTGTTATGATCTGAAACTGAGATTGCTATCAGTCTCTTTAAGATATGCTGTGTTCCTCATAATCAGTTAGTGCAGTTCTATAATATATATTTTTATTTCCTTGAATATTAGTTCTTTATATTTCTGTTCTTATTTTAATTGTAAGTATTTTGTTATGTTGTTAAGTTTTTCAACCCTTACAATATCTAATTTGATTTCATTGATTTTAATTGCAAAACTACTTTATTTACTGCATGAATGTTGTGGACTCGAGGAATTTCACTCATTCAACATATTATGATGTACGTACGATTCGGCAAGTACAACTTGGATTTGTTTGAAATCGATAACATTGTGACGGAAATGTTTTGAATAACTAAATGGCGTTTTTTCCTTTTTTTTCAATTAGAGACGTAGGAGTGAATTTTTGTGTTTGTAATTTTTTTTTCCAAGAGTCACTTTTGTTTACTTTGAATGCTTACATTGTTATGTTCACGATTAATTTAACCCAAAACATGTAAAATATTACATTTTATTATATGGTTGGATATATCTAATAAAAGATAAGTGCTTTTTTTAAATTTATAAGTAAAATTTCAGAATGTAATGTTACAACCTGGGCAAACATAAAAGATAATCTTCCAAACGGAGTTCCCCCTCAATAATAAATTACACTAGTATTTTGTTGATTCTAGTTATTTTTGTTTAAATTATGATTAACAATCACAAGGTAGGTCTTAACGGAGTCATATTGTGAGGATTTTTACACCTTATAATTTACATTCAATTGTACTACATGTAATATTTTAAAACGTATGTCATCAATTAAATATTTTATCGAAATTTTCTTCTTATGGGTAACAAAATTAAATATATAAATATTGATTGCTTAATATACTCTATATTGACATTTTTAGTTTACCAAAATTGTCATGAATTTAAAGATAAAGAGTGTGGTGATCTGCCCACCTCGGTTCCCCCTGCGCTTGGGGTGGCGGTTGCTTGTCCGTACTTAGTGATTTAACAGTTGCCCGGTGCCACAAATGCAGGGGCAGCAGATGATGCCTTGCATGTTCCCCCACCCTGCGAGCCCTGAAGTCCGGTCACGCACGAGATATAAGCAGTTGTGCACCGCTTTCGCAAGGAGCTGGACCGTTTGAAGACTACAATCAATCATCGCCAATTCATCGTTCTATATAAATCCTTCTTCCTAGTTTTAACCCTCCAAAAACAATGGCTTAATAGTCAAATTGGGTAGGGTCAGTCGACCCCGGGTTAAATGGTGCGCAAACATTCGGCTTTCCGCGATCGCCGGTGCAGTGTAGAACGGCGGCCATTTTAGGCTAGTGTCTACATCGGGACCACTATTTTGTTAGAGTCAATCCTTGTAAAAAACCATATCTGTTAAGTAAGTTAATCATATAATAAGTAATTTTAGAAATCATTATTTTAAGTAGTATTATTAGTCCCTCATCACGTGCTGGCTGACTGAGTTGTATTTAGTTTAGTCGATAGGTCTGGGCTGTGACCGTTGTGTCAACCAAGTTTTAATAGATCCACGATCCTCTATTACCAACCTTAAAATTAACACCAATAGTGGTTAAAAAGTATCCATTTTGCCGCAGAATGGTAGCAGAGATCGGTTGAAATTTGAGTTTTGTGCGGCGGTTGCGGCCTAATACATATTTGCCTAAAGACGAGAACTGGTGTTCAATCATGTACAAACTTGGTCACCCGGCATCGTGGCAAATTTTTGTTTCCGGTTGGTAAAAATTCTAATATCTAATATTAAGTCGATCTGTTAAATAATATTTTAGTAACGTGTAGTTTTCCCATTTAAATTCCTAATACAGATAAATTCCGATAATATTTAGTCGTTTTCCAAATTCATCAATAGTGGTCCTGCACCCGATTATCCAAAATTTTCCTTCCGTTACCCCTTAGTATTAAATTAATTAATTAAAAATGTGTAATATTTATATTTTTATTACTAAATTCGGTGTCCTTTACCGGTCCTAGAAATATATATAATTAGGTAAGTACCCCCCCCCCCCCGTCTATAAATTCGTGTTTTCTTTAAACTACCAGTCAGAAGAGTTGGGGTAAGTCAATTCATTTTCTTATTTTCTTTTTTTTTCTCCTTCAGTACGACAAAAATACTTTATTACAATAGTTTAGACTTAAATTTGTAAAATTTTCCTTTGCTCAAATATCTTTTAACTTGGATAATTCATTGTCTATTGCTTTAAATACCAAGTGAAGTAAATCATATTGTGACTACCTACAGTGATTAAAATTTTTTTTGCTATAAACCATTACAAGATTTCTCCTCCCACAAATTGAGAAATCATCAAAAAAAATAAATAAATAAATAAATAAAAAAAAATAATATATATATATATATAAATAAATTGTTTTGAAAATATATATATATATAAAAATAAAATATATATATATAAAAAAAATAATAAAAATAATAAAAAAAAAAATAAAAAAAAATAAAATAAATTAAATTGAAATTATAATAGTTATCATATTCTGGTCACTGTATTGATTTGAGCAATGGAATTGGTTATTCAAATGTTTTCAATATGTATTGGGTACAGATTTTGTCTCGTCGACAATTCTTTTTTTATGTGGTCCTACAAGTACGGACATAACGGCAGATAAGTCAATCTATAATGGAATTGTTGATGTAGAATCAATGTAGACCTTCAATATAATTCTACTAGTGTAAACAACCTTTTGGTATTAATAGTACATTATTTATCAGCTGTGTTTGCCTTGATAGTGAGCCGACACTCCGAAGTATACAATAATTAATATTACGATTAAAATGTTTAATCCATAAACCTTATTACAGTAACGTATTCTTATGCTTAATGAATATCTAATTGTGCATTTTCTTTTGTAATTGATCATAAATATTTTCTGTCTTGTATTTCAGGTGTATTAACTTGTGTTATACAGTGTTTATTTTCAGCCTTTTTTTTTAGCAAAAACTCCATTTCTCCTTTCTCGAGTATCGATACTACGATATTGATGAAATTTTACTGCCCCGACTTGCCTTACGATTTAAATTTTCACGAATAGACACTCTTAGTAATATCCCTTGTTCACAACGTAAACTCCTTTTTTTTCTTTAACCCTTACCTTTTTTTTAACCTTCCTTTTTCTCACTACTCTCACAGCCTGGGTTGTCGACTGCGACAGGACGCATTCAGTCGTAGTGATAGTAGTATTATGTAACTTTCGTCTTATTTCTATTTTCTTCATATCATTCCTCACATACTTCACTGACCACATTAGCCACCCATTTTCCTTCCATTTTATGACCCACTTTACCTTTCCCTCATTTTCCCAGACTCGTCAATGGCATAATTGGTGGGCCTGGGACCGCCATTTGGTATGGCCTGATATTATACTCCTGTTTTTTATTTCTGGGAAATAGATTTTTTTATTTAACAAAAAAATTTTTTTTTTTCTTTAACCCACTCTTTTTTTGAGTATGATTATCGGGTCGCCGGGTTGCTTCTGGGCTGGCTTCTCTTGCTTTGAATTTAGGCTCTCACGCGTGGAGTCAATTTGAGTTTCCTCAAAAACCCTCATCCATTTTATAAACATCTTACTCTTAATTTATCATTTTCATTTCATCTCTATTGTATTTTACCAGTCTTGGTCTTTATAGTATTAGTATTTACCTTTAGATTAGTAGTATTACTGTTTAGTATTAGTTGTATTATATAATATTCTGTGTTGCATGTGTCAATTTAGATTAAGTACTCTCCCCACCTTGATTCAAGCCCATCCGCAAGCGTCCTCCAGTTAACAACCGTAACGTCCGAGTGCTCGGTGGTAAGAAACAATACTCAGCGCTCGGTGATAAGTCTCTCTGGATGCAACGCCCCTCGCACGATGCCAGAGAGACCTGCACCGTAAGCCCTTATTCTAGGTTACGTCATATCCGCAATATCGTTTCAAAAGAAAAGAAGAAGAAGGAAAAAAAAGAAAAAAAGAGGGTTCTTACCTTATCCTTACCTACCTGGTTAAAAGATTGTTATTGAATTCAAATAGCCTACTCAGTTTAGTTTTAGGGTTTGCATAAATAGCAGGTTACTGGCTTTCTCTTCCTTGGCTTCTGTGCTAATATGAATGCTCAGTTATATGCCTGCAATTGGTTTGTGGTCGTTTTCGCTTCTTACTTAGTTAAAATTCTGCGAATAAAATAAACAAATAATATTAATAAAATAAAATAGACTGATTGTATTGTTTTGGTTAAAATATTTTCCGCACGTGTGCCCTCCCTTTTGAAAATTGCGATTTACTTCCAGCCTACATCCGTGGTTATTACTTAATTCTGACTCTTTTTCCTTTAATTAAACCCCATCCAAATTTTCCATTTCTTTTTTTGCCAATATATTCATAGTTTACAAAATCAATTCCCCCCCCCCTAATTATTGAAGTTTAAATCTGTGGCAGTGATTGGCTACTGGTTGCAACCATATACCTTTTTTTTTACAGTTAACCCAAAAAAAAAGAAAGAAAAATTGTACATTATTGCCTCTCCTTATTGCCTACATTTATATATGATCACCTCCCCATTTAATCCAGAACCACCACCTGCATTTTATACAGCTTTTGGGTGTGACTTTGTATTGAATAGTCAGTCAATGATGGAATATAGATGTTATCAGCACTTTGGTTACTAATGGTTCATTTTAAACTTGGCGCCTTAAATTCATTGAAATACCAAGAACCATTAATATTGTCCACCCTAGCGTCGTTTAAAGTTTGCTGTATCTAAGGTTACTTTATACTTTCCTTCATTTCTATTTCCTATCTCTTCCTTTATGATTACTCCTTTGGTTTTATCCTGTACATTATATATATTTTTTAAAATTAATCAATAGTCTGCCAATCATTTCCACTGAACTGCAGTTATTTTCTACCCTTATTTAATTTATAAATCTGTAGCACACTAAAATTTTTTTGTAGTATTGTTTTTACAAATAATCCTTTCCATCCCTTATATTTTTCCTCAATTATACAAAGGTTATAAAAAAAAATATAATAAAAAAAAAAATATTATTAATGCCTTCGCCCCATCATCGTCAAATGTATGGTGTGGAAGTAAAATAGGTGAGTCCAGAACGAAACTGGCACCTTACAAAATTGGTAAATTCATTTCAGCCCCTTTACTCTTCGTCGTGTCCGATTGTGGGTAGTGTTGTTGTCTTCAGCCCTGGTGGCCATCTGCTATCCTGTCAGCTCATTGTTATCTGCTTATTTTACCTTACTCCTTCCTTACCCCGCGCTAACGCCATCCCCCCTTTTTCCGCCGAGGGGAGGGAGTGTCGGGACCATGAGTCGCGGTCTTCGTCGCCTTGCCAGCGGGGGTGACTGTGGTGATCTGCCCACCACGGTTCCCCCTGCGCTTGGGGTGGCGGTTGCTTGTCCGTACTTAGTGTATTAACAGTTGCCCGGTGCCACAAATGCAGGGGCAGCAGATGATGCCTTGCATGTTCCCCCACCCTGCGAGCCCTGAAGTCGGGTCACGCACGAGAGATAAGCAGTTGTGCACCGCTTTCGCAAGGAGCTGGACCGTTTGAAGACTACAATCAATCATCGTCAATTCATCGTTTTATATAAATCCTTCTTCCTAGTTTTAACCCTCCAAAAACAATGGTTTAATAGTCAAATTGGGTAGGGTCAGTCGACCCCGGGTTAAATGGTGCGCAAACATTCGGCTTTCCGCGATCGCCGGTGCAGTGTAGAACGGCGGCCATTTTAGGCTAGTGTCTACATCGGGACCACTATTTTGTTAGAGTCAATCCTTGTAAAAAACCATATCTGTTAAGTAAGTTAATCATATAATAAGTAATTTTAGAAATCATTATTTTAAGTATTATTATTAGTCCCTCATCACGTGCTGGCTGACTGAGTTGTATTTAGTTTTAGTCGATAGGTCTGGGCTGTGACCGTTGTGTCAACCAAGTTTTAAAAGATCCACGATCCTCTATTACCAACCTTAAAATTAATACCAATAGTGGTTAAAAAGTATCCATTTTGCCGCAGAAGTTTAAAAAATGAACGAAGTAAAGAAAGTATCATTTTGTTACTAAAATATCGATAAGAAGTACTTGATATATAGATAATATTTTCAATGGTACTCGATATTTTAGTTTTTCACCTATTATGATATCAAAATATTGTCATTTATTTCTTCTTTTGCAAAAATAAGAGAATTACATACTATACTCGTATCATCTTGTGTATTGATTATTTCCATACAACGATCTTTAATAATACAATGGCAGGTTTGGTTTAAGACATCCGGTGGAAGAATCGAGTTCATATTTGATAGTTTTTTCCAAATTAATTATAATTTAACGATATTGAAAATTTACGATATTCATTTTCAGAGCTACCGTAATATCACAGAGAGCATATTTTCTAATACAAATTGGATCTCCTAATCTAATTTTATACCTTAAGATATGCATTGTTATATTTGATACAAAAATCTTTTGTATCAAAAGAAAAAAAAATTGTCTTAAATATAGGAAATTGACAAGTTTCCACTTGAAGCAAGGAAAACTATTGTTTTTAATTATAGAATCTATCAAAATGTAGAAAAAATTATACTCAAGACCACACAATTATAATATTATTGACAAATATTATTGTTGTTTTTATTAAAGTTCAGTATTTAATACAATATTTTATATTTCTGTAAGATATACATGATTAATTTGTTTGCATTTTCTTGCTGTACGTATAATTGCCATAAATTTTTCTCGCATGTTTTCAAAAGCTTCTTACATAGGTTTTGTGTTATACCTCGTCTTATATAACTCATAAAACCTCCGTTCTCTTCTAGCTGTAGGCTCTATACCATATAATAATAAGAAAAAATGATAATGCTAGAAATTGTAGAACAATGTAGTTAAGTTAAAGTATAGTTTAAAACTAAGTTATATATATATAGCAGTTCTATGAATAGAAGACTCAATAGTTGGATGTTTTAATATATTTAATAAATTGTTATTTTAATTTCAATGTGTCTAATACCTTATATGCGACATGACTAACTGAGAATAAACAGTAAATATTACTTTAAACGCAGACAACAAACCACACACAAGAAAAAAAATGTTAAAAATTATTGATTTGTGAGTGGTTTTTGCATTTTAATTTATTATTCATATGTATCACAGCTATTTTAAATTTTATCCGCTTTCCACCAACATACGTATACCACATAATGCTGATAACCTTTTCTGAAAAACAGAGAGTATTACTTTTTATTATAACGTTTTGGTTATAAATTAATAATACGTATAATTCCCACAAATTTTTGAGACATAAACGTCAGAGTCAAACAAAAAACAGAGTTTACATATCTTTTTTTTCTTGTTTGTATGGAAAGGACAAATATTTCGAAATGTTTACAGGATTACAAAACAGTAATTGGAAACATAGTTTGTTAATAAAATAGTGGATTCTCAGTTGTATTTCTCTAAAATATTTCGCTTAAATATAGACCTTCCACAAATTGGTTTCCAGCTGCGGTAAGCTCCTTGGATACCATTGTTTATATTTAATGAATCTGGCAAAATGTAAAAAGTTATAAATCAATACAAGAGACAATATATTTTCACAGATATTATTATTTGTGTTTTAAAGTTTCTTTTACAGCAGTGCTAATGAAATGTACATAAAGTTTTATTGTGGGTTTGGGAATTGTCTTTCATTGTATATTCACCACATTGCTCTAAAAATTCACATTAAAAGATATTATTGTCTTGATTTAATTTTTTAAAGTTACACAACTGTTCAGTATGTATTGTGACATTCTACACTTATCTTAGGATGTATATACGTAATTTTTGTACATTGTTCTGCCGTTATTATTATTATTATTATCTACTGCTGGACTCGGATTTACTAAATTTAAAAAAAAGAAGATAATTAGTATCTTTTTCGCCTTTCAAATACATTTTATGTAAGGCTCGTAAAGTATCTTCACCTCTACCTTTAGGCTCCACCATATTGTAATAATCAAAGGCAAGATAAATGTATGCACGACGGAGTAATGTATTCATATTAAAACCGTTAATTTTATATTAACGATTATTGATCATTTTATGCTGTTCAAAGGAAACAAAAACATTTTTCACTCCCGGTAGTTAACTTAAATTTGATTCTTTAGTGACTATTTTTTCAACTATAATTTTTCATGTAGCCTACATGGATTGTTTAATAAGAAATTACTACTAGGTTTTATCGAATAATAAAGCAACGTAAAGTTTATGGCTGCAGCAAATCATTCAACTTATTACTTTTTAATAATTTTGGCCTAAACAAGGTTTACTCGTGAAAACACTTCTAATGATATAACACGAATTGCATTAATAAATAATCTCCCTAAAATAATCTCAACTTCAAAATGAAAATTACACTTTTTATATTTTTCAAAAGGTTAAGAAGTAAAAATATGTTAAACCTGTCCATATTAGATCTAATATAGAAAAAAAATATACATAATTATTCCAGAATAATAAAAATTTAAAAATACTTCATCTAATTTTACTCTCATCCAAAAATTAAAATAGGCTTCATTTTTTAAAAAATGAGATAAATCTTTTTTATCACTTTTTTACCCCTAGAATAAATTCTTAATAGTCTTTTTCTTCATAATTTAATAATTTTTACATGTTAATTTAATAACACACTGAATAATTGGTATTACACAGACACAAACAAAATAAAAAACGTAAAGTTATGAGCTTTAATGATAGTTTGATATTTATGGATACAATATTGGTTTTTTAAGTTGTAAGGAAAGAATATTTACCTCTAAATCATCACTTTGAAACAAAAAAATTATATTAGTCAGGTAAATAATTATATTTTTTTAAAGTAAGCACATTGTATATAACAGCGGAGGACTTTTGCTGTTATAAATTTTACTTTCAAACAGACATACTGTAATGTGATGGATAAAATAATCTATGTAAATTTGTTTGTGGAGATATTCGTCTCAAAGTGAAGGTTTTTTGGAAAGTCATTCGGTTTTCTATCTCTAATCTCTATTCTATCTGCAGCCCAAACGTGTAGAAATTTTGATTTTTGTTATGTTGGCATATTTTTCAAATATCTCAAACATGTTTATTTAATTTTTTTGATAACTCGAAATTTAGTTTTAGCTGCCACATAAGACCAAAATTCAAACATTTGGTTGTAATAGAAATTTTTCGAATGATATTTAACTAGTTTTACTGAATTACAGCATTACCAATATTTTAAAATTCATAATAATTTTTTTTACACAAATTATTGAAACTATACAACAGTGTGAATACCTCGTGGCATCAGCCGTTTTATTTGAATTTAATCAATAGATTACAATAATTTTATTCATCTGTAAAATTCAATAGTATGAAATTTAAAAAAGCGATCAGTAGAGCATGTTTCATTTACGGGATATTAGCAATAAAAATAAATGGTGTATAGAGGGTGGACAATTATATGAATATTCTGACAATATATGTTAAAACTCTATTCTTAATTTTAAAACTTAAATGGAATTTAAGTTTTGAAGTGGAATGTTCAAATTGCAGACTTCACATTCTTAACTGTCTATTAGTTTTCACTAATGTAATTTAATTTTAAGAGTTATTGGTTAAATTTTCATTATACAATAATTTTTTATAGTCTGCAAACTTTTGTAAACGGTTTTAGCGCCATATTTAATTAATTATTTACTTTATAATTAAGCTTATAAAGTATAAGCGTCCAGAACCAGAAAACTTTTGGTGCCCTTGCTGATTTTCGGTGCTGTTTTAAAAATGATCTGGAATTAGTTGTTTTCAAAATTGTGTATAAACGTCAAAGTATTTACTTTCTTTGCAGTATGATGAAAATATCTTTTCAAGGTAGCCTACTAACCACAACATAAACAAAAATAAATAACGTCAGTCAAATAAGATATGGACCATATAACACATTACACAAAAAGCGGAAAGAATGGCAGACAAATTATTACATTAAAGCCCTGACACTTATTTCATTTGAAGCAGAGTAAGAAAGGTACTGTGAATAAAAAAACAAAACAAAAAAACACACACACACACACACAAAAAAAATATTTCCCAATTTATTGATGATTAATGTGATTAAGATAAGTGTTAAATAAAAGACCAATGTTTTAAAGTACTTTAAGAGTCTTGTATTTCTAAAACAACAAAATATTCCTTTTATGACAAAGAAATCTATCGTTTTAAATGCAGAATGTGTATCACAATTTGATTGTATCTCTTAATCAAAAGTAGTTACTAACAAAAATTATCTTAATATTTATCATTTTAGGGATATACAGGAAGGATGTTTTAATTAGATTTAAAGTAAGTGACGTTCCAAATAATTGTAAATACTCAGTTTTATTTATAAGTGACCGTAAAACGTATAACACAAAAAGTTTTAAAATACAAATTATGGTTGCTATTTTCAACATTGTGATCCCCTCCCCGAAAATACGTTGTCTTAAGCCATTCTCATATGAAAAGAAGTAAATGAAATGGAGTTCTGTTAATCATAGATATAGGAGACTATGGAAATCCTCCCCAGAAATGCCAGAATAAATAAAGTACTCTTCCGAGCCCAGCGTGACACTCTTTATCTGATAGGGTGATCTGAGGAGACGAGCAAATGAGATTATTACACACAACCACCACATCTAAACACAATAGGTTAGAAATCGTTTTCATATGGGAGATTTCAGGAAAGCAAACAATTCTCCAGCTTCTCCATATGTAGATGATAAATCGATGATACAACATCGGACCAAGTAGTGGACCATGTGATTAAACCCCGTGATGTCCAGGAAGTTCAGCTTAAGAAAGAAGACACAAATAGAATTTGATAGCTGTATGAGTTTATTAAAGGAATGGTTACTACAACTAACAAGCAGTAAAACATTAGCATGGAAGTTAATACTGGCCTGTGTAAAATGGATGAATATTTCATGATGGTTAGGGCTATTAGGATAGTCTAAAAATGTGTGGAAAGTTATTCCAGCAATAAAGAGGTTTGGTGTAGGCGGAAATGGAAACAACCTCTCCGATAAATAATTTTCTTCAAGCCCAAAGGAACATAGGATCCGAAAATGAATTAAGGATAAGGTAATTACCACGGAGGCACATCGGTGTACCATTGTATAAGTAACGTTACAGGATTGGAGAGTGATAGCCAATAAAATTAGTCAATAAGAGACTTGCAATAGTTCTATCATTAGCGAGAAAACGTGATATTTTACGATACACGTAAAATAATAATAAGTTTCAGTCAAAAATCCAAAATGTACGCCCTTATTAAGAGGCTCCCTTTTAGTCAAATAATATTTACGCTGATGATGATGAGAAAGTAACGAACATCTCAAAAAGGATAAATATATTTGACGAAGTTATCCAGTAAATTGTCCTAGGTAGTCGGTGTTTCATAGGGCATCATAGTTTTACGACTTTAAACATAAAGCCTCTAGGCCTACCTCCACCTTCATAATATAACAGTAGTAGACGAGTTGAGTCCTGCTGACAATGTTAAGAGAAAAGAGTACAGAAAACAAATTTTACATTCACTTGATCGTCAAAGAGAGGAAATTTTGTATGGTATGGCAAATTCATAACAAAAGATGTTGGCTTACATTTGTTGGGTATTTCAATTTGTTGGGAAACATTGACATTCAAAGCATACGATTCATGTGATACATGAGTTAACTTTTGGTGGTTGAGTTAACATGCTCGCAAAATTAAATTTTAAAATATTGAATAAGAAACTACTTACATAGAGGTCCATTATAACCCGAAGAGTTTTTAAAATGAAGACAAATCATCAACTTTGTTCAATTTCAAAAACCGAGATTAATTTTTTAACCGGTTTAAATTTAAAATGTCCCAAAACACCCCTCTATACAACGCCCTCTTAATAAATACAAATTTGAATTAACCATACTTATGTATTTAGCCAAAAACTTAGCAATATTAAAACAAATAAATTTAATATCTTGGAAAAATAGATGTTCTTCTAGGCGCATTAGAAACAAACCTAAAGAGATTACTAAACGGATGATTAGATGTTGGCAATCAGCTATATATATGTGTGTGTGTGTGTGTGATATATTGGCGAAACGTAAAGACAAAAATAAAAATAACAAACGGAAAAACATTCTAGAGAGGACTTTGGTCACGGCGAGAACATCAATCAGTCCTTCGTAACACAACTGTAGTCATCTGCTGGACGAGGGTCAACATCTGTAAAGAAAATGAATACTTTGTAAACTGTGTCTTGGTTGATTCTAATTTTATGTTTGTTTTTCATGTGTTTCGTGCCAAACAAAAGCATTACAATTGTGTTAGAAGTAAAATATTACGATGAAATAAAATTGTTTACACTTCTGAACAATGCAAATGTATGAAATAATAATAAAATGATAGAAAAACGATTAGTTCAATCTGGGAATGTTTCTGTTTAGTTTGGAATACACATAATTCTAAAGGAGACTCATAATTTATCAATATGTGATTAACACCTCTTACTCCAAGTTACTAAAATGTTGCAAACGTTTTTCTCTTAACTGAACGCCAAATATTATTTTAATAATACTACAAATAGAAATTGGAAAATAAAAATCCCTTGATTATATTGGAATTGGGTTCATCAAAAATATTCCATAATTCCTCCGAGGATCAAAGGGCTGTCGCAAGATCCCTTCCGCGCACTCTTGTTATATTTATTCATTATTTAAAAAAACATTAAATTACTAATAAAATAAATCAAATTAATCAGATTGTCTTAATTTATGGCTATATCTGTAGCTCGCTCTTAAACACTATAATATAAAATATTTCGCAACATTAAGCATTGCTGAAACAAATGACTATAGAAAACCTTATGCCTCTAAAGCTTAACCTAACTGAAACCGACTATATATAAATATATTTTACTATATGTTCTAATATGTTCCATTCTTGAAGTATTTTATTTAATACACATTAATATTTATTATTTTTTTTTATTATATTACGGTTTTAAATGTTAAAGGTTACATTTGAACTACAGTAATGACTTTTTACCTTGTTATTTACGTTGTATAGAGGATATTGCATAATTTGTCATAATTTCGTTGTTGTGTTTTATTGATTATATTTGTCTGTCTCCTGCGAACTTCTCCACACCACAAACGGGAGGACGGATTTTGATTAAATGCTTATACTTTGAACATATCTAGATCCTTTCTTCTCTTGTTTACTCAAAATGTTTGAGTACTTGTTAATATATTCGATTTGACAATTCCCGAATCTAAAATATCAGTTCTTAGAAATACAACTGCAATCTGTCTCTGTAAAGTTCTGTTTAGAAAAAATGGGATAGTTTTTAGTAAAATTGGTATTTATTTAAAACAATATTACTTACCCCCGAAGTCCAACCAATGTAGGATTCATAAAACTAACCCCTCATTAAACAGGAGATTACCGCAATGTGTGTTTAGCTACCTTGAGGCTGAATAACAAATGTTAGGTTAATTTAGGTTAGGTTAGGTTAGGTTAGGTTAAACAAAGTTAAAAAGAGTTGAAGTTTTTCTAGTCACTTAGTTTATTTATTTCAACTCATGTTAGGTATTCGAATCTTCTTTTTCAATAGGTAAATTGATATATTTTTAATCAATATATGTTAGCTCAGGTTGAATTTGTTAGTAATAATTGCAATATCTACAAGCTTCGCTGAACTGGCAGTGATTTTTTATCAGAATCAGATCCTTTGATTGAAAGGCATACACTTCAACTGTACAGGCTGGTTTGAATTGTAATCACCTGCTACAACCAACCAGTGAAAGATATTTTCATGCTTTGTTATGCTTCAACACTAAACAAACATTCTGCTTCTTTTGATTTGTTATAAACAAACCGTCCTAAAGTAGACAATAATATCCTTGAACAAACAAACCAAAAGATAAAATACTTTGAACTCTAATATTGTAAAACTAAATAACAAAGATCAAAAATACCAAGAGACTAAACAAAACAAAAATCGGAAGAAATGTTGCACAAAGTTTGTTAGAACCATCCACAAAACCAAATACTAATAAAACACGACAAAAAATTACAGTTTAGTAGTTCTCAGTCAAAAAGTGAAAAGGAAACACTAATGTCGTCATGAATACCAAGTATATATCACAATTAAAAGTTTTGTAAATACACATTTTTTTTGAAATGTCTTCTTTCGTAACGGCTACTTAGGAGATTAAAAAAAAGTACCTATTACTTAGAAAATGGATTTATGATTAAAATGTGCAGCTATTATTTTGTTCGAGTTCTTAGGGACAACATTTTTAAGAATTGTTATCAAAGCCTTGACTGTCAATTTAAAGAAAATCGTAAGTTATAATTATGGCTGATACTCCAAAACTTTGAGTTACTCAAAATTGAAGAAAACCGCTCAACTTGAAGTTGGTAAAACTTGCTTACAAATCATATATGATTAAAAGCAGTCAATTAATTTTCTAAACATTGCCCAAACGACGGACAACAGACAAATTAACTTAAACCCAGTTTCTTAACGAAAATAGGAGAAAGTAAAAGTTGGATAACACACAAGCTCACGCCAAAGGCCACGTGCAAGTTTACACTATATGATATGGGTAATTTAAATTCTGATATTGAAGAGACATGTACAATGTGATAACTTTTATTGAAGATAAAGCAAATAAATAGTGAAGGGAATACATTGAAATAATGAAAGGAAATTTAACCATGGAGTAGTAACGTAATAAAGCCTGACTCAGCATTCCAAAAACTGATGACTTAAAATATTGTATATTTTGTACATAAACCAATAAACAAGATAATATCATAATTTTAACTCTTTATTTATTGGGTGTGAGTACATTCTCCTCAACTCCTAACATTCTCTAAAATTCTGTTATCTGGTTTCGAATGAACTCCCATTTCAAAAGCTGTTTACCTAAACATGAATAAAATTGAATAATCAATGACTTAGGGTGTGCATCATTAAGTCTTTCATTTTTACATTTTTATAAGTGTGTACATTTTAATTTCAAATATAGGTGTAGTATATAGTATTTGAAATATTCAACAAGAAGGTTACTAAATACAGTTGAAAAGAGTAAGTAAATTCCAAGCAACTGAAGTCCCTATAATATCAATGAAAGTATCAAAGACATATTTCTTCTATTCCACAATATGAAGGGGAAAAATTACACTGAGGAATAGAGTTGCAGAATATCAAGGAGATTTATACCTGCAAAATGTCCTTATACAACTGCAATGAAAACAAATTGATCCAAAGTTAAGAGGTAAAAAAATAGGCTCACCTCTATTATAATAAGTAAACACTTTTTTGAACCACCTAAAATAAACATCCTTGATATATGTGAATGTTTCCCTACCCAGTTGAAAAATAATTTGACTCCAGGAGAAAAATAATCTTTAATCGCTGACCATACCTAACATCATAATGAATCTTACAGAGACATAATTTAAAAACAAATGATACAAAAAGATACTTTACCACATAAGTATAAACCTTTTACAAATAATTGTATTATATTCTATAAAAGAAAACCATGTACCTCAAATTGTACCTTGTATGACTGTATGACTCTTAAGAAGATTCCTCGGTTTACTTTCTTAAGGGGGACGAATATAAATTATTCAATTTTGGTAAAGAAATTGCGTAAGTGACTTTTAAATGGGAAGATAGTGTCATTACTGGCTGTAAAGTGAAAGATATTATAATGTATTTATTTTAGATTATTATGAACCTTAGAATGGTAGAATATATTGTGATGGTATTGGACTTGGGTGATTAATGAAACACTTTCCTTTATTTATATCAGTAAGACTTTGGCTTTGACAGTCAATGTCCACTGTCAGTATGTTTTGTGTGAATGTGGGAACTGAAAATTGTCTTAGTCAATGAAACATCATCATTTATTGTTTTTCACAAATAAATTGGTATCCCGTTTTCATTAATTTGGTTATTGTTATAACATATGGAATTTAAGAAATAATTTAAACACACATTCCTTTAAAATGAAATGGAGATTTTCGTATCCACCTTGCGCGTCATTTTTAAAAACGTAATAGTTTGTGTACATATTTAATTGAGAAATAACGACATCGTTAAAGAGAAATCATTGTTATAGTTTATTATATCGCATCGAGTTATGTAGGACATTGAATGGCGTTTTTATCACGTGACTATTTCCTATAACGCTCAACTATTAAAGAGTATCCATAGTAATATTCCGACATCGACTTTGTACAGTATATAGTTGAAAGTGCTTTGGCCGTGAAAATTATTTCGAATACATTCTATCGTCCTAAAAAACTAGTAGTATTTGTTTAACAGTAATGAAGTTTACTAATATAAAATAAGATTTGTAAAGTAGGTGGAAAGATACTTGTAAATATCGTTGATTATTATATGTACATGAATAGTAATTAATTACCATAATGGACATACATTATTTGTATATTAAAACTATTACATTTTATTAGTGCAATAAATTTTTCCAACAGTTAGTAGTCTACATCCTACTCATTTTAATATATACTGGTAGCCATTTATGTAGTAAAGTGCAAACTAGTTCCCTTTCAAAAGTCAATATAATTAAAATTACACTAAGATATATTTTGTGTACTCTTTTCGTATTTTGTTCAACTGGTTAAAGCAGTCAATGTATTGTAATAACATTGAGTATACGCTGTAATTGATTGTCTACACTGTAATTGTATTGGCCTTCGAAGCGTAAATACATACTGCAGCACTTTACATAACTAATTGGCCTAGTACCTTAGGATTCAATACACATAGTTTATGTATGTGTAACAACAGAAGATAAGTGGCTTACTGAAACTTTGTCATGTTGGTGTATTTATTTCCTTTGGAAGTTGGAGTGTTTATTTAATAATTAATTAGAAATTTTTAACAAATTAGTCGTGATAAAATTAAGTAAAATGTTATATAAGTCATTTGTTTTGTTTTCTAGCTATAATTTTCAAACTGGATTTTTTAAATAAATATCGACAAGTACCTTTTTTGAGATACTTAAGAGCTAATTTTGAATAAAGTAAAAAATAACCATCTTAACCAATTAAGGTAAAGCAGACATTTAGTCATTTAACCGATTTTATAGTTTTGTGATTGCATATATTACTAGCATTATTACGAGCCAGAAATTATTCTTGGTATCAATGTCCAAACTTTTGTGTTAACAAGGTATAGTGAATGGCTTATTAATATTTCGATAAAAACATTTAATTAGTTTAGGAGATCTAAATAAATAATATTAATCTCCCATAATAATATTTCCCTTTTTTTATTTAATTAGAACGTAAAATGCAATATTACATTTATTAATTAAATATATACCTGGATCTCCTAAGAAATTATGATCAATTTTTGAAGAAATTATGTAAAAATAACCTTCAAAATATCTAATAATAAATTTATATCGGGTGACTCGAATAATAACATGATAATTAAAAAGAAATATTGTTAATTTAAAAACGCACAATTTGTAAATAACTGATCCTTTCAGTAATTATATAAATATCTGACGAGAAAGCGTGTCTCGTTGATTTGAAAAGTTAGATAATTTCGGAGAGTACATAAAAAGGGAATAGTTTTCCTAATATTCATAAATGTCTGTGTGATAGTGTACATATTTTCCAAATTATAAGATCAGGCGTTCATTTATATTAACAATTTGTTGAGTGTTACAATTATAAAATATTTATTTATTTACAAATAAAATTAAAACGTTATTGCATTGTTAAAATCACACTTTTTTCGCAATTGAAAACAATATATATATATATATATATATATATATAATAAATTTAAATAAAATTTAAATTTAGTTTTAATTAATTTTAATTTTAATTTTATTTGTAATTAAATAAATATTTTATAATATTAACACTCAACAAATTGTTATATATATATATATATATATATATATATATATATATATATATATATATAGTTTATATATATTGTTGTATATATATATATATATATATATATATATATATATATATATATATATATATATATATATATAATGTTTTTAATGTACGAGGTTAGAGTGATTTTTTAAATTTTTTTATATTTTTTTATACATATAGAGATATGCAAAGATATAATATTTTTTTACAAACAAATGATTTTATATAGTTAGAACTTTTGAGTTTGTTCTCAGTAAAGTTATACATTATGTTATGTTATTATTATAACTTTATATATATATATATATATATATATATATATATAGATTTATACACATTATACAGATTGACAATAAAAACAGATAAAATTAATAATAAAAAAAAAAAATTTAATATCATTTCTTCTAAAACTTGGTATATTTCTCAAGTGCCTTGTACATATTGATAATTAGGTACTAGATTAAATTATAAATAAAAGAGGGATCATTTACACTTCTAAAGCGAGGTCCACTGTTTACAGGACTACTTGCCTTCTAATTCATGTTTAGTCACGCATATCCTATAAACGTTGTTTTTCCACTGGGTATAAAATTACATTCATGTTATAATAATAATGTGTATTTTACATGGTTCAACATTTTGAATATAAATTCTGTCGTGGATAACAGACTAAGGCTTTAACCGAGGATTGTCAAACTACAAAACGTGTTGTTATTTTCCAATTATAATATTAGCTTTCTCATTTGAATTTTGTATTTTGTGATGTTGCAATATGTACAGCCTTATGCATTTATAGTAAATATTGTTCTCTCTGTTATATGTTGATATAAATCCTGTAATGTATGTGCTTCGATTTGTTGTGAAACCTACATTAATTTATGAAAAATTTATGTTTATGTTTAATTTATATTAAAATCCATTAAAATAATTTATGTTTCCAAATCCAATTCAAATTAAGAATAAATTGGTACATTTACATATAAATACATGGACATTGTACATAATATTATTCAAACGTTATACGTATTTTTAAGGAGAAGGTTATTTAGTAGCTCAAACTGAAATGGAGGGATTTATCCTACATTTAAGCTTTTTAAGATATTTATTGAAGAAAATTATAAAATGTTGATTTTTTCTTTTTTTCGTAACATGTTTATATTGTAATAAGTAATGTAGAATAATTTATTGCGCACAATATATAAAGCGAAAAAATATAACCACATAACAAAAGAGTTTTTTGACACCAGAACGACATTTACATATACTGGATATCTCCTTAAGCCTTAAGTCATTGAACTTAACAACAAAAATATTCATTATTGTTGCTTGTGCAATAGTTTGAGTTTCTTAAGATTTACAATGCTAGTACAGTAGTACAATTTTATGAGATTGTTAATTTGGTAGTGCAAGGATATTTTCCATAAACAGATTTCAATCCTTTAGTAGTAAGGTTAGGTTATTAAATAACATTTTGTAACTTAGTGAATATTCAAGGAGAGACAGTCATAATATGAATTTATCACTACTCTTCCAACTTGTACAGCAAAAAAATAATGCAAAAAGAGGGTGGGGCTGATTTATCCTCGCCTGCTTCTTTCCAATTGTTAGGATTCTCTGCTTCTCAAATAATTTTTCTCGCTTTTACACTCATTGAGGTTATCATATATCCAACATATACCCATTCATTTATAGATTATTTCGTGGTTTCCATTCGGTAATTCAGTATTTACATGTATACCTTCCTCTCTTCTTTTAATATTCCCACCCTCTTACTGTTTCAGGATAATAGGCCCTCACCAATCGTTCTCCAGTTCTTGAATTTTGCCTCTTCTACCATCTTATTCATCACAACAATACATTTCTTACATATATTTATAAATTTTAAGTTAATTGAAAAATTAAAATCTCTTGGTGCAATTTCAAGCCACCTTAAGCTACAGATGGATAAAATTCATGTCGGTCATCCACAAACACCTTTATTGTATGATTGAGTGTTGATACGGTTTTGACATTTAAAAGAATACAAAGGAAAAATAATTGACTCAATACATTTTAATTTTTTTGCATTTGTATACGTTACAATTTTTCAGCCCCAACATAAAAAGAAAGTATTTATTTATGTTGCAAACAACTCGATCGTTCTTTTTGTGGATACATTAACACTTCATTCGTTCATAGTTGAAAACGTGTCTTTAATTGGATAGCTTATTTGTTTCTATATTTGTTTTCTGTAAAAGCAACATAGTGTTCTACCTTGATGGTTGCATCCTGTTTTTGATAATCAACTAGCGAAAATGTTTTCCGCTTTTGACCTCAAAGACAGACACCAAAGGCTTCATTAACACCTTGTATTAATATATATTTTAATATGTATTTCCTCTTTATTTCTTAATTGGAAGACAAAATAAAATATATCCTTTATCAGTGACTGATCGCTAATGAATTTTCATGTGACATAAGGAGGAAGGTGGATGTTGAAGAGTCATTGTTAATTCATTTTGTTATAAATTCTTTTTCTAAAAATATTTGAAACTAATTATATGTTAAATAAGTTTACCCTTGTTCGTTTATATATTTATTTACTTGTTTTAAAAACTCGCCTTAAACGTGTAAATTGTATTGAATTGAAATGAAATTTTAATAAGAGAGAAATAGATTATTAATTTTTTTATTTTTTATTTTCTTCCGTATATTTAATTTTGTTTACTTGGTATTTTCAAATTTGGTATTTTTACTGAATTTTGACCTATTCATATTTCACCAAAATTTCAATGGTGAGTAGAAACTAATTTCAGGATGTTAGGGCTTCTATAACGTCATAAAGAGGGATTTTTTGTTTTTTCAATAACTTTAGATATAAGATATAACAGATATTTTGGGAGATATATGACTGATATAATTCTTTTTGAATCTAAAGGTTAAAATTGGTTTGATTTGAATATCATCACTTTTTAAATGGTTATGTGCGAAATTATTATATCTACAACAAGTCTACTCAACTATTATGTCACTTATTTAAATATGGCAAAACATTACAACTAAACTTATGATTGACCTCACATTTGACAAGTTCTGTAATTCCCATGTAACACCTAACCTGAATAAAAAAAAAAAAAAAAATATTATCTTCACTTTTACACACTAATTTTTAAAAGTGTACTTTTTCTTCCCTATGATTGCTTCTAAAATCGTATATATATTATAAGTCAACATATATTATAGTAAAATTTGAATAATACTTGAATTCATTACGCTTCCAATAAATTGGTTCACCAGACACCTAGTCCTACCTCTGGCCTAACAGTATTAATTTTCTTTTATATCCTGGGTAAAGGATAGTTTTTTTTTCAATTAAGGAAGTCATACTATGAGAGCCCCCAGCTCTTCTGGTGTTTAGTCTTTCGCTTCACGAGTAAGAGATTACCGGTTTATTATTAGTGGCGTTGATCCAATATAGTAAGTAAAAATGGGAACTACAATTGGTAGCGAAATCTACAACTCTGCTTGAGAATGGTAGAAAAATGACGACTAGAATATCGATAGGCTAAACCACACAATATCCTAATGACAATTGATCTAGTTGGCCGAAGCTATTCACACTTGGCGAGCAGTTTTGCCACCAACAAAACCACATTCCAGGGTTTGTATCTATCGAGACGGCATAATACTGAATGATATCATTGAATGATAAACCATAATCTCAATGCAAGGAACAACCAACCTAATAGTATTTATCTTTTATTATTTCTCAGTGTGAATGATATTTAGTAACTATAGATTTATTTACTGGTTACACTGTCGCTGCACTTGGCAGAGGAAGAGAGAAGGAAAAGGGGGGGGGGCTATAAGTGTCCTCGACATTTTGGGTACTTTTGAAACGATGAAACTGCCCCGCTCATTAAAGGGGATTAGGAAGGGTCGCCTCGAAAGACTAGAAATGCTGAAATTGCCCCGAGCCCAATTTCGGTATTATGTGTTTAAATTTAACCTCAATCAATCATATAAGCATATAAGGTTAGGTTAAGTTAGGTTCGTTTTGTTTAGGTTAGGTTAGGTCCCGTAGCGTAACATGTAAAATAAAATTTTCCATATTATTTGGGCGCTAGGGGCAATTTCAGCAATTCTAGTCTTGCGAGGCGACCCTTCCTAATCCTCTTTAATGACCAGGCAGTTTAATCGTTTCAAAAGTACCTAACTGTCGAGGCAGTTTCCCTACGCCCGGAAAAAGAATAAGGTAAAGAACGTTTGAAAGTTTAATTTGTTCTTAACTTTAAATTATTTATAATATAAGAAAAAAACGAACAATCAAATTATTATATTAAATTAAAATAATTTGAGTAACCTTAAATTTAAACACTTTCAAAATAATTAATAAGTACAGTATGATTTTTTTTACAGAACATTTATATGCCATCATTTAAATGAACAAACTTTTTTTTCCCAAAATATTTTCTTTATATATAAAAAATTATATATATATATATATATATATATATATATATATATATATATATATATAATTACACTTTTAAATCTATAAATTAGATTATATATATTTGTAATTTTAAAACTATGAAATAATCACTACATTGGAATTATTTACAATTAAGTTGGTATTTACTTAGATTAGTATTTAGGTCAAAACTAATATAAATATATATATATATATATATATATATATATATATATATATATATATATATATATATATATATATATATATATATAATTTATTACCGATCCCTAAATGTGTATTACATTGAGTTTGGTATTTTTTACAACAATATTACTAGGAACTAATATTATGAACATGTTTCTACCTACAAAACAGAACATTATATTTGAATTACCTACAGAAATCAACTGTTCAGAATACAAAGTGCTTCAAAAAGTAATTTAGATCTTTGAAAATTCATAAACATTTATTAAGACTATTTACTCAGCTCGTTTCGGTGTCATTTTGCTTTAAAATATATCAAGTTTATGGTCATTAAAGTGAATATTACCAAATAGCATCACCTTAAACGCTAACGACAGTTGTAGCAAATGTGGATGCCTTTACTGCCCTGCAGTGTGTTTTGGTAAGAAGAATCAAAGTCTGCGGCAATTGTGCAACGAGTGAGCCAAAGCTTTGTTCACATCCCTAAAAAACGACCTGGCATGCTTCTAGTTAACTGATCGTTCCATGTGAGACTGTTTAGTGTGTGTTGAGAACAAATTTTTCATCTGAAACCGTACAGATTAACTATGGAGCAAGAACTAAAAGGCAGTGATATAGTTACATGGATTGAATGGAGAAGGGTATTTCACTGTAAACATAATCTACAGTGATCACTTGACTTTCCATGCAAATGGTAAGGTGAATACATACAACTGTCGGATATAGGGCAATAAAAATTCACGAAAAACTTTGGAAAATGTTCGTGATAGCCCTAAAGTTAACGTCTTTTTTCCTTTATGCGGTAACAAAGTTTACCGCTCTTTCTTTTATCAAGAATAGTCCATAAACGGAGTAGTGTACCTCGATATGTTGAAAACCTTTTATTCTCGCAAATTTATAAGGACTACCAAATACTTGACGCATAAAATTCTGTCAAGATGGCGCATTACTTCATGATTTCTTTCTAGATACATGGATAGGTCGAAGTGGGCTGATTGCATGGCCCACTTCGTACACCAGATATGAATCTTCTCGATTTTCACTTTTGGGAATTTGTTAAGCTTAAAAACCTTACCTTAACCTTACCCTGTTTAGAACAAGAATCTACACAGCAGTTGAAGAAGTTGTAGGATTGGCAGCAAATCAACTTCTCATAGGTTGTCTGCAAAATGACCAATAGTATTCATACTGAATCTAACTAAATGTAATGTTAAAGCTTTATATATTTTGATAAAATGTTACTCCAAAACCAGCTCTAAAACAAGGATGAACAAATTTATATGAGTTTGATAAAGTTATAAATTCCATTTAAAGGAGTATGTACGGAAGGAATTATACACTTGCAATAAATGAGATAAAAATGGTATAACATTTTATTATTTTTAAAAGAAGACTCTGTTCCATATTACAAGTTTATACGGAAATATTTAACCTCGAAGAAATTATGTATTACCATTGGTGACTCTGAGTATAGAGTGAAAGTGAAGTCAATAATTAAAAAACAAATTCTCAGATCTAAAATTAAATTGTACGAGTAAAATGTTTGTTTCTAGTACAAAAATTATTTATAAAAAGTTACAAATACAAAGTTGTAATTTATAATAATATTAATAAAGAGTAGTCGAAATTTTAAATTGTTTTGCAATCAATTTAAGTTAAAAATATACCTTATACATACCGGTCATTGCACTCCTTGGAGGCTATTAAAAAAACACTATTTTTTAAGAGCTTTCGTGTAAGACTTTTTAATTGCGTAGAGTTTTTAAAGCCTATCAATTTTCTATTTTATTCAATATGTCTCTATTTTATATCACCGATGTACCTGATTTATATATTACCAATAAATCAAAATAATTAAATAACTAAAAGCATGAAATTAAACTGTTTAATAAAAGGAAGCAATAAAGTACTTCTTATATACTTATATAACGTATCAATGGTTTATAAATAGATTAAAGAGGTTTTGTAGGTAAGTTTCTGCTCAACAACTTTCCTCGTATTGTAGTCTTGAATTAAGTAATGGGCCATTTTTCAAGCATTCAAGCATATGTAAGCATTCAAGAATATGGTTATATCACTTAAAAACCATACTATTTTGATCGAACCAATGGCTCAATCTATCTACATCTGCTTGACGATGTGAACAAGTTTTTTAAAGAAATTAAAAATATTTCGCAAAGAAATATCGCAATTACTTTATACAGCTGGGACATATATTAAAATTTTGACAGGTAGTCCAGTAAATTTACTAATTGTTTTACTCAAATCTACAGAAAAAAACAATATGTATTTGCGTCAGTTATGTAGGAAGTAATCTAATGCTTCAGCATAATCCTTCCGTATATCTTCAACAATTATTAAGAATGGTTACAAATTACAATGTTTATTGGCATGAATTAAATTTATTTGTGTAAATTTATTTTTGTTAAGGAAATATCGCAGATTAATAACACATATTCCGATTAATTAGCTATGAATCGAATTCTCTCTTAGTTGAATTAAAAATAAAATTAACCAATGTATGGAAAAAAAATATCAATAAATTATTTCAATAGAAAAACATACTTTATATTTATTTTAATAAGTGAAATTATTTTATATTTTGTAATAAGTAAACCTAACATGCTTTGATATACAACTGAGATTAACATCAGGTTCTTTAAAATATGAATCTTTCTCTATAATCAATAGAGGCTTTGGTGATTCCTTCTAATTTTTCCTTTGAAATGATGCACTTTTTTCATAATTCTTTTCACATTTTCTTTGCAAAATGTTTCGACATTACAAATTATTAATTCAACAAAAAATAACGAATTTTAATTTTCTGTTAGTACAGTATTGCTAACTAACATTATGGAACTACAGTCTACTAGATAAAACCGTCACAAATAGAGTTCTATTTTGAGTCGTTAGATTTTTTTGAAAACCACCTAAGCCGAATCTAATAAGTCTTACCCATTCACATCTAAATAAGAGCCAAGTATTCAACACTAAGCTAATCTGTACCAGACAGTTAATTTGACACTCTGAATAATATTTACATGGAGCTCTCTTGTATTTTCAGCTGACCAGTTATAGCGAAAGTTTTGTTTATTTGTGTTGTCTAGTAATTCAATACGGTTCATCCTACATGTTAGGACCTTTCCCTAAATTAATGATTTTTAGAAGCCGGAGAGAATAGTTAAACTGGGGTACCTCCTATAGTGTTAAGTTCTTAAACTACAGATTCAAAGATAAATGTAAAACTCTTATTTACAAAATTCGTTTGACGTTATGTTGGATATTCTAAAAGGTGCAAAATATATTCTACATGAATGTCTTGGACGCGGACAGTTCAACTCATTCAACATAAATTATAACGTATATACGGTTCATACAAGTGAAACTACATAGTCTATGTACTATAAATATTATGTATATATGTAGAACCAAACATAATCTGTCGAAACTGTCCATGAATACTTATATGGTTACCCCCCCCCCCCTATTTACGTGTAGACGTAGATATGAATAAGTTTATAAAATGTAAAAAAGTATTATATTTTCTACTGTTTTCCCATCACTACAGTATTTGTCTTTTTTCCAAGAGTCACTTTTGTTGCTTTTGTATACCTAGATTGGTAAATTCATTCATTTAAAGCACTACTTGTGAAATATCACTTTTCAATGTATTTTCGGAAATACCTAATAACAGATACTACCATTTTTACTTGTTTATGTAAATTCGGGGAAGTAAAATTACAATCTGGATGCGATTAATGATAAACTTCAAAACGGATTTTCACTTCAATGAATATTTACACAAGTTTTTAGATAATCATAATTAGTGTCCATTAAATTATGACCAAACATGATAAGGGAAGGGTTTAACTGGTCATATTTTGAATAGGTTTTACACATTATAACTTTAATTCTATTGTAATTAGGTGTAATATTTTTGAAAATACTCTATCTTTTAAAACCACCATATTTTGAAAATAAAAGAAATAATAATTCTCGTAATAGTCATGAAAAATTACTTTAAAAATATTGGTTGTTTAGTATATCATTTATTAAAATTTAGTTTTAATCAGAAAGGACCTATATTTATGAAAAGATTATAGAAAGTGCCATTTTGGTGTTAAATATTGATATAACTTTTTCAATCGTTCTTTTAAAAAAAATACTGACTTTCAACATTATATCAACTTGTAAATATTTTGAATCTTACCACTATCTTAAACATGTGCACAAATATAAAAAGGCTTACGATAAGTATAATGTCTAGCTTGTTACAGTTATGTTATTGTTTAACAGATCTAGAAAGAGAGGTCTTAAGTATAGTACAAAAATTGAGTTCATATATCTTATTTTTTCACATTTTAAATTCACAGACATCGAAAATCCACATGATTCATATTCACAGCTTCCATAATAACAAAGATTGCATCATTTCTACTAAAATGACGTCGGTTGAGGTTTTGCTTTTTCCACCGATCACTAGTCTAGTTAAACTAATGGCTAAATACTAAGCATATGAAACCATGATATCTCTTTGTCAAACAGAAAGTTAGCTCTCTCATCTTTGCTACATACAACATTAAACCTTTGCATTCAAATAAAAAATTATTATTATTTTGTTATAATTTTTGAAAGTTACACAGCAGCTCAGTAATTATTATGATGTTTTACATATTTGTTAGGATGTACATAGCTAATTTGTGTACATTCTTCTGCCATTCCTATTATTATGTACAACATATTCGTTTTGGACGAACTATAATTTCAACGATTTTGACAAAAGCTATTGACGTAGTGGTTCGTCACTGAACGGAGTCTTCATAAATAGCTTTCATAAAGGGCTTTATTCTCTGTTTGTAGTCTCTATTTTTCGTATTTTAATAACGAATGATGTACAGAGTGAAGTATTGAAAATAATGTTTAGTTTACAATGATGTAATATAACTGATAGTTATAGTCTCTATCCTTGGATGTTTTATTACATTGAATAAATTGTTCTTCCAAACCACACGCATGTCATGCAACGTAATAGATAGTTTGAGAAATAACAGTTAATAAAACTGTATACATCGACAACACACTACACCTATGGAGAAATTATAACAGTTAAATTTCCTGTGGTCGGCTTTTGTTTTATTGTAAATTCTCATTCATTGGTATCACAGTGTAATAAAGACTGTGTGAACACAGTATATATATAAACGAATAAAGGCTTAAATAAATAAATATTGAGCCGGACTTGTAACATAATTTATGTAGAACAAAAACAGGAACACAAGATCTCACAAAAACTACGTTTATTCAATCAAACGAATTTCAAAGACAAAGTCGCCATCCTCAGTGATACATGAGCAAAAAAACAACTATAACTCAATCAAATAACAAAATAATAACTATGAGTTCCAGTTTTGTTATTTTGCTCATGTAACACTGACGATGGCGACTTTGTCGTTGAAATGCGTTTGATTGAATAAACGTAGTTTTTGTGAGATCTTGTCTTCGAGCTTTTTTTTACATAAAGACTTAAATGTTGATATTTTTATATATAAAAAATGTTAATTTAATCAATTTGTTGGATTTAATTTTCCACTTTTGAAAGTCAAAAAAGCTTTAGTAGCATGGTATTGCATTTTCTTGGTTATACCCAAGTGAAATCATTCAGATAATAAGGCATGTTATGAGTTTGAGACAAGTTACTAAATGATATATACTCTATGTTGCAAATGTGGAGCTTTCCCAAAGAGATGTTGACATTATATTTTACTCCAGCATGGTGGGTTATCACTAGTGGCGACACTAGGCTGAAACACAACTATGTGGTTCCCAATAATGCCGCCTGGTACAATAAATCTGACTTGAGGTCAGCATTAATTTGACAGCTCCATCATGAAAACGCACCATATCTTTGCTTTTTACTTATATATCATAGTTTTTTTTCGAGTACACAATACTAATTTCATACTTCAGGCTCCAAAATTTAACTTACATGGGACTTTTAGGTTGTTCTCCAAACTAAACATTCCGCAGAAGTGAATGAAGTTTTGTTGAATATTAAATTCCAACTAGCACTAAAATCATTCCCCGAATTATAGGCTAACACTCATTGACCTTCTCTCCCTGCATTTAAACATTCAAGCAGACATGTGAATGTACTCTACCTCCACACTCGGAGGACACGTTTGTTTCAAAATGAAAATATTCTGATAAATTTTAACAAACTTCGTTATAAATACAAAATCAAGAACTAAATTAGCTCAAGTTTGATTAAATTATATTTTCAACCAAATTGAAATGTTGTGTATACAGAGAACTTTTAAATTAATTAAGGCTTGAGATGGTCTTGCTTAGTTTCAAAGATTCCAATCATGTAAATTAACTAATCCAGGCATCTAGATAAATGTATTAGCTTTGTGTGTAGATTTTGCTACAGAAGAGTTTATTGCAAAACTTTAAATAAATTTGAGTATTAAATACGTTTAATTCTGGACTTGACTACAACAGCATTTCGCAAACTTTTTGATTGTAGTACCACAAATACAATCTATACTAAACTGTGGCTCTGCATTTCGTACACATTAACAAAACCCTCTTACAGGGAGTAATATTATAAGCTATTTAATCCATGGATGGCTCACTAAAAATTATAAATAGATTTTTCTTAATAAATAAAAATACACTATTTTCTCATTACGTCAACATGTAATGTCGGTTTTTTAACATAACAATTTATCGTTTATGGTCTACATTTCAGGTCAATATTTATCTCAAATATTTATTTTATAACGTTATAACAAAAATATAGATCCACTTCGACTAAAAATTAACTAACGCATTATTATTTGACAGCCAAAAGAACAATAAAACAACTTAATAATTATGATATATTAGAATTCTAATAAAATGTATATCTAGTGGCAAATTTACATTTACCACCGCGTACCCTGTATTTTCGGATGAGATTGACCTCCCTACAGGGTTGGCTTGGAGGAATAGGGTATTCCGTAACCAGTACGTTTCTTGTATGACACATACTGCATACAACAGATTTCAGATTAGCCTAACTGAAATTTTTATTATTATTATTATTTTTTGTAGAAAATACGAATGTCTTTGAGCCAACAGTTTTTGATGGCGACTTTAATCTTCATAAAATTATAATCACAGGATTAAACTTCATTTCACTTATTAAATCGTTGAAATTCCTTTAGCTTGACCGAGATACAATGACATGCACACATAAAAGGTGGTTTAAGGGAGGTAACCTGAAAGGAGGCCTGGTAATAGCTAATGAGTTACATACAATTTCTTTATATAGTGGTTTTGTTTTACGATTTTCCGTTTGTTTTATTTCTATCTTTTTGCTTTCTTATAATAGGGAGTTCGTATTTTGAAACAGTGTTTTTATTTTAGTTATGTTTTTATTTAAGTCAGAAATTTATTATAATAGCCCATCCTGCATGGGAAACCATTCCGTTATATTGGATACACTGTTGTCGTATTGTCATATTGTTTCTCTTCTTATAAATACATTGGTTATTTATTTATACTATATATCACCACATAATAAATTCAAGAAGTATTTTGAAAGTTGGTTTTGCTTGAAAGTTGGTTGATTTATTTAGTGTAAACTTTTTTTTCCCCTCATATATGTTTTCAATCATATATTTGTATGTTTTTTTTTTATATTGGTAACGGAAAACATTATTTTTTAAGTTTCAGAGCGCACGACAGGCACATTTCTGTAAGGTGGTGAGTAACACCCTGATTACGATTGCGAAATTAATCTTCTAATTTTAGGTACTAGTGTTGTAATAAGTTTATAAAATTGTACAGAGATATTATTTTTGTTTTCAATAGTCTACACACGTATACATACAAATAGTTAAAAGACAGTTTGGTTTTGTCTTTGTCAGTATGAACTAAAATAATTGTAGTGTGTTTTACATGATAGTTGTATAGAATAAATAATAATAAAATACCACAGTTGGTAGAGAAACTTAATTTAATTTATTAGATTTAAATTTAAGCTGATGAGAAACACACGCATTATTTTTCATAACTTTATTTTTTAAAGACGTTCCAATACATAATTTAACTTAAGGTCAACTATTCTTTATAATTAATTTTAAATTGTACTGCATAATATCGCAGAATGTAATAATGATTTACAAATTGCGTCATTAATATCTGTCCTGAAATACAAGGGACGTGTATTGAAACTAAAATCTCATTACGTATTGCAAAGTTATTGCAGTAGTCTGCAGTATACTGCTATCTGCTTTGCAATTCAAAAGAACATCTAATCTTGCTAAAAACAATTTATTAGTCATTCAAGTTTCCAAACTAAATATTTTATGAATAATAAGAAACATCATATTGTAGGTAATTAAACATTATTTGATTTTCATTGAAATGTTTTTTACTAAGTCTGTTTATATTAATTACGTTAAAATAATAGTACATACATAACTTTTAGTGTAGATATAAATGTGACCAAAACAGTATATACTTAAAAATATCAGTGGTTATATATATACTGAGTTCTTTCAAACAAAGAACTCAGTAACATTTTTTTAATTAAAACAATATTTTTTCCCAATAGGTTAATTAAAATTATTGAAGTTATTATAACTTCAGAAATTATTTAGATTCTCAATTTTGTCATAGTGAGAGTTAAATATTAGATACGAAATAATTATGTGTAATAAACGAAGAAATTTCTGTTTTAAGTAAGCATTAAACGGGGATTTTAGAGAGACAATTGAGCGGAATGTAAAAACTGGCGAGAAACGATACGCACAGTCCGGCTAGTAAACGTGTCTGAGAAACCCACCCATATAAAAGGAACAAAATTCAAAAAACATTCAAGATGTGAAAGGTAAAATTTTGAAACAATTAGTTGCGAGGAAACGGGAGGTCCCAAACCAACGACTCAAAGTGTTACATATACACCGCAGTCAGAGAAGGACGGAAAATATTTATAGGAGGAAAATCACGTATGTGGAGAAAAACATGACTTTTTTTTTAAAAAAACGATGAAAAATTTCCCAACAGGCACAACTTTCGGGTAACCTGATTTAGGCAGATAAAAAAAAGGCAGATCGTACAGTAGAGTCAACAATATCAAAAAACCACTTTGGGTTAAAATGTACGTAATTATTTTAAAATACTAAGATAATAAATAAAATCAATTAAATAATTATAAATTTTAAAGTGTAGTACTTTCGATCAAAATCGGCAATAACGGTTAGTATACATTAAAATGAAATTAGAAACCACGAATTAAAAAGTGGGAAACAACCCGTAGCGAAAAGAATTCGGTTCACGGGAGGTCGCTTGGGAGGATCCTTGTCGGACCACAACCTCCTACTTGAGATGGAACCTGACCTACCAACATCGGACCAGAAGACGTTAAATCAAACACAGGTTTGTCATAAAGCCTAAATTCTAACCTCCCAGAAAAAAGAAATTAATGAAAATTTCGAGTTGGGTAAAGTTATATTTGCAAAATTAAGTAATGTTACTATGGATTAAAAGTTTAAATGTAAAATAAAATAAACAAAATAGAAACTCCTATTCCCTTGGATATAAGTTTGAAATTTTGTTTAATTTTATTTTTGGTAAATTGTATACTTCGTTAAATAAAAAATAAGGGTCAAAATTAAAATTTATGAATTTATGGTTATATTTTATGTGTTTTGTTTCAGAAAAATTTATATCGGTTTAGGTTAAATTTTTTAAACGGAAAAAATTGTTTTCGCTCTAATACTTGTTAAGTTTTAATGTTTTAATAAATAATACGCGAAATTCATAAACTATTCATTTCAAAACAAGAAATATAAAATAATTTGAAATAAATTTTATCAAAAAAACACATCTTATATTAGAGTTATAGATATTACACTATAAGACATTTTAGATAGATTAAAAATACTATTCTACACTCCAATAATTTGAAAATAAATTGGAGCTAGTCGGTTAGTTAAAAATAAATAGAATTACTGGACGGTTTTTAAGTTAAAAGTGGGGATTTCATTGAGTCCAGGCTGCTGATCTTAGTGATGACCAGCTTAGAGTTCATGCTTATACCTCCAGTGTTCTAGCTGCAACTAGCCACACTTCATTAAAGTAAATTATAAATTAGTGAAAGATGCTATTACTGCATTGAGGATTCATTTAAATGAAGTGAGTCTTTCGTTGTATTTATCGAGTTTCAATTTAATGAATATTTCTGGAAATAGGGGATATCAATGAAGGCTAA
This sequence comes from Aphrophora alni, assembly GCA_963513935.1. Classification (NCBI taxonomy): domain Eukaryota; kingdom Metazoa; phylum Arthropoda; class Insecta; order Hemiptera; family Aphrophoridae; genus Aphrophora; species Aphrophora alni. The sequence continues at coordinate 94,705,924 of OY740768.1, forward strand.
TATCTTCCATACATCTGGGGAAATTACTTGCGTGAGGAAGTATTACTTTATCTGGGGGGGGGGGGTAGTATTATTGAAGGTCGGAAAGCATTACAGTAATAACTGATCAACCATAATATTTATTGACTTTTTTTCGTTTCATAAGTGGTTTTGAAGTTATATATGTATATCATATGTCTGTGAGTTTTCCGCAACCGAATTGATTGGATAGATTTTGGACAACATTGTTACGTAGAGTTATATGATTTTTTTTTCTTTCTAAATTTAGGGGAACTGATAGAACCAAAGCTCAAATTTAGAATTTTCTAAACATTGACTCCATTTTTTCAAAGGTTAAATTGTAGACCCTTAAGAACCGAAACAAAAGATAATGGCTGCTATCTGTCCAAAAACGGTAATTCGGAAGTAATAAGCAAAAAAATAATTGTTTATGAAGCTGTTTAGAAGACGCGATTTCTAAAATATTTCACTACAGTTTTTTCTAATTTTATCGATATGGGAAAATCTATGTCTAAAGCTAATGTATCAAGTGCAATGTAAAAGATAATTATAGTTCATGGATAAGAAACTTAAAAATATAGGTGTTAACATGACTACTTAGGGCGAGTTTATTGCTCACAAAAAGAAAGCTAGACCTTTTTTAATTGTATAAATAATATATTTTACATGTTTTATCTTTTAAGTGCAACTCTCTTTATAGAATACATTACCTATTTAGTACGACATATCTTTGTTGTACCTGCCAAGAGCTCAGTTGAAATTGAAGTTGTAAGTTTGATTAATGAAAGTTACTGTAACTTATTTCAAGGATATGGTTGTTTCTGTATCAATATCGTTTCAATAAAACTGCAGCAGCGTTATTGTATTTACTTTGATACCATATCATTAGTATTGTTGGCAATTGGGTTTTGGGGGCATTTTAGTTTGTTTCCATTTATTAGACACAGAGAATTCACGCCATTTTTAATACGTTGTCATTTTTCTATTGAGAGTTGGAATTTGGATAACAGAGTTTGGAGTTTGTTGTGTTTTTCAAGTCGTTGTTTAAAATAAAATTGATTAAATGTATAATTCTATTTTAATTTTTGTATTACTTGAAGAAATAGAAACAATGAATGCTAATTTTCAGCAAGACGATATTATGCTGAACAAATAACTTATTATTTTATAATAATAAAAAAATATTATGCTTTGATTTGCTTTATGTTGAAGCAAATGTTGACTACTACGAAGTTTAAACTTAAGTAACATTGAGACCACCGCCTGTGCCCATAATCAAATAACAATTAAAAAAAATTAAGTATTAGAAAATGAAAACATTTTATCAATTATTTTAGTATAAAAAATCTCATAAATAATATTTTATAACTAAATATTTTATTCTACTAAACAAAATTTCGCAGGATTTTTAGTAGCGTTTAACGAACCCGTACCAATAGTTCCATAAAGAATAAGAAGATGTACTTTATACTTTATTAAACTTTTTTTTTATTAAATGAAAGACTTACGCAGTAATGTATCGAAAGGCGTCCTTGCTCATTCCTACAGCTTATAAACATTTGAGTATGCACCTATTAGAGGGATACAATGTGCGGTATTCTGGATATTACTTTAGGGTTTTTTTTTTCAAGTTAGAGTACAGAATGAAAGGCAAGTGGGTAAATAAAATTATCCCTTTTTTTTTATCTCAGCCCTACATTTTTCAGCGTTTAATAGTGTTTGTTTATAGGTAATTGAATTTACTAATATAAAAAGATAAAATGTTTACTAAAATACATTTTTTTGTAAAGTTAACTATAAATCTTATTACTAATTATAATTTATTATTATTATAAGCTAATAATTATGACTAATAAATAATCACTTATGTTAAGATACAAAATAATTATAAATGTATTTTAGTTATGCTTGTAACTCTTTACTTTAAAAATTCATGATTCTTCACGACAATGAACTACGCCAATAATATATTTTACAGCTTTATACACAAATAAATATTTTTTCTTTTACATTAAACAGTATTTGTCTTATTGACTACCGACTTCATGTTCACTATTTTAAGCAAATTGAACTTAAACCTGACATAAGTAAACCGGTTATATTGAAGAGATATTGTTTTAACAAACCGTTTACATTATAGGCAAATAGAAAACTCCAGTTTATGACAACTACCTCATTCTTTAATTGTCCTGGCAAATTGTAAAATTCATATTGTTTTCAAATGAATTTCACATTTATACGCTTATTGTAATATGTTCCTGTAAATGTATGCTGTTGAAAATGTCCACTTCTTTACTCAATCTTAGTCTCGTTTATATGATACTACACTGCTTCAGATTTAATGCAATTTGTGGCAGGAAGGAGTTAAATCTGGCTCGAAAATCCTTCAGGACATGAGAGGAAAATATATATCATAATATATATTCTTTAATTTACATTCAAAGCAAAACATACAACTTGAAGAAATATTTATAATAATTAGAAACAGAGTAAACTTACAAGCTTGTACCATTAACTCGTCCTAAGCCTAAATCATGTTTGATTTAAATCGTATATTAATGTTCATGTTTATATTTAGTAAATTGTTCCTAATATGGTTTTTCACTTACAATTTCATACGTTGGTTTGGGTATTCATATTGTTAAAAATCAGTTTAGACAATTTTAAGAAACTAAATTTTACAAAAAACTGCGTATTAGATTTTTTTTTTTTAGTATTTGATTTTTAATTTACAAACTGACATCATTGAGGATTTGGTCAATAATGCTTTTTTTACAGTTCCTTAGTGGCTACAATTATTAAAATTTGATCAAAATTGTGAGATTTAAAAAAAAAAGTATTCTGTATTTGTCTTTTATCGGATAGTCCAAAATACGGCATCGGAAAATGAAGTGAAGAAGAAAAAACAATCTTGAACTAAATATGATCTATAGGTATATCAAATAGTTGTCATAGACTAAACATTTTATGGAGATGTGATGAAAGTTAATCTCAAACAAAATTTGATCTGGGGATATAGACAAAAGTTGAATACGAACGAAATTTCCCCTTCCAACAAAATAGAACAAGCAGCCAGTTAGACAATATGAAGTTGAACGATCACTCTCTGAGACATAAAATAAAAAAAAAAAATTTATTTCCCTTTAAGTGTGATATATATATATATATATATATATATATATATATGTGTGTGTGTGTGTGTGTGTGTGTGTGTTTAAATATTTTAACATATTGTTTGTGATAAGTGTTTTAAGAGATGGCTCAGGCAAGTAAGAGATCTACTTATATATTATATAAACTTCATTAATTTTTATATGAAGATATATCAAAATTTTCCTTCGAACTAAATTCGATATGAATATATAGTCAAAGATCCCATAAGAAAAAGGTTTCCCTCGAAAATAATATCATCAGGAGATATAGCCAAAACGTACCCTTAAAAAAAATTGATCTACAGCTATAGCTAAGTGTTGTATTAAACTAAATTTGATATGAAGATATAGACAAAAGTTGCCTTCGAACTGAATTTGATTTGCAGTTATATTTAAAAAAGGTCTTCGAACTATATTTAATGTTTAGGTATTGCCAAAAGTGTGTCTCGATTTAAATTTTATTTGCAGATATAGCCAGAAGTAGTCCTCATAATAAATTAATCCGATAATATAGTTCAAAATAGCTATTTAAAAAAATTGATCGCAATTTTTTTTCTCTTGTTTGAGCTGCACAGACCAAATATAGTGAAACAACGAAGACATATATATATATATATATATATCATTCTGAAAACTACAGATATATATCATTAGGTTATCAGAGGATCTCACAAAGTTATATCCGCGAAAAACATGACGTTGATTTTTTATCCGTTAGATAACTTTCTCTACACTACATGATGCACTTTTCATGCCAACGATTTCATAACTATATATTTAGGCAATGGTGTAGAAATTTAATAACAGTTTAGGCAACAATCGTATAATGATAACTATTACTGCACGAATTTGAAGTAACTTACAACTTGAGCCGGAGAAAAGCGTCTTAGACTTAAAACTAGTGCGTTAATGGTTACATGCGATAGTTGCATACCCTACTTTAACTATCAATAATTTAGTAAGGAAATATAATATAGAGTATTCCAAAATAAGAAATTTATTTTATCAAAGGGATATACTTGATACACCGCCTGGTTATAAATGTAATAGTGCTAAAACAACCTACACTATATTATACAAAATATATAAAAAAAGTACTTATGCAATTCAATTTACTTTCATATTAGGATTTGGCTCCATCTACAACTTTTGAATGGTGCAAATACGTTAAGTTAGATACAATATGACAAAAAAAGCTCAAAAATATTTATTAAATTTCAAAACTAACTCTTCTTGTAAAAACCATGACCCAAGTGATAAGAGTAATTGTCAATTTATAAGTAATAGAGGGATCGTTTGTGATTGGTTGAAAATTTGTATCATAATGAAAATCTATACTGTAATGAAAAATTTTAACTTTAATGAGACTTGTTGAAATTCAAATAGTGAATTCTAAATAATCGTTTACGGTGTAGTCCTAGATAAAAATAATGAAATAGTTGGTAACACAACTACTGCCACGGTCAAAAGATTTGAAAATAGATTAATTTAACAAGCTGTAGATTGGTTTGATAGATGGTGGTTGTTGTTTAACAAGTGCAGAGATATAAAGTGTTTTGTTTATTCTCATTGTACTTTCTTTTAAAAGTACATAATTAATGACATACATATACAACTAAAACAACTTAAAAAAATATTAGAGCTGTCATTTCTATCTAATTAATTAAGAATTATTCTTCTAGCTAAGAAGATGAAGAAATAATAGACGATTTTTATATATTATCAAAGGTGAGTTATTGTTATAAAATGTTCAAATTAATATCTTTTGATATCATCACTCAATTTTGCGTAGTTATTCAAGGATAAATAAAACTTGCAAAATTCACTGAACGTGTAAGAAATCATGAAATAATAAAATGTGATGGTAATGGTTTTTCTACTATACTGGTTCTTATACTTACTGGTATGTGAAATCACCATACGGCGTATTTCGATATTGATAGGAAATTCATCCCTTCGATTACAAGAAAACGTTCCGTTGTAAATAAATGGTGAAATTTGTAGCTCTATGATTGTAATTTAAATAATAATAATAAATGGATAAATAGAAAATGTTAAAATTAATAAGTCGTTAAATATACATTCACCAAAGAAACGTTAAGTTACATTTTACTGTAAGGTATATTAAAAATGTAATTCATGGATCATTTTGAACGATTATGCCTAGGTTCCCCATTTAAGTAGAACGTTTTAAACGTGTACCACTGGTCTCTAAAATGGAGAAAGATACCTTATTTATTTTAAGAATATGGGTAAAGTGAATTATTTTTGAGCATTCGAAAAGCAGATCATAAACAGTTAGATAAAATCTAATGTGATTTTGTATTTAACGATAAATTTAAGATCAGAACTGATTCAACCTTTTGGATGTCTTTGAGATAAAGATGTTATATTTTTAATTCGTGATTTCCTTCTTTTTACGTGTAAAAAAATGATATATAATTAAAGTTCTCATCATAACTTGATTCTTAGCTAAGGTTTCTTATATTCTTACTTAATGAAAATAAAAATTCATATACATTCTTTCCTCCCCTCCCCCCCACACGTACCAATAGATAATTATTGTTGCAAATACTCATTACTAATGATTTTTAAATTTTCAAATTAACGATGAATTAATTTGGTGTTTTATGAATTTGAGCTTGTGACATATTATAGTGAATAATATTATTTATAATTCCCAGTATAATGTGGTAGGAATTTCTACTCTCTAGCATAAACTCACCTATATGATGCAGTTCTTCACAGACAACGATATGCTTACATTAATATATTATAAAAGGTAACTAAATTCCATGTGTAGTGAGTCATCTTCACCCATTTCTATCAATTTTAGAAAAAAAAATCATAAATTCATATTTTTTAACATTACTACATTATATGTTCAGCCATTTCTATCAATTTCACCTTTAAAAAAATATAAATAAATAAATTTTAACATAAAATAACACATGACCATATTCTTTTTACTCTAATCTTAAAAATGATTTATGACACATACTGTATATACACATACAAGGAATCTGTTAAAGTTTTAAAAATGATTCTTTTGGGCACTGAATCCAAGGTTGCAAATATTCCTGCAGAAGTTTATTAAAACGTATGAATTTAGTATTTTTAAATTACTATGTGATAAATCCAAGAATACAGCAAAATAGAAATTTAAATTAATTAATAAGTTATTAGGTTTCGTTATTTAAATTTATAATTTAAGCGTTACAAATTGAGTTTCATTATTTTAAATAATTTCCAGCAGCAACACTATATCTTCAATTAACACAGTGGAAATATAATTTATTAATGTAAGTGAGGTTACAAAACTATTATTTCATTCACAATCTCCATTTTACTTATATAGATATTATATGGAAAGGTACACTATGCGTAAGAAGAAGTATATTGATTTTGTGGGTGTAAATATCAGTTTTTATCCCTAAATTGTATTCTTAGTTACAAACTGTAGATTTTGTAACTTTGTCTCTCCGTGCACTGTATTCTGAACACTAAATTACTTAACTGATATTAATGAAATATACTATTTGCGCCTATTTGCTGTGCCTCATGCTGTTAATTTAAATTTTTGTTTGATAATTTACAATTTGATTATGCCTAAGACTAAAACACAAAATTTCGTTTTTCTTTAAATCGGCTTTAACTAAATATTTTAAATTATAGTGTGTAATAAATTAAATAGACTAACTTAGTGTTATTTTCACCAAAAAAAAAAATAGTTATTTGCCAAGGAAACATTTGCTAGACGGTCCATAAAAAACAGAACATCTTCAATGGATCTGATATAGTATATCTTATTTTTCAAAATCAGCGCTACTCCTTTCGGTTAAATTTTGCTGAATTTTTAAATACTTTTTGTCCCAAACTTAACAACAAAAACTGCTGTCATTTAACAAAGTGTTTACCTAAAATATCATTTACGCTTAGGAAAAGTTTATGACTTAAGTAATGAATGTTTATGATCTATTTAAATAAAAATATATTTTGTCCATATATTTTTAATGCTTAAGACGGGGTACATAGTTATTTGTATTTTCTGAAAGATAACTACTATTAAACTAAAGTTTGGACAAGTATATCTATGTTTGATTAGTAGGCTATTTGGTTTTTGTGAATGAATATGTGACACGATAATAGCCTACAATGTTTCACACTGTTTATTTAAAACTATAATTACGTCGTTTCAATAATTGAAATAAGAAACGTGGTAAAAATTAACAAAAAAGCTATAGTGAGCAATCTTGGATCCAACGTTTCATCGGGTGATTTCGGAATTATTCGGGAATGAGATGTAGTGATGTTACATGCGCAGATATTTTCCACGGATACAAGCTAAAGTACCGAACTTAGCCAGTCGTGCAGTGCGCGTTCAAGTAAGAGTTTAAGTTCGACAGTAATTTTATAACATTATTTTTATGTAATTACTCGTATTTTGCATCATGTATTTCTTAAATACCGTAATTCGATTGTATAAGGATTTAACAGTTATATAAAAGAATATTGTAAAATGTACATTATAATTTTTGACAGTAGGTGAACAAGTAATAATTAAATGAAGTTTGGATTTTCAATTGTTTATTATTTAATACTTATTTAGTTTCAGTAACGGATATTGCAAAATGTTCAAATATAGAACTAAGATATAAATTTAAAATTTGAAAATATAATCCTTACCACTTTCATTAAATATTACAGTAGGTTTCAGTGAAAATACAGAGTGTTTGAGAAGTATGGAAACTTTGAACGAATTAAAGCAGAATATCGGGCAACAATTATTATTGGTCAACTTAAAGTGTATACAGCTCAATTTACCAAGCCCAAGAAAGAAGCTTTTAGGAGAGTGTGTCTAAGAATTGTGAATCGTAAACCTATATATATTTTACACGATTACGTGTAACACCACACTTTACTATGATTTTATATTTTAAACTTTATAGAAAATATTATTTCTTAAAAGTAGTTGACCGCCTTAGATTTAAAAATATATTTTTAGTAAATAAATTTCAAAAATTTAATCGGCTCTGAATAAATTAGAAAAATTAAATTAATACAGTTCCCATTTTTAAGATTTTTTTTTTTAAAGATAAATTTAGCAATTTAAAATCAAGTTTACAATAATCATGAAATTATTTTATTGTTATTTTTTCTTTGGGGGTAATTTTCTTTCTATGGCAAAATTGTATATACTCTCCGTAAATTTTCAGACTCTTTAACTCCTCAATTGTTGTAATAAAAAGTAATATGAATAGCAAAATTTAAACTAATTGTATTTTTACATAGAATACTACCTATGATACATAATTTATATTTATAATTGAAAATATTTTCCTTATAAACTGTGTTAACGAGGCCCATATAGGTTTACAAAATTTTATTACGTACATATAAAAAGGTAGCCGAATTTGGGTATCAAACCCGTAGTTTCTGGCGTGGTTTAATAAACTTTATCAAACTGTTTCCTACTTTTCTAACACTTTGTATTAATTTGTTTTAAAACCGAGATTTTTTAATACTTTTTGATTTAAACGATTAAATCTATATTTTCAAAATATAACGTTATTTAAATTCAATAAATTCTACTCTAGGCCAGGAAACTGTAGTCAATATTGACTATATGTACAACTGATTAACGTTATATTTTATTTTTATGAACACGTGTCGTAAAATGTTTAATAATATTTTAAATACAATATTAATTAATGACATGAAGAAAATGTGAAAGAGTTTATATTAAATATTGAACACTAATATATTATTATTATGAATGGATCTTCGCTTCATTTTATAAATTTATAAAACAAGGAATAGAAATTGAAATCCTAAATACCTGATATACAAATGTTAATCTACGTAGCATTATGCATTGTAATATTTTCTACATGTATCCCTGCTGACATTCAATCTGATGAAAAATGTAAGTAAATTGAGAATATTTTAATATTACAGTAGTCATTATATAATATGTACATACTGGTACTCTTTTCACAACTATATCAATATCGCATACAGTCAAGTAATGTGGGGTTAGAAATAAAAAGATAAATATAGTAGGTGATTATTTGTACGTATCTTTATTTTATCAACAAAAAATGTTTAAATTCCAAGTGATTTTTTTCTAAGTTAAATATTCAACATCTCGTGAAAGAGACAAACAATAAGTTTGTATTCATATATCTCACATTGGTGTCTCCACAAAAAAAAAGTAAATATTAATGAGGTCAAAATACTGTATAAAAAATTTATTAATATTATTTTTTTAAATGAACAATCATATTCATCAAAGATAGTCCAGTATAAACAGAAACAAGTATAAAAAGTATCAGTGTATTGTTTACTGGACCATAGTCTAGATGTAGTAGTTTGGCAACTTTTTTTTAACATGCTACTATCTGTAGACGTTATCTACCGTTTAAATATAGTTTTAATAATATAAAGTTTATGTAAATACTTGTTAAATAATGTTTGTATTCGTAATATTCTATTTTATGGGGATAAATATTCTCGTAGTTGTTAGATGGAGATAATATGTTTTAGAAAGGGAATGTATTGAATTTTTCTAGAGACTTTTTATAATCATTAAAACTCAACGTATTTTTGTTGTAGAGTCAATTGTTTCCATGATATCTGAAAAAAAAATCCTAATAATTTGAAAAATTATTACAGTAATATACATAATATTAGAATTGTTATTTTTAAACCTGGATTATATTTGTACGATTATGTACAGTTGATAGATTACTTTACGGTGTTTATTTATGATACTTATAACTCGTTTATGCTACGATACAAAAATATTAAAACGATTTGTTTATTGTTAAAAAACAAGTTTTGTATCATGTAAAACGTGAAAATAACAACGGTTTTCCAGATATTAAATTTAAACAAATTTAAATTACCGGAAAATTTGAATTAGTTATTTGGGAAATTCCAGTTTTTAGAATTAAGTTGTGAAATAATATTATATAAAAATCTTTGATATATTTTTTTATTTTAAGCTCAATAAATTATTCTAACAAATAGAAATGTTATTTTTTACATCAATTTTCTTTAATATTATTGTTAAGGTCAACGTTGTAAACACGTATATAAACCATTGTTGACGATTCTCTCTCTACTATATATACAAATGAAACTAGAACCCCATTAACATTGTTCGTATTTAAATAACTAAACAAGATTTGCTGCAATGTTCCTTGTACTGAGACTATGCATTTACAACGCACGTATTTCATAATAAAATAGTTCTCGCCTCCGTGATAACGCTAACTGCTCCCAACTAGGGAACGTTTAGGGTACCACTTTTACCTAACTGGATTTCTGAAACAGAGTTAACATAAATATTAAATAATAACTTAGTTGAGTTGGAGATAATGTCTTTTCCCTTCATAGCTTTTTTATTATAGCCACACTGACGGCCGCCATTGAAGTTACAATTGTCCAAAAAAAATTTTAACGTCATTTAAATTTACGATTGAAGAAAAACCAATTTATGACAATTTATCAATGATAAGAAATGCTATTAGAAAAGAAAGTTACGATGTTATCCTCCATATATATATATATATATATATATATATATTTGTAAATGGTGAAGAACATAATTTTTGGTTTTATTTGACGGGAGTGAGTAAATTTGTATAATGTTTTACTACAGCTCATTACTTTTAACAATGGTGGAAGTATCCACTGGCTATTTGTATTTAAATACGAAGATAATAATGACTTTAATGTACGTGTTACAAACAATGTTTTTTTTTTTTGTAATGTTACAATATTGGACATTTCATACGGTTGTCTCAAATTAACTTTGAAATTTTCAATTTTTAACAGTTTGTATGAAAAACCCAACAGAATAAAGGACTAAGCAATTTAATTGTAAATGGTACAGTTATAGATGAAACATTCGCTCCGAACAGTACACCAGCTGGCACAGCGCAGATGTTCTCTAAGGACGTGTTTTCTCTACGTTAGATCAATTGACTTCTTTCAGGTTTTGGTGAAATATAAAGACTAATGACACAAACCATTATGCAAAATTGCTGGCTCTAGTAATTCCCCATTCAGAAATAATTTTCCAACTAAAAAAATGTCCTTGAACTGCGTAATTTATAACTTGTTTTCAAAAAATCGATTTTCACTTTAAACGAGCTTATGAAATAAAAGAAGGGACTGTAGCAATATTTAAATAAACAAATACTGTGTAAAATTCTTTGTAAACTTGATACGACATCGATGTATAGTTTTATTTGTAATTCTCATATTTACTTTAACTTTAATTCAACTATTATATAAATCATTTTAAAACACAATCGTCACTTTTTTCAGTAGTGGAAAGTTTAAATTAATTATATCTTTTATAAAAAAACAAACCTATAACTACTCCTGTCTACAAAAATGAACTTATCACCTCTTTTTGTTTTAAATAACATTTCAGTATTTAAGTGCTCATTCGTCATCAGAACTAATAACAGCAATAATTGCATTCACTAATAAGTCTAAAGTTATAAATTTTTAAAATGTTCATATAGTTCAAAATATCCGATCAAGTCAAATTTGTCGGACAGTGAACAGTAGACTACTGCCTAGAGTGAAATGTAACATTACAACGTTTATAAACCAAAATAGTAACTGTAAATAACAATACACCATAATGACTCCACTCACAGAGCGAAAGAAAAAATAAATGTTATTGTTTATGCTCAACTCGCTCTTTTCATTATGATTGTGATTTACGATTCTTTGGGAACATATTAATTGTAATAAATACTTTGTTGCACCTATATATGTACGTAATACCAAGACGATGACTGCTTTAACTATTACAAAAAACATCCATTATCCCACCACGCATAGTATTATTTATTAATACCACCTCTGGTAGTCTAAATAGACAAAAATAATCATTTTTTCTTTTGCTTATATCTAAAAACTCTTGGTCAACATAGTTTTTATAATAAAGGAGAAATGGACATGGTATAAATCCCATGAGAACAAGCGAGTCGTTATAGGAAAATTGTAAGAGAATGATCTAACCCACGACTATATAAGCGAGCTTCTGACCCGTCGAAATATTGTTTTATAAAACGTATAGAGTTTAAATGCATGTAGAGCAAATAAAACCATTGACCCCAAATATATATTTTACAATGATGTATGTCGAACTGTCGGTTGTCTGTCACTTTTAGGATACATAGCCGCATTAATTTTAATTATTTTTGGTTTTGTGAAATGATCTCAAGAGAAATGCCATTGCAAACATTTTAAAAGTTTAATTAAAATGAATTTCTGTTATTGAATGGGTTTTATTATATTTGTTTTCGATTTAATAATAATTTTTAATAATAAATTAATAATATTTGCATCAATTGGTATGAATTTTACTTTATACCCTATCTTGGTTCACTAATATGTAATCAATATACAACATAGGTTTTGTTTATAAATTTTCTATTCATTTGATCGTTATAACGCAAATAAGAACATAGTTTTACGTCAGGAATTGGAAGATAAATTTTATCTTGTGTTAGGTCACACTTTCAAGTCTATAAACATTGATTGGACAAACATTCGACAAGAAGATTTGACGTACAATCAATTTGACGATTGGATTGAATCGTATAGGGTTTAAGGGTCAGCGAACATAAATCAGAAATGCTTAAAACAAATAACTCTTCGATGGAAAGAGCTTTATTTACTAAACTATTATTGCATTATTTATTACATAAGTTAAATAAACAGCGCAATAATAGCACAGACTTTCTTTAAATCAAAATACATCAAAACAAAAGTATTTGTCACCAAAAATGTCATTTCAGTAGTTGTCAGTTAAAAGTTGGAAATCAACCATTGACGTCGTCATAGATATAGTAGATTGTAATATAAATTATAATTTAAAATATAGTCTAAAATGATGCCCTTTATGTCATTACGTCGTCTGAGACAAAATATATTATAATGAAATCAAGGTGAAAAATGGAGGTCAAAGATAGTTGTTGTTTTTTTTCTTTTTTTTACCTAATTCTATAACTGGAATCTTTAATTATTAGTAATTTTTCAGACTGATTTGGTTCATGAATCTTAAAATTTTAATGAAATATGAAGAGCCGATTCTAATTAAATATAAAATAGACTCATTTGAACTGCAGAGCACTGCACTACCAACAGACAAACATAATTACGGTATCACTTCTTGAGCTTACAGTGCCTGAAAACAAATATTTCCAGCTATAACTTAACACCCATAAAACTCCATAAAATCACGTTCTCTGTATTACAAACTATAATATTTGATTACTTAAAAATAAGAAATGTCTCTGATTTTCAAACTAAAACGTGAAGATATTACTCTTATAATTATAAGTTTTGTAAGAATGTATTTCAAAGACCTCGTAATCCTAATGATCGTACTTCCGTCAATGATCTTGAGGATGATAATATACTGAAAAATAAATTCATTATTTTTATGAAGAAAATAGTTGGCCTCTAATTCTGCAAATATTAAATAGAGATGCATTTTTTACCCAGGATGTTTAAAGGTATACAACTCGTGGTTCAGAGTGTAGTAAATAAAAGAAGATGAAGTAATGATCCAATAGCGTTAAAGTTGGAAAAGAACATGAGTAGATCAGGAAAGATGAATGACAGGGCTCTAACAAAATACTAGATGTAAAAATGGGTCATCCATTTGGTGTTGGTGGGGTATGCCAAGACAGTACTCACAATAGTGTATCTGAGAGTAAATTGAGAAGCATTGCAACAGTTAAACAGTAGGGTTCGATGTTGCTAGGGATAATTATTGTTTAGTCATAATATTAATAGCCTTGTGTTGTCGTGTAAATTAAAACTTGAATATAATCCAGGCCGAAATTATACAATTACAATTCAGACGATTGAGGGATATTTTGGTTTTCGATTCAGGAGAGTTTGTAAGGTGCATCACTGAGCATAAGTGCATCAGTGGTTAATATTGGCTATTTATTTAATTATCTCAACCATATATACCTAATGTCAGTACTGTGTATTTATTCAAATATGTACGCAAGTTGTACGTCCTAAAATCAATTTATTACGCAATAATACATTCCAAATTTTATGGAATATAGGATTACAGTCTTTAGAGGTATATCTACACTTATTGAAAACCAATTATCACACTACAAAAAAAAGTGTTGGTATTATGTTGAATAAATTAAAAATAGTATATTTCCACATTTATTCTATATTTTAAACAACTCCTATTTGAAAAATTTTACATATAAGAGGATTTTTTTCATGGAAAGGAAGATAATGAATTCAAATTAGGTTTCGAATGTTAAAACTTGTGAAATATATCAAATTTATATTTTTTTATGGAATTCTATTCATACTTACCCTATAAGTTTCTTATATCAGTGCAATAAAACATAAAAAGTTGCAACAATAAAAACAAATGTTGTATAATGGTGTATAAATGTGAAGAATATGGAGTTAAATAAAATTTGATTTGTATTTTAATGCGTAGTACATATTTGTGTGTGGCAATAATATGTGAAACTAAATACAATGTGTCTTCTTTTTTTCCTTTTTTATCCATTGAGGAGATTTGATTAGTTTTTGTATAATTGAGGTGAAAGTTTTATTGTTGTTTTAATCGTCCTTTATTTAAGTGTCTAACTACAAATAGAATACTGTTTTTGGCGTAATATTTAAAATTTATCTATATGGGTTAGTATAACTTGAAGTTTGGAGTCTGGAGAATGGATTCTCTAATAATTAAACTTCATTTGTAACCGTGCTAGTTAGACTGAACGAAAAATTCGTGAATGTCAGAGGTTGAATCATTGTACGGAATTAATCCTAGAATAGCTATTCTCTTAATATGATATTTTTTTGTGTTAACGCACGGAAGCTCTATGATGAATTATCATCAATTAGTTTGCGACACGTTTACAAGTTTAGTTACAAACAAACATAGAGTTGTCAAACTCATAAAACGATTATTAGGCCATGTTTTAGGCTTCAATCGCCTAATTATTTATTATTTCGAAATATTCAACAGTTACAATTTATTATAGTTATCTTAGGGTTACTACACACGTCTAAATATTACCTTATCCAATCATTTTAATGAACAGCAAATAAAATAGTGTAAAAAAAAACACATAGAAAACACAACTGTTGTCTATGAACACTGAGGACTAATTAAAACATTTTAACTCTCAATTATCAAAAAATAATATTCAGTTAATAAAAGAATGATTTGTAGAGACTGTGTTCAAGTTTTCTTTTATTTTAATATTGTTTCTGTATGTGTAGTGGGATTTACATGTATACAGTTATTAAATTTATAAAAATGAAATACTTGGTGAGTTAAAAATATATTGTTACAAATAAAATGTTTATTGCGAAAAATTATGTTTTCATTCATTTGTTGATAGAAGCCTTCTTACGTGTTACTAAGTAAATATAGTTTCAATTGAAAAGTTGTAGGTACACTTTAAATTTGTCGAAATATTATGTACATAACTTTTCACGTGTTAGATGTAGTTAAACTTTTATAGAAATTTAAATTAAACTACACTACTCTGTACAATACGTTTTATATGTATTAATTCCCAGTCAGGATGTGTTAGGAAGTTTAATGAAATTTTTGAAGATTTATGTTCTTTAAATTGTGTGTTATTTATAAATAAAACACCAATACATGAAATATATATTGGATAAAAAATAAATATACAATTTTCAGACCGCTTACTTCCATAAACTTTGATTTTGTTTTATTAAATGTTTTATATTATGTATAATATAAAACATTTAATAAAACAAAATGAAAGTTTATGGAAGTAAGCTGTCTGAAAATTGTATATTTATTTTTGTATATATATATATATATATATTTAAAATTGTATATATATATCTGATCCTTATTGTTGAGACGGATTTTAGTTTCAGGGAAGGGTAAATGTATTCTGATTCATTTCACTGAAGTTATTACTGTTCTTGCACAATTCATGTGAAATTGGGAAGACACTGTATAAAAAGAGAGAGAGAGAGAGAGAGTAAATTAAAATAACATTCAAAAGTAATAAGTAATATAATATCTGTTGGGGTATTACCTTAACATTAAATATAATCGCTCTACTAAGAGAGTTCGTGATTCTCTCTGAAGGTTCGTGTACGTTTTAGAAAGATCCCAGAACTTTCCTTTCTATTTAAATGGAAAGTAAACATATAAAGAAAGAACTCCATGTTAGGATTGAAAACAAATAAAATTAGAGGAAACCCATGTATAAGGTAAGGATTTCAAATTGGAATAAAAATCAACCGAGAAAGAATAAAATTGGTTTCTTACATTCTCTTAGGTCTAAAAGTTTGTATTATTGTAACTCCAGTGGCAAAGCTATTGATTACGCTTTGACCTTACGTAATGTTTCTGGAGTGAGATAAATTCGTCTACACTAGATATTTATGGACAATGATTACTGAATAAACTCTATTCTTCTTCATGGTAAAACGATTTATTTATACTATTTTTTTCCTAAAAATCATTTAGTGCCTTACGGTATTACAATTAAAGTTATCACTTTAGATAATACCGTCTAAATTACCATTGTAGCAACTCCAAAGGAGCATTTGCATCAGAAATATTAAAATCTTAAACATTTTTCAACTTTTAATAAAAAAAAAAAAATTAAGATATTTGTTTAAAACATTAATGGCCTCTATTTCGGATTAGTTAAACGAGATTACTCTTTTCCGTTTTTCTCTAATCAATAAATGTTTTAAAACTTGCGTTCCTCTTACGCTCCAAAGTCGCTATAACCTGAAATCAGACATCGGTCTCCTGTACCCTGTCGCTCCAAATCTTTATATATACAGAACATGTTATCCATCCTCTTACCCCTAGAATTTCTATTGCATATGTAGCGACACACAGTATTCTATTTTTGTTAGTCGGTCTATAGATCTTGTCCCTTCCAAAAAAAAAAAACTCATATTTTTGTTCTTTTATTGTCCATTCTAATGGAAGCTATAGTTCACTGAAATCTCTCGGTTTTGTAGTTATAGGCAATATATATATATATATATATATATATATATATATATATATATATATATATATATATATATATATATATATGTATATATATATATGTGTGTGTGTGTGTATTGCTTAAAACTACAAATTAACCTAGTTAATAAACAGATATAACTGTAATGTCAAAACATCATGGTACAAAGGTCATATATATATATATATATTATGTTATGCTCATTGAATATTAAAGCATGAAAACATTCATCCTAATTGGTTTTGTAAAATCTTTTGATAGTTTGTTTATGAAATGGATTCCAGTTTCAGACGGTGACTTTTCAACAGTTATTAATGAGTGTTTTTTGCTATATACGTCATTAGATGACACGTATTGTATGTACAATATGACCATCATTGTTTCGAGTCATAAAACTCGTATACTTGTAATATAACATTACATAAAAAGTGTTCATAGAACGAAATGTCAAAACATCTAGTTTATTTAATGCATTCCAGGAACAATATTCACTTATTCACTACCCAAATAAGCCATAATTCGCACTGCTTGCTTTTGTAAATTGAAAACGCTTTAGGTCATGTTCTTATACAATTACCTCAAAAAGAAATTCCATAAATTAAGTAAGAATTATATAATAGAACAAAATATGCTAATTTTAGAAATTGTTTTAACTGTGACAATATCGTTAATAGAAAAACAATGTCGGAATTAGAAAGAAAAAAATCCTGAACTTTGCTTACTGTCGTAACTAAAATTCAATTACACTTAGGAATAAATTAAGGTACAAGTGAAACAAATTTAGCTTTATTAATAATTTGTATTAAATCCATATATTCAACAATATATTGAGATAAATGACCATATATAGTTATAGGAATAAGTTTCTCAAGTAAGAAATAGATGGATAAAAACTTAGAAGAAAGAAACTTAAATTTTTGTCTTTCACAAAATAGTGAAACGTAAAATTTTAGGCATAATTTTAAGAACAAACTCATCAATGGAATCGCTTTTAAAACAGAAGCAATTCTATTTCGAAACGTCCATTAATAATAAATGGTAGATGTTTAATAATAATAAATAAAGTAATGTCCGTGAAGACCTATTAGATGCAGCAGGGTTCAAGTCTAGCGGTACTGTAATTAATTAATAACCACTTGTCAAAGCGTGATGCTCATTAATTCGAAAGCTATTACCGTTTAATACATCAAGCATAAAATATATAATAAAATATCGTCTAATGCCCGTCTTATATTATAACATTGAACATGAAATATAGGAATTAATACTTTTTTTATTGAATGGTAGTCATAGTTCGACATATATATGATGTCTCATCAAACTTAGTTCAGAAACATTGAACAATTATCAAGGTCATATTTCTGAAATAATATCACGAAAAAGCAATTAGAGATACGTGTTGGTCTAATTGTTATAAATGGCGGAGACAGGGACTTGTTCATATCATTAAAAATAACTATAATTTAAAGAATTCGAAGAACGTTAAACTGATAATTGATATGACATCATTATATATTTACCTGGATTATAAACTTTGAGTATATGACGAAATTACCTCGTTGATAATGAAAATTATATTACAACATTTGTTTCATTGGATTTTAAAAAATTACGTGAATTGAGAGATTGTAATGGACTTGAAAAATGTCTGAGATAAGCATAGTGCAAATGTTTAGTTTTTATATTGTTAGTTATGCCTGAAAGAGAATAAAAAGCTATTGCATATTCAACTTATACTTAAATTTGTGAATACATAATAATGTAAAAGTTAAATAAATAATTAACGTATATTAAGTTGCTATTTCACAATGTGAAATCATTGTGGATATTGCAGAGAAGAAAGACACTTGGATAGCTTATCTTGAGAAGTTGTTTGAGGATGATAGGATCCATTCAATTGGACAGATAAGAGCGGAAAGTGGGCCACCCATTTTGCTATCAGAGGTACAAGTAGCAATTAATCAAATGAAGGAGGGTAAAGCAGTGGGACCGGACAACATTCAGGTAGAATTTATAAAGCTTTTGGAGGAAAAAGGATTAGAGAACATCACAAATCTTTTCAATAAGATATACTCATCTGGCATTATACCACATGACTGGTTGGTCTCAGAATTCATTGCTCTTCCCAAGAAACAAGGGGCAAAACGATGTGAGGAGCACCGCACCATCAGCCTCATGAGCCATATTTTAAAAATTTTCCTCAGAATAATTTATAGGAGAATTTACAAGAGATGTGAAGAACAAATATCTCAGAATCAGTTTGGTTTTGTCAAGGCTGTTGGAACGAGAGAAGCGTTATTCGCTTTGCAAGTTTTAGTCCAGAGGTGCAGGGATGTGAATTGTGATGTTTTTTGCTGCCTGATTGATTACCGGAAGGCTTTTGACCGGGTAAAACATGAGAAGATGGTTGAAATAATGAGAGAAATAGGCATTGATGACAAGGACCTAAGAATAATCATAAACCTGTACTGGGGTCAATCTGCAAAGATGAGGGTGGATAAAGAAACAACAGAAGAGATAAAGATAAGAAGAGGAGTCCGACAGGGATGTGTCTTGTCACCATTATTGTTTAACTGCTATTCCGAACAGATCTTTAGAGAGGCATTGGATGGTGAGGAGGAGGATGGAATACCAATACAAGGTCAGAGACTTAACAATATAAGGTATGCGGATGACACCATAGTGTTTGCTGATAGTGAAGAAGGGCTACAGCGTCTAGTGAGCAAAATAGCAGCAGTTAGTACCAAATATGGCCTTGATATCAACAGTCAAAAGACAAAATTCATGATGATCTCCAAACACCGAAACGACAATGCCCGAATATTTATCAATGATCAGCAGTTGGAACGAGTGGAGCACACAATGTACCTGGGAACAATAATAAATGGAGAGTGGGACATGACACAAGAGATTAAGTCACGCATATCCAGAGCAACAGCTGCCTTCAATAAAATGAACAAAGTTTTCAAGAGCCATGATGTTACCATTGAAACAAAAATGAGACTTTTGAGGTGTTACGTATTTTCTATTTTTCTGTATGGAGCAGAGTCATGGACAGTAAACAAGAGCATGATTAAAAGGATTGAAGCTTTTGAACTATGGTTGTACCGGAGAATGCTCAAAATATCATGGACAGAGCATGTAACAAATGAAGAAGTTCTAAGACGGATGAAGAAATCCAGAGAGATTTTGGACACCATTAAGATCCGTAAGCTACAATACTTAGGACACATCATGAGAAATGAGTCCAGATACTCTCTGCTGCAGCTCATCATGCAGGGAAAAATAGATGGAAGGAGAGGACCAGGAAGACGAAGAATATCCTGGTTGCATAACCTTAGGGAATGGACCGGAAAAACATCTGTTGAACTTTTCCGAATTGCTGTCAACAGAGTCAAACTTACCCTGCTGGTCGCCAACGTCCGAAACGGATAGCGCACTATAAGAAGAAGAAGAAGAAGTTGCTATAATGTTAAATTACTTAAGCAATTACTAACAATTATTTATCAATACAGCTACTCAACCATACATAGGGTCTCAGGAAAATTGTATTTCTACTTGATTTTGTTTATACATATTTAAAGTAAGTTTTATAACTTTTTGTTGGAATAAAGCATTTATATTATTAATAGAGCCATATTTAAAGAAATAGTAACTAATATTATTTTTGCTTTTGAAGACGGGAATATGTCCTAATATTTATGTAATATTATATTTGATTAATAATTAAAGACATACGAGAAAATCCAGTTTAGATCACCTTGAAATCTGACTTCTCAATCAAAGATAATCTCCTGTATTAACTTAATCCGGAATACGTTAAACCATACATCGTATTTACAGTTTAATATTTACGTTTGATTAGTTTAAACTTTGCTTTAATCCTGCTACGGAGATTAAGCCGATAATTGTAATTCTATCCCTGATGTATGAATAAACTGTAGCCAATCCTCTTAAATATGATTACGGTGAGGAAGATTTTGGTCTTGAATGAACGGTTGTTGCATGAACATTTCATATTTTTTTTAGATATGACCTCAAAGTTATACAACAACCTTCTACTCAACCCAGCTATTTGTTTTTATTTAGGAGTTCATTTTCTTATAACGAATATAATTCATATCTATTGCTGTTTTAACAAGTTATTATTGTTTTTAATGTATGTTACGTATGTGTTTATTCTTTTGAGTTCACATAATATACATTTTACAAATTTATTTTTAGTTTATTATAACCATCCATTTTTAAAGTCAAAGTTCAAAATTCTCCAGTTGTGAGACAATTTTGAATTAAACTGGCCCCATCACTTTGTCTAGACCTAATACCAGATCAGGGGAAAATATCGGTGATAAAGTATTTATCATAATTAGAAACAATAAAACTGTTTACATCCTGATGTAAACAATAAACAACCTGAAAAGAATTTAAAAAATAGTTTAGCATAAAATCTAAACTTTTTACTATTTAAATTATTTGAGAAAAACGTATTTTTCAAGATAAAGATACAATACTTAAAATCGAATACAATACTTCATTGAAATCATGACTCAATTAAAAAATATACATTTTCAAAAGTTTCCAGGACAAATTCTTAAAACATGCCAATACCCTGAAAGGTGAAATCAGATGTGTTACATTTTCTAAATCCTAGAAAAATTCATACTCTTAGTTTAATTTAAAATGGACATTCCAATTCTTTGCAAATGTTTTATTAAAAAATTGTTACTTGCCGTCTTAAGTGAGGATTTCCTCTGAAAATGGAAATTGTGATTTAATTTATGCCAAATATTTGAACAAATGAATTACATATATGTATTTATTTATGCAAATTATATTGAAATGAAATAAATTAAACTTAAATAAAAATTTTAAAATATATAAACACTAATTTTCATCTTTTATTACTATGTTTTACTGTAATAACAAGGAACAAAAATTTGTTTATTATTTTTGTCTATACGTAATGACGAAGCTATTTCTATGTTAATAATATCAATTACTTTATTCATTTATCCATCGTAATATCTGAAGTCAACGCGTAATATAAGTACAATATTAGGAAGGTTTTATCTTTTCATACTATTTTTGGAATAGCTATTAAAATAATTTTTAATTAAATTATGATAGTTTTGCAATAACCACGGGAGAGCAGAGAGGTTTTTCAGTTACACCAAACTCTGAATTCCACATTTAATTAAAAAAGTGTTTATGAATTAGGACCAATGTCCTTCAGAGACCGATTGTAATTTTGATTTATACAAATACGGTTAATTTCTAATCCTTAAAATGAAAAGAGAGTGTGTTCGAATCTACCATCGACTATTTGGAGCAAACATTAAATTTGGGTCAAAATAAAATTTTTACTAATAATTATCTGTAGATATAATTATATTATTAAAATTATCTGTTAATGAAGTTTAAATTATAAACTGTATCAACATTATGAATTGTCGTTTTATTTCTGTAAATAGAAGAAAGAAACAAAAATATTAAGATAATGAATAAAAATAATTAAATAATAAACTAAATAATTAAAAAATTCCATACCCAAATGCCAGGAGACCTAAATAAAATATATAACTAATTGTAACTTAGTTTTTTTTCGGTCATTAAAATTATTTGCTTTTAAAAATTATATTTGTAATTGTGGTTATTTTAAGTCAGATATTTAAATGGGATACATAATTTTAAAAGGCTTGATAATGTAAGTTTAAACACGAAAATTCGTTTTCAACCACCATACTAAAATATGAGGCTATGAACGTGATCTTATTAAGATAGCTACAAATTTCTCTCTGTTCTCACTAAATTAAATTCATTTATATTATAGAATCTTCTCGAGTTAGATGGGTTCCCACCATAAGTCATTATTTTATTAGTTTATGGTCATTAGGGGTGAGGGTTTCCTAAAATTATAAATATTATCTATTTTCGTATGATAACCGCCTTTAAACATCTTTATAAGACCAAGACAAATGCCACCGTAAAAAAAAAGAATAATAAAATATCATCTAAACAAAAACAGCGGCCAATATGATTGTATTAAGATAGTTGAATATATTTATAAAAAAAGTCAATCGCTCCTAAATTTTTAAGAAATTTTTTATTTACATAAAATGTTTCCGACATTAAGTATTTAAATGTCCGAACAAACAAACTGAACCATTTGTTCAAGAATGATTATATGAATGTATGTGTGCATTTGAGATGACACAAACAAATAGTTCCAGCAATATACAATCTTGTTAAAATCTCTCATTTTCTACATAAATAAAATGGTTTTTCAACCTGAAGAAGTTTTTCCTCAATTACATACACATAATGTTAGGGTGTTTTAAAGTTAATTCGTTCTTAACCACTGAATTGGACAATGGATTGAATTCCACTGCTCTCTCTCTCTCTCTCTCTCTCTCTCTCTCTCTCTCTCTCTCTCTCTCTCTCTCTCTCTCTCTCTCTCTCTCTCTCTCTCTCTCTCTCTCTCTCTCTCTCTCTTCCACTGCTCTCTCTCTCTCTCTCTCTCTCTCTCTCTCTCTCTCTCTCTCTCTCTCTCTCTCTCTCTCTCTCTCTCTCTCTCTCTCTCTCTCTCTCTCTCTCTCTCTCTCTCTCTCTCTCTCTCTCTCTCTCTCTCTCTCTCTCTCTCTCTCTCTCTCTCTCTCTCTCTCTCTCCCCTGATGGTAAAGAATTGTTTTATTACATGAGACCTGTTATATCAACTGTCTACTTCGCAAAACTATAATTATTTCAAGATTTAGGAACACAAAGTAGACACCAGATATATTTTTAAAAGCTTAAAATGGGATCAACCAGCAGTTGTAGAACTGGGTGTTCATACAAATAAAAATTAGAGAAGGGATGTTTTTAAATTTGTTTTAAATAACTTAATACAATCACGTTTTTGTCATCATTTTTGTTATATATATATATATATATATATATATATATATATATATATATATATATTATTGTTTAATGTTTTATTTTTTTAAATTTATTTTTCGTCTTCTTTTGCCAAGATGTTTAAAATTAAGTAATTATACATCTTAAATAAATTTTTTTTGAATAAACCCAATTCTTGAGGAACCAAACACCTATATTTAGGATTTTTTTAGGTAGCCTATAATATCAGGGGAGATCTAATGTAATAGTAAATTTAAGCTGGGCAATGCATTTTCCTTTTAAGCTTTTTCAATACAACAATGTTAACGCAATTATAATTGATTATTCAATCCAATTTTTTCATGTATTTTTTCTCGTCTCATCATGTTCTTTAAAAATATATAACATAAAACTATATGTTTAATTTGAAATTTTGGACTTAATCCCTAAGATCCCACTTCATTAAGTAAACACAGGATTACATGGGCTCATATAAACAGCACCTCGCTACAAATAAAATTTTGTCAAACCGTGTTCAAATATTTTTAATAATGACAGAGTTAAATTTATCTCAATCTAGTCTGTGGACCTGTAAGAAGGCCTTCTAATAATAAGTAGAACTCAAATTCTCATTTGAGAAAAATAATTTTTTTTGTGCGAATTTAAACTCCATTTTGTATTGTTAGACAATTATTTTATTAAATTCACTTCTCTGTTTCATACAAATCATTAAAATATTTCAAAAACAATTTTACATTCCAAAAACCTTGCAAATTTTAATTTTATGTATTTAAATAAAATAAAAATAAATAAATATGATGGAATTTGAACAATAATTTAGTGCAAAAATGTCCAAGAATAAATTATACTTGAATAAACCAGATGTGAATTTAAATTATACAATGAGATAGGAATTTATTTTAAAAGACATTTTCTTCTAGGTTAATCTATGAAGAAGTGTAATGAGCTGAAATCCCTTGGCAGCTGACCTAAATCTAAACGTAACAATCGATGTAATTAGAAAACGATTTGACGTATGAACAAAATTGTTTCCATGTAATCTGAACTCCGAAATGTATCGCTTGTAACGATGTCTGACTTTTCAAATCGGGCTAATTTATTTTCTGCTTGAACAAACATTACAAGTATTAGAAGAAATTTCGGTTATAAAGTTTTACGTGCTCTTGTTACAAATTGGTTTTTATTTTGATATATTTGACTTTTGAGAATAAAATTAACGAGGCTGATTGCGTAAAGCTATAGTAACAAAAATATTTACCTCCTTCAAAATAGTTCACTAAGGAGGTCTCAAAGATACGTAGATGTCTTTCTCATTGTCTGAAACAGGGATGGAAGTTTTAAATTATCAACGCCTTCAGGTAGTCCGCCACAATCTTTTAGATGTTACCATTACTTTAAAAATGACGACTCACAAATTAAATTTGAGATTTGAGAACATAAAATAATTACTTGAACTTAATTTAGCAAGATTAGGGGAACTCTACGATAGTGATACCCTCTTTATTAAAATGCTTGTTCCTAGGTAGTGCTGTCCATGAGAGCACTATCATTATTAAATATCCATCAACAATCTCATGTAGTATCCTTATGCAAAAGGTTTCAAGAAGGTCAAAATAGTATATGTTTGGCTTTCCATCCTTGAAATATAATATTTTTTTGAACATAAAAAAAGAAGAGCATTAACATAGATTGAATTGTTCCTCAATTTTTGCGACGTTGCATGTTTTTTAAAGTGACACATACTTTATAGATTGATTTGTGATTGATAAAAAAACTAATAATAAATAAATAAATAAAAATAGTAGTTCATTATTGATAGTGACATTTTTACAATATATTAGTCATTTTTATCAACATTATGTTTATGAATGAGTTTAACCAATGCACTTAAACTTACACAGTTTTTCAGTTGTTCTCCTACAGACTGAATTTATTTTTATCTTTTTAGAATCAGTATTCCATGTGGTCAAATCACAGGTCTAAACGTCATGACATTTCCGTAATTCAATAATAATTCATAACCAATCGTTTATACCTGCCAGTTTCTCTCATCGATAATGAAATTTTCACTTTCGTCTTATATTTGTTAGTTGGTGATGTGTTTGGTAGTCGAAGACCTGGTTTCATATTTCATTGTTTTGAAGACATCCAAAAATAAGTGAAAATTCTTAAACGCCTGAACATTATTTATCAAACCTCTGCTTCACATAACCAATTTAAGTCTTATAAACTGTGAATTCCCTAATATATTTAAAATTGCTAAAATATTTCTGTTGTACAAATCTAACGACAACATATATTACCAATTTTCGTCCAAATTCTCTATTGTTATGTAAAACTTTAGAAACAGAAAAAGGAACAGCTAGTTACTTTTTAAACTATAACAATATTTTAATTGGGGTCAGCATAGGCTTAGACGAGATAAGGATATATCCGATGCTATCAGTTAAAACAAACTTAGCCTTGGTATGGTATTTGACCTTGGTAAGACCTAGATTTTGTCGTTCTTAGTAAACTACTGCGTAACTTAGCATTATAAAGTTGTCGAGGTTTCAGGCTGTTTCTCTAACATAAAAGAAAATTGTGTCTGTATGTGGAGTTAATATTGACCAGACCGCTGTAGACTATGGGGTTGTTCAGGGTAGTAATACGCTAGTTCATATTTTGTTCTTAATTTACATACATAACTTTAGTAATTTACCTATTGGGTGAAAATTCTTCTTTTTTTCTAATGATACAGGCTTTTTATTTGAAGGCGAAACCTGGGAGGATGTCGAAATTAAAGTTATCGGACGTTAAACAATAGCAACATTCTATCGCTTAAGTAGGGCAGATACAACGGATTAAATGAGAAAACGTACCCAAGCGTACAAGGCTGCCCTCGTGTGGTTTGAAAGAGAACTACTCAGACGCTGAGGAATATAGCTTTTAGCACTGATAAGCCTGTTTTTTTTTTTTTTTTTTTTTAATGCTTCATAATATTACTAAAACTAACAACGCTTTGATTCTTAAAATATTTCGTAGTATTTCACGTAATGTCAAATATAACCATTAATTCTAAACATTTAGAATTCATTTATTTTTTTACATTATTACTCACATTAATCAAAATTACTAGCTAATTCTATGTTATTAAAGCATTTCATTGTGTGACGAATAATATTCATTACATGTACATTTGTTTAGCTACAGCGATTTCCTTTACGTTAATGAATACAGAACATGTTTGGACTTTTATATGTATTGCTTGTGAAACTCCTACATAAGAGACTATGAAATGTCATCTGAACCTACCTACTACAGATGTAATGTGTTACCATTTTCTGTGGGTTTATACGGTTTTGTGAATAGTTGGACAAGTTTGTTTTTCAAAACAGTTAGTTGCATTTTTAAATATTCTAAGTAAAAAAAAAATTAATGTAAATTATTATTATTTTTTAATGAGAATAAATAGTTTATTCTTTAATGCGTTTTTAGTTCTTTTTATATGCAAATGTATGTCTTATATTATAAATATCTCTAATTTGCCATTTTTTTAAAATAACTAAAATGTAAATGTATTCGTAATACAGTGTTGATTTTTAAAAAAAAAAATCTATAACATTAAATGTTGGTAATTTTATTATCTGCGAAGCCCTTTTCAGATTATTACAAAACTTAAAACGCCCGCCAGTCACGTAACTACAGAGCTTTTTCGCTGTATCTTCCTGTGTTGTAGTTGGGTTGGGATCGGTGAGAGAAGATTTAGTCTAGTCAAGTCTAGTGAGGAAGTTGATTCACTCGTTCATAAATTTAATAATTGATTAGCAGTACCGTAAAATATATGTATCACTATTTAAATATAGATATTCGGATGTATAGATTAATTGAAGTCAACAAAGTCTACAATGCAAAGAAGCTCCAAGCTCCAAGATCAGAGGAGTGATATAGTGTTGATAGGATATGTGTAAACTAATCAAATGTGATGGTCAAAAGTACGGAACACGTAGTGAATTATAAACAAACAAAAATATAAACAAACAACTTCAAGAAAGGAAGTCAACTGAAAAGAGCGGCAGAGAGTTACACGCATGCGTAGTAGTAGTCTAACCTTACGTTTACTTCGAGTTTTCCCGCCCTTGGAAATGAAACTAGGAATTATGTTGTGTAACGGCTACTGCGCAATGGTGCTAGTATTCACAAATCTCCCCATGCCCTGATGTTGCTTTGGTGTTAATTCGGTTATTTCATTTCACTCTTGCAGAACCTTAATGTCTCTAAAACTGAGTACAATTAAGGGTTAAAACTGATTTTAGACATATAACTTTACGAATTCTCAGGAACATAATTAATGTTCATGTGGAACATAGTACTCGAATTTTTTGTTCTACACTTTAAAATATTTTCTATATCTATGTAAAATATAAATAAATTGTATCTTTAAGGTTGACTTGACCTAATAAATGTTTTAGTACTTCTATCGTAAATTCTGTGACAAAATTTGACAACGTATGATTGCTAAATATTCCTTTGAACTCCGTTTTGTGACTTAAAACTTAAACTATATATATATATATATATATATATATATATATATATATATACAGTATGCAGATTACTATTCTCAAAATTAACAATGTATATAAATCTATTAATAGTTTTAAATTTCAGTCGTTTATAAACAAACAACGTTTCTTGAGAAAAATAATTCTCATTAATTTACAGACAAAGATCGTACATTGCATATTGAGTTTATTACATTACCAATAAATATTTATTTGAAATCATTTTATTCACTATTAAAGTTGCCTCACCTCATTCTATCTCTCTTGATTGACGGCCTAGTTTTTGTTTCAATTGACAATACAATCAGTCGTCTAGGACTTCTCGAACTACTGTGCAAAGGCAAAGTTTAATCTATACTTAATCATCGATTTTAAACAATCTAGTTTCAACCTAAAACACGGTTTTTAAGTTTACTTACGGATTATATATATAATATATATATATATATATATATATATATATATATATATATATATATATATATATATATTGTAGAATAATACATATAATGATAATATAAAGAATGGTCGTTTTGTCGTGAGAACAATTGAAATCTTGTAAACTATTGATTGTTTGATGAACTGTAAATTAAGTACCTTCGTTATTTTTTTTTTTTTGGAAATAAAACCTGTTTGGCAAATTTTGAAAATGTATATTGTAAAAGAATTTTTTAAAGTTAGTTTTCATATTGGAAATGGAAGACACTCTCAAATTTGGCGAAACGCGTTTTTAATTATAGGAAAAGGTAAAGATAGTCCTCCATTTATAATTTAAAATAGAATCAATAGTTTTCGAGATACCAATAGCGCCTGCAATTAAAAGGTCTTGATTATAACCATGTAGACTCAGTCTTTCCCCCCTCTATTTCATAATATTTTTTTATAAAAAATCTAATGTTTATGATTGTTATTATAGACTCGTCTCTATAATATAAAAACTGTATTACCTCTCCCTACAATGTCTGTTGGGGTGGGGGGTAAGTTTTGTCAAACATCTAAAAAGGTAAGGTATGTAATGTGGTATATGACTTTCCATTACTTTATGAGTTGAGAAAAATATAAGTTAAAACTATAACACAATTCTTAGTTAAAATAAAAAATAATAAACTGTTTTGTTTAATTTCAAAACAGAGGTCTAGAAAAAAATGATATGAGATGCAACGAATTTAATAAGAAAAAACGAAAGCCATAATTTATTGCTTCATTTGAGGGAACCCCGCTACATGTAATTTTTTGTTCAACGACTATCGAAGGGTCTTAATATTGGTAAGATATACATAGATTGTCTATTCTCTTCATGGAGCTTCATGTATATTCTGGAGCTCAATATGATTTTCAAACATGTAAGCATATCATTTTTGTTTAGGGAGAGCCTTACTTATTACAAATAAATTCGTTGATTTTATAAATGTTTTCATATTAACATTTCCAATATGTGCTTCCAAATTAACACTGATAACGTATCTCCTCATCCAAAAGATCAATAATATTAATAATATTCTGTTTTACAACTTGACTGGCCATAGTTTTGGAATGGACAATGATCAAATTAAATTTTAATTTCGCCATATTTCTTTAATCGTTAAGATATAATACCATTTAACACGCCATCGATTTCAGTTGGTATGAAAGATATTAAGTTGACGTCACTGCTTCCTTCAAAAGGGAGTAAAAGTCATTCTACTAAAAGTATACCCAAAGTAATATCAACAAAGTTAATATTTGTAATTTCAGTTATTAACTTGAAGAAAAATCATTAATATTATAACAACATTAATACCAGATAAAAAAATTTAAAAAATACTATTCATGAATATTTGGACCTCTATATCCATGTTAGAAACTGTACAAAATTAATATTTCCTTTAATTATGAATTTTGTAACACTATTTTATTTGCAGTTGCAGTCTATAAAGTCGAGACGTTGATGGGCGGTGTTGCAAAACTCCCTTGTGACTTGACTCCTGCAGTAAAAGAAGATCATGTGTCGCTGGTTATTTGGTATAAGGATGAAGCTAAGACTCCGATTTATAGGTTCGTAGTTCTCTCTGTATTAGAGAATTTCTCAGATGTAAGACAAACACTACAAGTAGAATACACGAAAATAACATGCCTCTATGAATTTAGTCAATAAAAAAATAAACAATTTTTGTTGTACAGTGACATTACGCAAGCTCATTAAAAATAGAAACACTAATCAAACCAACTATAGTCATAAAAAAATTGGTAGGTGTCAATAAAAACAAACCAAGGAAGGAGTCTTAGATTTTGTAAAATATTTTAAACAATATTTTATTTAAATAAGGTGTGAAAGTGTTTGGCTTGTGTCGTTAAGTTGACTTAACAAACATTGTTACAAAACTTCTAAAAAAGTTTAAATAATAAGTTTTCAAATAACCTTCAATGTCAAGGTTGGTTTTATTACATTATTCCTAAACGGAAATGTTGTATTATTTACAAAATTACACTTGTATGTGGGTCATTAATCGTCACAGGTAACCAAAATTTTAAGGAATTGTTTTCAGCTCAATTTTAGAAACTACGTACTTTATAGCTTTCTTTGGGGGGGGGAGTCTTAGAAAATAACTGATTAACTGACATTTTTATAAACTCTGTGATAGTGTCCAATCCGTTATGTTTGGGGAAATAAAGGATGCATTGAGATCACAACTTTTTGAAGATATATTTTAGAAAATCGGAACATGGAGTTTTTCTGGTTAATAAAATTTTTGACTTATTAGAAAATTGGAGAAAATACCGAGATATTGCCAAAATATTACCACTTACGAAATGTATGGAAATTGGTCCATCCGTTTGAATCGTAAAGCCCTGAACTGACCATAGATGCCACAGAGACGACAGACACACTTAATTCTTAAAATCACTCTTTCCGATCCAGAAGACTTAATCAACAGCTTTCCCGTAAACAGTAGTATTTATACTGATCACGTATCTCTCTCTATACTACGTATTTATCTGGAAATAAAAAAAAAATATTTCCTCAAATCTACTCCATGAGACATTACATGTTAAAATATTACTCCTCGGTTAAAAAATACACAAATATAAATATAACAAAAATATAATGTTACCGGATGTAACACATTTTAGAAAAGTCCACGAACTAAGTAAAGTTTCCGGTGATTGGGATTTTTTTTTTTAAATTTTCTAGTGTGGAAGAAACGTCCTTCAGGAAAATTTATTAAAATAGTTAAAACTTCATTTTAAATTTGATGTAATTTGTTAACACTTCTTCTAATTATCGTATAAAATGATATAATTAATAACTTAGAAGCCCACTGTATTATTAGTTGGAGTAAGTTGTAACTGTGTTGAGCGCCTGTTACTTTAAAACGGAAAAACTAACAAATCTTGTAAATATACCGTCATACCTAAATAAAATAAATATGATTACTTAATTTACATCGATTCATACACTCACTTGGCCGTAAATGTCTAACGAACATGCAGAATAAATGTCAATTATAGTACTCAATTTAAAATTGAATCCCGCAACTCTAAGTTAATTTAAAAATATAAACTATTATCTACTGGAATAATGTACACCAACATTATATCAATTTATATGCAACCAATTACTCACACTCGGTGTATACTCATCAGTACATTTATTTAATGAATATATCTCAAACAAATTACAATCACTTTCTAAGAGTATCTAAGGAATTGAGATTTTCAATCAAGGATACTTTTTAATTAGTCAAATCAGTGTGCATAGATTTATTAACAATTTATTTATTATACATATTATATTTATTTATTTATTATTATTTTTTACAAATGTACATTTATTTAAAACCCACCTATCGTTCAGGTTCTAGAACAATGTCTAAACGGTAGGAAGATTACTTTTATTGTAACTCAGTAGACCTAAAATCTGCACGAAACATTGATTGTTTTTATTGTATGAGTAGTATTATTAATCTTGATTTTATTTACATATTCATAAACTATTGTTTTCAACAATTAATAAATAGTGTTTCCGACTGTTTCTGTTTGTATAGGGATAATTTATTGTGGAACACTTTATAGAGCCATTTTGTGGTGAAGGAGGGTGGATGTAGTTATTTAATATTAGTTCCCATTTTTTAAGTGGTTTTATATAAATTATGTATTTGAATTTATTGTTGGTTTTTCATGGTAATGTACTAAAACGTGTTAATAATTTCTGGTCCTATCGCAACTGAATTTCATATAATTTGATAATATTTTGGAGAATTAGTTCAGCATTTTTTTCCATTGTGGATTAAAACGTACAATCCACAGTTTACATTTACCATTTTTTTCTGCGTCAAATATTTTCACTGCTTGGAATAATTTCATATCAAATATTGTTAGTACAGTTTTTGACATTGTGAAAAACCATTTTGACTCAAAATATTTATAATTTTACATAATACACTTACTTCTTGCTTCGGCAAATTAAAAAAAAAAAAATAATAATGTTTCTATTACGTAATTAAATTTATAACTACATATATTTATATACATATAATATATGTATATAATTAATGTGTGTACATATATATATACTTTTTGAACAAACCTCGTGTATATATATATACACTAGGTTTGTTCAAAAAGTAACAGGAATTTTGTAATTTCTCGTGTTGTATTAGTCCAATTTGCGCGATTTTTTTGTTGTTGTATTGGTAAACATGTTCTGTTGTCATCTGTCAAAGAGGTTAAATATGTTTTGGTACGAGGATTATTATTATTTTTTTTATGGATCAGAGAATTAATTTTCATTAAATTTTGCTATAAAAATTGAATAAAGTGCAGAAATATTTAAGAAATTAAATATTGCTTTTGGTGACTCTGTCATGAGTAAAACAATTTTTTACGAGTAGTATAAGCATTTCCGAGAAGGCCGTGAAGACGTTGAAGATGACGAGTGCCCTGGACACCCCTGCACATCAAAAACCTATGAAAACGTAGAAAAAGTGAAAGAAATGATTATGAAAGATCGCCGAATCACAATCAGAGAAGTCATTGATGATGTTGGCATATCAATTGGTTCATGTCATGATATTTTTTTGGATGTTTTAGGTATGAAACTTGTGACAGCAAAGTTGTCCCAAAATCGATGAATTTCGAATAAAATCAGCGGTGAATGGAAGTTGCACATGAGCCGATAAATGAAGTCAACAACGATGCAGAACTACTGAAACGAGTTATAACAGGGAATGAAACATTGGTTTACGTATATGACGTTGAAACTAAGGCTCAATCATCCTGGCGGAGGCATTCTGGATCGCCAAGGTCGAAAAAAGCTCAACAAGTGCGGTCGAATGAGAAGGTGTTGATTTTAACGGTATAGTTCACCATGAGTTCTTGCCGCAAGGTCAAACGATCAATAAGGAGTACTACGCCGTTTGCTTGAAGCAATCCGAGAAAAACTCCAGGATTTGTTTTGAAACAATTCGGCTTTTGCATCACGATAATGCACCTGCTCACAATTCATTGTTTGTTTGTGAATTTTTGGCAAAAAATAACACTGTAATTTTTCTGTTCCAAAAAACAAAGAGAACCTTGAAGGGACGTCGTAAGCATAGATGAGATTAAAAGCGCATTGCCGAGAGAGTTAAACGCTATCACAAAGATTGCGTTTCAAAGTTTTTCGGGAATTGGATGAAACGCTGGCCAAAAGTGTATAATATCTAATGGAGATTACTTTGAAGGGGATAACATTGATGTGGACGAATATATAAAATTCTTTCTAAAAAACCAAAATTTCCGTTATTTTTTTAACACTGCTTTATGTATGTATATATTGGTATTATTTAAGTGATAATATCCAAACGAATGGATGTTACAAGATTAATTTACATTTGATTAGTATTTTTATGAAATTTTAGAGACCAGGACACTTGTTTAGTTGTAACGCAAGTAGCTTACCTTTATTCACTAAATAATAACCGAATACATTTGAATACTACTCCTATTAAGTAGAAAGTTCACTGGTGTTTTGTCAAAAAAGGTTTTTTTTTGTTTTTACAAAATAATAAACAGATGTGGCACTCATTTAATTAAAGTAAACAAATGGACTTTCAGGAGTACGATTAAATTGATGGAGAACTATAATATTAATTATTATAAGAAAAACTCTATAGTAGTTAGAAATGTAGGGACGATGTGTAGCAATCAGTAGAATAAATCTGCATTTTTGTTATCGACAGTCCACTCGCCGTCCCTCTTATCTTCCCTCTCTATATCTGTCTCTATCTAAGTACAAAGTACAACGGCTGGTTAGCCTAGCTGATCTACAACCCGTTGCTAGTCTACCTGTATTTACTCACCATGTACAACATTCTTTCATAGCTCCGTTAGTCATTTTTTTTCTTCTCTTGTCTCAAAATTCACATCTCAGTTCATAAATGATATGTTAGTCTACAGTTTTGTGCGCTTTAGTGTTCTAAAATGTTAAATAAATTTTTATTTTCACGGCACAAGCTCACGTGAACTGCGACAGGATTTTCCAGGTATTCAGATTTACAGATTTTTTCATATCATAAATTTTTGTTAATGTTTTAAAATAATTTGTTAATTATCATTTATTCATTAAAATATGTATTTCATGTTTTATTTAATATTCAATGTTCTTTTCTTGAAACTAAATAACTATAAAATTTTTCATTTCTTAAAACATACTTTCAAAAACCTTGAACAGGCACATTTTAAGTTTTGAGCAATTATGTGAAATTAGTGCAAACTAATGTTGAACATTAAACAATCAGAATATTTTATTGAACATGTCAAATATAAAACTATTAGAGAAATCTCTTCTAAATCAGAAAATTCGTTTTACAGACTTTTGCAGATTTTTGCAAGTCTCATACAAGCTTTGTTTTAAACAAAACTAAATATATATAAATAGCTTTATAATCATCTAAGAAGCTTTTAATTATAATCTTAACGAATTTCTGTGATGCAATCAATTTTCTTTAATTTTGACAAGTAACCAGATATTTTCTTTAATAAAGAACTTTAATGGTACAACATGTCTGATTTTGCACAGACGCTAAAAAACGTGTTTTTTGCTTTAGCTAATACGCTGGTTGGAGAAATCTAGCAAATCTGGTTTGATTTTGCATACACCAGCAAAAGCTCTTAACATGTTTCTGCCTGCTTACAAAACACGTTTCGCATAATATATCTACAAACTTTCAAGTGCACAAAAGTGATGTTTTCCTTAAAACTGACTCTACAGAACTTTGACTAAACTTATATAGTACATGTGCCTAAATTGTTTCAGCGAATGTGTGTTTCTTAAAGCTGTCATTTAAATGTAGTCTAGTGTAGTTATTTATGAATTATAAAAAAAAAAATCATTGGGTGGAGCCTGCATGCAAACTTTCGGTCCTAACAACCTCCAAGAGGTTATTTTCTAAATTAACAAAAATTGACGTCAATTAATAAAATTTCAATATTCAAAATTTTCATTTCTTTTTTTTAATAGACTTCTCATTTTATAACAAATTCTTTTATTCAAAATATATAAATTTATTGGCTAATATAGTATTTAAGAAATTTATCAAACAAGTAATATTATGTAACTTTTAGTCTAGTGATGAACCTGTTTACAATTGATATGAATTTTTTTTAATTTAAAACATCAAACTCATTTATAAATCTTTTCATTGTTAAATTCTGTAACTGTTTTAAAAACTATCATCTCATAAAGTAAAAGGGGGGAATAAATATCAGTATCTTTTCATCTTTTTTTTATATTCTAATTTTACATTAAGGGCGTATAATCTTTTTTTTTGGATTAATTATAATCCTGTTAATTATTAAGCTGTGCTCATTGTCTTTTTATTGTTAAATTTTGTAACTATATATATATATATATACTAAAAAGGGGGGGGATAAATTTTCAGAATCTATTCATCAATTTTTTTTTAAAATTATTATCATATGTTACATTAAGGGCGTATAACTTTTGATTAATTATAATCTAGTTAATCATAAGCTGTGTTTATGATGATTTGTCTCAGGATGTCTTTTAATTTGTAAATGATAAAATCTGAACCGTCGAAATTTCTTTTTTTGTTCAATAAATTTGAGCCTTGTTAATTACTAAATTTGTCTTTGTCTTTTTTTATTTTTATTTTTCAAACATTGTTACCATTTGGTTCCGCCTTTTCTTAAATTTAAGTCCCCTGGTAACATGTTTCTGGTAGCAGAGCGTGGTTGATTCTAAATTCTAGCGTGGTTTTCTCTAAATTATAGAGTGGTTCATTTTTAATTCTGGAACCTTAGTTAATTTTCAAAATTTTGTCTTGGAACCGTATAAATTTAAATTCTAATTATTCTTCTTTTGTTAAACAAGGCTCAAATTTATGTTTTGCAGCTTTTTTCAAATACTGCACAACTATTGCTGATGAAATTTTTTTTCTTATATTTAAATCCATATAAATTTATTAGTCTCTTTATTTATTTTTCATATAAACACTTTACACAAAAACTTCTAAACCAATTTTGATAAATTTTTTTTTATTATTTTCTCTGCTTAAATATTTTTTTTTTATATTTACATACATTGCACACTCTAGTCATTCACTGAATTTGATCCAGACAGCGGGCTCATTCGGGAATTCCAAAAAAAATTTAAATAAATAATAAAACCCAAAAATAGTTAGAAACAAAAAAAAAAACAAAAAAAATATTCAAAATTTCCTTCAAAAATTTTCTCGAGTTTTCTTTCGCTTGTCTGTATTAATTCATACTTACACACACACATATACACAACAATTACACAACACATAATTCTCGAGTCATTCTCTAGTCCTTTCTCTTCATTTTTGTATCATCTTAAAAGAAATTTTTTTTTTTAAATCACTTGGTTAATTTTTTTATCAGCAATAGTTAAAATGGCAGTAGATTTGCTGACATTAGTAGACGCACTAAAGAACACTGAGCTCGCTTTCTATTTTTTTTTGTCATCTTGAAAGAAAATTATTTTTATTTATTTTTTTTAAATTTCATCATCATGAGCAATAGGCAAGATGGCGGTGGACTGGTTGATGCAGATGGTGCTACTTGCTTGTTAATTAAAATGTTGAACGCTGATTGAATAATATAACTTGTGTAGTAAATTTTTTTTTTCTTCTTCCAAATTATAGGGGCCCAGTTTGTATGTAGGACAACATGGTTGGCCTGTTTGTCTTTTCTTAAATTATTTGTTTGTCTTTTATTAGCAGGTCAACATGTTTGTTCCTTAATTAGTTTTTCCTAGGGTTGAGAAAACCGGAGTTTGTTTTTTTGTC
This sequence comes from Aphrophora alni, assembly GCA_963513935.1. Classification (NCBI taxonomy): domain Eukaryota; kingdom Metazoa; phylum Arthropoda; class Insecta; order Hemiptera; family Aphrophoridae; genus Aphrophora; species Aphrophora alni. Next base: position 94,743,870 of record OY740768.1, read on the forward strand.
ATGGGTCACCTTTTTATATACATATTTACTCTTTTGCTACATCCTTTTTTTACACTACTTTCTTTTGCATATCTTTTTTAACACTTAAAAATTTTGATGAAATTTTTTTTACACTTTTTTTTTGATTAATTTAAATTCCTTTTTTTTGGGGGCACATGATTACACTTACAATTAAGACCTTAAGTCAACTACAAGCCCTGCCTTGCGCAGCAGAAAATTTTTTTTGACTCCCCAACGTTTCATACTGCTTCTTTGTTTATTTTTAAAATGGATTATTTGTTTAGACCTTTCAAAATTCTTTTTCTCACGGAAATTGTCAAGAGCCGTGAATAGTTTAAATTTTTCTTCGTATGGGAGAAGAGGAATTTAAAAATAACGACGCTGAGCATGATCTGACCCAAAAAGGCTTCAGGAGTTTTTCTTTTATTTTTATTTATTTTTGGTAATTAAATGTAAGGGTCGGTTCAGAGGATTAAAATTGCTCCTCCCGCTTGTGAGCTTCCTCTGAGTCCGACCTTTCCTGAAGTCCAAGGTGCAATGCACTTTCCCTCCCCAGTCCCCGGAGTGGTCACCTCCTCTTGGTGTCCCGAGGTACCACTCCACCCCTTTTCCCCACGTACCTTAGTGTACAAAGTCAGTTCATGCACAGCAATGTCGACCTTTGCGTCATCCTTCAGCTCTTTCTGTCCTGGGCCTATCCCAATTAAAGGTGGGAAGAGCTGAGACGCTGTAGAAATTTCAAAATTAAATAAGTAAGTGCCGAAGGAGGCTACACCCTAGAGTGGTGATTATAAAAGCATTATGAAGCGTTGTTTCTATCACGTGCCCCGTTGCTAAATTTTGTAGGAGGCCCTTCTGGCCCCTTTCTTCAGAAGCTTGTAGGAGGCCCTTCTGGCCCCTTTCTTCAGAAGTTTGTAGGAGGTCCTTCTGGCCCCTTTCTTCAATCTTTTCTTGGAGGCCCTTCTGGCCCTTTGCCCCTTCTTTAAAATTTTGTGGGAGGCCCTTCTGGCCTCTTTTCTGACTCCACCCCAACTCCGTCTTTCGGGGGGGGGGAGAGCTGTAGCAATCAGTAGAATAAATCTGCATTTTTGTTATCGACAGTCCACTTGCCGTCCCTCTTATCTTCCCTCTCTATATCTGTCTCTATCTAAATACAAAGTACAACGGCTGGTTAGCCTAGCTGATCTACAACCCGTTGCTAGTCTACCTGTATTTACTCACCATGTACAACATTCTTTCATAGCTCCGTTAGTCATTTTTTTTCTTCTCTTGTCTCAAAATTCATATCTCAGTTCATAAATGATATGTTAGTCTACAGTTTTGTGCGCTTTAGTGTTCTAAAATGTTAAATAAATTTTTATTTTCACGGCACAAGCTCACGTGAACTGCGACAGGATTTTCCAGGTATTCAGATTTACAGATTTTTTCATATCATAAATTTTTGTTAATGTTTTAAAATAATTTGTTAATTATCATTTATTCATTAAAATATGTATTTCATGTTTTATTTAATATTCAATGTTCTTTTCTTGAAACTAAATAATTATAAAATTTTTCATTTCTTAAAACATACTTTCAAAAACCTTGAACAGGCACATTTTAAGTTTTGAGCAATTATGTGAAATTAGTGCAAACTAATGTTGAACATTAAACAATCAGAATATTTTATTGAACATGTCAAATATAAAACTATTAGAGAAATCTCTTCTAAATCAGAAAATTCGTTTTACAGACTTTTGCAGATTTTTGCAAGTCTCATACAAGCTTTGTTTTAAACAAAACTAAATATATATAAATAGCTTTATAATCATCTAAGAAGCTTTTAATTATAATCTTAACGAATTTCTGTGATGCAATCAATTTTCTTTAATTTTGACAAGTAACCAGATATTTTCTTTAATAAAGAACTTTAATGGTACAACACGTCTGATTTTGCACAGACGCTAAAAAACGTGTTTTTTTGCTTTAGCTAATACGCTGGTTGGAGAAACCTAGCAAATCTGGTTTGATTTTGCATACACCAGCAAAAGCTCTTAACATGTTTCTGCCTGCTTACAAAACACGTTTCGCATAATATATCTACAAACTTTCAAGTGCACAAAAGTGATGTTTTCCTTAAAACTGACTCTACAGAACTTTGACTAAACTTATATAGTACATGTGCCTAAATTGTTTCAGCGAATGTGTGTTTCTTAAAGCTGTCATTTAAATGTAGTCTAGTGTAGTTATTTATGAATTATAAAAAAAAAATCATTGGGTGGAGCCTGCATGCAAACTTTCGGTCCTAACAACCTCCAAGAGGTTATTTTCTAAATTAACAAAAATTGACGTCAATTAATAAAATTTCAATATTCAAAATTTTCATTTCTTTTTTTTAATAGACTTCTCATTTTATAACAAATTCTTTTATTCAAAATATATAAATTTATTGGCTAATAGAGTATTTAAGAAATTTATCAAACAAGTAATATTATGTAACTTTTAGTCTAGTGATGAACCTGTTTACAATTGATATGAATTTTTTTTAATTTAAAACATCAAACTCATTTATAAATCTTTTCATTGTTAAATTCTGTAACTGTTTTAAAAACTATCATCTCATAAAGTAAAAGGGGGGAATAAATATCAGTATCTTTTCATCTTTTTTTATATTCTAATTTTACATTAAGGGCGTATAATCTTTTTTTTTGGATTAATTATAATCCTGTTAATTATTAAGCTGTGCTCATTGTCTTTTTATTGTTAAATTTTGTAACTATATATATATATATATATATATATATATATATATATATATATATATACTAAAAAGGGGGGGGGATAAATTTTCAGAATCTATTCATCAATTTTTTTTTAAAATTATTATCATATGTTACATTAAGGGCGTATAACTTTTGATTAATTATAATCTTGTTAATCATAAGCTGTGTTTATGATGATTTGTCTCAGGATGTCTTTTAATTTGTAAATGATAAAATCTGAACCGTCGAAATTTCTTTTTTTGTTCAATAAATTTGAGCCTTGTTAATTACTAAATTTGTCTTTGTCTTTTTTTATTTTTATTTTTCAAACATTGTTACCATTTGATTCCGCCTTTTCTTAAATTTAAGTCCCCTGGTAACAGATGTTCGGATAAAACCAACTGTGTTTTTAAATAAAAACCCAGGACCAACTTAAAATAGAGAATTATTAATGATACCCTCTTTGAAATTGGTTCAGCTGTTTAGAATGTATATACTACCACTAAATTGTAATACCATTAGTTTATCTGGATATCCATTGCACTATTAATGTTTGCACTGTTAATATTTGTATATATATTTTTTCTAAATATCCCTTCAATTTATAATATCAATTAATTGTGCATCATATCTCCTACATAGAAAATAAAACATAGAAGCCCGCATGAAGTGGAGTAGTTTACTTTAGGTTTCACTTATTAATTACTTAAATTTCATAACATTCATTAGTAACACTGTTTAGTATTTGGACATTTGTAGTGACGCCTGTTGTCTTTTAATTTCAAGCCAATCATTTCTAACGGGTTTCTTTATCTAATCGAAGTCCAAACAACTCCCATGTCAAATCTGTATTTTGTGTTTTAACACGGTTTCTTTTCTTAAATAATGTATTGGTTAATAACACTACATCAACGCTAGTCCGCGTTTTCAATCAAGTCTTTGGGATTTCATATCCGAAATAATTTCGTATTTAATTATTTCAACTCCATGCTGTGGTACGACACGCGTTGCATAATTATGGTGGATTATGCAATCTCATAAGTTACTGAGTTATGTATATCCAAACGATATGTGTTACTATTATTAATAAGTATGAGTAATTACTTTTAAATTGATCTGTGTGTGAACAATTTTGAACTAGTTCTAATAGTTTTCATTTGGATTGTTTGTTCATCCAAAGTCCTCCGGCAATCGCATATAAATTACCCATCTCTCTCTTTGTCTTTCTGGAATAGTGACTTTGCCAAACACTGAAACGCATTGCATCAGCGCCCAGTACGTACCAATGATAATAATAGGAAAATATATTAGTAATATTCTAACACAGAAAAACAGTTTCTGACAAGCCGAAAATGAGATGTGATAACATAAAAAGGGGAGTGGCCACGTTGTGTTTCTTCAACTGTAGCGTTTTTAAAAAGAAAAAAAATTAAACCCAATATAGCAAGTTAGTATTGCTTTATAAAATAAGCAAATATACATTTAACTTGTAGATAAGAAATAGTACTAGTCCTTTAGTTGGCGAGCAGCACTAATCAAAATAAATGGGGGATCATCTGTTCTATTCGACACTACGTGGAGGGGGGGGGGTATTGCTGTAGAAAGTTTAAGACTGACATTGCGAGACATGTGACCCTGAAGTAAATTGCGTACTCAGTGATTTCAAAAATGAAATAATGAAGTTATTCGTAAGTCTTGCACATTGAAATGTTTAAAATTGTTAAAATATTAGTGACATTCCAGATTTAAAGTTATGAAAAAAGGGAACAGAACTTCACATGCCGAATAAATGTGAAACTCACTTCACTCCATGTAAAGATTTAAACAAATTCGTAAAGTTGTAATACCATTCCTCTCAGCTCATATTACAGAAACATAAATTTAACTCATTTAATGATAAATGCAATATTTAAATTAAAATTGTATTTATGTAAATTTTAATAACATCACGTTCTGTAACTTTAATTCTTGTATGATTTGGCACGTAATAGTTATTGTCTCAAAATGTTTAAAGTAAATGTCTTTGTTGTAATCTTGCACAAGAACAACTTGTCATATCCTGTTCGTTAAGGAAAACATTTAAAACAATTTTCTTTTATGGCTTCTTAACTATTTGATCCATAATTTGAATAATTGTTTTTATTTTATTTATTCTTTGTAAAAAAAAAAAAAAAAAAAATCACAACTTACGAACAATTTTCTCTCTTATGTTCATAGCTTAAATCCGGTCCAAGAAATATACTTCTTACAAAAAAGGATAGAATTAAAATTTACAAAAGAAGCATTAAATATCTTGACTCCAATTTCGAAAAGAACCTTAATCGGTATCCACTACATTATATTGTACCTAAAATGAAGAATTCTAACTAGATATATACATATGTATATATGGATTAGGATTTTTTTGCATATATATATATATATATATATATATATATATATATATATATATATATATATATATATATATATGATTGTGTGATAGTTATGTAAAAAAAGTGTGTGTGTGTGTGTGTGTGTGTGTGTGTGTGTGTGTGTGTGTGTGTGTGTGTGTGTGTGTGTGTGTGTGTGTGTGTGTGTGTGTGTGTGTGTGTGTGTGTGTGTGTGTGTGTGTGTGTGTGTGTGTGTGTGTGTGTGTGTGTGTGTGTGTGTGTGTGTGTGTGTGTGTGTGTGTGTGTGTGTGTGTGTGTGTGTGTGTGTGTGTGTGTGTGTGTGTGTGTGTGTGTGTGTGAAAGCTTAACATATTCATAAAATATAAAACTAGTGTAGTAATATAAAACTATAATTCGTAGTGATATATATTTACTATGCATTTTTCTGCACTAAGTCCTCTTTTCTATTCCCGCATTACTGCGTATGCAAAACATTGAATATACACTTTCTATTGGAGTCCTTTAAGGTCCTGGAGTCGGCCTAACACATGGAATCACTATGTATATCTATTTAACTTACACTCACAAATGAATTCCTGTTCCCAAGTTTACAGTGACACAAAGATACACAACAAATACCTGTAATTATCAATATAATACGCTAACTATTGAATAATTTTATTTTAAAAATAAAAATTAATATAGTTATTATATTTTGATTAATAATTAAAATTTAAAATATTAAGCTAAATGTTAATATTAATGTCTTAGCTAAATTGAATAAGTAAAGTGTAACACGGTTATGTTTATATTTAAGCTTGGATGTGAGAGGCAGATCATTACAGAAAGGGATTCACTGGTCCGATGCACAATTAGGAGGCCGAGCTTACTTCACTATAGATCCGGAGTTTTCTGTACTGACACTTCACAGCATCAAGAATACTGACTCGGCCATGTACAAATGTAGAGTGGATTTTCAGTATTCTCCAACTAGAAATAGTTTGGTCAATTTTACAGTAATAGGTGAGCTACAGTATTAGTGAAATATACTACTTTTTTTGTTAAACAATACAAATTTCTTCATTTATAATAAATGGTGCAAAAAATGTACTAACATTCTCATATATTCAAAAAAATCGATATCTACAAAAAAATTTAAGATGAAATACTTTAATTTTTTTATGATATTACCACTTTGTATTTGTTATATATAAGTTGGTGTCTATGGATTTCTTATAAACCTTTAAAAAAAATGGTAAACCATATTTTGAAAGATATTTAAGTAGAAGATAAGCTTGCTCCGATACCACATTTCATATTTCATATTTACCTTAAATTGTTTTTGAATGTCAACTTTTAAAAATTATTCCTGAATCGTAAATAATTTTTACTTGTTATGTAACATTCTCGTTCGGGAGAATAATAGTCACATTAAACGAAAAGTCGAAAATAATCGATAGTGTCAATTTTGGAAAAAGGTCTGTTATCGAAGCACATTGGACGATTTTTTGGTTTTAGCAAACTGGACCAACATTTTTGGAAAATTTCAACAATAATGATATGTTTAGTTACTTAGTGACTAAATTTTAGAAACTATTATTTAAAATTCCCATAATCAATTTTGATGAAATAGGAATTTTGAGGTTTGGTCTTTCAACAGTTGCGTTGTTGAACAAAAATTGAATTATGATAAACGATGACAACCTTTCGAGTTTGACAGACATACCATATTTTATAAAACTATCGACCCTATTGGATTGTAGAGCACTGTAATTTTTAATATGTAAATAATTATACATTATTTTTCCAACACATTAAGTAATTTTTTTTCTATCTGACATAATATATAATTTGGCAATAATTTTGTTGATGTTACACGCTGTGAATAATTTTGAAAGTTTAGTAGATTCTTCCTTATTTGACATTTATTCTTACTTTCTCCTGGATACGCGTCATATAGAAAGTTTATTAACTGCTAATCAAAAACTTAACTATAAATTAAATATAGGTGACATGTTTTTTGCAACCTATAAATCTTTTGTGACCACATAAGGCCAAAAAAGTGGTAAGGGTGGACGATGACTGTCTGGATATTGTCGTCTGTGCAGTGCTACACAACCCAATTACGTGGTAAAATATTTTTTAAATTTCCGTTATTTAAAAAAATTGTATAACTCAAAAATTTGTTGTTGTTGACCGTCAATAAATACTCAATTAACACCAGTGCGCTGACGCTTTTCCCCCGACAATCTCGCTCATAACTCAGCAACCATAGATATAGATTATATTCTTCTCTACTGTAAGTAAATCTAATACCCTTTATTCCGACGACACTTTTGTTATTAAAGTGAACTGTAAATAATATTAGAGTTGGTATGTGTCAGAATGTGTATACACCCATTATTTTTTGCTTATGACAGTCTTTATTCCTAATTAATTACACGGTTTTTCTTGATTTTGTTTTCTTTTGTTATTATCTACCTCTACACAAAGTTAATTGAAGTGAAACTGTAGTTGTATTTATCGTAAGTAAAAATTAGTGTATAATGTTCTAATTTTAGTTGTGGACATGGGATAAAAGATCAGGAGAGTAAGTTTTTAATATATTCAACTCCCCTTGTGGTCGCCACATGCATACCACACTTTCGTCTCGTTTGTTGTAACTGTAAAAACAATCGTGCTATTAGTACATTCCCTCTAATAAAAAGGTATTTACATTTATTGTATGTGAAATAGCGCTAATTTTGTTTCTAAATTGTTATAATATTATGCGGTCACTATGTCATACCCACTTAGATAATGACCAAATTTATTTTAAACGAAATAACAGAATAAAATAAATATAATATCTTTGGTGTTTTAAGTGTTGAAATTGTTGAAATTGTTTTACCTCTTGTTTCTTATTGTTGAAACCTGTCTGGAATACTACTAATCACTTTTTTATTAAATGCTTTATTTTATGAGTCTCAGGAAATGCTTCTATAACATACACTTTTTATTCATCTAAGATATTGTTTTAAGACAGTGCAAGATGCATATTTCTCCACTTTCCACAAATAGTATATAACGGTGGGGTTTGCTGACATGGAAGAGCACTTCACAGTGTCTTTTTTCCAATAATTCTGTTCGGAAAAATCTATGAAGGAATCTTAGACAATGGGTGAGTAATGCGGTGTAACTCTATCGTGATAGCAACGTAATTCATACAACTTATATTTGAAATCCTAGAAAGATATAATTACTTAATATCATTAAGTAATTATTACCATTAACAGTTCCGTCAGGAGAGTATGGATCAAATACTCCCAAGAATAATAAGTCCCCTATGCAAAAGTTCTTTGCAATTTATTTTGATTTTAAATCAAAAGCTTGAGGTTAGGTGTACCTTACCAGGTACAGTGGTACCTATACAAGTATTAAAAAGTAAATGTCACTACATCATACCAAATAATAACGAAGACATATCACACTCTTCATAAAACTGTATAAAACAATGTCCTCACTCATACACAACTGTCTGTTTAAGTCATTTAATTAAACAACGAAATAAATTTCGTAATCGCACATTGCGATGAAAATAACGTTTTGGAATTTTATGCAAATAATCTCCTGAATAATTTAGATGGTTCCTAGACTATATTATTAGAAATTGTTTTCTTTGGTTTTTATACTTCATCTCGGGATCCACTTCTTAAAATTTCATAATAAAACTTATTACCACAAGCGTTTAAAATAGTCTTAGTATTGTTATATACTAGAATTACAGCTTGCTCACGATGTTTTTTTCAATAATAAGTCTAAATACCGTAGTCAACATTTTACATTACATAAAATAATAACCAATAATAAAAATAAACTTATCACTACAAAATGAAACATTCATTATAGCAAACTAACGTTATATTACCACATTAATGGTTTTATGTAACATTACAAAGTCCTGCAGTTAAATCTTAAAAATAACATAATATAATTTATTTGCTTGAACATAAAATGAAGATAGGAAAATACAGGCAATTGTTATAGTTACATAATATTATAACCTCACATCCAAAAAACTTCAACGTCCACTATATATATTTTTAATGAATCACTTACACAAAGATAAAACAAGTATAACACTTATAAAATATAAAAATCTATATAATGGACAATTGCGTTTTATTATCTGATTATTAGAGATTTTGTGGACTGTGCCCGATTGACCATATGTATTGGAATAAGTTATATTTACTTTGTAAATTATATTTGGCTTGAATTATGGATATCTTGTTAATTAAAAAAAAATATATATTCATAATATATGACAAGCAACCGTCATTAAACCAGAGTGTGTTAACATAAATTAGTAAGTGTTGATAATTTTATAATTAATTGAAATTAGTTTAAAATTTACAGATAATTATTACACTATAAGTTATAATATTATTATATTTATCTCATAACATCTTCCACGTGAAACTCGGGTCTTATTGGATTTTAAGCAAGTGAAATTAAGAAAGAACTTCAGAAATGAATAGATGGGAATTAATTTAAATCTTTCTCATGAAATCATTTTGTAATAATGTCTAAAAGAAACCCAAAAACATTAAGTATAAGCTTGAATATTTATCATGGCCTTAAAAAATAAATTTCATTGTACATTTTCTTTACGTTCATCAATGAATAAAATTACCTGGAAACGATTTCCTTTCAAATAATTTTTCCCATAAATAATGTGCAATTGAATCTTGTCAGTTTTTTTAAAGAACGCGTTATTACTGAGATAAGTGTGGAGAGTTGTTCTGTTTAAAAAAGTTCTAAGTGGGGAGGCTGGGATTCAAAAGTTGTGAAACAAATCTTAAAAAGTTCAACACTAATAAAATCAAATGAAACCACTTTATTTCTTCTAAAACTTTTTGAAAAAGGGACTTTTCATAGGAAAATAAATACGTTAAGATATTTAGAAAACGTTTTTCACATTCGTTTTCATAGTGCAAGGTTTTCTAAATTGTAACGACTATACCATTAAATATTGGAAATTACTAGGTTTTTATAAGTCAATAACAATTATGATGTATTAATTTTTTTATTTTACAATTATATAATTTTAGATTTTGTTCACGACTTTTTAATATCTTTTTCTGCTTTTTTAACTTGTCGAATATGTTTTTAAAAAATTGCAAGAATACATTTTTTTTTTTTATTTGGGAAGATTATCTACACAGATGTTTTCTGGATTGTTTCCCATTCTTTATTATGAAAACATTTTTGTTGTTTTATGGCTCTGTCTATAAGTTATTACGAAGCAAATCATCACAGGTTGGATTTATATTTTATTCAATCCTAGAGATTTTCTACTTGGCGCTAAAAACTAATTATTTGTATTGACGAAATGTGTTTCAATATAATAATCCATGTCTATTTGAGAAAAAAAAACACATTTTATTGGCAAAAATAAAATTTAAAAATTTTGAGTTGTTTCCGAGATTAAGTATTTAAAATCTTCAAAACGAAACAAATTTTGTTTATAATATTAATGCCAATAAAAGCAGAGTAAAAAGAGTATGTATTACGGTTCTTTATTTATAGTTTCAGAAAACAAGTTTGTGCTATTTCGTTACTTGCAATTTTTATTATAATTTATATATTTCTATATAGATGTTAATAAGTCGAAATAAGATATAACTCAGATTGATTAAAATTTACAGCGTAAATCAGTTTAAAATTTCTCTTCATGTTTCATTTTTGATGGCCACGTCAATTTAATGTGTGGTGTATATTCCATTCTCGGTTTATTTGACTAGTATGTAACTTAAAAAGTTTAAATCCTTTCAAATGTATATCTATTAGGCTGAAATTGGTATTTGTTTTCACATGAACAGAATCACTGAGGGTAATAATTTGAATAATTTATTCAAAACAATGAAGATAGAATTTTTATAATTTGTGTGAAACCTTAAACTAATAAAAGAACTCCTGTGTTATATATAACCCATAATAAAAAAGCTTTAACTAATAGAACGCATATTACTACCACCTTATTAATATTTACAAATTATAAAAGATTATATAGAAATTTTATGAAATAAATTATTTGATTTACGATTCTTCTTAACTGTTTTGTAGTTCCACCTGAAAAGTTGATACTAGTCAAAGCTGGTGGTGAGACGATAACCAAGTCAGTCTACTGCCCTGTTCAAGAGGAATCTACAGTTCAAATATCATGCGTATCAATTGGAGGTTTGTATGAACTATAATTATAGTCCTCGTTTTATAGTCCTTCACATTATTATCGTTCCTCATATTCAACAATAAATTTAACAGAATAAAGCTCGATTTCTATAACACATAATAAAAACATAACCTACAGCTTATTTTACAAATTTTAAAATATATAAGTCACTTAAATATGATTTCCAAGAACGAATGAATATCTGTCTAGGTTATAATGTCTTACGCAAACGAAACATCACTTAATTTAAATTTGTTCACATTTCATTATTTAATTCTTAACTTATAGTGGAGTAAAATATGATAGTAAACACTATTGGTGTAGGTGGTGCAGATTCATTGTTTAAATCGCTTCCTACGGGGATATTTAAACTACAATAAAATGTGTTTTTAATAGGATTTGAGCATAACATGTTATAAATAACTTAAGTAACAAAATGATACTTTTAATATCTGAATTTTTAAATTTATATAAAATTACCTGAATGTGTGTTTAATGAAACACATTTAGATTACCGTAGCTTGTCTCTAATTCAACTCATCGCATACATAATCTTAATTCAATAGATTTTTAAACAAAATTACATAAAAATATTTAGTTAAATCGTAATAATATCATATGTCTTAAAAGATAGCTTTATTAATTGTTTGCGTGCATTTACATTCTTTTTTCAAATTGTAAATACTTTATATAATTTTTCAGTTCATTCAATGGAAATTAAAATTATACAATTCTAGTTTAACTTAGTCTTTAGTAAATTTAATGTCTTGACAATATAACAAGTAAATTCTAAACAATTTAAACATGTTATACAGCTGATATAAGATAGAAATTATATATAGCAGTTGTTTAATGATATAGCTGGTATGTATCCCATACTTTCATGCTTCCTTCTCCACATACTGTTCTATTCAAAATTATTGTATATTTTTTCTTTCGAACGTATAAAAATATGTTTAAATGTAGTCCTTATTCAAATAAAAGTATTTTTTGTTACCTTATGTTATTAGTTATCAAAGTAAGAGTTATTGAACTTTTAAAGGAAGTAAAATTTTTAATTGCTTCGAGACATTAAATAACCTCTGTTTCTCATATTGGTGAGGAGAAGGGGCTTAAGTCAAGTATACAGTATTAATAGTGCCCGAAATTCAGGAAATGCATTTCTTCTTAGAATTAAACATGTAAATATCTTTTTGTTTATTGTTTAAGTTAAATTATCTCTGGATGTAATGGACAGATATCAATGAAACTTGTGCCAAAATGAGTGTTATGTACTTAATGGGATGCAAAATCTAAAAGAAAATATTCTTTTACTTGCTGTGGTGTTAAAATGATTATGGATATTTTTCCAAAATATTTGGAATAATGTTTGCATGTTGTATATACATCAGACGTTACTTCGTGAGAAATGTATTGCCGACACAAACACTGACTGTACTGATAGTCTAAGCCCTTCTTACGTCCTATACCAATAACTATTTAAATTTATGTTTATATTATTATTGTTTTCTTCCTAAATTTTAAGTCCACATATTAATATTATAATATTGAAAATAATTATGTTATAATATCTATGCCTGGACCTACGGAAAATAAAACAATAACCACGCAATGGAGTAGACAAGAAATAGCTTACAGTTTGCAACAATTTTGTAATAACCAAAAACTGAAAAACTTATGAAATGAGCTTTTCGGGTTACCAATTAACTTCAATCTCATTCAAAGTAAAACAAAAATAATTTAAAAAGAAAACGCAATGTTTTATGCACTTTTAATAAATATTTAATAAAGAAAATTTAATATATTCCGATTTAAATACTTAAATATATCTTTTTAAACACAAACTTGTTGTTTATATACTACAAAGGATATTTTATATTTTTGAGAGATGTGATGTGGAAAAAATGTAATAATATGGTTATTTAAAAAAATTGCGATAGCAAATAATATTTTCTTGAGACGTTCACATGGACAGGTTTAGTGAATTTTAAAATATTATTGATATGATGATAGACGACAGCGGTGATAACTCCCTCCCTCCTCAATGATACACTATTATAGAAATGAAAACATACTTTTGAAGGAAGGTATTTTTTATGGTCACCCTTTGAACTATACTCACATGTTGTCTCTCACATTAGTTTGAAATGGAGTTGAATATAAATTAAAGGGTTGTGACGTCACTATATGGCACCATAACACACGATCCTGTTTAACACTGTACAAATTGAATAAAGATATTTTGATTCCGCCGTATGATTCATCACTCTCGTTTAACTTCTCTTCTGGAAAAGATGCAAGCCAATATAGGATGATTGAGAGTTTTTACAAAAAATCACACGGATTACAAAACATTTATATTAAAATAAATTATTCATCCTCGTACACATTCTCTTCCAGAAAGAAGATACGGTTCAATAAAAAAGGACAGTTTTAGCTACTATTCCCCTTAATACAAAACTTTTTATTTAAAAAAATAATAATGCTCGTACACCTTCTCTTCCAGATATATATATATATATATATATATATATATATATATATATATATATATATATATATATATATATACGGTTCTATGAAATATGGAGGAGAGTTCTTACAATAAATCTCCCAGATTACAAAACTTTTTTTAAAGAAATAATTGTGAAATTAGCCATTCTCTTGTAGTAGAAGATCAGGTTCTATATAAGATGATTACCATCTGCTGAAAACTTTAACTAATCTAATTACTAAACACGAGAAAAAATCTCTGTATATTATTTTACATAATAAATGATATCTCTAATAATTTACCTATACTAGATGAAATTCTCTCTATAGAAAAAAGTTGAATTATTGTATTCAACTAAATTAAAGAAATCCTAAAACACTCAGTTATCGGTCATTGGGATATATCAAATAGTTAGCTAAAACTTTACGTATTTAAAGTAATGATTTAAAAGCAGGATGAACACATTTTAATGAAATTTACAGTAAATTATAAATGTGATAATTTGTAAAATCGATTTAAAAAAATAAAATAAGTGTAATTTCTGAATTGTATTAAAATAAATTTTGTGCAGTACCACCGATGGAACACGTTCTTTAACAGTCGTGGATTTCAAAATTAATACATTTAAGAATGTAAATTATACTCAGGATTTACTCCCATTTTTTTTTATTAGTTAAGAAAACACGTACACAAACATATAGACACATTAAATCAAGAGAAACAATCTAGTAAAGGGTAAATGTTGGAATGTATTTATTGAAGACAAAGAATCGATGAACTAGAATAGTTATTTTTAAAACTTAACTATAAATGAAAAAGTTGGAAAAATCAAAAAAATGATATCGTTGAATTTATAACAAAAAATTTCTTAGATATGAAAAATAATGCACTATATAGTCCACTGCACGAAATCGGGCGGGTGGCTGAAAATGCAGCGTTGCCACATGGCTCGTGTAACGGTCAGAACAGCCCGTATTTTGTACTAGCTTACAAGTTTCATTAACAAGAAAATTATACATTGAGTGCTTAATATGATTGTTAATTTTAAATAATGTCGATTGTAGAAGCCAATCGCAAAGGTAAATTTTACTTATTAAATTTATATAAACAATCTTAAATAATGTGTCACCAAGATTACAGGGGCTGTTGAACCTGTTATGTTAAGGTTTACAGGAACCTGCTGTATGAATGATAATTAATACAATTATCATTTATCACACCCGAGTTCGATTCATGAAGCGTTTAATTGAGAGATATATTTATTATTCTAACATTATAATTGGTGGAAATCGAATAATATTGTTGAGAGTATTCGAATCGAAAACCAACTGATTTACATAGTTTATTTGCCCGGAAAATGTATTAGATGTTTTAAAGGTTGTTAAATTAATACCTATATTTTCTTTTTCATTTTTAGGCAAACTCATTTCCTACATTAACAAAAAAAACAACGTTTTTATAAAATCGTTGTTTTATTTAATTTTATAAAAACATTGTTTTTTATTAATGTCGGAAATGAGTTTGCCAACAAATAAAAAAGAAAATTAACAACCATTTCCAGGATCACACAGAAACAAAACCTATATTTTCAACAAAAAACCTATATTGAAAAACTAATAAATTTAAACAGTTGTTAACAAAATTATTACAATATTCATAACACTAACTTAAAAATATAATTCATATATTACCGCTATATATACACTGTGCGATTTAAAATTTATGTACACTATTAAATATCACACAAAAATAAAAATACTTTAAAAACAATTACGGAAACTTATAGCGAATGTACTGAGCAGCGACAGGCACGGACAGGCAATAGTCTGACGAGTAACGGTCTGACGCTCGAACTAGGCAACACTGGACGCTCAAGGTTGTCAATCCCTCGTTAGGACTTTCGACCATCCCTCGTTAGGCCGATTCCATATGTGACAACAGCGCTAAACAAGCCACCCGCCCGATGTCGTGCAGTGGACTATACCATTGGCATCTCCAGGATCTGCGTAGACATTACATTCGATAGCCTATAAAACCCAAGATAATGAGATACGATACCTAGAAGTTCTAATATTAAATTACCAAAGAAATCAAATAAAAGAATGCGTGCATAAAAATAGATACCAGAAATAATTCTTGTGTAACTTACTTTGTTTGTTGCGCTACAAAAAATATAAATCAAAATTGCAGAATGAGTGATTATGTATAAAGAAATATAGAGGACGATATTTTTCAAGGTTTCATACATAATATATTATATTCAATTAAACAAACAGAATTAGTACCCAGAACGAACGATGATAAACGTTTTATTCTTGAAAATTATTTATGTACATGTAATTCAAATACTACCGTATACACTATGGCAAACTAACAAATTAGAAAATCGAAACATACACGGGTGATATTAATTTAATTGTAATGAAATTGTTTAAAACATTACTTAGAGAAATTATCCAAATAATTTTCGAGATTAGATGTCATGTCAACATCAATGGGGCAAAGATTGTTGAGCTTAGTCAATTATAAAAATGGTATTATAATAGTTGTACATATTCTTTTTATCAAGTTTTCTTTTCCAATGGAATAGTTAGAGAGGTGTGATATGTAATCGGTATTTTCCCCACAGCAATAATAACTCCAATAACATTGAGCGTTTAATCTATATGTGCTTATTGTGTCATTCCCACGTGGGACGTTAAAGAGAGATAAACTATATTCCTTCATTTCTTCGATGAAAAAACCCAATTAGTTCAATCTATAATTAAAAAATATCAGAAATAATTAGCGAATACAATGACAACAGTTACAACCGTCTAGTTGTGGCATATAATTTACAACCTCCGTTTTGTGGTAAACATTCGGGTGTATTTAGAGAGTAAGTAGATTTTCATTCTATCGCCCCCAGCGTTGCGGTCGGCGTTTCGCGCATGAGTACTAGTCTTCCTAGTTCACTGGTTCTCAACTGACGACATTTTGGTTGCTTTACGGTTTGTTTTCAGTGTGATGTGAACATTTAATATGTTTAAGACAATTACTGATCCCGCTAACTGTGAGATTCGTGTTGTAATTCGATTTTCTAACGCAAGGAATGTGAAAAGGACCGAAATTTATCGTGAAGTTAAAGATGTTTACAGTGAACACTCGATGAGTGAGGAAATGGTAAGAAATAAGGTTAGAATGTGTAATGAATGTAGAACGAATGTCCATGATGAGACTCGAAGTGTTCGAAGATGTCAAAGATGATTTGGTAAGGAAAGTTGGGGAACAAATCCACTAGAACAGACGTTTCACAATAACAAACCTTTCAAACGAATTTCTCCAAATTTCAAGAACTATTTTGTACGAAATTGTTACAGACCGCTTAGGTTATTACAAGCTGTGTTCCTGATGGGTTCCAAAAATGCTCTCTGATGTTCACAAAATAAAGCGACTAGGCAGTGCTTTGACGGTACAGTAAAGAGGGAGAGAGGTTTTAAACCAAATTGTGACAGGTGATTAAAATTGGTTTCGTTATGTCACACCAGATTCCAAACAACAGTCAATGTAGTGGAGACACGCTTAATATCCGAAACAAACAAAAGTTCAAAACTACCATGTCAACACAAAAAAAATCATGTGTACTGTGTTCTGGGATAGGAAAGGTGTTTGTTTACTGAATTTCTTCCCAGAGGTGAAACCATTAATACGGCATGATATCGTGAGACTTTAATAAAACTACGGAATGCAATTCAAAATAAACGGAGAGGAACGCTCAGTAAAGATATTGTGGTGCTCCATGACAATGCTCGGCCCCATACTGCTGGTAGTAGTCAAACGGTGATTCAATAGTTTCGTTGGGAGGAGAACGTAACCCGCCGTACAGCCCGGACTGGGCGCCGTCCGACTACCACTTGTTCCTGCACATGTAGCGCAAGCTAGGCGGCCAGCGCTTTGGTCTGGCGATGAGGTGAAATATGTTGTGGAGTCGTGGCTATCGTCATTGGCAGGAAGTTTTTATGATGAATGTATAGTAATGCTGTTTACCTGCAAGTCAAGTATTTGAACATTGGCGGAAACTATGTAGAAAATTAGTTTAAGGTACCTATACACTTTCATACAAAAATAAAATTGGTTTACTAGTTTTTGAAAACGGTACTTACTTTCCGAATACGCCTCGTATATAAGAATTTGGGGGAAATGATAAATAGCTTTTTAAATACGTAAGAGAAATATTTCCGACAAGGAAATGGTATTAATAAAAACGATTCCTTCTGAAAAAGCTAAGATTCTGAATTTTCGATTACAATATCCAGGTTATCTAGAAGATACATAATCTAACAAACAAATATAGTATTGCATTAACGTTTAATTAAACAGAATATCCTAAAGTAATAAATAAAATGATCTTCGTAGAAAATTATCCGGTATCCATTTGTTATGAAAACTATTCTCATTGTCATCTAGGAAATTTTGGCCTTTGTGTTTTTACACCTAATGCGGAAATTGTAAAAGTAGTAAAATAGGCGTTCCCTACATTATATATTTAATTGAACGAGATATTAAAGTAGATTGATTATACCTGTAGTAAAGAGACCATTTTACGAGTAGTAAATATTTGATTTTACAGTACCCAAAATCGAATCTATAATTTAATTAAATAACAATCAAATCAAACTTCGTGCACTATAAATTCAAGAAATCTATTGGAAATATATATTGTAAAAGAAAATTCAAAATGTTACAGCTGACGATATTTGGGCTGGGAATTTAATATTATTAAGAGATTATGCAAATTTGAACGATGTTAATAATTATATGTTGAATTTAATCGACACAATTTCCAAATTTGATTGGCGTGAATCGTTGAAGAAAAAAAGCGATAATGCACATTCCGAGCCTTTTATTAAATCGAATAAAAAAGTTAATTAAGATCGACAAAGTTTAAATATAATGATTTCAAAAGTGTTCTAGAGTGTTACAGTATTAAACTTCATCATCAGGAAAATGCTGAGATATATCGGAACAATTTAAGAGGACTTACAACAGTAAGATGACAATCAAATTTGAATTTATAAAAATGTACAAATGTTAATAGTTTTAAAATATGATATATGAATACAAAAATAGCAAACAGAAAAATGTATTTAAAACCTGCAAGTCAAAATCTATAACACACACTATACTCAAAATATTGTCTGAATTAGTATCTCAGTGGTTGTGTTCGAAAAAATAAAGCTTAAAAATAATTTGAGAACTAATACTTCAACTATTAGACTCAGGAAGTCTTTGTTGTACATACTTTTTTTTTTATCAGATGAATTGTAAAATTAAGGATATCCATGGTAAAAAAATAATAATAAGACACTTAAAAAAAAAATAATAAACACATTTTTCTGAAGGGATCAAATATATTGATGACCCCCACATCTGTTCTCCCTCGCAGTTTTCATGGAGGTCCGCGTGATGTCGAAGTTGAGAACCCTCTAGATTACAAAAAAATTGAACTTGGAATTGTGAGTAATGTTTGTATTGATATTGATGTGACGGCGCCATGAAGTCTCGACTGCAAGATATCTCCTGAACGTGTGTATTCTTAGATGCCAAATGAACTAAAATATGTATGTATTCTATATTGAACTAAAATTTGTTATAATTTATTAAATAAGAAAAAAAACCTTCTTATTGCTAGTAATATACCAAAAAATATTATTTTTTAAAACGTTTTACTTCTTCGTTTTCAGGTATACCAAAGCCGTTACTGTCTTGGTGGATAAATGGTAAAAAAGTAAATGGAACCAGCACAGCCCTATCCAACGGTTATGTTCAGCAGACCCTTATTGTCAAGTCAGTGACAAGATCGTATCTAGGAACGACATTCACATGCCAAGCAACCAACACACACCTCTTAACCCCAATGTCTATCTCCATACAAATCGATATGCTACGTAAGTATCTGAATATAGCGTGACTTTAATTTATTTCCAATTAACAGAACCTCCTTATCTTATGAAAATTATGTATGTAAATAGGTTTAACGTTACTGTACTTACTTAATAAACTTGTATAAATCAAAATATTATTCACCCACGGATGTCATAAGTTTAATATTAAGTTAATAATATTAACGGATGTCATAAGTTAATAATATTAGGAAATAAACTTTTACTATTTACGTGTCTACAAATATGTCTCATTTCATGGCATATTGGGTCATCTTATTGGGATACCTATGCATGTTGTTGATTTTACGAAAGTGTAACTAGAACAATTACATACGGATAAATAGTTGTATGGTATTCTCGACAATGAAATCTGATAAACACCTAATCCGTTTATTTGTTTGAGGTTTAATTGCATCATTAATTTGTGTTTGAAAGGTATGAAAAATATTGGTTGGTAAATAAAAGATACAAAACAACAGCAAACTTATAGTCATTATTATTATTATTATTTAACTGTTCATGTCTTTTTCTACTTTTCATAAATTTAGTTAAAAAATCACGTGTTGTAACGTTTTTCAATAAAAATATTATTATTTTTTTATTAATACAAACAAATTGAAATACTCGTATTGCTATTTTCAAAATATTAAAAAGTACGTTCAATATTTTGATTTGAAAGTTGGTTTGGTGAAATCACATTTGTACACAATAGTAGTAATATTATTTCCGATTATTCAACACTTTCAATAAAATAGTTATACGTTACTGCAATTTGCCTATAATTGTCTATTTTTATTTTATAAACATCATATCGTCACGTCCACTATTCCTACGTATTATAAACTTCATGAAGTTATATTTTACCGATCGTTTTCAATAAAATCCTTACCATTATCGGTAAATCACCTTTAAATAGTTGTTAAACAAAAGTCGTAATTTTGCAATTTTTATTTGTAATCAAAATATATCACGGATATTTTTGTGCTACGAAATTTCCCAGTACCCTTATCTTGACTTCACCAACCGGAAACTAATAAAAAGTTAAATGTTTCGGATCCATCACTTTAATGATATATTTCATTCTACTATAAACTGACATTTCTTTACGTAAAAAAATCAAAAAAGATTAGAAACATTCTGATATTTATTTTACAATGAAACTTGGTAAATTTGAAAAATAATATAAAACTTTGCTAAATTATTCGTTTTGTTTGCCTTGAGTAAAAACAAGTGGTTTTAAAACGCTGTCTGAATGTTGTCTATGGTTTTTTTTACAGACCAAACAAATGGACAGATTAGCATAAAAAATGGGAGTTTGGCAAATCTTGGCCATAAAACTAGGAGTATATGTATTTTGTTTGATGACTGTTAATACATAGCCTTGCATTTATTTAATATTAGTAGTAACTCTTTAATTGTTGGAATTGGTCTATTATATTTAGTAATTCATCCTTTTATAATGTAAGTAAAACGATTTGTGCTAAGAGTTATTGTGTAAACGCAGATTTTGTACACAATAATTTCTGAAATAAAACTTACGTATCCAATACTTAATTATTAGTTAATTAAACGGTTCAATTTATACAACAACAAAAAACACTCGAACAAGACCAATCTGTTAGACTACGTATAAAACACAGACAAAGCAATTATACTTCTCTCTTTTATCATAACCGACACTAATTTTATTTAAGCCATAGACTCGTCAGTTTGGACGTAAAAATTATAGGCAAACATAATAAACTACCGAGAAATATTAAAATCTGATTTAATATTTTATTAACAGGTTTATTCTCTTTTTCGTATTTAGAATAATTAAAAATGTATTTTTTTGTCTAACAGTTTGTACAATTTATTTTAGTTTGAAATAAAACGGATTTTTTTATTTCATTTAGTTTTAATAATAATAAAACTATTATGAATTAATCTTTAATTATATTTCCTTTCACTTAATTTACGAAATAAAAAAAGTACATTAAATTGTCAAGGGTTAGTCTAGTTTTATTTTTTAACCAATCTTTTTATTTTTATACTTTTTTTCTCTCTTCTTTTTGAAGTTTATTGATAGGCCCTACTATTACAATTATAAATATTTTCTTCGGAGACAACAAATCCAACTAATCAATAATATAATAATTAAAGAAACTCACAATTTTAACAAAGATAATATGATTATTTTCGAAACCATGAGGATGAAAAATTGATATTTACATTTTGATATATCAGAAAATTAAATTATGGACTACTGACAATTTACAAGAAAATTAAGTCACAAATAATTGCCCTATTTTGTCTAAGCACACAAACTGTTCCTGTGGTTCTAATACAGGATGTTTCATGATGAGTTTGCCCAACACTTTGTGAAGATTCTGGACATACAAAATTGTTTTCTCTAAAAATAATTTGTTTGGCTATTTTCGTTTCCCCTCTAACTTTCTATTTCGTCTTTGCAATTTTTTAAAAAAACATGATGTAAGATTGCCATATAAATAACGAAATGTTTAAAATGGTTTATACTATTAGTTTTCAGTTGACCACAAAATCATTTAATTTTTCACTAAAAACCTGTCTTAATTAGCATCAATTAAAGAATTTTGAACCTAGGTTTTTTGTAAATCATCGAATTTACAAAATAAATAATAATTAGTCCTTTTAATGTTTAACGAATGAATTATGTGATGAAAAATGATCGAAACTCACAAGAGCAATTATTAATCATTCAATTCTCAATATTCAACGTCATAACTATTTGGCATATTGCCTGCTATGAATATTTATTACAAAAACGTATTAAATCTTAGAGAAAATATCAAGAAATTACAATTGCTCCTAAGGAATAATTGCCAAACAATCCTGAATGATATCTGATTGCCATCAGTAAATATTCACTTTCACTAAAATACTCTTTAATTTTAGAGCGAGTTATTGTTAAAAGGTTTCTCTTTATTTAAATAAGTTGAGAGAGTACTCATTAACCGAAATCAAAATTATTTTAAAATTATAACTGTATATTGTAGCCTACCATTATAAATTGAATTTCAAGAGTTTAAGAAATTTCAGTACGACGGCGTTAAACAATCATTTACACATTATTCAGATATATTGTTGTAAGAAAAGATAAATTTATTCCTTTTTTATAAAATTCTTGAAATTTAAAGATAAGGAACACAACCCCAAAATGCAAGTAATAGAATATTAAATATTTATTAAAATTTTGACAAATACGTGCTATCGAAGTTTTAAATGTAAAACGAGGGAGTAAGCTTTGTTTGGTATCACTAGCACTCGTTGTCCAAAGATATTTCAGTTGGCCGGGACTATGTGCGGTTGTGATTGTTGCCATAAAATGTAAATTAATTCCAAATCCGATTTGAATTTTATTATCACTGTCACGTACAACTTAAGCTATTTATGAGGTTTCACTTTCTCAGAACTGTGTAACGCATCATAAGACCCAATAACACTCCGTGACATTTCAACTGAGTATGGAAAAAGAATTATAAAGGAAATGTAATTATTAATAAAGTTATTATATAATACCAAATTAAAAAGATGATTGTGAAGTTGTTGTTTATGCTATTACAAAACTCAAGTTATAACCATTTTGTATACATGTGATGTGGTGAACGATAAAAGTAAATGGGGACAACTTCAATGTTTTATTCATTTAGACTCTTTTTTATAGACGAGTTTTATCCTGGCAGACTTCCGACAGAAAAATTATCGAGCGATTTTTGTGCCTTTTTAAACAGTTTTAACTGGATAAAACAAATGATATTAATGCTGCCCTATCCTAGGTGTGTACTAGAAATATGATAACTAAAATATACATAGTCTGTACTATGTATATTAAGATGCAGTAAAATGTCAAATAATGATAAAGGCTTTTCATCATATTAACTATACAAGGCATTTAGAAAATTAATGTAAATATTATGACATGATGAGGATAAGTTTAAACAAATTATTTTCAAATATTAGTATTCAGCTATATTTTGTAATGGCTAGGATATTTAACTTAATTCATTGTTTAGGAAACATACAGGTGATACCCTAGAATTAATATAATCCTTAATCCAGAATTAAAATAACACAATTTAACATAGGTTAAGAGTCAATCCTAACAGAAATCCGCACAAGCAACACAAAATAAGCAATTACATAAATAGTTCTTAATTTCGATAAGCAATAGGATCTAAATATGAATTTATTTAGATGTACGTATGGATTTAATTCAAAATTTAAAAATGTTCCCACTGTTAGCTAATAGACGACAATCAAATTGTAAGTTTTAGAATAAAGTCCCATGTATTTAATAACTTGTTACTCGAAGAGAACAAGAGTTGATAAAGAGGGACATAATAAAAAAATAAAAAAAAGAGATCTAACCCAAGTCAACAAGGAAAAGAGATGGAGATCCGGCCAAAGTTGTTGGGATATCATCGCCTGTACTCAATACAGTAAAGCATGCATAAAAACAAGACGCAACTTTATAGTAAGGAGGTTATCATCTTCAGTTTTTACATGTACACCGACCTTATTTCCACACGACAAAGGAAACTCGACGAGAGGTTTGCGATCACTTAACAACTGAAGATGTTCATTTTAGTAAATGAAACTTTTCTTATTACTATTTTACCTCATGGGGTAATTGAAGGGCTCAATCAACTAATTATTTCGAAGTTTGAGTTTATAATAATTGAACTTTGTACACTTTCACACTAAAAAATAATGGGTTTGTTCATACCAATATGAATACATAATTACGCAACGCTGCTTCCCTGTTATGGATTAGAATTCCTAATTAAGATGATAAAATCCCTAGTTAGTTCCTTAGGTTTGTATCACGTATTGGCTTGACGATAAATGCTCCATAGCTAAGACTGTAATACGTGTTACAGATCATAAGTTAATTGCAATTATATTATTTTACTGTCAGTACATTTTGACTTGATATTGTAAAAAGTGACCTTTTGAGGAATATATGTTGTTAATATCAAAATGGTGTATGTTTTAGTTCAATAACTTTTCTGCTGTAAGTTGTAATAATTACAAACTTTTTAATACCTCATTCATTGCAGCTATTAAATCAAATTTAACTGTACAACTACATGCTATTAACACTTATGACAGTATAATATGGCCGTACATGGCAGATATTGTAGCAATGAGGATGGTGATATTGTCTTTTAACAAACGGGTTCGAAAATCAAATGCTGCTTAATTTTTGTTCTTATTTATTATTTTTAGAAGATCCAATTAGGTTCATACTCGAACTCTAAAGTAAAATTAAGAAAGTTTTAACTAAATAAATGTTACATTGACACACTTTCTCACAAACCCATCGCCAAATACACTTTAAAAAATTTAAAGAACATTCCCTGGATACTATTTTAAAATTTATCGCTCTACGTATGGGAGATGAGAGATTCGTGCTTATACACGAATGAAAGTAAATAGATTAAATGCTGTGAACTTATTGTGTGATTAATAAATAAGTATCCGTTACTGTGTAAAATGCAACAGGTTTAGTGTTTATATTTATCAGTCAACTTGCGAGTCTTTTAACAATTTAATTCTTTTAATGATAACAAAAATATATATCTTTGAATTGACAAGAATTGTTATAGAGAGCCGAAGTTTTTCCAGAAACAATGTTGGAATTAACTTTTGAAAGCATTTTAAAATTAGTATTGATAAATGTTATATTTCTGTTTAAAGAATGAATGTGTGTGTCAGTGATTTCTGTTTATCTTCTTCTGAGAAAATAAATTTACCTATATATATATATATATATATATATATATATAATTAATTTTCAAATCAAAGCCTTGAGTAACAATACAAAATTGGGAAAACTTATACAGTGTTATAAATAGCTGAAAACCCAAAATTCGTAAAAACAATTTATAATAATTATTCAATTTCACTTTTTGAAATATTTTGAGATTTTTGTGCTTTGTAGTGTTTTTATCTCAAATTGTGTTGTAAAATTCAGTAAATAGTTTCTTCCTGTGATTGATAAAAATAAAATATATAATAAGCTTTAGACTTAAGTGGAATCCGTTCAGAACAATCTATAGGCTAAGCTCTATGGCTATTCAGCCAATAATCCCAACGAAAATTGAAAAAAAGTATTCCATCTTTACAAAATGATAAAGTATCAAAAATAGACGTAACTAGCTCAATGGCTTTGAATCGTGGTTTGGGAATAATGTGGAGAGTATATAGTGATTTATTTAAATTAATTTTTGTGTCTGTTATTTTTATGATGTTATAATCAAGGTGTTTGCTGGCCATTATCAATCCGTTATCTTAAATTGATAAATTGTGATAAAATACAATTTTATACTTTATACTTTATTTATTATATTAAATTTTGTAGGTAGCAATTATCATTTGACACATGTTTATAGATTGTTTTTTTTTTTAATGTTTAAACGATGGTGTAATTGTAATGTTAATATCAATCAACTTTTCCGTAAATTTTGCTCTGCCATCATGTATTAAACAATAATTTTACCAATTTATGATCGACTCTATCTTTAAAAATGTAATGTTTGATGAAGATTATATATTACAAATATATAAACGAATTGTTCTATTGTCGAATTCAGTTAACACAAAATAATTAATATACAAAATAAAATTATAAACCATGCTAGAAAGTTTGAAATGATTTCAGAAATGTCCTTTAAAAACTTTCAATTGCCTCGCAAAAGTATGCTTGTCTCATCTTTTATATCTTTTATAGTACCTTAAAATATTTCATAATGCTAATGCTGGCCTTATTGATATGAACACTGAGTATATGTTAGCATGAATGCCTCCTATTATATAGCAAGTCTATTCATAGCTCTTAAAAACACTTTTAGTACCAAGAAATCTGTAAGAACATGGGAAGTGGAATTTGGCGGATATCATTAGATCGAATGAAACGGTAATTACCCATTTAGAATTTCTGAAAGAGAAACGATTGATGATGACACTATTTATTTTTAATATTATTAATGATGTCACTGGTGGTTCGGTGTTAAGACATAATTTGTTTTTAATTTAAACATGTAGTTTATGTTATGACACTATTTTATACATCAAAAAGAGCTCATATGGACTGGAATGTTTTTGTTAAACATCTCACCGAGTTTATATCAGATTTATTTGTATTTGCATTAAATGTAAATAAACATGCAAACTTCCAATCTGAGAAATATGTAAGATTACATAGAAATGAAAGTCACAGAAGGACAAAAAAAACTCCACACTTCTGAATATAAAGCGATACAAACATTATTTTTAATATATTTTCCCACGTCTATATCTTAATCATAATATCTTCCTTCTGTAGCAGCATTCAATGTTACATCTTAAAACTATGGTCCTGTATGGGATAAGTATATATATATATTATATATATATACTTACCGGGTGCTTCATTACAACTTTTACCCGCAATATTTGACATATCAAATTTCACTATAATGAAGTACAATCCTAATATCCCTCACTACTCTTCACATTTTTAAAACATCTAGTCGTTTTCTTGGACAAGTATAATAGCAAATGGATACAACTTTGCATTCAGGCGTAACGTTTTTTAAACACGTGCTATAGGATTGGACCTTTAAAAACGGATACAGTCTAGTGGACAATCAATCCGCCTTTGCTCTGAAGTGCCTGTCGTGGGAAGAGGATCAAATATGTATTAGAATCCATTACGCAGTCTGTGAGAGCGGAGTCAAAATCGAAGGGTTAAATGTTGATGGTTTTGATAGGAACCATTTACTAGTTTCAAGGATAAATTATACCATGTCTAAATGTTATATGCTAAATGTTTGCATAAAATAGAGAAGTGCCCCTAAAAGAGGACCCTTCGCACAGTCTAAATTAAAAGTATGAATACCAAAATTGATGTACTTCCTAAAACACCCTATGATATAGTATATATGTGGGGGTTTATATATATATACTATAAAACGTGAAAATACTCTGGTTTACTTGAACCCGCTACAATATTTACCACCAAAAATATGCAGCTGAACCGGATAGATTTTTTGTGACCGGTATTCAGAAGACCTAACTCCACGATAGTGATCTACTTTCAGGGTTTAAGGGAGACTTAACTCCATGATATACACCCATACACATACATGCATAATGTTAGAGAAAATCATATTAACATTCAAAATTAGGTATTGTACATTAAATATATTTATTATGATCTACCTTTGCCGTTAAAAACATCAAAATCGTCCTGTGGTTTAATACAGTAACCATGAAAAAGTTATTAAAGTACATAGTGTCAAATCAATATAGATTAACTTCTTCGCACAATTTGTAAAGAAATTTGTGCTATTCACTCTTTATTTTGTCAATATGTGTTCGTTACTAAGTGCACATGGAATGGAAATCTAATAATGTTGTAATTTGTAATTATTACTTGTCGCAAACATACGGACCTTAACCTTCACGAACCCCATTGAAAATAACTAATTATTTAAACGAGAAATAGAATCTTTAAAAAAAATGAAAATTATATACTCAAATAATTTAATACTTATATTTGAATAACATTAACACAACGTATCCACCTAATTAAATATAGAAAACGTTTAAAACATTAGCTATTAAATTGCTCACTATTTCCTTTAACAAACGTTATTTCATTATAACGGTAATACAACGGCCTAGCACTAATCATAAATGATATGAACTTTCGGTAACTCAAAAGATATTTAAAGAAGAATTATATGAGAAATCTAGTGTTTAACACACAATAATATATTTCGTTGTAATAATATCCATTCCCTTTTTTCACACACTCCTCTGAGTACAGTATTTTAATTAAGCTACAAAAATATCAGTTTGTTAGGTTTTTTATTATTTTTTATATCCGTATTTTATTATAAAGTATTTATCAAACACACACATACACATACTGTATGTTTAGGAATAACAATCTACTGTCACGAGAATACACTAACAAACTAACAGATGTCAATACTACCGGGTAAAATATCTTAATATACTAACATAAAGGTATTTAGGCGCAGGACAAGTTGTGACGTGTGAGGTATGTCGTGATAAATTTACAAAATAATAAAATAATACATCACTATTTGTTATTTAGCACGAGTTATCATATTTTACGAATGCCACTCATCATGCCCTCACTAGACTACCAAAAGAAACAAATTTCAAGGAGGTTTTACATAACAAGGTATAGATTGTAAGTGGTCTAGATAAGATTTTGATAGGAGATGAGTAATAGTTAAATACTTAAACACACACACACACACACACACACACACTGTAAATCTAGGTTATAATATCATCACCGACGATATCTCTCTTCAGCACATGCTACACTCCAGATCAATGTATTATTTCATAATTTTACAAATTAGTTTAGAAAAATGTGTCTTAGGTTATGATAACTATATGATTGTTGTTATTAGGCAACAATATTATAGACCCCATGGTTGAGCGAGGAGCATCTGTCGATGGTGATATCAAGCTACGAGAGGCTTTCATTTAAAATTACCATTAACTCTCTAAGCAATTCAATCAAAGAATTGGAGAAAATACTACCACACCACCATCATCTCGAAAATCAACGTTCTCTAAGAAAATCACGAGGAGAAGAACACTCCTAATTTTCCTCCTATTTAAAAAGTACTTTGTCTAAACACCCACTCAAGCAATGGACACACTTTTTCATTCTGTAACAAGCACAATTACATATTGCTTACAATAGGCTAATGATAAATAAACTTGATGTAAATCAAATGGAGTAGTGTAGTGAAATTTCAGAATAGGCAATATTCACTATCCCAGCAACCACTGCACCGTTTTACAAACCTTATATACTAATTAAATCTTCTTTAAACTTTGACTTACAGTATAGCTCAGTTGGTATAGTCCCTGGTTTAAAAACCATCCTTAACTATACGACTATAGTCTAAACATCTGCACACTGAGAATAATACATGAAGATTAAGACTCCAAGCATAATGTTGTATAGTAGGAAGGTAAGATGAGTGGGGTTTAATGGTCGGTCTATGTTGGGCAAACAATACGGCTGACGGACGAAGTGTCATAGGTCGGTGAATTTTACCACCCTCGTGATAAAAATGGCGGATGAGAATAAAGTCGTTAATTTTATTTTTTAAAACATGATGGAGGATAGTTAGGTTGCAGGTCTGTACAGGTTAAGTGACATAATGGAGGGTTCCGTTCGGATGAGTGTCTAAATAGATGATTCCGATTCGTCAAGAATAACTTGATAAGATACCTTATTAATGATAAAACCATTAAATATGTCTGCTTGTGTGTGTCAGTTTGTGTGTGTGTGTGTGTGTGTGTGTGTGTGTGTGCGCGTGTTTTGTTGTAATTATGAACTTAAAAAGTTTAAATAAATGTAAGTATAAAATAAGTGAGAGGTTGCGCCATTTATATAAGCACAGCAGTCTTATTGAGTATCATGTATGACATATTGTTAAACAAATTATTGTGTTTTTGGAAATATTTAATAACGTTACTTTTCACAAATTGTAAATAGTTTTTTGGAATAACTAGAGTTGGAAGGCTTATACAAAAAATCTGTTACCTATCTCGGATTTGGAAAACATAGTTTAATAATTTATGATTAATCATTGTTAATTGTGAGGTAAATGGAGGAACACCTTTAAGTCGTCTGGTATTTAAATAGCATTTTAATTTTGCACTTTTTTGGACGCCAAAATAAATAAACCATTTCACAGGCTTTTATTAGAAGTGTTTCAATTCTCAAATGGATATTTATTCTTTGATTACAAATTATTACTTATGATTTACAAAACATAATCCTGAGCTGCAAAATAATCTTACCGAAACAGGAGAAGCAAGTAGGCTACTAGATCGAAGAAGTTTGGCATTGAATTAATGTTTTTATCATTGGGAATTGCCTTCTATCATTCGCTCACATTCACGAACAAACAGACACTCACATATAAACACACGGTAATATCTCGATACGGGTAAAGGGTATCGGTGCGATAACGTCGCCATTGCATTACCCGTACCGGAAAACATGTATTTTGATACCAAAAACGGCACTGTGACTATTTTGGGCACACCGGAAGTCGAACAGGAAGTCGGTATACATTGACGGATGAAAACATATTCTACGTTTCAAGACGTCGGCAATTCATTGATGCTAACCGAAATCGGAAAACACACTTCCGTTGAATATATTCCAATTTAAACTTAGTAGGATCTAGGGAGATACCATAATCAAAAAGCGGGGTTAGGTAATCATTTGATCAAAATACTACCCTCTCATTGAAGGAATCCTTATGTGACCGTCTCTACTCTGCCATTCAATAAATCATTTTCACTTCTCATAACAATAAAGAGGCAATATCTTTGTACGTCTACATTGATTAAAAATCTATTTTAGCTGATGGACATTGGAAGTAATAGAAGTCATCCAATATAGACGTTATTTCCTTAGGGAATAGTCTCGGTCTAATACTGTGTCTTCTGTACACCATAGACATCCTCTCCATAGTCATTTTGTTTTTTCGACTATTCCCTGATGAAAAATAACCTATCTCGCATTATCAAGTCTCTTGTAAAAGGAGAATGCCATTATTCCCTAATTCTACTCACTTGATCGGTGAATAAGTGAACTATCGCATACTTAGTTAAGTTGCCATAACTATTTGAACAATATAATTTTTGTATATGTATATCGTTTGTGATGAACTCCTTTTCTTGGAATAAATAGTAATATTAACTTGTATTAAATATTTAGCCCGACCATTTAGTAAAATCTGTATTTTATTCATACACATATTTTGTGAACGTTTGTGAAAATATCAACACAACCGTACACCAAAAATCTGAATAATGAAAATATTAATAATATAAAAATCCTAATCCAATTAAAATAAGGTTTTAATTTGTTTTTCCTATTAAGGAGGGCAACATGTTGGGAATGTAAAACAATGCACTAGTGTACAAATACCATAAAGGGGGGGGGGGAAGAGTTCAAAATATCAGCTAGCTATAAAATAAATATTTGTTTGTATCAAATTTGTGAGATTATGACTTATTTTGATTTTCAGTTAAACCGCTGGATGTACGATTACTTGGAGAAAACCTTGCCCTAAGTGCAGGATCGCGGTATGAGGTAGCGTGTCAGAGTTCAGGCTCGCGTCCTGCAGCTATCATAACATGGTTTAAAGGAGGAGAATATATTAAAGACAATGTTAGACAAGTGGTAAATAATTTTCTTCTTGTTTAAAAAACATTATTGTTTTAACAATACAATTATAGTTCAATTTATAATTATTGTTTCAACTTCTATTAATAAAAAAGAACTTTACTACCTCATTGGAGGAGAAACGTATCTTAAACATTACGGTTTTACACTAATGACACATTAAATAATTTAATCAGCAGTAGCATAATTATTTACTTTAGGAGATATACTGTGATATATTAAAAAATTGGTGTTATAATTAGGTCACAATTTAATGTAAGGTAGTACACATTTTTCTGTCAATTATCACTATCTGTCAATTTTTACTATAACTTAACAAATTTAATTAATTTTGCAATTAAATAATCATTTTGACTGTGGGAGGAGGGTTGTATTTTACATAACTGTTTGAATAACCCATAAATAATTCTCTTACTCTCTCTCTCTCTCTCTCTCTCTCTCTCTCTCTCTCTCTCTCTCTCTCTCTCTCTCTCTCTCTCTCTCTCTCTCTCTCTCTCTCTCTCTCTCTCTCTCTCTCTCTCTCTCTCTCTCTCTCTCTCTCTCTCTCTCTCTCTCTCTCTCTCTCTCTCTCTCTCTCTCTCTCTCTCTCTCTCTCTCTCTCTCTCTCTCTCTCTCTCTCTCTCTCTCTCTCTCTCTCTCTCTCTCTCTCTCTCTCTCTCTCTCTCTCTCTCTCTCTCTCTCTCTCTCTCTCTCTCTCTTTCTTTTAATTTATGTTGTTGACCATGTTGTTGTCATCTTCAGAATAGGCTAATAATACAAGAATGGAATGAATAAATGAAGTTGTATCTTAGATATAAATTTTAATTTAGATTTTATACACATTTGTCTGTGAACAGTATCGGTTTAAGAATTGAAATTTCTATAGTTGTACAAAACCATCTTTTATTGATAGTAATATCAATGACCAAACTAGTGTCATTTATCTACAACGAAAGCAATTGATATTTCCATTGCAACAATCAACAGTTTGATTTAAACCTTTAAACAAACAAGGACATAGCCATGACGGCCAGACAAGAAATTCCAAAGTTAATTTGATTTTAATAAAATTATTAAAACAAATCCAGCTATGGAATTTTAATATAATTTACTAGAAAACTTTTTCCTTAAATCTTTTATGAAATACCTACTTTAGGAGTAATAACAATTTAAAAGCTTTGAATGCTCGTCATTTTGAAACGTGTTGTATTACAAAATTAAACCTTAACATAATAACTGAACCCAACAATAGCAAAATTTGGTTCAATATTGAAGAAATGTTTTATATATTTATTAAAAATACACAAGAATGGACAGACGGACAACGAAACGAGATAGACCGCTGGTTGTGGCAAGTTATGACTTCTTTTTAACTAAGGAAATATACACTGAAGTTTGTATGGAGTATTCAAAAACATCATCTATATAAAAAATTACACGAAATGAGAATGTGATGGGAAATGGAGTTGAAACTCTATCTTTTGTTGTTTTTTGAAAGCTAGCACTAATTTAAGTTTTAAAATACTACATTCTCCTTCAAAGTTTCATTGCTTGTACTTTAATAGAATAATTTCAATTTTGATATATCCAAAATGTTTCCCACACTACTTGTAAATTCCAACGTTTAATTCTGTTGTTGTCCTCGTTAGGTCCCGAACTTGTTAAGAAACTACTGTTATAATAAGAGAGGTGCTTTATCTTTAAAAGCAGTTTTTTTCTACATGGCTATGAATTCTGAGAATATATCAAATAGTCTTTCACAGTTGATACCTAAGATTCAAGTGCTTTTATTTATTATCTCCCATTCACTAAACTGTGTTTAAAGTTAGAAATTGCGTAGTTGAAACTGCATGTATCATTTCAAGTTGAAGTAATGTTAATTTCAATTCCAAGGAAGAGAATTGAGATTTCTCAACTGATAAGCATACAAAATATCTTGGTAACACACAGTCATCAGATTTTGTTTACTAATTCATATTCATCGAAAGCTTTCATATATTTTATATATAATTTTTTATCTATATAGATGAATTCCATAAATATTAGCCGCCTATGTTCTATGTTTCTACTTTTTCCCCCAATAAGTCACAAACTCATATACGAGTTTTTCAAAGACTATGCTTTAAGCTTTTGAAAATAACATTTTAAAGCACATCTTGTTTTTTATCTCTGCATATTTGAGAATATAAATATAAATATATATATTCAGGGGAGTTGAAAAGTCTGGAGACAGCCTACTATCTTTAACATTATTTGACATGAAAAGTAAAATTATTCAAATTTATTTCGTAGCTAAACAACTATATTCTATGGTATTTTACGGACTCTTCTACATCTATAATGGGCGACGACCCACAAGGCGTCAGGAGAGAATCTTAAATGTAACTTTAGGTTCATATGTACATCTTTTTAACGGTCTCTTCAAGCAGAGATAAATGCTGCAAACCGAACATCAAAAGAGTTATTCATTAAAAATGGAGGCTGTACAATGATTTTCAATAAAGGCGTAAAATAGCCGCAGGATTTCTAAATATTTGTTCAAACATTGGTTGGATAATTAAAATTTCGCAAAGATGTATTGAACTTAAAAAGCAATATTCAAGGGGGTTTAGTCATCATTAATCTATAACGGGGGACGGCTGACATAGAGTCAGAAGACATAAGCATAGGTTAAGATGTACTTCATATTAAAGAGTCAAGGAGAGATAATTGCAGGTAACTACTCTACTGAGGTAGTTAAAGGTTAAGCAATTGAAAACAACGTGTCATACGACCCGCATCCTATTAAAAATCTTAAAGTTATTATATTATATTGGTTTTTAGATGTCAAATATAGTGTATAGTGTATCTGTTTCGCCATTTCATTTGCTAAGATCATGTCCAATAAACCTTACATGTTTTTTATGTTTTTATACTGTGATTATTGTACAGATTATAAGGTAAAAACTATGTAAAAATGAAAAGTTTGTGTTGTGTTATTTAAACGTAAATCGATCACCAACTTATCAAAACTTGCATTTATAATTACACGAATGTTTAGTAGTTAAAAACAAATGGTTACCATGGCATAATATATTATTATTTTATTCAATAGTTTTTAAAAGTTATGAATATATTCGTTTTATTAAACAATATATTTTACACATCTATAACAATTACAAACATTTTATAACACAGATACAATTTATATGTATACCTACGTTCTTTTTCATAGAACATTCAGTACAAAATCATTTCTAACATGTTACAATTATGAAAAGTAACCTACATTTTTGTTACGATTGATGGAAAAATCAATTAAATACTTTTACGGGTATAGTGATGCCTAGTTGCCACGAGTAATATAAATGTGTTCTACGTATTACAGACAAGTTTAAATGGGAACGTCACTACCAGTACTGTAACTATCACTCCTACTGCTGACGATACTGGACTCAGCCTGAGTTGTCGTGCAATGAATCCTAACATGGAAGACACTGTAATAGAAGATTCATGGACTCTCAATGTGCATTGTAAGTACATTAAACAAAATCCAATGTAAATAGCAAGCGCTCCACAGATTAACAATGTAAACATAATGTCAGATTTAACCAAATAATATGTTGAAATCAGCTGTTCCAATAATTAACGTTGAGTTTAGGCGTTGTTATATTGATGGCGTTGTTATTTGATTTACTCCAAAAATATCTCCCCTTATAACATTTAAAGGGATTTTTCAGAATATTTAAAAGAACCTTTTATTTTGAAATTATTTTGATTAATAATGTACTTGTTGTACGCACATCAGTTCTTGTTATACTTGTACTGGAGTGCTGACAATTGATTTGCCAATAGACACTGAGCTTTAACAGACTTTACTTAGTAGTCCTATATTTCTTTAAAGTGAATTTTACTTACAATAAAATAAATTTCAGGTATTTTTATTTTTTATTTAATGATTAAGAAATTATCTGTTAACCAAAGTGAAAAAAATATGGTTTTATTTGTTATTAATATTACTAGTATTTAATTTTATGGTGTTAGTTAATTTGTATAATAAGGACAGGCTGAATGCAAATATTAAACATTATTTAAACATTATAAGTAATAACATTATTTAAATGATTGCATTTGTTGTACAATACATCCCTTATATTTTTGAGGAAATATGTGTACTTCATAAACAAATATTGTAAAAAGAAGAATATTATAGATAAACACTTTAGTTATCGAGTTAGTCTTTTGTTCAAACACTTTAATATATTACAGATCCCCCGATAGTCAAGATTGAGTTGATGAACAGTTCCAGTTCCACAATTCTAGAGGGAATGGATGTAAAGCTTTTCTGCAAAGCAAAAGCGAATCCGCGAGTAAAAAACATCACATGGATATTTAATGTGAGTAACCTACAAATATCATCAATAATAAATATCGATCTCATTGTTAGAATTTACGTAAGTTGAATAATCGTTAGGTAATATGTTTTTGATAAAATAGACATAAAAATATCATTTTTAATATAGATAAAATCTTATGAAAAAATATTATCAGAGCAAGTCGTCGAGAATAGAATATTTACAATCATCCATTATTTCAAAACTAAAAAAAAAATAACAATAAAATATTGATCTCCTCTGTTACAAAATATATGTATAAATAATCCTTAATATTCTTTTATATAGTTGAATCTTTACACTATCTCGAAGATTGTGTACTTCTAATATCAATGATTACCACATATCTTTCACATGAATCTTTTTGTCACGGCGATATCTTTTACAGTATTTGCGTAATTTTGAAATCAAGTATTTAAACAATGGTTTTTATTTCCCTTCAAAACTTACTCATTTGCCATGAATAGATAAATGGAATTGAATTTGAATACATTTATTAAAGTAGGAATTTGCAGTAACAGTTTTTACGGTAATATATCGTTTAAACTGAAAAGGTATATTCATAAACTTTTCCTTATATCGTGTAACTGTAACGACTTTAAAAAACAGCTTTGTAAATTTACCTTATAGTATTAGAAAATATCTAAAAGATCATATTTTATGTTAAAGTGGTTTTATGTGGCTTAGTACTTAATTAGTGATTTTTATACATTAATTTGAAAGTGAAATATTTTATGAGTGTTCAATACAATCTCCGTTGAAATAGCTCAATTATTTTTTTTTATGATATTGTTTCATTAGTTTTACACATAAATCAGAAACAATTTTGAAGTTATAATAAATTAGTTAGGTATACATTTTCCTTTTGAAGATATATATGTATCTGAAATATTAAAATCACTCATATCTTTCAGCTTGTTATAATTTTAAAAAATGGTTTTATATTGAGTAATTTATTTTTTGTTTAAATTGATAGAATAACAGTAACCTTATAAAAATTTATAAAAGTACATTTATTAAATTATAGGAAACAACGTAATCTGCGACAAATAGAGTTTTTACTTATAATTATAATGATATCTAAAATAAAGGTTTAACACATAATATAACTTTTGGTCTTTTAATTTCTACTTTGTTAAATAAGGTTAAATTGAAATGTGGTTCAAAGTTAACTTTATTGGAAAAACCGAGTTTGAATCGTATTTGATAGATACACAATTATATTCAGCATGTTTGTTTTAATTTATATCTTGTAAGTTATTTCTTGTATGCGTGCCAAAACTTCATACATGTATGAGCATTGTTTCTAACTTGAACAATTTATTTGACATTTCAAAGAATCAAACAGATAAAAATAAAAAAATACTTTCAATAATCTCTATTAAAAACTGTTCTCATTAATAATAAAATCAAATTTGATGTATAAGGCCAGAGCCATGCTTGCGTTTTTGTCGCTCCTATCGTTTCGTTGTAATCACGTTATAAAAGGAAAGACTAATTATTAATTGGTTGTGGTCATATCGGAAGTGGCTTTGATGTCGTAACTAAACATGTAGTTATTAGCTAAATCAAAATTTAATAAAAATAAACCAATATGTCTTAAGACAAAAGCGACATAAGAGACTATTAATTTATTGTCCGTTGAATCTACACATCGAATTATTATTGTCCATCATTTTTGACTCGTCCATGTTTGTACATTGTAATCGCAATGGAAATCCAATTACACTTAAAAGTATTACGCGTCTAGTAGTTTCCTGAGCAAAATACATGTTATGACCATTCATTTAATAATAATTACAAATTCGGTTTTTTCTCCTTCATTATAAATCCAATAAGTAACAAAACTCTGACACTATTCTAAGTATGTATGAACTGGATTTGTCATTTGGTAGGGTAATCACAGTTTAGTTGCAATTAAAGAGATCTATCATATAAATCATTAATAGCAAAATTGTGATCGCTATGATGTGAAAACAATACCAATTGTTTCATAGTACTAACACAACTATGAAACACGTTAAGGCTCCTCAGGCGTAAACGCCATGATATGTTCACTTCCATAGAAAAACAATGATAAAGCGTCAATGACACAATAATATCCGACAAATCATGTATAGGTTAAAACAATAGAAAGGTGGTTTTTATTATTGTTATTCATAATTTTGGTTTATTTTGACTATTGCTTATGTTAAAATGTTGTGGTATATCGAAAATGGAAAAAATAACTACATTGGTAATATTTTTATTTTAAAAACGTCATTAGTTGTAACAAGTTTTAATAAACTACTACGAAACAACGTAATTTATAGTGGAAGCATTTGAGCTTGAAGTTTGAATTTAATTAAATAGAAGAAATGACATAATTTGAGGGAGATAATGGAATTTTTTTCACTTTTATAAAGCTCCTATGTAACGCATTAATTGTAATCAATAATTCTGTGAGATTCGTCCGTAATGTTAAGTTTATGGATTAAATTAATATGTCTTCCTCTTTTTAGAGAAAGGTTAAGATAAAATTAATATTGTCATTACTTCTTATTCAACCTTTTAATGTTAGAATTTATTCACATTCACGCTGTAAATATCTTTCTGAGGTTGACGTACTCGGCTTTCTTACGCTTTGTACGCAGTCTACATGGTTTGGAATAAAATAATACAATTTGGACTTTTCTGACACGTTTAGATTTTTCAAATTATAAAAATATCTTATTAATAAAACAATTTTTTTTTAACTCAACTCGCTTTTTGACTTTTAACTTTACACATTTTGTTTCATTTGTGACTATTGCGATATAATATCGTTGATGTTATTCTCAAATCAAAATACAAATTTTATTCTCCTATGTTTTTATAATCAAAGTTATACTGCTCAATCGCTCCGCTGTATCGCCATTTTCAGAGTTCACCGCAACCGCTACCCTTCATTACTCCAAATCCCAAACATTTTAGAAAGATATAAACCCTTTTTCATAAATATTAAATCTAATAAAGTATCGTTTATAGTTTACGAGACGTATGCACGATATATCTGGTCATTTTTTGGATTGCTAGAGTTATCGTAGTCCTGACCAAATTTAAAGATGTATACACTTTGAGAAAACAAGCATTGCCCTGGCAAAAACCCATCATTAGTATATTTATGTATATTCAGAGAAGTTTCATAAATGGTCCGTGTACGATTACAGTTTGTGCGCTTAGGGCAAAACGATGCAACACAGTGCCAGTCTGGTGTTATCTTCTGTCACTCGATCGAATTCTGGTTCCTACTACTGCCTTGCGTCTAATGCTGAAGGAATCAGTGAGAGTGCACCGTTCCATCTGGATATCAAATGTAAGACATACAATTCATCCTGTTTGGTTTTATGTTCAAATACATGTTTTTTATACATAGATCATCTTACATAAATGTTTTACTAAACGAAAACAAATATATCACATTTCGAGTGTTATAAATATATTTTGGTCACAATTAGTATAATAATGTGGTCCGTGTTATTTCTTTGGACCATTATGTATATTCCTAGCAACTCTTAGAAACATGTCTGCTATGACTTTAATTTTATTTTGAACTGTATAATTGTTTGGGTATGATATTTATGAACGTGAGATTCTTTAATTAGATTCAGAATGCATGACTAGCTTACAATATACAGAGTCCATCCAAAAAACACTGACAAACATCGAAAGCAGGTTCTCGATAATATAAAGAAAACAGTTATTTATTTATTTTTATTGAAAAATGTTGTGTGTACCGTCTTTGATTTGGTTGTGTTATTGACTAAACAAACCTAGACTATATATATATATATATGAAATTTATTTAATTAAATTGATATGAAGGTGTAAACCGGCCCCATACATCACAAAAATTGGTGTGTATTGTGTAGCTAAACATTTTATTTATAGCCTAATAAATTAGTCCCATTTACGGGTTTCAGTAATTCACTCTCTAGCTTGTACAAAAAGAGGTCGACAGGAGTTTTGATTCCAGAAACCCTATATATCTTATTTGCAAGAGCATTACAATTGAGGATTACGTGATCTGCAGTTTATTCACCAGTCATGTGCAGTTTACGTATTCTCCTATCCTGTGCAAGGGCACCCTACCCTAAGACTACAGTGTGCCGTAATAATTCCGGTGATTTGTCTGAGGGAGCTAAAATTTGTGCTATTTTTCCTACTTTACTTAAAGAGAAAATTCCAATAGGAGTTTGGTATGGGAGTGTTCCCTGAGGTTCTCCCAACTTTGTTGACGTTTTCTATAAACTCATATATTCAGTGCGAACTTTGCCAGATACACATTTAGCCCTACTGTAGTGAAAGGTTCTACGAACTCTGAAGCCGGACCCTGGATAGCCTCCCCATTTCCCTAAACTCATTTATCCACTGGTTCCCAATGCAAAGTTAGGGCACGGTTTTCTAGAGCGTTGATGTCCTCTCGACATTGTCAGAGTAAGCTCAAAAAAATAATATAATAATCTACGTAATATCTGTTAGAACAAAACATGTTATAATATTATACTATAGTTTCATTATCAAGAACTATTTCCAATATACATTTTATAGATATTTTATATTGTTCCGAAATATTTAGACGGAATGAACAGCAACTCATCCAAATCAGTATAACTAAGCAAAACAGATTATTATAATTCTTTAAAAATTGTCTTAAAGTATAGATTTCAAGACAGAATCTTCCAGTTTCAATCGAAATTAGCTCAAAAAATCGATTATTCATGAGTTTACTGAAAAAATTTCAAAAATACTCTATTTAGCTGATTATAAATGAAATATATATATATACTGTATATATATTTTTTTAACTGCTGTATTGATTTTGTATACATGTTTATAAAATGTGAACATTACTGACCACATCAAATTTGAAGAAAACAAAATCAAAAAAAATAGATCAATATCATGAAAGACAAATCAATTAAAAAACAAACAAAAACGAACCTTAACCTTCATTACTTAAACTTTATTTCGTCTCAAAATATGTTTGCTTAAGACAAGTTTAGAACACAAGTAAACGATATGTACTCCTTATATGTGTATAAATTATTGTGTAATTATTATTATATACTTATTTAAATAATCTACATGATCGTCCAAGCCAAATTTTAATTTTATTACTGGCAATTAATGAATTGACATATTTGGCTATGAATATATTTCTTAATTATTATTTTGACTGTAAAAGCGTATGGGAGTGTTCCTACAATGATTTTAAAGTTTGTATGCTTTGTGCTTGAGTGTGTAAGAACTTGATTGTAATGATTTTTAACAACTAGTTTACTTTCTTGGAAGTGGTGTGATAATGTTATTGCACAATTTGTGAGGTTGTGCACATTTTGTTTACTGTGTGGGAGGGTGTTTGGGAATGTTATTGCAATGTTTCTGAACAGCTTGTTTG
This sequence comes from Aphrophora alni, assembly GCA_963513935.1. NCBI lineage: Eukaryota > Metazoa > Arthropoda > Insecta > Hemiptera > Aphrophoridae > Aphrophora > Aphrophora alni. The sequence continues at coordinate 94,785,654 of OY740768.1, forward strand.
TTTGCTGAGGTTGTGTCATAACGTTATTGCAATGGTGTTGCACAGTTTGTTTGCTTTGTCGGAGTGTATGTAAAAAGGTTATTGCAATGTTTTTAACAGCTTGTTTGTTTTGTGGGAGATTGTGTCAAAACGTTAATGTAACGCTTTTGAAGATCTTGTTTACTTTATTGTTGAGTTTGAAATATTATTGCAATGTCAGTGCACAGTTGTTTGCTTTGTGAAAGAGTGTAAAAACGATTTTGCAATGCTTTTGAAGAGTACGTTTTATTTCATGGTGAGTGTGAAATAATCTTGCATTTTCAGTGCACAGTTATTTGCATTGTGGGAGGGTGTGTAAAAACGTTATTAGAAAGTTTTACACAATTTGTATGCTTTGTTGAGAGAGTGGGAGAACGTTTTTTCACAGTATGTTTGCTTGTATGTGTACGAAAACATTATTGAATATTTTTGCATACTTTATGTTAATATGATGTAACTTTGTTAGGAATATAATTTATACAGTTTAAAAATAAATTGTTTTTTTTATTGTGATACAGACGAACCACAATGTAAAAACAACCAGTCGATGAGTTACGGCATTTCAACAATGGAAGAAGTACTGATAAGTTGCGAATTAGATTCCAATCCTCCTTCACGTTGGTTTCATTGGTCGTTCAACAAGAGTGCCTCTCTATCCCAAGATCTGACGCAATTCACTACATCTGAGTTAGGTGATCTGAGTGTTTTACAATACAAACCTACGTCCTTCGAACAATACGGAACTCTTCTTTGTTGGGGAAAGAATTATGTTGGCGTACAAAAAGTCCCATGTATTTTCCAGATTCTTCAACAAGGTGATCACATAAACATTACATATGTTTATTTACATATTAAGCAAATCCCAAGTAACATCAATAATCAATCATGTTGTATAAGTATTTTATTACAGTGTTAAAATTTGTCTTTTTATACTTTATTTTGACCGTAGTTCTGTTTCGTCCGAATACTGCCGGCTGCTTCAGGTTTAGCACTCATCAATTTATTATTACATATAATATTACTGCATATATACGAAACACAATACATGTTATTGTATTATAGGAAACTTACTCTTCGTTTGTATGTTTAATCGATTGTCCGGATCTAGCTATGTGGTCGTGCATGCAATGACCAAGTATTTTTACATAATTTATCTGTAATTCTAGAGATATTTTATAAATATTGTAATATCATAATTATCATATTTTGATGTTTCGCCTCAGCGGGTCGTCTAGCTCAACCTCTTTTAATCTCAACGAACCCTCCACACGGGTTTATCCGCCACGAAACCTCCAGTCTACTCCATTCGCCTCCATATCCACCAGAACTTACGCCTTATATCTTGTCCGAGGAATTTTAAAAATCTCTTTATAATTCCTCTTCAACTGCTCTTTTCTAAACTAAACTTTTCTTTGCTAAACTTTCTTAATAGATTGTATTATATTCATAATGAGCTTCATAATCAGTGTTCTTAGTACAATCCCATATTTTCTCTCTCTGATTTACTCATGGTTTCCGTCGTGTAAAATGGACAACGGGGTGAATAACGTGTATACCTCTACGGGAAAAGTACTTTCGGGACCACGTGCGATATGGGACCAATAGTGTAGCTATGAAAGCTATAAAATCTTCCAGAATGGATAAAGCTACCAGGGTAAGTTAGTAGGTCTAGCAAATTGGTATCGTATTTATAAAACTCTTTCAATATTGGGAACAGCCCAAATCAATTGGAAATAAAACACTCAAAATTTTACAAAAAGAAAACAAATAATCACGATCATATTACAACTATTAAGTTAGGATCTGTAAGTTAAGATTTGTCGCTCTGAGCTTAAAAAAGCTACGCCAATCTCTCGGTTTGTTAAAACAAATTACATATACGGTAATTAACTGAAGATGACGACTTAGTAAATGAAACATCTTCTAGTAGGCGACTACTTCTTTTCTTCTTATGAAAATTGCAGTACTTCAGTAACTATTTATTTTGTTTACGTTTTGTTGCTTAAAATACCGGGTTAATAAAATGTGAGAGAAAGGCTTAATATCTCGTATAAGAGGAAATATGCAAGTAGATGTGATTGAGAAACCTACTCTATTTAAAAGTACTATTTTATTAATATTTTAAAAATTTGGTCACCATCTTGGATCCGGTATTTTGAAATTACCTTAATTTTTTTAAAGGGAAAGGTAGTCATGTGATACATCATTTTAAGGTAGTTTTAAAATGAATTCAATGGTGAAAACCACGCCATTTCTCAATCTGTTTATTTTTATTTAGAGAATTCTTTTAATGAAAAAATTGAAAAAAGTACAATAAACTTCTTACCTAACACATTTTAATATTCAATAACATTAATAAATAACAAAACAATCAAAACAATATATATTAAATCAACAAATAATAATAAATTATGTTTGATAATTATTAATTTTGTTTAACGCTAAATTTAGATAGGTAAGAAGTTTAATGTACTTTATATTATTTCTACATTAAATGAGATGTTTAAATGTAAATAAACGGTTTGAGATATGGATGTGCGATTTTCACCTTTGATTTATTTTGTCTTAAAATTATAAATTAAAATGATGTATCACATGACCACCTTCCCATTATTAGTTAAATTGAAGTTAAATTCAAAATGGCTGATCCAAGATGGCGGTCAATTTCTTAAAATCATAATAAAATAGTATTTCTCAATCACATCTACCTTCAAATATCTCTTATATAAGAGATATTAAGCGGTTCTCATACTTTTCATCCATCCTGTATAACAAATATTGGTAATGTCATTCTTCTTATATTTTAGATTTAAACTAATTTTTTTTAAATAGATTTTATCTGATATTTTACAACAATGTAACGAATTGGCGACACATTCATGTGAGATCGTCCTACACTTTAAAAATAAACCTAATATTGTTGTGCAGAAAAAATATAAAATTAGGTAAATATTAAACCGGGAATCAACGTACCTTAATGATTTTGACATTCAATGGTGTTGTTTATTAGAAGTGCATCGTGTTTGTTGTGTGCGGCAACGAAAATCGTTCTTTGATCAGTATGCGTAGCCTATTTAGTTGAGTAGTAGTTGCTTATCAAGTAACAATATACATGTGATTATTGATATAATTTTCCGTCATCATCTCAACTCTCAGTACAGTATATCGTGACAAGTGAGTCGGTAGTTAATAGCAGTTCCTTGTTTTTTCTGTAGACTAGTAATTTATTCTAGCTTTGATTTATAGAGTTCGTTTACAAGTAACGGTATTTATTTTATTTTTTTACATGTGATAGTAAAGTTTAATAAAAAACAGATAAGTAAATTGTAAATCTGTTTTTAATTAATATTATGACATGTAATAAATTGCCAATATTTAGAAGTTAGCTTATGTATTGTTACTGGTAATTTAAATTAATCATGATTATATATTTTTTAACAGTTAAAGCCTATGGGTTTTACAATATATCATACGTTAATAACACAATAGCAGGGTTTAATTATTTGATTTTCCTGCTAATTTGTAACTTTTCATTCTTCTAGGTTATCCAGATTCTCCATTCAACTGTAGCACATTTTATGAATCTTTCCTAACGATCCGATGTGAGCATGGATACGACGGAGGCTTACCTCAAGACTTTGTAGCTGAGGTTAGAAATGAAGGAAAATTGTTAAGCAATGTTACCAACAGAGGTGCTGCAGAGTTCGTCGTGACAAATCTTGAACAAGGAAAAATGTATAATGTGTTTATATACGCAAAGAACAGCAAAGGTCACAGCAGTGTTGTCACTTTTATGGTTAACGCCAATGGCAATATAACTCATCTCAGTAGAAAAAGCAAAGGTAATTTCAAAATCCCTACAATGGTAACTGAATACTTTACAGAGAAATATTATATTAATTGCGTTATACTCTAAAGTTATTTTGCATTATATATTTTAATTTATTGTATTCTAATGTTACATAAATAGTCATACGATAAACCTATTCATAGGTCTAGTGAATACTAAACATATGTGTTTTGCCATGTTTAGCTTATTTTTATAATACCTCAACAGATCTGTAAACGTAATTTTCAAAGTAACTATTTATGTTTTACTTTTGATAATGCCACTAAAAAATTTTGGCGTTTAAATCAACAACTAAACTTGTATATATTACGCACGGGATTAAACAGCACGTCAATGTCATTTTTTTTTCAATTACAGTATGTCTAAATTTTTATAGAAATTACTTGCCGAATTTATTACGCGGATTATTTGGCAAACTATGTATTTCGATCTTCTACAAATGTCATTTAGGGATAATTTAATTAGGATGTGATCTGAAATTTTATTTTAGAACATAACGATGAGGTGATTTCATTTCCTTTTCTTATCAACCAAGAATATTTTGTGACTTTAACGAGAAGTCACAGTAATGTTTTTTGCTTGAACAATGATCAAAGTTATGGTTTATAATTAATATTTTACGGTAATGTCCAAAAAGCTAACCAAAATCATGATTTAAAACGTTTATAGTCAACGATTTGTTAAGAGTTGGCGTATAGTCCCTTATCGAACAAAACGGTAGCCACTTACTTTGTTTCAGTGATAGGGAAGCTTGTGGCTGAACAAAGTAGAGCGCATCCATAGCACTGCACTGTACTATACAAACTACGGTGCATTTCAAAAAGTATTTACATAAATATTTTGCTAAAAATATTGTTATAAAACTTTCTAAATGTTCATAAAAATAACCAAGATACTACTAATCGCTGAGAATGCGACAATTCTATTATTAATAATAATACAGTAAAACGTTACTCAAAATGTTATTAAATAGTATGTATTTTACTTCATGTAATTTAATTCAAAGTTTACAAAAATAAGTAAGTATTAATAAGAAGTCATCATAGAGACTAAAACGATGAATTCAGTGCTGTAACTCTTAAGTAAACTAAAATAAAAACACATTGATCTGAGGTGTAATGGCATGGGTTTATAATTTTTAAAAGAAAGATTACACTGTTATATTATCACTTCCACTCCATGACTCACGTACTCATTGTAATCCCTGTATCCCGCCAAGTGGCACGTCCTAACAATCTAATTATAATATGAAGAAAAAAACAACGAAACGAACTGGAACACAAAATCTCACAAATAGTACGTTTATTTTTTCAAACAGTTTTCAACGACAAAGTCATTATCTTCAGTAATGTACTAAACTATATTTATAACTATACGTAAACTTAACTATTCTTTTAGTAATAGTTTAGTTATTGTAGCTCGTACATCACTTAAGATGTCGACTTTGTCGTTGTAAACGCCAGTGAATAAATGTATTTTTTTGTGAGAATTATTGCTGAAGATTTAATCAATTAAGTTTACCATCTCACAAATCAAACTCTCTCTCTCTCTCTCTCTCTCTCTCTCTCTCTCTCTCTCTCTCTCTCTCTCTCTCTCTCTCTCTCTCTCTCTCTCTCTCTCTCTCTCTCTCTCTCTCTCTCTCTCTCTCTCTCTCTCTCTCTCTCTCTCTCTCTCTCTCTCTCTCTCTCTCTCTCTCTCTCTCTATATATATATATATATATATATATATATATATATATATATATATATATAGGCTATATATATATAATATCACAGTATATAGTTCACAGTATCAAACAATTTAGTTTCATTTGGCCAAATTACACAGTGTTTATTATCCTGCGGCGATACTATAATAAATCCTCTTTCTAGGTCAAGCGTTAATTATGCAGTAGTATCAACTTTTTACTTATAAATAGTACATTTTGCTATTCAAACACTAAGTGGTAATATATATTCATTTAAATGAAATTTAAAACTTATATTATTCAAGTAAACAGTTATTTTATGGACACTTTGAATTTTACTGTATTTGTATTTTTTGAATTAATTGTAATAGTTACAGTACATGTAGATTAGTTTCATTAAAAAAATAATCGTAACATATTTGTTTTTTCTTTCAGAACTAAAAGATCAGCAAAGCTTACTCACCTTACTCATAGTAAGCTCTGGAATAGTTCTTATAAGTTTCATATTTTTTTTCGCAGTGTTTTTCTCATTAATGTTTATAAATACGCGAAGAGAAGAAACAGCAAGAAAAGCTTTAGATAAAAGCACACCCCAGGTCACGTTTGATACATCTTGTAAGTTGGTAGAAGATGAACGAAATCCAGACGTGGTACCTCAAGATATTGAGAAAGGTAGACGATAATATTTTGTTTATTATAATTAAGTTAGATACAATCTTTTTCAGCACTATGGTGAACTTAAAATATTGGTTTAAATATACCCCTAACCACAATCACTAGGAACAAAAATAAAACAAAATTATTGTACTAAATGTACTTTATGTAGTTTGTTCCTCTAAATGCCCTAATTTACATTTCTATAACATGATTATCATCATCAGAGAGTCTTACTTCTAAACTATAACTACATCTAAACTTACACTTCTACTTGTGAAATAAAACTAAACCTAAATATACAAAAACAAGAATTTGAGCTAAAATCCCGCCCCACCACACAGATCAGTTAACCTAATTAATTATATGAAGTTTCTATGATTTTGCAGATTAATTCCAGTTGATTTATTATGAATAACAATCTTGAACCTATTCAGAATTATTGAAATTATATGGGTTTCGTAATGCCTGAAGCGACTTACCAGCTCTCAATTATATAATCCCTATAATCACTGTGTCATTGATTTAATATACAAGAACATGAAAATCCGAGCCTTTTTGCTTGGTAGAATAGTATTTCTAATTACATGAAGGGAATATTATTGTAGTCAAGATCATTCTCGAACTAAAAATATTATTCCAGAAACTGTAGGTGCGTGTGTCAGTTCGTAATTATTACTTCAGGTTAAAAAATATAGTATTGAGATTTTTGAGAAAGAAATACAAAAAGAATAAATCAATTAGTAAAGATATTGATTAATTAAGATACGTGCAGACATCTCTAATTTTGACACTTCTCTTCAGTCATGGCATAACAGTGTGTGGTACTGGTACTAAAATGATGTCGCGAAATGATTTCTCATTCCCCAGAATCTTTTACGAATCTTGGACTTATTCCAACCACACACTGTTATCTGGATTTTGAATCAAAATAAAGATGTAACTCAATAAACTAAAAAATAAGTCTTTTAAAATATTTACCTATATTTATATTACCTTACCTGAAATTAGGTCTTCAGTGTTTGCACATGATTTCCTTATACTGTAAGTTGGAGAGCAACATTCTGAATGTTTATTGTTGTAGTAATGTTTACACTTTACAGCTCTTCAATTCCTTGGCGCCCTTTTTTAGTAACAATTACTGAGATTGTTCATGGAGGGTAGCGTGAGGCGGCTTTACACTCAACCAGGTGTTATGAACCCACTCCATTAGAGACTTACACGAAAAATGTAGAATTTACAATTTTGTAATTATAATTTAAATTACGAAAATATTCTCACAATGATTCACCATGCTTTAATAAGTTTTTAATAGTTTACAACGCTTCAAGTACTTAATTAAGCAGCCTTTGGTAGTAATTTATGTTTTCAAACTACAAACTATTGTATTTGTATGAAAAGAAAACATTTATATAAAATTAAAATTTAATTTTTTAGCTCACGGTTGGAGTGAAATATCAAACTTATTATAGTACGTCAAACAATCCAATTTTTTATAATTGCCTTACATTATTTATCTATCACGATTTCATTCAATTCGACCATCATCTGGAAATTAGAATACATCAACACTACACAACACTAGCACAAACATAAGTTTCACTACATGTGGAGGTCGTTACGAAAGTAATATGGCTCAAGATTGTGTACATAAGCTCGATGACGTGCACGTCTGACCGCTCGGGTGATACTCAGTACACAAGTATCTCTATATACCCAGAGTATCACCCGAGCGGTCAGACGTGCACGTCATCGAGCATATGTACACAATCTTGAGCCATACTACTTTCGTAATGAGCTCCACATGGAGTAAAACTTATGTTTGTGCTACTGTTGTGTAGTGTTACTATATTCTAATTTCCTGATGATGGTCGAATTGACGGATATCGCGATAGATAGATATATATGGTGGGGCAATTTAAAAAAAATGGGATTACTTAACTTACTTTAATAAATTAAAATAACTGTATAATAAATGTAACACAAAATCAAATCAGATATTTTGAATCAATAGTGAATATAAAAAGAATATGCAATACAATAGAAAATTCTACACCATTGGTGAGAATCTGGCAACATTGATGGAAGGGGAACAAGTAAATCGGCCAACATAGCTTAAACATATTAATTTCATGTCTTTACTAATAGTGATTTTCGACTGTAAATTTAGGTAAATTAAATAAACATTTTAATTTACAGGTGGGAGAAGGTGAATATTTAACATAAATATGATGAACATCAATATTTTCATTACTAGTCTATTTAATTAGCTAGTAACGATTCTATAAATATGTTCATTTTCACAGCAAATCTTATTTGTTGTATTGTTAACGGTACAGTTGTGTTTCATTCACGAAAGCCACCTTCGTCGAGAGGTAATATACATAACAGATGAACCCATTTTCATACAATGATCACAAAAACTACAATACAACTCTTCGTTATTAAACTTCAAAGACATAAAGTCATCATGTCCCACAATATCTTGACCGTTTTTCGACCCACGTACGCAGATCACTGTAGTTAGTTGTGTAATATACACATACACATATCCACAGACACCCCCACACACACACTTATATATTATCTTACTGTTATCGACTTGATCATAATCTTCTCCTTTAATTTTCTTCCTTTTGTAATGATTATTTTTGTCTTCAAGGTTTGCCACTTATATGATATGGTTATGGACGTACAATTAATTTTTTAGATTAGAAACAGAGTGACCGTTGTACTCCTTTAGTTAATGCATTGGCTAGGTGAAAGAAAAGTTTAAACCTAGGTCTCTATTTATTACTGTAGTTTTTATGTTGCTTCCTTTTTGCAGACTTTGGTAGAAGCGAATACGATCTTCAAAAAGGCATTAGAAAAACATGGGATACTCACTTATCAGTGATTCAAATGCCGATATATGATGGCATGGTAAGTTCAACTTTACAAGTATTTCACATATTTCACAAAACAACTAACTTTTGTCAAGTAAATTGACATTGATATTTCTGTGCTGTAAATATATCAAATACTTTTTTGTGTGTGAGAATGTTTTTTTAAGTTATTGTCGTGTTGAGAATTCAGTAATATGGAGAGTTTAATGCTTTGAAGTGAAATATAAAACTACTAGGGGGTTCCCATCATTTTGTAAGTTACCAACCCCATCACATTTGTGATATTTAAACTTTTTTATCAAAACGATTGTTCATAAATTGTGGAGTTTTTTTGTAAATTAAAGAGGTAAAAATGTGTTTGCACTTCTTACAATATTGTTGTTCCTGTGGTTACGACAATGTTATAGGTAGTTCATTGGAGACTAAGAAAATAAATATAGGCGTAATAAATACAAGAATTCTGTTAGTAGGGAGTTGTTTTGAGGAAGGAGATGTTTAAAGTGTATTTTGCAAGACGATATCAAAACAATAAGCCCTTTAACGTCAACGCTACAACGGATTACTAAAAAAACAGAAATTCTAGACTAAAAATCCTACTGGGAAATCATGTGCAACTTTTTGTGTGTGGGGGGGGGGAGAAGTTATGGAATTTTGCTTGTTCAATAATTTCAAAGTGCATAATACTGCATGATGAATTTTATTGGGCATTGCGACGTCTATTCAACAGAAAAGATAAGGTTTGCTTTGTCGGTCTGTTGTAGTGGTCCACTATAAAACCCCAGTCAAAAAATGCTCTCAATTTCTAGATTCCATCACGTCATTTGACTGTGAAAAAAAATGGATCAACCCATAAAATTCAGATATGTATCAATGCATTTTTATTTGTTCCTTCATATGAACGTGTTTATAGCCGATCAGAGCTGTCAACATTTGCCGCGTCATTCTATGAATAGGGTATTCAAAAGTGGGTTCCACGTTGCAATAGAGGTGGAAATTTTATTTAAAAACAAATTAAGCTATGGCTATTTTTATAATATCTATAAATTGGCTAACAATAGATTTTCTTTATTTTTAACAGCCTAACCACATTTATTCATATTTTTATAAATCTTATCCGAACAAGACTCGTATAAATAGTACAAACTTACATACTTCCAACACACACATCTAAGGTAATTATTGTTGATAATAATACTGATTATTTTTATAATAATAGAATTATTGATTTCTGTAATTGGTTACGTTATATATTAGGCGTGAGATTTTATATTTATTTTTAATAATTATAGTAATACTATAAATGAACAGAAATAAACAAAAGATACCTCGCGAAGAAACCTCATTTGAGCTAGGGTAAGACAATAATAATAATAATTATTATTATTATTTTTTTTTTATTTAGCATGTGGAAGATTATAAACTATAACAAATACAAAATTCACAATAAAACATACCACAACAAATGAATATATAATACAATAAGCTAAAATAGATTATTTAAAATAAAATTAAATAAAAAAACCGACACAAACAAAATTGTACAAGGGAAATTTAGGAGGTCCTAAGGAAAAGCCTATATTGGACTCTCCATCATAATAGAAAATATTTACCAAGCTGAATTTGAAGATATCCTTATACTAAAAACAAATATTCTTAGAAGTAATTGTGATTAGATATTACACAACTAAAACAACATCAAAAAAATTATCGTACGTAAACTAACTTCACAGTCTGAAGCAACAAAAAGCAAAACAACAGGCTAGTAAAAGATTATAACTTTGTAAGGCACAAGAGACACAATAAACTAAACTTCATCTATTACATTTACACACACATCACAATATACATACCAGTATGCTAAAACCAGTTATATAATTAATCTATAAATAAAAATCTCTTCAAAAGTTTTAAAAACATTTTTAAAGATTTTATTTCCCTGATTTTATGTGGTATCATATAAAAAACATTGGTGCAGCATAGAGATAGAAATGTATATATTATGCTGTTTTACGAGGTAGTGGTATCCTACGATTACATTTAAATCTCAGAATCGATTTATCATCTATATGTTCCATCCTATTGTTCCCGCTCTTAATGAAAAACATTCTTAAAACTTTAAATATATACAAAGAACGAAAGGTAAAACATTTGCTTTTTTTAAATAACTGAAAGGAATGTTCAGATTTAGTTTTTTTTTAACATTAACCTTACTATATGCTTTTGTTGGACAAAATTAGGCTTTACAGTTTCAAAATAAGTGCAACCCCAACATTCTGTCATATTGTAACATGCTCTCAATAAGCTCAAAGTAGATTCTCTCTAGCATCCAAATGGGACATATATTTTTCAGAAAATAAAATTTTCTGATAAGAATATTCAATTCGTTTTTTTAATTTAGTTATATGTGTTTTCCAGCTCAACCTATTGTCCAATACAATACCAAGATATTTCAAAGATTCAGTTTCATAAATATTGATACAACTACAAGTGATACTATGACTACAATAACAATAACTATATTTTGAAGATAAATTATTTAAAAATTTTCTACCCAAATTAAAATGTAAGAAATTTGTTTTAGTCACGTGTATATTACATATAGTTCATATTAAACCAGTATCTCAAGAGTTGTAGGTCTTCTTGAACTGCTACATCAGCATAGGCTGTAAGGTCACCGACAAATCTTGCAAGGTAAAAGTCGTTAATATATTGAGAAAAGAAAAGCCCCTAAAACAGATCCCTGCGGTACCCCAAAACTAACATTTTAAATATCAGAATCAACACCAGTAACTCTTACACACTGTGTTCGTTCAGTTAAATAACTCTGAAACCAACAATTCACCACTCCTCTTACACCATAAGATTCTACCTTTTTAAGGAGTAATACAGGTCCACAGTATCAAAAGCTTTTTGTAAGTCCAAAAACAAACCAACTACACAAAAATTGATATTTATTCCATTATATACTCTCGACCGAAAATGAATCAAGGCATTGTTCCTTTGCCTATTATAAATCCAAATTGCCTTCCACAAATTAACTCCAATTTTGTAAAGATGTCACTAATACGTGCATACATTAATTTTTCTAAAACTTTTAATGACGCCGGTAATACATAAATAGGCCTATAATTTTCACATTTCTTCCTATCTCCCTTTTTAAAAATTGGAATTACCCCAGCATGTTTCAGTTTACTAGGAAAAACCCCAGTAAAAAAACTTAAATTGATTATGTAAACGAGAGCTGGATTAATATATTCTTTAACTATTTTTAACATAAATGAACTGATTTTATCACAACCCTGCGATTTCGTACTTTTTAAGGAATGTATTGTATTAATCACTTCAACTATTGTAACGGGAGTCAAATACATCGAAGACTCAGGAGATAAGTATTTAAGATTTAATTCTAAATGTTTAACTTCTTCCTTTCTCTTTGGGATGCTATCTCTCATTGACCCTACAATATCCAGAAAGAAATTACTATAGCTATTAGCTATATCTACAGATTCGTAATAGTTCTTACTGTGAAATTCAATCTCATTTACGTCTACCGACACTCTATCAGAAACACCTATTAAATCATTAATATAACTTCCATTGTCCTCTAAAGTCAACTTTCTTACTTTCAAATCTATTATTAAACTAAATTTCTTTTGATTTTTTAATGAAAAGACGCAGTTTATTGCTATACTTGTTATAGTATTCTTTTAAACTGACATTATGTTTATGCTTACAAACTTTTTTTTAGAAAGGTTATTTTTAAATTTAATTTTTTTAAATAAATAATTAGTTATCCAGGGTTTTGAAATAGATGTTCCATTCCTTTTACTGCATAAGGTTTCCATACTACTTTCCATGCATCCCTTAAATATTGACATACAATTTTCAAATACTTCCTCCACTTTATTAGACTCGAAAACAAAACTAAAATCACAAAGTTTAATTTATTTTGAAAAATTAGAAAAATTCATCCTATCATAGTTAAAACTTAAGCTAAGTTCGCTTTTATTAGATTGACTTTTGGTACCCAAGATATTCATACTTATTCCAACCATATGGTGATCTGTAATTATTAGGTCAAGAAGGCAAGGTACACAAATGAAATCCCCCGCATTAATTAACCTCACAAAAACAAGATCCAAACAAGTAGAGGAAATATTTGTAACCCTAGTAGATTTATTTATTTCTGATTTGAAACCATATTTACTCATCAAAGAAAGATAGTCATCTAGTGTTTGTGAAGAGGCAAGTAAATTAATATTGATATCCCATGTTAAGATAATATTTCCCTTACCCATAGATACCAGTAACTCTTCTAATTCATATAAAAATAACTTTACTGGAACTTGTTGCAGCCTGTAAATTCCTACAATACTAACATTTATCTTATTCCATGTCAAGTTGGAAACTAATACATCACAATATACAAACTGTTTTTCATAACCTATATTAGAGTAAATACTTTTTATATAATATATGACACCTCCTGATCTATATGTATTATTACATTTTTGTATGAATTGTATAACCCTTTAATTCATATGAGTCACTTTCCCAATTATTTATCCACACCTCTGTTAACACGATAATATCAGGACTTATATCTGAAATGTGCGATACACATTTAAATACATTATAGTTTTTAAAAATGGGAGTCCATGTTTCTTTTTCACTTTTTGATTGATAATTGTTATATCATATTTTTCACAGAGACAATAAAAACAGAAAACCATATACTAGGCATACTAAACAAAAACAGCTCGAAATTACATTTTTCTCAGAATAACAAAACAACGAAAAAAATTCCACTGAAAATAAAAAATAAACCACAATTCACTATCACATCAAAATATGATCTCACATCACACTATTTTAGCTGCTTTAAACCTTCACCACCATCACAGGTAATTAATACAATGTTGGAGCCATCCTCTTTTCTCATTATTATTTTCCCCTGCCGTATCCAAATATATTTATAGTTCGCAATCCGTTTAGCTTCTCTTGCAGCATTGTAGAGTCTACGTCGAGCCGGACAAAGGCTTCCATTTACATATACAGCCGTATCAGAAGGAAACCCCAGATGTCTCGTTGACAATTCACTTTTTATTCTCTTTTTACGCATAAACTCTTCTTTATCAATATTTCTAAGAAATTTAACTACAATGTCTGGAGGCCTATCATTCACAGATTTACAACCCAACCGATGACATGCATCAATCATATTTTCATTTATTGTAAAGTTCACAGCATTCTTGACCTGCCTTACAAGTTCAATTGAATTTTCATCTTTTATAAAAGGAATTCTATGCACTTCAATACAATATTTCCTACTATATTGTACAGTAGCCTCTAACTGTATTTTAAGTTGTGAAAGTTCATTTTTTTAATTCCTGGTTTTCCTGTAGTTATACATCTGTTTTACTTCTAAAACTTTTCATTTCTTCTGCTTGATCAGATAATCATTTATTATCCTTTTCCAAATCTTCATGCACAAACTGTATAGAATCACCAAGTTTTTTTCAACTAATTTTAGCTCTTCTTTAAATGTCTTTAACAGCACATAAATATTCTCAAAGGTAACTTTATTCTCAGTTACAGACGACTCTAGAACTATAGATTGCCTTCTTTCCTTTCCACACTTTTCACATCTCCATAATTCATTTCCCTCATTCTTTTTAAATTCAAAATCTTCATTAGTGATATTCACACAAGCCCCATGGAAAGGCTGTTTGACCTATTCCTAGGCATAGTCACTTAAGATCACTTTGACAGCCCTAGATGCTATGTTTTTAAGGCCAATGCAACAGGAATTCATTTTTTGAAGGGGGAAAAATAGGGAAAATAACAGAACAAGTTTTGACAAAATTTACCTCTACCAAAAACCAATTAGACTGTGAAAATGAACTGCTTGCAAACTCAAACAAATAAACAAAACTAAAGCCACCACTTCATGTGTAATTGCCAAAAATACTTTCTACCAATCACAACACAAATAAAGAGAGCAAGATACAGAACAGATCCAATCCCGATGGTCAGAGCTGGATTTTCATCTCTTTATTCGGTCTTAGGTTAGATCCTTTTCTATCAGGTCTCTCTGACTTTGACGCTATTACAATATTCAAAGTCTACGGGTTTTTATTTTATGTTCTTTTCTTCGTTTTTTTATTAAGCGATTATAATGGAGAGGTTTTTTGCCATTAAACAAGAAAATAAAAACATAAGGACAACATTCTAAGCAAAACACCGAAAATATTTTAATGTACATAATTAGTTATCACATATACAAACTTAAAAAATGTATGAAATTATTAAACCTTGGAATTCCTTTATGTTATAAAAATATTTTGTTCGTCGTATAACTGTTTTCTACCCATTTACTTTGTTAGTTATAAAATAATGCTTTAGTCAAAAACTTTTCATACTATGAACGAAATCATAGTATAGCAATTATATAATATTCCTAATAAAGGTTCTCTGTCTTACTACGCAACATATTTTGTAATAAACAATAATTCGTATAAATAAGGTAATAACAATATGATATTCTTAATATTAGTGATTTTATTAGCATTATTTAATAAACCGGTGAAAACACATTGCTCTAATTTTCTCCGATTGTCATCTATAAAATGGAAAATATTACTTGTCGATATCGTGTCCTAAAAATGTCACTATTGCTTTTACTTAAAACAACAGTTTGTGTATTTCTTATGGGATAACTAGTTAATTAAAAACTCGTACTGGAAATATACATATATCAAATATAATAGTCGTTAAATATAACCGGATTTTACTTACCTTTTTTTAACCAAATCGGTCCTATAATAACTGTTACACAACAAGTTAATCTTTGGAAAACCGCCATTTAAAAACTGTATAATATGATTACTTGGTGTAGAAAACTTTGTGATAAATTTGCAGTAATAGGTTTGTCTAAATACTCACATGCAACTGGATGTTAAAATATTTTGAATTGATAGCTGTGAATTTTCTTTATGGTACACAATTAGATTTAAGGACAAATAAATGTTCCAAGCTGAACTGTTTGCATAGGGAGTACCTAGTTTTGGATATTAAAGTTTAATAAATATAGTTTTTTAGTGATTACCTTATAATAAATATTGATGCTAATACTTGTTATTATTAAAAGATATTATTACCATTTATTTCTCTACTGTGGTATTTAACTGTCATTTTAAACTAATGGCTTCATGTTTTGGAGAAGGTAAAGAAGGATTCAAATCTACGGGGAAGTTCCAAATGGGAAAATTAAGCTATAACTGTATTAACTGAAGAGTTAAAAGAAAATAAACATTGTATCACATTGTTTTTTAATATGTTCATTTATAATAACAACTTTAAAACAAACAAAATATCTTTATTGAACCAACTCAATGTCGTTTCTTTGCGAATATAAATCTCCAACTGATCTATTTTCTCACATGAAATATTATTTAACACTGAGTTTTAATTACAGAAGTTGTTTTATGATTAATACAACTTTAAATTTGCACCTTTAATTTAATTAAAACTCCTTAATTTTGTTATTACAGAGTACCAACTTAATGCCAGAGAGCTGGACAGCAGGTACTTGGCCAAGCGGTTGTCATAGAAAAGTAATGAAAGCTAAACAAAAAACTGTGCACAAGCAGTGCCCCAAGGAAAGTACTGTATAACAATTTTACATTGTAAACGAATGGATGAAGGGTAAGTTAAAAGTTAGGAATACAAGTAGCTTAATAATCAAATAACTGTACTGAAATGGTGATTAGGTTTGATAAATAATTAACCAAAACACATTAGTTTCCAAAATAAGAAAATTTACCAACTTAACTACGTTCCATGGAATAAGTCAACATCTTCGGTTCAAATTTTGTGCAACTTGCTCAAAAGTGGCTATACCAACAAGTCATGCAGGTTTGCCAAGGCACACAATTGATTGTGATGACATTAAACGTAAATACGTCTTTAGATTACTTCATTTTTCATATTTTCTGGACTTACTGTACAAGTAGTATGTCTTTTGGTCCAGTGACACAAAGTTCGTTTTTATGTAACAACAAAAGATGGTGATTAGTCGTTCTACCGGTGTATTGTTGTTTTATTATTTATTGCTGCAATTTCAGTTCCAGTATGTTTTGACACGGTTGTATATTTCTATTCAATATTTTACGTCATTAGATTATAGGATATTAATTTACTCAAATATCCGTACAGTTTATCTATATATTCCCTCAGAATTTATCACCTAGTTTAATTCGTTATAATAATAAATATACAACAAGATGACGTTTCAATGGTTAAGTTATCACCTCCAGTTGTGACCTGTATACATATTTTGTCTCATTAAACCAAAAGATACCAAGCCGAGGAGTCGTGCAAATAGATGTTGTGAAGCAATGTGATGACGTTAAAACATGTGATGAGATGTCACTTTATTTATAATAGGTGTGATAACATTCCTTTACTATTTTAAATTGTATAACTCAATTACCTAACCAGATTTATTTCATTTCCAAAACGTTTCTGAACTATTAATAATTTGTTCATAATGAAGTAGTCATTGAAAGGTTTGTCTTGTTGGTTTATTTTATTTTTGTAGAAATTATATTTTTATTATTATTTATTTGAATATGTTATGCATTTAATGACAACTCTCATTTAATGTGTGTAGGCCTAATGCTATATCGTATGAATGTATGAATTATCCCCAAGTTCTTTCCGAAATAATAATTAATATGAAAAGTTATACGATTATTTTTGTAGTTTATTTTTAGTGGTTTTTTTTTATCTAGTCTAATCATAATGTTAAAAATGTATTGTATCTTATGTGCTAGCTCAAACAATTGCTTTTATAATGTACTTATTGTAATTCAGTACTTACCTGACCAATCTTAATATGATGTTAAATTTTAATATCATATTTTTCAGAGATCGATAGATAACTGGAACATACTTAATTATATTTATATAGAGTTTGAAAATAAACTTTGAAAATTAACACAAATTATAATTTAAATTAGTAATAAGCTTTTTCATGGAACTCAATCACATTTTAAAACCACTGAAGTGACTTACGTAGATAAAACTAATTGAAGTTTTTTTTTTTTTTTTTTTTTTTTTTTACTGATAGCAGAGTTTAATTAAGGCTCTAAGTATATATATATTTAATTAAACATATTTTTATTGATATATCATATTTTTATTAATTTTCCTTAAATACACTAACAGGAGACCAACTATAAAATAAAAGTATAAAAAAATACGTATTTCTCTATTTTAATTACGACTATTTTAAATACTATTTTCGATTAAATAAACATAATGAGTGATTATAAGTTTACTCCCTACACTTTTCAAGGACGCACAAATTCTACCTTTTGCTTCACATTTCTTATGTTGTTTAATTCTTTGACTTTTGAGTTTGCTGATAATGATGTTATTAAGAGTTAGTACTAATTTTCAATGAGTAGGCCTAGCTATTGCCCTTGGTTCCTTCCTTAGATTGACGGTTTTAGTTTTAGTTTCCAAAAAGGCTATAAGCTATTATATATATATATATATATATATATATATATATATATATATATATATATATATTAAGTTATGCCATTTCATCATTATCCAATCACAACTAGAATGAAACTGAATATTTTTTTATTTGGCTCAGGTTATTTGATGAAGCATGAAAAAATAAAATAAAATAATTAACAAGGTCTTATTATCATTGAAAACATAATACTTATTATCATTCAGTATTGCTTTAACATAAACTGAATTAAAATAACATTATTTTACAAATTATAAAACTAGCTTTTGACATAATTTTACAAATAACAATCACCTAGATAAAACTCTATGTTCATCTAAAAAAATTCCCTCTTTGATATACAATATTAATTGTCACTTTCAGAATCCCTTCCACTCTTCGTCTAAGCTTTAAAATAGACTACCACAACAGACAGTTTAGTATAATCTAAAATGTCATTAATTTTTCTCTAGTTACGTAAGTAAATTAAAAAATGTCTTTGTCAAATAAATGACAAGTAGGTTAAGTCTCAACCTAGCCGACAGTAACTAAATTATATTATCTATTTGTAAAGTCTGTTTAAATTTTACTTCATCATAGTTTTTACGAAAAAATATCCGAGTAGATAGACAATATAATATTTACCTGTTCGACAAAATATCGTTTTGATTGAAAATTGTTTAGGTACTTTAAATTTAAAAACATATCCATCAATTACTTGAGAGTTTGGAAAGTTTTAAAATAATTCATATGTCAAAAGCAGAGTTTTAATATTATAACAAATTTTAACGCAATATTTCGACAAAACCTACATTGTATTACTTGTTCAAAATGTCAACAGTAATTTATATGTAATTAGAGATTTCCAACCTATTAACGACTCGTGGATTTTATAAAGTTTGGCATGTACTTTAGAGTACTGACGAAAAAATATATGAACACCAAAATTATGTAAATTATTAAATCTATGTAAGAAATTATAGTGATTAAAATTAATCATAGCAAATAAATATAGCTGTTTACTATAATTAGCTTTGAGATTAATAACTAACTTCAGGTGTACCTGAATTTTAGAAATAATTTTTATTATATAGATATTAAATGTTAATAAATCCTGAAAATATACACTACATATATTACACATATTACATACATATATTGCTATACTTCTGGGGTACTCAAATAACGAAGCTATAATGACTATGAGCTTGCTTGTCACTTTACAATTAGTTGAAACTACGACGGAATACTCAATCCTCAATATGATGTGACCAGCTACTATATAATTCCTCGCATAACTAAATATGTAGCGATTCAACGATACACACCCTCGTACAAAATAGTAGCTTCTATGTCTACATTCACTTTCAATTAATGTTTGCAGAAAAGCAAAAAAAGTATACTATTTTCTTTGTAAAAAATGTATACTTATTTTTATAATGTTTAACATTGTCCTCACATTCTAGGCCTTCATGTAAGAGTACTTACATTCTAACAGACATTAGTCCCTACTAGTAATATAATATTTTTAATATGGAGATAGCTGTAATAAGCTAATACTCTTTTATAAATATTGGCAGTAACCATTTTTATCATTTCACCTAAATGTAGCACTTAACGACTCCAAAAAAAATGTATTCTTCGCAATCATTTCAAAAATATCTGTTCGTTGAGTTATCAGTAGAAAACAATAATCGGTCTGTAGATGTTATAAACTACTCAATTTTACCCCTCATTTAAATACATTATAGTTTTTAAAAATGGGAGTCCATGTTTCTTTTTCACTTTTTGATTGATAACTAACAATCTGGCATTTTTGGTGATGTATAATTTTAGTTAGTTATGTATTTATTTTTGCTGGAACTTGAGTAAAAGAGTTTGTGCAATGGTTTTCTAGTTTTTAAAATTTTGTTAGATGATGATGGCTGAGATTTATTGCTTTTAAACCACAAGGAAAAATATATCAACTGATGAACAATTAAATTATTATCTTCATCATAAAATTCAATGATAATTTAGTCATGCGTGAGGTATCCAGAATGTTCCTGATTGTCTTGATCTTCTATTTTTTCCACATAATTTAATAACAACAACACACTAAACCTACAGTTTATTAAGAACAACACCCTAAACCTACAGTTCAATAACAACAACACACTAAACCTACAGTTCAACAACAACAACACACTATACCTACAGTTCAATAACAACAACACACTAAACCTACAGTTCAATAACAACAACACACTAAACCTACAGTTCAATAACAACAACACACTAAACCTACAGTTAAATAACAACAACACACTAAACCTACAGTTCAATAACAACGACACACTAAACCTACAGTTCAATAACAACAACACACTAAACCTACTGTTCAATAACAACGACACACTAAACCTACATTTCAATAACAACAACACACTAAACCTATAGTTCAATAACAATAACACACTAAACCTACAGTTCAATAACAACGACACACTAAACCTATAGTTCAATAACAATAACACACTAAACCTACAGTTCAATAACAACAACACACTAAACCTACAGTTCAATAACAACGACACACTAGACCTACAGTTCAATAACAACAACACACTAAACCTACAGCTCAATAACAACGACACACTAGACCTACAGTTTAATAACAACAACACATTAAACCTACAGTTCAATAACAACGACACACTAAACCTACAGTTCAATAACAACAACACACTAAACCTACAGTTAAATAACAACAACACACTAAACCTACAGTTCAATAACAACGACACACTAAACCTACAGTTCAATAACAACAACACACTAAACCTACTGTTCAATAACAACGACACACTAAACCTACATTTCAATAACAACAACACACTAAACCTATAGTTCAATAACAATAACACACTAAACCTACAGTTCAATAACAACAACACACTAAACCTAGATTTCAATAACAACAACACATTAAACCTACAGTTCAATAACAACGACACACTAAACCTACAGTTCAATAACAACAACACTCTAAACCTATAGTTAAATAACAACAACACACTAAACCTACAGTCAAATAACAACAACACACTAAACCTAGAGTTCAATAACAACAACACACTAAACCTACAGTTCAATAACAACAACACATTAAACCTACAGTTCAATAACAACAACACGCTAAACCTACAGTGCAATAACAACAACACACTAAACCTACAGTTCAATAACAACGACACACTAAACTTACAGTTCAATAACAACAACACACTAAACCTACTGTTCAATAACAACGACACAATAAACCTACAGTTCAATAAGAACAACACACTAAACCTATAGTTCAATAACAATAACACACTAAACCTACAGTTCAATAACAACAACACACTAAACCTACAGTTCAATAACAACAACATATTAAACCTACAGTTCAATAACAACAACACACTAAACCTACAGCTCAATAACAACGACACACTAAACCTACAGCTCAATAACAACGACACACTAAACCTACAGTTTAATAACAACAACACATTAAACCTACAGTTCAATAACAACGACACACTAAACCTACAGTTCAATAACAACAACACAAAAAACCTACAGTTCAATAACAACAACACACTAAACCTACAGTTAAATAACAACAACACACTAAACCTACAGTTAAATAACAACAACACACTAAACCTACAGTTAAATAACAACGACACACTAAACCTACAGTTCAATAACAACAACACACTAAACCTACAGTTAAATAACAACAACACACTAAACCTATAGTTCAATAACAATAACACACTAAACCTACAGTTCAATAACAACAACACACTAAACCTACAGTTCAATAACAACAACACACTAAACTTACAGTTCAATAACAACAACACATTAAACCTACAGTTCAATAACAACAACACACTAAACCTACAGTGCAATAACAACAACACACTAAACCTACAGTTAAATAACAACAACACACTAAACCTACAGTTAAATAACACCAACACACTAAACCTACAGTTCAATAACAACAACACACTAAACCTACAGTTCAATAACAACAACACACTAAACCTACAGCTCAATAACAACAACACACTAAACCTACAGCTCAATAATAACGACACACTAAACCTACAGTTTAATAACAACAACACATTAAACCTACAGTTCAATAACAACGACACACTAAACCTACAGTTCAATAACAACGACACACTAAACCTACAGTTCAATAACAACAACACACTAAACCTACAGTTCATTAACAACAACACACTAAACCTACAGTTAAATAACAACAACACACTAAACCTACAGTTCAATAACAACAACACACTAAACTTACAGTTCAATAATAACAACACATTAAACCTACAGTTCAATAACAACAACACACTAAACCTACAGTGAAATAACAACAACACACTAAACCTACAGTTAAATAACAACAACACACTAAACCTACAGTTAAATAACACCGACACACTAAACCTACAGTTCAATAACAACAACACACTAAACCTACTGTTCAATAACAACGACACAATAAACCTACAGTTCAATAACAACAACACACTAAACCTATAGTTCAATAACAATAACGCACTAAACCTACAGTTCAATAACAACAACACACTAAACCTACAGTTCAATAACAACGACACACTAGACCTACAGTTCAATAACAACAACACACTAAACCTACAGCTCAATAACAACGACACACTAGACCTACAGTTTAATAACAACAACACATTAAACATACAGTTCAATAACAACGACACACTAAACCTACAGTTCAATAACAACGACACACTAAACCTACAGTTCAATAACAACAACACACTAAACCTACTGTTCAATAACAACGACAAAAAAATACAGTTCAATAACAACAACACACTAAACCTATAGTTCAATAACAATAACACACTAAACTTACAGTTCAATAACAACAACACATTAAACCTACAGTTCAATAACAACAACACACTAAACCTACAGTGCAATAACAACAACACACTAAACCTACAGTTAAATAACAACAACACACTAAACCTACAGTTAAATAACACCAACACACTAAACCTACAGTTCAATAACAACGACACACTAAACCTACAGTTCAATAACAACAACACACTAAACCTACTGTTCAATAACAACGACACAAAAAATACAGTTCAATAACAACAACACACTAAACCTATAGTTCAATAACAATAACACACTAAACCTACAGTTCAATAACAACGACACACTAGACCTACAGTTCAATAACAACAACACACTAAACCTACAGCTCAATAACAACGACACACTAGACCTACAGTTTAATAACAACAACACATTAAACCTACAGTTCAATAACAACGACACACTAAACCTACAGTTCAATAACAACAACACACTAAACCTACAGTTAAATAACAACAACACACTAAACCTATAGTTCAATAACAACAACACACTAAACTTACAGTTCAATAACAACAACACATTAAACCTACAGTTCAATAACAACAACACACTAAACCTACAGTGCAATAACAACAACACACTAAACCTACAGTTAAATAACAACAACACACTAAACCTACAGTTAAATAACACCAACACACTAAACCTACAGTTCAATAACAACGACACACTAAACCTACAGTTCAATAACAACAACACACTAAACCTACTGTTCAATAACAACGACAAAAAAATACAGTTCAATAACAACAACACACCAAACCTACAGTGCAATAACAACAACACACTAAACCTACAGTTAAATAACAACAACACACTAAACCTACAGTTAAATAACACCAACACACTAAACCTACAGTTCAATAACAACGACACACTAAACCTACAGTTCAATAACAACAACACACTAAACCTACTGTTCAATAACAACGACACAAAAAATACAGTTCAATAACAACAACACACTAAACCTATAGTTCAATAACAATAACACACTAAACCTACAGTTCAATAACAACGACACACTAGACCTACAGTTCAATAACAACAACACACTAAACCTACAGCTCAATAACAACGACACACTAGACCTACAGTTTAATAACAACAACACATTAAACCTACAGTTCAATAACAACGACACACTAAACCTACAGTTCAATAACAACAACACACTAAACCTACAGTTAAATAACAACAACACACTAAACCTATAGTTCAATAACAACAACACACTAAACTTACAGTTCAATAACAACAACACATTAAACCTACAGTTCAATAACAACAACACACTAAACCTACAGTGCAATAACAACAACACACTAAACCTACAGTTAAATAACAACAACACACTAAACCTACAGTTAAATAACACCAACACACTAAACCTACAGTTCAATAACAACGACACACTAAACCTACAGTTCAATAACAACAACACACTAAACCTACTGTTCAATAACAACGACAAAAAAATACAGTTCAATAACAACAACACACCAAACCTATAGTTCAATAACAATAACACACTAAACCTACAGTTCAATAACAACAACACACTAAACCTACAGTTCAATAACAACGACACACTAGACCTACAGTTCAATAACAACAACACACTAAACCTACAGCTCAATAACAACGACACACTAGACCTACAGTTTAATAACAACAACACATTAAACCTACAGTTCAATAACAACGACACACTAAACCTACAGTTCAATAACAACAACACACTAGACCTACAGTTTAATAACAACAACACATTAAACCTACAGTTCAATAACAACGACACACTAAACCTACAGTTCAATAACAACAACACACTAAACCTACAGTTAAATAACAACAACACACTAAACCTACAGTTCAATAACAACAACACACTAAACCTACAGTTAAATAACAACAACACACTAAACCTATAGTTCAATAACAATAACACACTAAACCTACAGTTCAATAACAACAACACACTAAACCTACAGTTCAATAACAACAACACACTAAACTTACAGTTCAATAACAACAACACATTAAACCTACAGTTCAATAACAACAACACACTAAACCTACAGTGCAATAACAACAACACACTAAACCTACAGTTCAATAACAACGACACACTAAACCTACAGTTCAATAACAACAACACACTAAACCTACTGTTCAATAACAACGACACAAAAAATACAGTTCAATAACAACAACACACTAAACCTATAGTTCAATAACAATAACACACTAAACCTACAGTTCAATAACAACAACACACTAAACCTACAGTTCAATAACAACGACACACTAGACCTACAGTTCAATAACAACAACACACTAAACCTACAGCTCAATAACAACGACACACTAGACCTACAGTTTAATAACAACAACACATTAAACCTACAGTTCAATAACAACGACACACTAAACCTACAGTTCAATAACAACAACACACTAAACCTACAGTTAAATAACAACAACACACTAAACCTACAGTTAAATAACACCGACACACTAAACCTACAGTTCAATAACAACAACACACTAAACCTACTGTTCAATAACAACGACACAATAAACCTACAGTTAAATAACAACAACACACTAAACCTATAGTTCAATAACAATAACACACTAAACCTACAGTTCAATAACAACAACACACTAAACCTACAGTTCAATAACAACAACACACTAAACTTACAGTTCAATAACAACAACACATTAAACCTACAGTTCAATAACAACAACACACTAAACCTACAGTGCAATAACAACAACACACTAAACCTACAGTTAAATAACAACAACACACTAAACCTACAGTTAAATAACACCAACACACTAAACCTACAGTTCAATAACAACGACACACTAAACCTACAGTTCAATAACAACAACACACTAAACCTACTGTTCAATAACAACGACAAAAAAATACAGTTCAATAACAACAACACACTAAACCTATAGTTCAATAACAATAACACACTAAACCTACAGTTCAATAACAACAACACACTAAACCTACAGTTCAATAACAACGACACACTAGACCTACAGTTCAATAACAACAACACACTAAACCTACAGCTCAATAACAACGACACACTAGACCTACAGTTTAATAACAACAACACATTAAACCTACAGTTCAATAACAACGACACACTAAACCTACAGTTCAATAACAACAACACACTAGACCTACAGTTTAATAACAACAACACATTAAACCTACAGTTCAATAACAACGACACACTAAACCTACAGTTCAATAACAACAACACACTAAACCTACAGTTAAATAACAACAACACACTAAACCTACAGTTCAATAACAACAACACACTAAACCTACAGTTAAATAACAACAACACACTAAACCTATAGTTCAATAACAATAACACACTAAACCTACAGTTCAATAACAACAACACACTAAACCTACAGTTCAATAACAACAACACACTAAACTTACAGTTCAATAACAACAACACATTAAACCTACAGTTCAATAACAACAACACACTAAACCTACAGTGCAATAACAACAACACACTAAACCTACAGTTAAATAACAACAACACACTAAACCTACAGTTAAATAACACCAACACACTAAACCTACAGTTCAATAACAACGACACACTAAACCTACAGTTCAATAACAACAACACACTAAACCTACTGTTCAATAACCACGACACAAAAAATACAGTTCAATAACAACAACACACTAAACCTATAGTTCAATAACAATAACACACTAAACCTACAGTTCAATAACAACAACACACTAAACCTACAGTTCAATAACAACAACACACTAAACCTACAGATCAATAACCACAACACACTAAACCTACAGTTAAATAACAACAACACACTAAACCTACAGTTCAATAACAACGACACACTAAACGTACAGTTTAATAACAACAACACACTAAACCTACAGTTCAATAACGAGCAATACCGAAGATATTAAAAATTTAATATAGCTTTTGACAAATAAAAAAGGAATTAGAAAAGATAAGTGTAAAACACAAATAACAATTAGGTATAAGGAAACATCACAGAAGAAAAGAAAACAATTGAATTATTACGGAACGTTAATAAATACCGCCAGTTCTTGTCATATTAATTATAAGTACATTCTGCCGACTTATGTGGAATTAAGTTTTTCTTTTCCTCAAACTTTCTCTTAAAAAAATCTCCGAAAATTTAACAACGCTCATCATTCCTAAATACTGAACGGTCGTAAAACAAGTCTTTCATTGTGACGGCGTGGTTTCTAGAATTAGTGGTCTGCTTTTATGATATATACTTTGAAAGCCTTGTCCAAATCTGTATGTCATATAAGACTTACTTCATACGCCATCTTATCAAATACTGGTTATTATTACTGGGCTTATTATGAAATAAATTATGTTATATAGAATTTATAGTGAATTATTGTAAGTGTTCTTTTTAGTTTAATACTCATTAAAAACATATACACGTATATATTTCTAAACATTTCATTACTTTTATTTTTCTATTGTATTATTGACATTAATATATGTATTTTGTAATTTGAAACTTGTATTTAGTTTTTATTTAATTAGGCCTAGTAGTAATTTTAATTTTGTAATGGCCTTGTTTTGTCTTTTCATTTATTTCTTTTACTTCTCGCTTATCATCGTTTTATGTAAAAAAATAATAAAATAAATATCGTGCTCAGTGTAGGGCCGATTAATTATGTTTCTTTATTATTTGTATTGTTTTACATGAAGTGAAAGAGAATTACACAATAATGAAATATATATATATATATATATATATATATATATATATATATATAAATATATATATATATATTACATTAAATATAAAATAAAAATAATAAAAGTTTGTTAAGCAAGGTCTGATTTAGAAATGAAAATATTTCTTTCTATTTCCAATAAGTAACACAATTACTATCGCCCCTTTTATCTGCTTATAGAATATCAAAAAATTCTCGCAAATAAATGTTTTATTATAAATTTTTAATAATTTATACTTTTAATTATTGTTTTATTTGTTGCAGATTTGAAATTGTCTTGCACGATCCATGGAGAAAAAAAAAAAAAAAAAAAAAAATCATCTGAATATTATTTGTTGACATTACACAAAAGTTATTATCTTTAAGTATCTGTAAAAAGATTGGATAAAATAAATAATGTAATACTTATGTTTTTATAAATTTATTAAATACGGAAATCGTAATAAGAATATTTTCATAGAAGTTTAATAAATCAATACTCTGATCGCAGCTTGTAAGATGAAGTATTAAAAGAAATACCTTTTCTGTGTTTATGCCTCCACACTTTCGTTAATTTCTATCTTTTTATTAATATGCGGAACTTGACAAAATACAGAAATAAAGGGACTGACACTGTAAGGTATATATCGTGACATTCACCATAGAGCACTATGGTTTTTTGTCACTAGCTATAAACGTGACCCGAGAATCATGTTGGAAGTTTAGGCCATTGTTTGTAACTTTGAATGGACAATAATGTTTGAAGCACATCATAGTCTACTATCTTACAATGGAGATGTTGTGGAGATTTCATTAAAGACTAAAATAAACGTGAATCGTTGTGTACTATTTACAGGCCAGATGATAAAAATAAAAACTGACATGCAACCAGAATTAGCGAAAAAAGTTGACAGTGGGCTTGAATAAAAACATATGATCAAATTATGAGATATGTGTTACATTGCGTGCACAGGAGTGGATCATGCAAAGTAAGAGTCCTGCACAAATGGCTCTATTTACTTTAACACATGTTATGTGTAGTGTAGGTACAGTTATATGATGACTTTCTCTATATCATATGATATCAAAATATCACTCTACAATGTTTGAAGATACATCCGTTTTAAGGTCCTCTGCGTCGTTTGTCGTCTGTACACTGCACTCATTTGTAGCCCAAATGCGTGAACCGATTTAAATAGAATTTTTATTTATATTACCATATATCAGGATATTTTATTTATTATAGTAATTTATATAAATATTATAATTGTTTTTATTATCCGGCTAGCTTTTATGAGGAAAACAAACTACCAAATTACGATATTCTCAAATAAGTTCTAATGATTTTGATGCAATTTTGTTTAAAAATGTAGCCTATTATAGTCACCGTCATTCAAAAAATGGTTGATTCATCGTGTCTCTTAAACATTTTCAAATGGTTTCTGTTATATAAGATGTAATTATTAATATCAGGTTTACTGATTTCTGTGAAATGTGGTTATTGTTCACCTAAACCATTTTGCAAAATACAAACAAAAATATTATGATTCAGATTTTTCTATGTAAAAATAATATTTTCAATATATACAAAATATGGTCAACTACTAAATTTTATAGTACAAGTGAAAGAAATACAATGGAATATATAAACCTAAATTATTCCTCAATAGTACATCATTCAAGATCATTATTGTAATTAAACTCATTTAAGTAGATCTCTCCTCTAGTTACGAGGAAGTCGTCTTCTTGGAATTACAGTTGGACGAAATATTTGTTGAATCAGTGGAGTCTTTTGATTTTTAGTTTTAAGATGAAATTTCGAATATTGTGATTAGGCAATGTCATGAATAAAAATAATTTTGAGGTCTGTATGTAGAGTTATGTTGGTAACGTATGATTTCACCTGTGTGAATAAAACGTGGAAAGATTGATTGAAATGACTAAATATTATGTGGTTTACTATTTTATTATAAGTAAATAGCTGTGAATAAGTTTATATTGTTCTTAATTTATCTCTATTTTTGTTTATGTTGGTAGTAGTTTAAAAAATGTTTTTGAATTAATGACTTGATTGGGAAGTTTTAGCTTTGAATTTATTTAAAGTTAGTCGCTTTATATTTACGTGATGACTCTAAATCTTATGTCAGGAAATAAACATATCTTAGGGTATTGGAGTGTTATTTAAATAAACAAATAATATAATTCCAAAAAATGAAAAAAAAAAAAAAAAAAAGTTATAATTATATTTTATTTCAAGACTTTGAGCCAGGTTGTTAATTTATTTCTTTGAGTCTATATAATTAAAGTAACTTCTCCTTTTTTATCGTAAGATGATAAATATAACTCTCTTCATCAGAATATGTACCAATTGTTGTATTTAAACTTCCGGATCATAAGGGGTGTAAGTTTTGTGTAGTATATTTGACAAAATGGTATTTTTTAACCCATTGCTTCAATTTTCTGTAAGTTAAATTAACTTGATCCTTGTCGAACAATAAAGAATCAGTCTTCAAAGAATGATCGTAATATTCCGAACTAGAGGATATTTTATAAAGTAAACATTCATTATACAGTCTATACAATGCTATTGAAATCTAAGGACAATTCTGAATTGTGTTGTTTCCTCTCTATCCCTAAAGATACTCGTTGAAGTTTTTGAATGGTAGAGTGATTTTTCTGAACTTAAACTGGTGATTCGGAGTTGAAATATGGTTTACAAAAATTGAAAGATGTCTTGAAAGAAAAAGAAATTCAAATATTTGTGTATTAACCTAAAGGAGACATATTATAGGTCGTCACGAAGAATGTATCTATGGCTTTAAAAAAACTATCTAAGAATGTTCACTGAATTGTAAAAAGCTCCATACATTTAAGTATATATTTCCGTAAATAAAATAATTCCTGTATAAGACAACTGTTTAAGGAATTTTGCAGAAATGAAATCATATTCAGGCGATTTAGCAATAGTTATTTTGGATATAGCGTCTTAAACTATCTTACAGTAATATTAGATTTTTTTAAAACTCTTGGCAAAAATATTTTTAATAAAACTGTGCCGTCGAGCTCTGTTGTAATCAAATATAATGAGGTACATTGTAACAGCTAAGCAAATTTAGGCAGTATATAAGTATTTTTTAATAAACTATTTATTTTTACTTTTTTCTTGAGAACTATCAAATTGTCATATTTTGGTGAAGAATTATTTTGTGGGTGGATGAGGGAGGAATGTTGTGCAATGTTTCTTAACAGTTTATTTGTATTGAATTTGGATCGACAAAGAATAATTAATTATTTTACGGATGAGAACCACCTTTTTACTTGAGTTTCCTAGAATTCCTCGCTTTCTGCGCGATGACTCTAGTATGTCCAGAGTCAGCTATCACTCACTAATAGCGTTTGTGGTACAGTTTTATAAGCTCCATATAACTTCCTAAAATTACATTCGAAATCCCCGTCCCACGGTTTTTCATTGTGGATATGGAACTTGAAAATGGCTTATCTGACAAAGACCATATGTTTAATTGTTTTCTAATTCAAGTGCCATCAAAATATTTTTAAGCTTAATATGTAATTCTACAAAAAGGAATGGGCAGGCTTGATTTTTTTTTTTTTTTTTTAGATTATTATCACCATTAAATGCCTTTTTACTGGATGAATAATAACATGTCAAACACTTGCGTCCCCCCCCCCAAAATCCTCATTTTAGTTTTAAAAGTGATAGCTATTAAAGTTATGTAGATTCGACAATGTCTGATATTCTATATTTACTTCAACCCTTCATATAAAATTATTAGAAGGGGAGACAGAATTTCTATTGAAATTGTATAGGTGTCATTTTTATATGTATGAAAACGAGTCATATATTTAAAGTGAAGCGTGAATATGTTGGTCTCCAATGGTATAAATGAAGAAAGTTTTATCTTTTCTAAATACACGGAAGTTTCTTGGCGTCGATCGTTACCCACCACTTCTCAAATATTTGAAAATATTTTTACCATTCTCATACATGTTTACTTAGTCAGTATTCTGCTAAGATGTGTATACATTGTTGCGAGAAATGTTGAAATAAAACATTACAGATTTTAAATGTTAACACTTAACTATTAAATTAATGTGTTTTACTTTGTTGTCGATGTTACAATGTATTAATTTTTTTATGTATTAATGAAAGAAAAAGAGTGAAATATAATTAAATGTTATTGCTAAATAATTTTAACCTGAGTTCGTTCAACGTTTCATGCCCTCTCTTTTAACCCAGATAAAATTAATTCATAAACGAGAGATTTGGTAATTTTATTACAATTTACTTTGCTGAATGTAAAAGTCGTTGAGTTAAATAATACTCCTTTCTGTCTTCATTCAATAAAGTATCTACCTTCCCTCAAACCTACCTACGGTCTTCGTACAATACACCAGGTACAGGATGTTTTTTTTTTGAAGATCTTTAAATGTCGATATCAAAGTTCCAAATACCTTATTCTTTTAGAAAAATAGATCACACATGTATACCCTTTATGTTGAGATTTCAGTTCAGGTATCAGCGCCACGTCTACTGCATAATCTCTATTTTAATGTCACCACTGTTCAACCAGATAAGTGACGTTTTTATTTACTTATTTCACCATTGTAGTGAACTATTCGAGCCCGTTTTACAAATAGTATCCTGTTCGTTGCCATTGTTGTAATTAACAGCATTCACCCTTAACTATATCCAGTACTACTTCCTCGTTTGTTTAAAACTTATAATTCTCCGGATATTCATCAGACTCATTTTAGACCTTAGAGCTATTATGTCGCAAATTAAAAATTTAATGTAACATTAGATATTTCTTGTGGAAATTCCATATTCAAGGATTAAATAAAGCAATAAAGCTAAATTTTCAAAATTATTTTAATAATATAAATGAGCTACAATTGTTTCGCCTTGTGGCATCATCGGGCAACTGATTGATAATTAACAGGTATTGACAACTATTTATACATACACAAGTAACAGGGGACTGAAATACAATAGAGAAATCGGAAAGGTTAAGGGGAATGACCTGGCAGGTAGATTAAGGTTGATGAACTATGTTAAGGATAGGTTTTAGAAGGGGTGAGGAATTTAATACAATTTGGTCATTTATGTTGAAAATAGGCCTAAGTGAAATAGATATATTTAATGCTAAATATTCTAAATTATTAAATCTATTGCTTTTATTTTCTATACTTAAGAGTTTAACATTAAATTTCGGATCAAAATTAATTATGACCTGAGTCCAAAAGGTGGTTATCAAAGTTAGAGTTTCAAATAGGCATGATTCCAGCTATTTACATGTTGTTTCATCTTAACTTTTATAGATCTACCTGATTGACCTATGTACTCGGAGTCACAATCTTGACAAGATATTTTATAAACTCCACTATTTTCTAACTTTTCTTTTTTATCTTTATTATTAACCAACAATATTATTATTGTTGATATAATAGTTATTATTGATTATTTGAAATAGTTACTTATATTAATCATGGTACTGTATGATACATAAACCCTGCATCCTATGACCTCTTTACACTGACTGTGTGAGTGGTCGTTACTTTGGATGCCACGTTGTTCCATCGTATTGACTGGAACAGTAGCACAATATTCACTTAGTTATTATGTTAACCATTTAAGAACGTATGATTTTTGTCCAGAACGTTTTTTATCTGAAAACAAATATACAGATACATAAAAAACCAGTAATTTTTTTATAAATAGGTAAATATTCATTGTACATTACCATTGGATTTTTAATATTAACAATTGTGAACAAAAAACTAATTACCTTGTATTTAAACAATAACACCATATTATTTTCCGAAAACACATTTCATGTCCCAAAATGCATTTCTTTTCTGTCAAATAACAAAAAGAAAACAAGGGAACCCAACCGATGTTAGATTAAATCCAGCTCAATACGAAAGCATACGTTAATACGATATGTCTCACAACGTTAGTCAAGTTATTGGACCTGTAATCTTTCGATGTTAATTATTAAAACTATTTGTCATTTTTCATGGTAAAATATTCTTGTTTTAAGAGTTCTGGTTAGGTGACTATATATAATGATATATATTAAAACATGAAGTGAATGTTTTGAGTAAATAGTTAAGGATTTCATATTTTTAAATAACGAAATCTGTTAATAATGTTCAATATTTACCTTTAAATATTGCCAATACACATCGTTCGAAATTACATTTCTGGAAATTTGGGAAAAAATTTGATAACTGACTCAGTAAGAGATGCACCAAAAAAACGATACAGTACACCCCCCCCCACACATTGAAGAATGTATAAAGATACATTTCAGGAAGATTAGCTTTTAATGAATGAACTAATTACATCCTTGAGGAACAGAAGGAAACACTTAAATATCGCTTAGTGACGTGAGTGAGTCCAATTACCTTGTTCGTAATTAAGGGAATTCACGAAATACAATTTGGTATTCAATCATCGCCAGCGTAGCAGAATTACTTGGATAATATTATGTTCAATATGAAATTATAGTTTTGAGTAATGTCCAAAAAAGTAATAGTGTATGAGTTTATTTGATTTATTTTAATACAATACCTATTCATTAAAAAAAAAATGTATATTATTATTATTAGTGCAGTTCAGTTAAACAAATCCTTATAGATTTTAATTAATAATAATATATAATTAACTAGCTGTCTTCATGCATGGCTGGTGAGCTCAATTCCATTGAAATACATCTTCAGTTCTTATTTAAAAAACCGTTAAAAATCTCTTTCAGATTCTATGGATTATTTGTTTTTGTAGACGAAAACTGCACCAACAGTATCTAGTATATTGTCTTATTCTGTAGGTTACGTGGTGCAGTCTAATATGGATAAATACAGAATTAACAAATAATTATACTTATTTGAGTTACCTTCAATAGTTTTTCAGTTACTATTATTACATTGAAGGTGAGATATTTGGAAAATAAGTACATTAAGCTATAAATAAATAATCAATGCTTCTTACATTCACTTTCAGTTAGTACGGCATAACTCTTGTTCTCTCGCGACCCTCATGCTATTAGTGTAGTAGAAATCCAACCTTCTCTTTCCACATTATGTGATGTTAAATTCTGTATGTTAATATTATTTGGTATTTAATTGACTTTATTTTTGGAAGAATTTTACGCTTATACGTATTATAATAAATTCTTAACCTAATTTTACTAAATATTTTCATGTCTCGTGGAGCCAATTAGCGAATACCGTCTTCCTATACCGCGTTTAAAGACTGCCAATGTTGAATAGTTTCACCATTTTCAACATAGAGGTGACCGACAAGGAACCTCTTTAAATCAATTTAAAAAAAAAAAAAGAAGAAAAAAAAGAAAGTCACATGACGCTAAATCTAAGCTCTAATGGGATTGTTCCAAATATTATCCCGGTCATGATGTTGCAGCATTTTCCTACAGTAATTTACCCAAATAAAAACACCGCGAATACGAGTGTTTTGTGATGGATTGTACAACTTTATCTTACATCATTACGCAGCATGTAATATGTTCCTTGCTAAGAAATCAGCAAGCAGAACTCTCTCTCTTACTGGCTCCAAAAACAGAGTATGTGATTATCCATTTATAGTTTGTTTACCATTATTTTTACTTTCAGGAGATCTCGTGGATTCAGCCCATAGTTTATTTTTTTATTATGGTAAGGTTGTTATAAAATTTTCTTATAGGCAGAGAGATTATATAAATATTTGTTTATATTCATAATATTCTCACATAATTATCCATAATTAGTAATGTAATATTCCAAGAAGCTTAGCACTTGGGTGAGCTAGATAACCGAAGACAACCGGCCACATTTTTAAAAGATACTAACTTTGCGAACAAGGTACTGATTTTAAGATACATTTGTATCGTTGACACTCATGTTGTAAATATTTGTAAAAGGGAGAAATATAATCGTTACTTTTAAAGCAGAGAAATGCTTTGGTATATCCCAAGCATTGTTTTAAAGAAAATAATTACTTTTCTAATATTTTTATTCACACATTAAAAGCACACATTATAGCTGTATTTTTAACATTATGTCCTCATAGATATTTATGACACAAATATGACTGAAATTTTTGGGGTTGAATTATTTGGAAATACATATTCAGCCATATATGACTTAGGAGAGTGTTAAACTAAAACTGTTTTTAGTTTCCTAACATACAATTGCAAAATTGAATTTTTGTCAAAGCTAATTACGAAAACAAATTTATTATGCGAATAAAAATGATTTATAAATTAAACATATTCTAATTTATACAGGGTGTTTATAAAAGAACTCCTTTATTTAAAAAAATCATAATTAAAAAACGAAACCACCAATAAACTTTCGGTTTTCGAACTTGAGTTCAGGATATTGTCAAGATTTTTTGGCTAAAATTTGATCGAAGTTGGCACCCCTGCATGACCTTGGAGCGAGCGTGGTGGGGGGAAGAGCGCCGGCCAGTCACTATTCAACAGTCATGGATACGCCACAGGAAAAAGCTCAATGTGTAATTTGGTTTATTCAATCAAGTTCAGTGATCACAGTTCAGCGTAATTATAGACGTGAATATGGCTGTGTTGCACCTACTAACAAAACTATTCTCAATTGGTATAATCAGTTTCGGGAAACAAGTAGTGTCTTAAAAAGGAAGACACCGGGTCTTCAGTCTCTGAACAGAATGTGGAACGAATCCGCACATCTTGAACTCGTAGCCCTAAAAAGTCATTGGCAAGACGAAGTTTGGAGTTGGGAATGCCTAAGTCTACCGTGTATAAAGTGGTGCGAAAGAGGCTTAAATTGCGTGGGTATAAGATTCAACTTCTGCATGAAATCAAGATCACTGACAATGTGAAAAGAGTCGATTTCACAGTCTTCATTTTTGACAGCATTGAAGAAAATGATAACTTCCTGGAAAATGTCATTTTTTTCTGATGAGGCGACATTTCACATAAGTGGGTCTGTCAATCGACACAATTGCAAGATTTGGGGGTCAGAGCCACCGCATGAATTCATAGAACATCAGCGTGACTTGCCCAAAGTCAATGTTTGGTGTGGATTGATGCATGATCGTCGTCGGGCCTTTCATCTTCGCAGAGAAGACAATTAATGTGAATATTTATTATTATATGTTAGAACTATACGTTTTCCCACAAATAGATCATATTGAACAAGAAAAGGGACCAATTTTCATCCAGCAAGATGGCGCGCCACCTCACTACAGCAACCGTGTCCGTGATGCGTTGAACTTGCGTTTTCCTAATCGGTGGATTGGTAGATGTGGGCCACTTGCATGGCCACCAAGGAGCCCAGATCTGACTCCACTAGATTTTTTCCTTTGGGGACATGTAAAAAACATTGTGTATTCCGAGAAGATCTGTGACATTGCTCATCTGAGGGAGAGGATTGTTGAAGCTGTAGCATCCGTCAAGCCGGATATGCTGCTGAATACCTGGAAAGAAACTGAATATCGTTTATAATATACCGCAAATGTCATTATGCCGATGTGTTTTTGTTTTGGAAACTCAAGCGTTTTTTTTTTTTTTTTTTTTTTTTTTTAAATATTGATTAAGAATATTTATCATAATTATTGGTTTAATATTTCAAAAAGGTTTTTCAACCGTTTTGTAGTGTAAATAGTTTAACTGAAATTAATAATCTTTGTATATTTTTATTAGTGGTATGGAAACAAGTAATTCAGTTGTAGCTATACGTATTCACTACTTCCATATTCTAGACCACATTGTTTGAGACAGTTTAAACGTCGACAACAAATTTGAAACACAGGAATATGTTTCTATATTTCATTTCAGATTCAACTATTTATATTATTGTTTTCACCATTTACACGACTATTGATAAAATATTACATTATAGGTCTCCTTAAATAAGATATCTTATATGGACGTATCTCCATCCTTGGAGATTCCAATTTACATACTTCTGGCTCTAAATCAGCTCTCAAAACGGGCCAATTTGTCCTTGCGATCTTCTTGGATCCATCTGAACTTATTTCTAGGTCAATACAAGTTTATATAGAGGTTCACTATCCATGCCATGTGACTTGCAAGCTAGGAGGTTGCGACACATTTTGAATTATTTCCCAATAGCAATCACAAGTCTGATTTATAACGGATTTGTTAAATTATATTAATATTTCTGTATCATTAATTTTATTCTAACAATGAATAAATTATAAATAAATTTGTGTTTTATGTTTTCTTTAGTTTTTTACCTTGAAGTATTATAGAGTTTGACAAATTTAATCAACTCTCTTCTCATACTTTTACAACACATTTTGTATTTGCGATTTAATACTACGTTAAGTTATATAAACGCCACGTGTAATAATAAGTTTTATGATGTTTTAAAATATTTTTACATTTAATTAAATTTGAGTTATTAAAAAAAAAAAGTAATATGTTTGAATATCACATGATTAATAATTATTATTCCAAGTATCTTCCAGCTGCAGAATCGCTTTTTATAATACATATATCCTATCGCCTGCAGTTTAATATGAACCATTTGAAATCTCGTGTAGTTTTACATTAGTTTGTATTTGTTTTAAAACCAAAATATGTACATTAACTACTTCAAACAAATGATAAACATATAATTTTATTTCAATGGTGGAATCAGTTTTTTATTATCTATTTATTTTTATTTCTGTCTGTTTTTTTATGCCTAGCCGTAATATTTAAATGAATTAAATATGTTGAATTGACAAACATGATTCATCATTTATATGATTTTTTTAAGCATAAGGCAGTATCATGGTTCACAAATAATACAAAGCATTACATCTGCGTTAACACTTTAAAATTAAATTAAAA
This sequence comes from Aphrophora alni, assembly GCA_963513935.1. NCBI lineage: Eukaryota > Metazoa > Arthropoda > Insecta > Hemiptera > Aphrophoridae > Aphrophora > Aphrophora alni. Next base: position 94,824,924 of record OY740768.1, read on the forward strand.
TATGAGATAATTATTCAAGAAGATTTTCTAATTCACGTAGGAAACAGATAATAAAAACTGAGCGAATACCTGTTTTGAAAAGAAAAACGTATTCATGTTTAAACACAATTGTGGTTGGTGTTTTGTACAATTGTACAGGAGGTGTCGTATTAATTACTTACTTAAATTTTACTTAGTACATGAATAATAATGTGTCACGCCATGTAAGTGCTAAGCAGTATTCACATTTTGTTTAAAAGAACGATATACTGAAGGTATTCAAACATCAAAGGAGCGAGGTTCCCACTATGGTAATTTCTGTTTTGATTCCAACCAAATGAGGAGCAAGATTATATGTGCTGCTTAATTCCTCAAAGCAGCTCTCCTAATCAGTAATTTTCCTTATATGAGACACCGTGAATGATTGCACATTAAAGTTTCTATCTAACGTTTAGTACTTTGAATTTTTCTTCCAGATTTACATGTCTTGAACATGACTGGAACTAAAAGTGCAATGAATCAGACAACTTTCTCAAATTATATATGACATATCGGGGATAGAAGATTTATAAACGACTATCAACGTAGTTGTTTATTTAAAAATATTTACTAATAACTATGATAAAATGTAATCGATAATTAGTCGAATAAAAGTCATGGCGATGGCACGGTTATGACTCGTGCCTAACATATATATATCATAACATATCATGTTTCTACTGTAAAGTAAAGTGGTCTAAGATTTATTGTGAAATAAGTAAGTAAATTGTTTCCTATGCAAAGTACGATTTTTCCATCTATGCCGTTTGTTTTAATCTTGCGTTGTCATTGATTAACACATCCTGATTGTGTTCTGTAAATTATAGGAATTTATATTCCGATTGATATTTTTATTTTTTAGTAAAAAAACTACTGAAACACACTAAAATAATAGTAAGTCTTTCAATTTTATAGAGATCTTTCGTAACCGTTTTTATCTAAAAGAAATTTTGGGCTTTTGTAGTATAATTAAAGGAGGGGGTTGATTACTAGTCTCTTGTATTTGGTCCAGCGACCTTACAATTTTTTGTTACGGATTTGATTGCGATATGTAAAATCTCACTTGAATTATGTAGGGTGCTTTAGATGTGTTCAAGTCACATGGTCCACCCATTGTGAATTAATATGTGTTTGTGAGACGTGTTCTCTTTTACGAAAAGGGTTAAATTGAACTTTGAACAAAATTGCCTTTTATTTATTTCAAAACTAAATTTAAATCTGTTAATATGGACAGTAATTTTACGATTTCTGTTTTTTAACAATCAGGTTTAATTTTGACAGGATAATTTTTATTGGTAATGAAAATTTCCAAAGTTTAGATAATTAATTGTCTTATAGTTTCTTTGTTTTTATTGACGGCTTATATATGAACCATACTGGTTTACTTGTTCTGGTTTAGTGTTTTTGTGATATTGTTTACGTTTTTTAAAAAATTGCTTTCCTTGATAAGTACCTAGTTTTTCAAATTCAAATTTGAATTGTAACCATAATTTTTGCAAATGATTCTAGTAAATAACAATATCGTCTGTTACTGTTGAAGTTAATTCTATTGGTACTTATATCTCCCTACTTAACAAACGTTCATAAGAACTGTAATTTGTGGTTTTATGGACTTGTGAGTTTTATGTCATAAGGCAATATCGTCACCCAATTTGATTGGTTTGCCTTTGTGAATTGCGATAACATTCTGCAATTAAATGTAGACTGAACTCTTTAATTTCCAAATTAGGTTGATATTGGGTCGTAAAATTTGTATTTGTTCCTTACATAGAGTTTTCATTAAATCGCTAGTGAAATTTGAACCACGGTCGGTTATTAAAACATTCGGTATCCCGTAAATAGTAATTTTTCTCCTTAACAATATTTTACTTATGGTTTCCACAGTTTGATCTTTCATTGGGATAAAGATTATTGGTATATCTTGTAAAATGGTTTATTACCTTAAAATGTATTTGTTATTATTTGCCAATTTTTACATGGGACCTAAAATCTCCTTACAAATTGTACTGCCTGGTTTCCCTGGTTCAGTAAAAATGTCTCCAAAAGGTCCTTATGTCTTTTCATAGTCCACCCTCTGACTACATGATTTACATGTTCAAACACAATTATTATTGACGTCTAACTCCATGTTAGGCCCAAAAATGTATTCTTAAAACAGTTTAACGGTTTTTGAACACTCTGTGTCATCTCTCTGTGCTTTTCGGATTTTATCTAAATCTAGTATAGATAGTAGCTCTTTAGCTTTCACGAAATAATTATAGGTCTTCGGAATGTTACTGCTTAAGGCGTCAACATTTAAGTGCTTTTTACTCGGACGGTGGATAATTTCGTAGTCATATTCCGCTAATATTAAAGCCCATCGTAAAATCCTACTCGTCGGGTCCTATAAGGACATCAAATAACAGAGTCCTTGTGATCCGTATCAGTTTTATATCTTCGACGTATAAAGTATGCTCAAAATAATTTTACAGCCCACATAATTCTAGATAATTTTACTCCCTAATTCTAGAATTTTACGTATAGTAGATTTGTGTAAATATTTTTTCTCATAAGCTATAGGGTGTAAATTACCAAACTATTTCTATATATTGCCCTAAAATCAATATGTGAAGTGTCCGTTGATAATACAAAATTGTTTTTTGAAATCTGGAAATACTAAAAAAGATGCCGTTCATTAGCTTGCTTTTCAGTTCAGCTAATGCTACGCCTTCCATTGAAATTTCACGCCATACTTTGTCAAATCGAATAAACGTATCGTTATTTTAGAAAAGTCCTGAATGTGGCTGCGATAAAACCTGGTTAATCGTACAAAACTTATCACATTCTTACTAGTTGTTGGTACTGGGAAATTGTTGACTAATTCATTCTTTTTTGGATGTGGACGTTTTCATTAACTAAAAATCCTAAATAATTTACTTCGTTTACTGAAAATTCGCATTTCTTTAAGTCAAATTATTGTCCTTAAATCTGTCAAAAATGTTGGTAAAAGAGATTAAGTGATAAGGAGTATTTTTACTGAAACAAAGTACTTAATCCAAATAGACTAGGCAAATATCGTCTTTTAACCACATCAACATTCTTTCACAAAAATGTTGCCAGTTTGCTAGCCCCATATGAAACCTCAAATATTGATAGATATTATTCCATGTTGCGAATGCTTGTTTTGGTTGACTTTCTTTCTCTAAAATAATTGGGTCGAATCCCAATTGCATGTCGATAATCAAAACAATTTGGAAACATACGGGTCGTCTATGTTTCGAAGTAAATGGACATCCCTCGTGGTTACAGAATTTAGTTTTCTAAAGTCTACGCAAAATCTATATTTCGTTTCACCATTTAGACTTTTTTTTTAACTATGACTACTTGGAATATTCTATGGGCTTTGGAACAGTTCAATAATTCCGTTTTTTGGTCTTGGATCAATAGGTATCTGCGCCTGTAGTATTTTATATAGTCATACACACATTGGAGGCGGGTTCCCCGTATTTATACGTATTTCCGCCGCGTTTTTAATAGCTTTATGATCCATGACCTAATCGTCACTATAGATTTCTATATTGTTCAATAACATTTTGATAAAATCAGTGTTTTCCGGTCGAGATAGGATAATTATTATTTTTAAGAGTTCTCTTTCGATATGTTTGTCGTTACTCGGTCTGTTTTCGGAATTTAATATAGTATTATCTTTGCCTATTACTAAGGATTTCTTATCCTAGATTACTATTTTTACTATGAGTGTAGCTGTAGGGACGCTGACGTCCATATTTGACAAATTCGCTAGACTAGAAATACACTTGTTGGATTCAACCACATTCACCACAGCACAAGCGCCCACGATCACCTTAGAAATAAATTTCATTGGTTCAATATATATATATATATATATATATATATATATATATATATATCGCTGAATTTTAAGTCTTTTACTTTTATTTTGATTTATTTATAATTCAAAATCATCACCCCCTTACCATCATTAAATCATCATTTCGCTACGCACTGGTATGATCTTGTTTACCAGTAAAAAGTATATTTTTCCGTAGTCCTCGTTTGATTCTAGTTCTGAACTCAAATGTAATAATTTTATATATTCCAGATGATGTTTTTGCCATTTTAAAAATTTCAGATTTAGATGTTTCGTATCCAATTTCCTCGATTTTTTCGGTCTTTCGTCCCTAATTTTATTTTAAATTGAGTATTGGTAAGTTTTATTCCACATTTTGAATTACTATTTTATCTTTTGTCTGAGTGTATTTTTTGCACAATTTACACCATCGCGGGAGTTGCACTGACTTTTATGTTTTGAGTTTTTCTAATTTCTCAGCGGTTAGCGTTATATAATACTGCCATCTCTATTGTCGTATCTTCCATAATGACCGTATTATTTCTCATATTTAATAGTACCACAATTTTTCATAACATATCATTCCCTAAATCAGGTATGTAACCTCAAGGTGTTTATAAAACGTAGAAGTTAGCTTTAAATGTATTGTAGGAAAGGCTGGAAATGTGAGACACTGGAAGGGGAGACAAATAAATTGAAATCAGAGAAAATAAAAACACTAAAAATACAAAATAAAAAATTTGACATACATAATCAAATTGCTATGTTGAATTATCTATTTGTTATTTTGTTTGTATGATAGTTTGAGTGTGGGTTTGATATGACCAAACAATATGACTTACAGGAATAAGGCTCTGTACATCTAGGTTCATTGATATATATATATATATATATATATATATATATATATATATATATATATATATATAGGGGAGAATAATATAACGGTAGTGATTATTCACAATTAAAAGAATCTATCATATATTTAGGAGTTTTCTCACCACAATTTAAAGTATAGTAATTCATTACATATATGTACTGAGTTATTATACTTTAAATTGTGGTGAGAAAACTCCTGAATATATGATAGATTCTTTTAATTGTGAATAATCACTACCGTTATATTATTCTCCTTAGAGAATATTCTGGTATTTACAAATAGACCCACTTATAAAATTTACGAATAAAAGATTTACCCCTATAAAACTAAAACTTAAATCATAGTTACAAATACTACGAAGGTCGTTAATGTGAGGAAATAAAATCAACTGAATTTGACTTTATTAATTACATCGTCCTCCTTGAAGTGAGTTGCCTGCGTTGACATCAATTAAGACAAGTTTTTGCCTTTCCCCTTTTGACAATTTCTCAACTAAATTATGAAATATTTGCTCGTTATTTTATTTACCAGAGAAGATATTTATTTCAAGGGTAACTTCACCACCTCTGATACAGCATTTCGAGGTTATAAGCATTATGTTGACATCATTTACACAACAACAAAAATTCTAATTAAGTACTCTTCTGATTGTACAGCTGTACCTATTTCTTGAAAATAATTCAGTTGCGATATGGTATTTGGACGCTTTGAGTATACAGTAATGTTGAGACTTAGTAACTTTTCCTGGTTAATAACTTTAGTAATGTTTGAAGATAGATATTGACTGACTAGTTGTTCGAAAGAACAGCATAATAATTTACAATACTGTTTTGGATCAGAAATTATAATACTGGTAATTTTTTTCAAGTTAGTTTTTAAATATTTCTCTTTGTATTATTAAGTATATATAAGGTTGTGAATTTATTAAGACATTTTGTAGGTACGTGATGTATAAACATATGTATTCAGATGCAAAAATGTCATTATATCTATTTATGTAAGGGGAATATTTACGGTGTATTTTGTGTGTGTTAAAAGATGAGAGACTCTTTATATACTACATAACTCTACCACTAAAACCCCGTTTATAATTTCTTATATTTGTAGTCTAATATCAAATGAACACTATGATTGTAACTTTAAATCGGGAAATAATTAAAAGTATACAAAATGAATAATTAATTATTTATACATCTCGTGACTAAAATAACATAATAACTTTTAAGAAAAGATTGTTTTCTTTTTGATTGTGGTAAGTTTGATAATTATATTATTTTTGTTATTCATGGCACAGGAAGTTAGTACTTTATTATATTAATAAAAAGTTATAGCGTACAATCTAGATAGAAGATAAAAAAAATATTTTTAAAGAAAGTGGGCTTAGTATTTATTTGTTAATTGTTTTGATAGCAGGGTAAAATAGAAAATTACAGAGTCCCTAGCTGATCTAATAGATAGTGATATAGACAAGGGTGCTATACATTTACAGTGTTTGCCTTAGCATCGTGCTCACCACACGACTGAAAAGTATTCAAGTCGACTAAATCCTTCAGGGCTATTAAATCAGGAAGAGTTATACAAACAACAAGTAAGACAATTATGTAAATTACTTAGCAAATATTCATTTGTTTATATCTGATGTATAGAACTCTTCAGGTTGGTTAATAATGTTTTCGTTCAATATTGAATTTTAAATTGGTAAACCAATTATTTATACTGAAAAAAGTTGAGCCTGGCTCCAATAGTAAGGCCGAGTAGTAGAGGAGTATCGAGAAAGAAGGTCATGTAGGTGGACTGTTCTAAATGTAGTAGTTTACTGGAGTTCAATTTTGTGAATAATTTGGACTCTATTAACCTTATTCAGTAAATATTGGGTGAGGTGAACTTTAGATATATATATATATATATATATATATATATATATATATATATATATATATATATATATTATAACATACCGAAATAGAAAGCTCCAAAGGTCAGTACCCGGCAGGCCATAAATCGTCAAGACATGAAAGGATTGACGGACATAAAAAAATGTTTCAACAGGGAAACAACGCACCCAAACCGTCACACAAGATCCATCAAAATTAAGCTTTTAATACCGAAACAAATTGTAACAAGCCAATCAGAGCAAGTGAATCAGTTCTGAAATAACGTCCAAGAATTAAAACTAGCCAATGGAAGAAGAGCATCATGACGCTGTTTTAAAAAGAGGAGAACTTATAAATAAGGGTAAAGGGAGGACACGTGGTTCTTTTTAGGTATTTTGTTTCCGACGTCGTATTAGAAGGTTGTTCCGGGGAAGTGTTTCTCCTGATCGAAAGAGTTAAGTGTTTGTGAAGGACTTTGCCTATCCTATTCGTCGTTTTTCTTTTTTAATAGAACTGTTAAGTTTATAAAAGTCAATAAAAAGTTATCCGTCGTTTTAAAAACTAAAAGAATCATCGTATTAAAGTATAAGAAGTCTTCGTGGTCGTTAAGTGAGATAAGTGTGAAGTTTAAGGAGTCATCGTCGTATTAAAGTTAAATCAGTGAGAAGAAGTAACGTCGTAAGAATTAAAAGCATCATCGTCGCAAGAGTGAGTGAAGAAAGGTGTAACCCGCGATTGGGATCATCTACGGGAGAGGCAAACCATCCAACCATCACGCAATCTTCGAGAGAACCACGGAACGAGAACAACCCAAAAACTGGAAAGGAACACGTCAATTGATAAGTAGAACTTAAAGGACAATACATTTTATAAATTACCACCAAATTTTGTTTTTTGTAATAATAAAATAAATTATAGCCACCTAAGAACCAACGAACCCCAATAGAGATTTAAATTAAATTCAAGTAAATAACCTTCAGTTAGCCGGAGCAAATATTTTATAAAGCTAATTAAAATTAGAGTCAAAATTAAATACAAATTAAATTGATGCATTCTTAAATTCCTTGTTTTAGACTAAGTTGTTTAGGATAAGAATTTATAGTGAAGATGTACCTAGTTTAAGCCGTAGTATAAAATTGTAGAATAAGATATTAATCAGTAATATTTTGAGCATCAAGGTAAAAATTATGTTTTAAATGATTAAAAATTAATATTTAAAAGAGTTAATTATTCAATATGTTTAATTAAAATTGAGTTATAATCCCACATGTTTTGAGTGTTATTATTTTAATCAATTGTCAAATAACTAACGAACTAATAACCAAATGAATCATAATAATATTAATAAATAGTAAAAAGAAATATAGGAGAGTTTTCCTATATTTAAGCGACCAACGTGTAGCAAATAACTAATAAAATATATATATATATAACGTCTTAAACGTTATAATATATATATATATATATATATATATATCTTTGAATCTTTTTCACTACTGTTGCAGCCCTCTGTTAAAGTGTGGTTTAAACTTAAAAGCTATTGATTTAACGGTTTTTTTTTTTTTTTTTTACATTATTATCTCAACTACTTTACACAAACAATTTTTAAGTGTAAATGTATTGAACTTTGTTATATTAATATGTTTTAATATTTAAATATTCATAAATGAGTAAGTGATTTAAAAGTAATATTTTTCTACATTACAGTAAGTATTGATCTGGAACTATACAAAGAAAGACACTAAACTGTCAGACCAGTAGCCGTACGGTGGAGTCTTGTTTAACAAGTCTCTGAAATTAGTACATCATACTATACCATACAACATACATCCATAACTTCTAAAACACTTGTTATATTCTGGTCAATAGGAATGTTGACCATCATATTAGTTATGAGAGTTTTTTTTAATTTTCTATTTTTTGTGGATAAGATTTTTTTAAAGTAAATTTTGAAAATCCGTTTCTTAAATAAAGATTATTTTTACCAACCAAACATATTCGAACATTCAAATATTATATATGAAAGGGTGTAACATATATATACAGTATATATATCCTTCTACTCCGTATGAGCTGCTATTGACCGCAGATGAGGTATATAAACTAGATCACAGTTGAGTAGAAGGATATGTACTATGTCAAATTCAAGATTATTTATATACAGCAGCTCGTATGGAGGAGAAGTGTGTATATATATATATATATATATATATATATATATATATATATATATAATCTCACCCTGCAGATGACGTTTATAAACCAGATCATAGTGAAGTTGGAGGATGTGTACTATATCATATTGAAGGTTAATGATATACAGCTGCTCATTATGAGGAGAAGGATATATACAAACTCACCCTGCAAATGAAGTATATACACCGGATCACATCAAGGGAAAGATGGACACTAACACAATGAGGGAGAATGATATAGACCAGCTCAAACGGACGCACCTACACATAAAGAAGATTTCTTCACTGTTACCAGGATAGCATGGCGTGGACAACTATCACCTTATCAACGTCTGAATGAAAAAACATTACTGATACCGAAGTTTAGCTAAGTGGATGGCGCTTAAATAATGTATGGAATCGGAGATAGATTAAAGTTTCCCAGATTTTATAATAATTATTATGATGGGAAGAAAAAACATAATTATATTAAAAAGTAACACTTACATCGTGAAGATAATGAAAGCAAAACCAGGCGAAGAAAACGAAATTAAAAATTTGGTTATATGTTCAAAATTATACGAGCCATACTGGATTGTATCTCTTGGCTTATTAAAAAAAGATAGTAAATTAAGAAGAGAAAAATTGGAGTTTTTCAATCAACTGTAACAGAAACCTTCACTATTGGGTCAAGAACAACTCAACCATCCTGAAGAAATGTTAAGGAACAACACAGGGATGGACCTAAACTAATAGAAATTCCACACTGATTGGGCAGGCAGAAACTTCAAAGCGTCTTTTTAATTTTTGAAATTGACATTGGTTTAAAAAGTGCTCAAAAACGCAATACCTGTAATTGCATTTTTTATAAATTTAAAATGTAAGTATATTTAAAGATAAATTTACAATATTAATTTAAGCTGTGGGTAAAGTTGTATGTATATATATGCGTTATTATTCAATAACTTTTGCTATAGATAAAATATTTTACATTCTCCTTAGAAAAAAATAATAGTCAATAATATAATTTAAATTTATTAGAAGTTTTATTAGCATTCCATCCTTCTTCTACTTTTAAACTCATCTGCAGAGTACCTAATAATTTATAGTTCCGTACTTAAACTAACAGAGCACTTCATTAGTTTTAACAGATAATTTTTAATTCACTTGAGTTGTTGAATGCTAAAAGATTAAACAATAATTAAAATTAAATAAAAGAACAGTTATCTCTTATTTTACACAAGTGGGAAGATATTGTTGCATCATTTATAATAATTACAATAAATACATCATAGGTGTAAATAACAAACATTTAGTTTTGTATATTTGTTAATTACAAAACATTTTCTTCATTATAACAACGATCTATCCCTTGATACTCTATATAAAATATATTCGTATGAAACATGAAGCACATAAAGTGATATCATTGTGATAATGAAAAACTTTAAATTGGTTTCATTATAGAAGAAATGAATTCACAAATTAAAAATAATATATTAATCAATTTGAAATCTTCAGTAATTCAACAGTCTCAGTTGTTACTTATGAGCCATAAGTTTATAACTATAATTAGTATATGTTTCTAAGGTCTTCTTCAAGATTCAGTCGTTGTTATAAAGAGTATTACCATAAATATGTAAAAAACAACTCAGACAGTTTTCTGAACATTTTAAAGAAATGTAAAGATTAATTACCAAAATCCGTGTGAAAAATAGCAATTAAAAAAATACTTTCAAACATTCCTTTCTAGGTATACTGGTAAAAAGGCTTTTTTACGTCGAATGAAACTAATTTAGCTTTATGTGGTATCGATATATCTTTAATTTTGTCTACTAACTGTAATCAATTTTGTAAGCCAAACATCGGTTGTAATTTAGACACAATTTTTAAATAGTTATTTGTGAACTTAGCTAATTTGTAAGATAGAGCTTGAGTAGAGATTGGGACGGTTTAGGACAAAAATGGTGGGGGTACCCCCCCTCCCCCTTGCCCCTCCCCCACCCCTTCTCCCCTCCCCGCCTCCCCCTTCCCCCTCCCCCTCTTCCCTCCCCTGCCCGCCATTTTGTTGCCCGACGCCATTTTGATACCCCTCCTCCTCGCCCCTCCCCTTTAGGCCCTCCCCCTTTGCCCCTCCCATTGCCCCTCCCCTTTAGGCCCCTCCCCTTTAGGCCCCTCCCCTTTAGGCCCCTCCCCTGTAGGCCCCTCCCATCCCTCCCACCCCTCCCGCCCCTTCCCTTCCCCCATTGGTCCCCCCACCTGTGACGTATTGTTGTCGAGACACACACACACATGACGTCATACACCTAACTTTTTTAATACCGGTGGGATTCGAACCTGTGAAGTTTGGATTTGAAGGCGGACACGCTACCGACTGAGCTACCGTGCATAGTATTACAAGTCGGATATTTAACGCAGTATATAAGCCGCCAACGCCAGAACATTTCGTAAAAGTTCGGACACGAACCCCTTACCGTAAGACTTACCGAGTTTTTCGCGACCGCGAAAAACTCGCGTACGTCTTACGGTATGGGTTCTGAGTCGTACCTCTAGGTTACTCTGACAACAAATCAAAATAGTAGTGTCCAAATTTAATGTGCTTGTGTTAACCTAACCTATAAGTTTTCCTACTTTTGCCTATGTTCACCACAGCCTATTTGTATCATATACCATACTTAAAAAAACCTATCACCAACCTAACCTATTATAATGTATGAAAAGTTACTACTTTTGCTCGTCCACCAATTACAACGTGGACAGATTAGGTTAAACTAGAAGGTGTAACCTAGGGTAAATATCTACCAACTCTATAGAAGGTGTAACCCGATGTACATATTTACCAATGTTATAAATGGTGTAACCTAGAACACCTATTTACCAACCCAATAGAAGATGTAACCTGATGTAAATATTTACCAAATTCGCAAAATTGTTTTGAGATTTACAATGTTTTGAGGGTGCTAAAGGAAGGTTATATCTGAGTTGACATAAGTGTTTATTAGTATATATTAATATAATGTGTTAAGATAGTTAAACTAACCTATTAAAGTTTCCTACGTTTTGGATATGTTCACCACGGCCTACTTGTATCAGCTGGTACATTTAATGTGTTATGTAATGTGTTATATAATGTGTTAAGATAGTTAAACTAACCTATGTATGAAAGGTTTTTGCCCATGTTCACCACGGCCTATCAGCTGGTAAAATTAATGTGTTATATATTTATATAATGTGTTAAGATAGTTAACCTAACCTATGTATGAAAAGTTTTTACCTATGTTCACCACAGCCTACTTGTATCAGCTGGTACAATTAATGTGTATTTATATAATGTGTTATATATTTATATAATGTGATAAGATAGTTAACCTAACCTATAAGTTTCCTACTTTTGCCTATGTTCACCACAGCCTACTTGTAACAGCTGGTACAATAATGTGTTATATATTTATATAATGTGTTATATATGTATATAATGTTTTAAGATAGTTAATCTAACCTATGTATGAAAAGTTTTTACCTATGTTCACCACAGCCTACTTGTAACAGTTGGTACAATCAATGTGTATTTATATAATGTGTTATATATTTATATAATGTGTTGAGATAGTTAACCTAACCTATAAGTTTCCTACTATTGCCTATGTTCACCACAGCCTACTTGTAACAGCTGGTACAATAATGTGTTATATATTTATATAATGTGTTATATATGTATATAATGTGTTAAGATAGTTAATCTAACCTATGTATGAAAAGTTTTTACCTATGTTCACCACAGCCTACTTGTAACAGTTGGTACAATCAATGTGTATTTATATAATGTGTTATATATTTATATAATGTGTTGAGATAGTTAACCTAAAATATAAGTTTCCTACTTTTGCCTATGTTCACCACAGCCTACTTGAATCAGCTGGTAAAATTAATGTGTTATATATTTATATAATGTGTTATATATGTATATAATGTGTTAAGATAGTTAATTTAACCTATGTATGAAAAGTTTTTACATATGTTCACCACAGCCTACTTGTAACAGTTGGTACAATTAATGTGTTATATATTTATATAATGTGTTATATATGTATATAATGTGTTGAGATAGTTAACCTAACCTATAAGTTTCCTACTTTTGCCTATGTTCACCACAGCCAATCAGCTGGTACAATTAATGTGTTATATATTTATATAATGTGTTATATATGTATATAATGTGTTAAGATAGTTAACCTAACCTATAAGTTTCCCACTTTTGCCTATGTTCACCACAGCCTACTTGTAACAGCTGGTACAATAATGTGTTATATATTTATATAATGTGTTATATATGTATATAATGTGTTAAGATAGTTAACCTAACCTATAAGTTTCCTTCAAGGTCATACAATGTTGCCCATCGTACAATTGAACGTAACGGTTACCGAAAGTAGTCCGTACTATTACGTCACCGATACTCATGGCGAATTTTAACGTACTCTTGCCGCCGAGAGCAGCCGTTATAGATTTTAAATGAATCGACAATTCGTCGAGTAGATTATGATTGAAGTAAACAAATTTTTTAACACTCTGTACTAAAAGTCCGAGAGTGAAACCTGTATGCTGGAACAAACCGGTTGCTATGAATTTAGTGCACTCTTTGTTTAAGAAATGAACGGATTTAAGAAAAATTCCCAAAGGGAGGTTAGGTGGTACCTGACGCTTGGTAGGAGCTCGCTCCACGTCCATCCTACTCTGATCCATTGTCTCGACTGACGGCGGTTACAACTGACTACTTTGATATAACGACGAAAGATTGTGCAAATAACCTGTCTCAAGTTCCGGTTCGATTAGAACCAATGGGACTTCGTGTAGACGAGCATCATCGAAATCGAATTGATAGTATTTTTTGTCGCTTATATCCCCCTCCCCACAACAGACACAATAATGGTTGCGATAAACCATCCCCACCCCACCCACTAAAACGTAAACCGAATCCGAAGACGGGCCGATGTTACCCGAAGATAGCCGACTCTTTAAACCTGTATAGACATGTTCCGATACTTGCGACTTATCGACATGATATTCGTCGTCATCGTAGTTATACTGTGTGAATGTCAAGGTCAACTCATCGTCTATTTCACTAGGGTCGAATAAATATAGTTCGCTTTCGCCAAAAAAGTCCTCTAAATCCGATAATCTATCCTTAGGCACGAGCCTGAGGAAGGCATGAACGACTCCTGGGTATGTGGTGCACATGATGTCTCGATCGTGAATGACTGGATCGATAATTGTATCGTGTTATAAGAGAGACTGTGCGCATGCGCATCTATTCCACTACCTTTCTAACTGCGCCCGTAAGGAGATTGTACACAATATGCGAGTCGTGTAAAATCAGACAATAGGCTGTAGTAGTTGCAGGTATATTAGCGGAAGTTTCTATTTCTAGTCTGACATCCACGGGACCAGATTTAATAGAATCGTTCTGTTTTGAACAATCGATTACGAAGAGAGGACAATTTGTAAAAGATTGTAAATCTAGACTGGGCAAGGACTCGTGCGTATAGTACGATTCTTGGAATCTATGGTACATTTCGTACATTGTGGAAATATCACCGTTAATATTATCGTAAGGAAAATACTGTGAATTTAGATAGAGTTTTAAATTTGAAAGGCCGCACTTGTCAAACACAGAGGCATCCTTTTTGATCTGATTTTTTCTATCTGTTTGGAAGGCTAGAATAACATAGCGTGGTTTTTCCAGCTGATTAGCGGTTTTAATTGTCCACGAAATCTGATTTGTTTGCGGCACTATTGGATACTCGTGTAACTCCCAACTACGAAACGGAACATGGACAGGTTCGTCTCTTTCGATCATTTTCAAAAGATTCAATCGGAGTGAATCTGAAACCGTCACATAAGGCACTCTCCAGTGTATACTAGTTATCTTTAGATTAACGGTTGTAGCATCATCACTGTATACAGCGTTCAAATCGGAGGCCGAACGTAAGAGCACTAGTTCCTGTTTTACGTTCATTACAATCCGTTGGTAGTCTTCGAAAAAGCCCATCAACAGCTTCAATGGTACAGAGAGGGAAAAGTTTGAAACGGTAGCCATCCCACCGGCTCCCAACCATCCTGCGTTGCTGAATTTATTCTTCTCACTCTCTCGCAACGACAATAGATTTTTAATGGTACTCGTGATGCCTACATTTCTCGTACGGTCCACTTCGCTACCGGCAAATTCGTATCTAATATCGTCAAATAGAAAGGCTACGGCATTGTTGACCAATTTCACCGTTGCAGCAGTGCCGTCCGCTTTTGTACCGCTCAGTGTTCCTTTTATATGCAATATACTACCAAACGGTGCTGTGATCACGTCCTGTTGATTTATGGGGATACGAATTTCATCGTTATTGCCGTACGTTGACGACGCATAAGGTCTGTGCGAATGGTATTCCAGACCACTGATGACGTCATTGTACTCTGCTGCACTATCTATTGCCAGTAGATCCATTTTTCACTTTAAATCCCAAAGCCGAGAGAAAACGTATATTTCTAGCTGTTAACTCTGTCGAGTTTGAACGTACACTGATACTGTTCTTATAACGTTGTCCATTAAATACGAGACCCATTTCTACGTAAATGCAATCGGACAGAAACTGATTCTTCTCTGAAATTTATAGGTACTCCGTTCTGATCTCTAAGGCTTACGGTGATGTTATGAATGGTTTTCACGTTGACTGGTAAATATATTACAGTCGTCGGTATTTCGACAATCTTGTACCCCGGAGCCACTTGTGGGTAAAACTCGTGTATATTGTGTGATTCTTTTCCATTTTGAAATGACCCAGTTACAATATTACACGCAACTCTAATAACATTCACTCTTATAATATCGACGGGCAGCTCAGATTCGTGTCTTTGGTCGGCTGATAAATTCCCATTATTGAAACCGAGTAATTTTCCTATAGATCCGTCTTTAAAATGAATAGTCTTTGAACACTTAAGTTCCGTTTTAAGTGTGTTATTGTTCGGCTTGAGCGAAAATGTAATCTCCGGCGGCAGTTGGGCTTTGATATATTTTTCAATATCCTCAATTTCGTACGAACCTGTCGGTATGTTAACGGTCACTTCATAATTATCGTTTTGATCTCCACCGAGATACAATTTATTATTAATTCCCTCTTCGATATTGGGAATAGAATTGTACACAGCAAGATCGATGAGACCGATTTCCCACTCCCCATTGGATAGATCAATCGGTGGAAAGAAATCACACCAAAGTGTAGAACTATTTCCGTTTAAAACAATACTCATGGTAGTAGAAACTTTAAGCACAAATGTCCACAGACGACTGAAGTGTCACTTTGATGTCGCTTGTAATTATAGTGAATATTAGCGTTGGAACCAAAATATCTAGTCAGTTCGAGTGGAGGTCTAAGATTTCCAAAACTGTCATAGTATTCTACATTTACACCACGCTTTTTATAACACACCCAATGTGTACCTTCACCCGTGCTACTATCGAGGTTGACAATGGCGGATTCGTTTTTCAACGGCCCCGTCGGGGGAAGTTTATCCCCCGACACCTCTGAAATACGGTATCCTCACGGCATATTTCTCTAAATCAATATTTATTTTGTTAACGGTCTGTTTGGTAATGAATCAATCAAACTTTTTTTTTATTGATCTTCTTCTTCTTGGTTTTGCCTTTCAGTCCCCTGCCTTTTGGATACGGTTTGAGATACAGACCAGTGCCTTTAGCATATGGTTTAAGATACAGACCGCTGCCTTTTTGATACGGTTTGAGATATAAACCCCCACCCAACAAGAGACGTTTCCCTCCACCTCCCAATTTGGATTTCGCTTTCATGGCCGTTGTTACAGCCCACGCTGCTGATCGTTCACCCATAGACGCGTTACCCGATTTGACTCGACTCCAAGCCCGTTCTGCTAAAATTTTGTCCGCTTCTCTACGATGCTCCGAATCACTGTATTTGCTGTACGCTATATCGTGCTCTTTACAAGCTTCGTCCAGCGGATTGACTCCTTTATATCCTCGGGCTAATCTCTCGGCTAGCTTTGTACCCGGACCGCAATAGTTGTAAGAGGGTAAATGGAGTTCTACAGGCAATAGATCTATAGCCTTGTTTAAAACCTTATCACCAACGCTTAAAATTCCAGAAACGAGACCACGGCCCTTTTTGACCCTTGTTGTTCGTCCCTTTGCCATTTCTATACTGAATCAATACTCAAGGGTGCAACGTATTTATGGTGTCGTCGCTCCACACCATACGCCAATGACTAAATGTATCTTTAGGAGTATCGACTTTACTATATTGCTTTTTAATCGTATGTGCGAGATCAATCAATTCCCTTCGCCATTTGTTCTCTATTATGTTCATTTTCTTACTGCAGGCTTTTAATGATTCAGCTTCAGTTGTTTTAATAGCCTGTACTAATTGGGCTCGTGTGATGGCATCACTATCAGTAACACCGTCGGCAATATTACAAATACGTTTTGAAGAGGCATCAAAGCAGTCTTTTGTTTTATCTCTGAGTAGAGCACGATCTATAATTACACTCAATTCTTCAAGCTGATGAAAGTTGATTGCATCCAAGCTGCTAGTGCCATCTTTTACGTTGGTCAGTTTTTTACCGCCACAGTTCCAACCGTTACTGTTCAACGGTATTACTTTGCTGTCCACATAGTATTTGTTGGCTGCGTCTTCCGTGTGTATTGGGGTTTTTACGTTGCATATATAGCTTTTTTGAGCGTCAAATTTATTGTGCGAATTTTTCCCAATAAAGTACATTCTAGCATATTTCACGTTTAAGCCATCGCCTTCCTCTAGAGGAATACCAATATCCTGTAGCCGATAACTTTTAAAGTCATAGCCACTATTTAGTTTTACTGGAATTAACGATTCGAGATATCCTTTTGTCACGGCATCATCATTGTCTTTCGGTTTAGCTAAACCGCCTATAGGTCTCCAGCTTGCGTCATATCGTTTCCTCTTGTCATCAAACATTAAACACTTTGTTTCTAATTGGTTAAGGGTGACCGCATCGGTTTCAGAGCGTGCTGTAGCTACATTATGTAACAATTTACCTCCTATATCATAGTCTCCCTCCGGTGTAAGGTTAAACCCTACACCTTTAGGACCTATTTTTCTGTTGGAGCCGCCACTCTTATAACGTCCAAACTTGTCGACACTCATCGTATTAATGTTCTTATTTTTGCAATTCCCGCGCCTTTTATAATTCCAGCTTCTTTTAGTTCTTCTATAATAGAAGCTATCTCATTTGCATGTCCCGTGTGTCCTGCATCGTGAGATGCCAACAAATGTCTCAGTCTGTCACACAACTCATTCGGATCGTCCCAGTATGAATAACCTCTACCGCTAACTTTTTTAGGTGGAAATAACTGCTCTATAATGTTTCTATATTTCATAGATTTGTTACGATTAACTTGTCCGTTCGGATCGTATAATCTTTTGTGTGCACTGGATCTCACACAGATATCTCTATACGCTCGTAAATCGGCCTCGGTATATATATCATCATCGGGTATACGCTTAAACACCAACTCGTACAATCCTGGCGTCCCTTTATAGTGAACTCCGTCAATTATAATCTCACCATCGTCCGACAACTGAAGAGTCTTGTTACCGATCATCATAGAGTCGGCTCCGATTTTCGGTCCGTAACTGTGATCTATATTCTGACTACCGGCGGTATCTTTAATCATTTTGAGCATATATTTTCGTGCCAGCGGATGTGCGAAAGTACTGTTTACCCATTGTTCAGATTCACTTTGCCCTACAGGTGTGGACAATAGTTCCCTTACACTGGGCTGCGGTCGGTCCGGAGTCTCTGCAATTACTTCGGTATCCATAAAATCAACACTGGGAGTAGCCGGTACTTCCCCCCACTCTTCATTTTTCTCTTCCTCACTCTCGCTGCTCCACTCATCCGCTATTTCCGTCTTTTCATCCAACTCTTCTTCGGTTTTAATTTCTTGTTTCGGCAAAAACACTCCACTCTTCTGCAACTCTTTAATTATCGGTGTGTATTTCTTAGTATACAATCGTTCCTCTTCGACCTCTCCGTACCTCAACTGTCTGTACTTTTTCTTTATAGCCTTGCACAATCTGGCTATCTCCAGCGTTAGATGCTCTCTCTTCCCAGACATCTTGTAGAATGACGATTGTTGCAAGTATCAAGCCTTTTGTACGTTAAAAATCTGTTACAATTCGATCAAAACCAATTCTAAATCTTCCTTTCTCCGGTTCACTGTCCTTATCTATTACTACGAATCCATGTTTATCTTTCCACGCGGTTGCACAAATGTTTTTAAATGCACTAAACACCATGTCAGTGTTTACGTGATCATTGTAAATGTGTCGTAAATTGAGATCGTCCTGCTTGAAAAGGACCAAGAGATTGGCATTGTCTCGAATCAATTGTTTGGGAATCCTGCTGTACGTCTGTCCTAAGTAGAAGGAATCTATATTATTGTGACGTCCCATGGTGAAATAGTTACGTATATTGTCGTGTTTCTCGCAAGCTATGTCGTCAAATATTATTATCGAATTTGGCTCCGCTTCCCTAGGATGGATGACATTTTCGTTGTCCGTGAATGTGTAATAACCAATTTCTTTGGTATTTCCCAGTATAGTTTCCAAAAACTTGTACTTTGGGTGCTGGATTGATTTAGAAAATACATAGACGTTGGCAAATTTCAGGCCATTTGGATTGAAGAGCAGATTAAATAGCACATTAGTCTTGCCACTGTTTGATGGGCCGCACACTATAGATCGAACTGTGTTTGGTAATAAAGAACTGTGACGGTGCATTGTTGACCCGCCTCCTGCAACAACGTCAAAGTTTCTTACACGTAGTTTATCCGCTGTGTTTTTTAAACGCATTACGCAACGTTTGTCTAAATACTGTGGAAAACTAACAGTGCTATCCTATTAAATACCTAAACAACAAGCTTGGTTTTATCAATCCAACTGTCGTGTTCCTTGTCAAACCCTAACCACCGCACCAGTACTTTGTTACCCTTTTTGCGTAATACTTTTTCAACAAGATATACGTTGCCGATCTTTGACCTGCTTAATTCTTCGGCATAGAATCCCCCTTTCAGAATGTCACCTTTCGAGTCTTGTAGAATGTACGTTACAGGATTGGTCGGTACAACAGCGTACACGGTAAACACTTCGTTTGTCCAGTTGGGTAGATATCCTTTGGCAAAAGTCTTTTTAAATTTCGATATTCTAACTTTGTCGTCCACTTTAAATCGCGCCAGTGCTTTTGTACTCTTGCGTGCTGTTTTGTCCAGTAACATTTTCTCGTGCTTTTTCAACACTTGAGCGGGTTTCATGCCTATAGTACTGTGCACAGTGTTATTGTAGGTCTTTACTACGTTTTTCAACACCTCCACCCACTCGTAACTACCGCGTGCCGTAAATTCACGCCACATTATATTTTTCAAAGTACGGTTCAGACGCTCCACCATAGACGCTTTCTTGTCTGAAAAAGTGGCGTAGTGATTTATATTGTATTTTTTCATTAATCTCTTCACGTGCATATTGAAAAACTCCTTCCCCTGATCGGTCTGGTAGTTATTCATAGGATGTTTTTTCAGTATCGGTTCTAACGCTATAGATACGTCTAGAGCAGACTTTGTCTTTAACGGTTCTGCAATCGCAAATTTTGTTAGACAATTTATCATTGTCAGTATATATTTGTAGCCTCGGTTTTCCTTAGCATATGGAATCATTTCCACTAGATCGGCTTGATAAAGGTCGTTAACTCCTTTCAGTGTCACACTACGTGTTTTGAAATTTCTTCGCGCGGGCTTGTGGAGCTCCGCCGCAATGGCTCGCCTTACATCCATTATGTAAATGAGTGTGTTTACAGATTGGTGGCACTATTTATTTCGTGGAGATACTCTGGTGCAGGTAATCTCGAAATTATCGCTGCTTGTCCCCGCCTCACCGTTGCTTTGGATTAGTCCGCCAAAGATTGTCCATAAGAGATCGACAGAGATTTCGGAAGCTTTACGAAAAGCAACGTATCCAGGCGTCTTTGTTTTAAAATTGAGACTAGTAAAAGTAAAGCCCAACAGATCACCATCAGCCGTTCCATTTTTCATTTTGTCCACCAAACATTCAAAGCCTCTTTTCATCCAATCAATTTCCGTGACATTCTCGGGTGGTGGATGAAATTTAAACTGAATTTTAGTCCTTAGAGTACGAAATTTTTTCGCCACCCTACTTTGCGAGGAAACAATGTAAATTGGCTCCATAGTTCTTGTCAAGTAACTCTAACCGTGTGAGTCACCTTGTTTTAACTTGTTTGACCGGTGCTACACTCTGGTAGTAGATGGAGTAACCTGTGGACACTCTCCTTTCAGTTAATCGCGAGTAGTACGCATGCGCAGTGTTACGCACTGTTGTACAATCCGGCTAGACCGGTCAGAACCTGTCTAATCTAAACACACCTTGGAATGGTAGCCGAAACGAGGTAGTCGAAAGCGACGCGACCCCCCTTTCTTACCTATATGAATATTGTTGGGGAGAGTAGAGGGATTTGGCCTGAGACCGATATGCTGTCACTTCCACACACACGCTGGGAGGTGGGGGGTTCCCGCAGCCAGTGGGGGGTTCCCGCAGGGGGAAGCATTTCTCGTCCACTGCTGTCACTTCAACGCACACACACGCTCTGGTGGGAGGTGGTGGTGGGAGGTTCCCGCAGGGGGGAGCAAAGTCCGCGGGTCGAGGTATATCGGTTGGATGTTTGGGTTGCTAAAAGTGTATTTCGGTTGGTAGATCGGTTGCTAAAAGTATATTTCGGTTGGTAAAAGTATATTTTGGTTGGTAAATCGGTTGGTTTTGGTTGGTAAATCGGTTGGTTTTGGTTGGTAAATCGGTTGGTTTTGGTTGGTAAATCGGTTGGTTTTGGTTGGTACATCGGTTGGTAAATCGGTTGGTAATTTCGGTTCGGTTAAATAGTGGCCAGACTAACACCCGTGTGGACTGTGGTAAGCATAGGTTTAGGCAGGAATTAAGTCTAGGTTAACAATGTTTTAACACGATAAATAAACACATGTGCTACACCCTGGTAGACAACGGAGGAAACTACGTTTAACACATTATACACATTAAATGTACCTAGGCCATGGTGGGCAAAAGTAGGAAACTCTAATAGGTTAGGTTAACTATCTTAACACATTATATAAATATATAACACATTATATATATAACACATTATTGTAACAGCTGATTGGCTGTGGATAGGCAAAGGTAGGAAACTTTAGGTTAACTATCTTAACACATTATATAATAACACATTAATTGTACCAGCTGATAGGCTGTGGATGGGCAAAAGTAGGAAACTTATAGGTTAACTATCTTAACACATTATATAAATATATAACACATTATATATATAACACATTATTGTAACAGCTGATAGGCTGTGGTAGGCAGAAACTTATAGGTTAGGTTAACACAAGCACATTACAATTTGGACACTACTATTTGTTGTCAGAGTAACCTAGAGGTACGACTCAGAACCCATACCGTAAGACGTACGCGAGTTTTTCGCGGTCGCGAAAAACTCGGTACGTCTTACGGTAAGGGGTTCGTGTCCGAACTTCTACGAAATGTTCTGCCGTTCGGTTACACCATGGCGGCTTATATACTGCGTTAAATATCCGACTTGTAATACTATGAGGTTAGGTTAACTATCTTAACACATTATATAAATATATAACACATTATATATAACACATTATTGTAACAGCTGATTGGCTGTGGATGGGCAAAAGTGGGAAACTTTAGGTTAACTATCTTAACACATTATATAATAACACATTATTGTAACAGCTGATAGGCTGTGGATGGGCAAAAGTAGGACACTTATAGGTTAGGTTAACTATCTTAACACATTATATATATACCACATGATTGCGGTTACAACATGGCGGCTTATATACTGCGTTAAATATCCGACTTGTAATACTATGCACGATAGCTCAGTCGGTAGCGTGTCCGCCTTCAAATCCAAACTTCACAGGTTCGAATCCCGCTGGTATTAAAAAAGTTAAGTGTATGACGTCATGTGTGTATGACGTCATGTGTGTATGACGTCATGTGTGTGTCTCGACAACTTTACGTTACAGGTGGGGGGACCAATGGGGGAAGGGAAGGGGCCTAAAGGGGAGGGGCAAAGGGGAGGGGCCAAGGGGGAGGGGCCTACAGGGGAGGGGAAGGGGGAGGGGCAAAAGGGGGAGGGGTGGGAGGGGCCAAGGGGAGGGGCAAAGGGGGAGGGGCAATGGGGGAGGGGCAAAGGGGGAGGGGCAAGGGGGAGGGGTATCAAAATGGCGTCGGGCAACAAAATAGAGGGCGGGGGAGGGGGAGGGGAGGGGGAAGGGGAGGGGAGGGGATGGGGAAGGGGGAGGGGGAGGGGTGGGGGTACCCCCACCATTTTTGTCCTAAACCGTCCCAATCTCTACTAGCTTGTACAAAAGAAACTACGGGTCGAATCGGAACTTTAGGCTTGTGTAACTTCATTAAACCAAACAATCTAGGTGCAAGATTATTCATTTCAGTTAGTGTTCTTTTATGGCTCTCCTGAAAAATACATATATTATTAGTAATTGCGGATTTTACTAATTTTTCTTTATCTTTAGTGGGAGCTTTTTTTTATTTTCATAAAAGTTTTAAAATTAAGAAGGTCCTGAACCTTTTTGGAATTGCTTCTAGCGTTAAAATAGCTATTGAGTTTCCTTTATTTTATTTAGGTAATATTAAATTATTATCCTTTACTTTTTAATTTGCTCCTAATTATTAAGTTATCTCTTTATGCCATGATCTAACCTTATACAATATATCCCTAACATTTTTACTTAAAACATTTTCACAAACATGTTTAATATTCTTACTATCTATTGCTAAATCTAAATCAATCGCTAATTTTTCAAAATCAGATGATTTAGGATTAATATTTGGAGAAATTTTGAAACCTTTTTTAACAATTCTAATTCAAAGTTTGTAAATTTAACATTAGTCAAATTCTCTACCATGTCATAAAAAGTAATGTCTAGACTATTTAAAAAAAGTTTATTAATTTTATTTTTCAATTTTGGGTCCAGTTTAAATTAATCCATTTTTTCCTTTATATTTTTTGAAATGATGGTATATGAGGTTCCTAATTTACTCACAAATATCCGTGTCTAGAAAATCGAATTCCACAGGGTGCAGTCTTCGGGTAAGCTCACTGTGAATCACTTTTAGATGTTCTACTACATTATGCCTCACTGAATGCCACTTTTTAATTTCACATTTAACACAAGATTTTCCCGCTATCTCTTTACCGAATTTACTACTGGTACTTATTTCCTTCACTTTTACATGCACAAATTTTGGTACTATATTATTTTTATTACACTGACTGTTAAACCATATATGTTGAGATGCTAAAGCTTTCTTTTTTCTTAGTCTTTTAAACAAAACGGTCAAACGTGCTGTACTTGCTTCTTTAATATTCATTACTGTTGATACCGAAGGTTCTTGGAGGAATTTCATGTTTAAAGATAATAAAACACATTTTTTTATTTTGTAACATCCACTTTTTATTAGTCTAGCCGACCAATGGTTTCGCCTGCTAAGGTGTTGACGAGGCTGTATTACAGACATTCCATTAGCAGGCGAAACCATTGGTCGGCTAGACTAATAAAAAGTGTATGATACAAAATAAAAAATTGTGTTTTTATTATCTTTAAGCAGGCATTTTTAACATACATCGGGTTGGAAAACACTCTACTAACTTGAGAGAAGTAATTAAGAAGAATTTATAATTGTAAAATGTCATAGAAATATATAATAATTATAATGTAATGAGTCTCTTTGGTGCCCGCCATTATCGTAATAATTCAGACTAATTTTGGGGTTAAATAATGTTGAGTAATATAATATGGAGGAAATTAAAAACCAATTTCCAACATTGCGGTTACACTCTTCAATTTGTGTTAATTATCTTATTTTGATTAAAACACCATCACCTGTCTTTAGTTTTCCTATAACTTGGCATAAAATATTTATGTATTTGGCTCAAAGATTTTGGTGACATCTATCACTATTAATCATTAATCGCGTAGAGAAGATATATAAGTGTGATTTGTGATTTTTGTAAGGTTAAAGGCGTAATTTTGGTTGGATTTGGTGAATCGTGATCGACGACTAAAATGGGGCTTTATCGTGCTAACTAAAAAATAAAATCGAATAACATGGGATTGTAATGGGAATAACAAGTAAGAGAAAAAATATATCACTCTTTTTACTACAGAGAAACTAAAATAAAAAATAGAGTTTTGTACCTCAATATTTTTACTCATATAATTATCCAAATATTTAGCGCAGCAAGTCAATGGGAAACTCATTTAATGTAAAACAATAATTTGACACTAATTTCGTTTAGTTTACTCTTTTCAAAATAACGGTTTATATTGTGATAACGCAACACAAAACGTAATTAGTAAATTAATAAAATAGCGACAATTTCATGTTTAACGATGTCTGATTATTAGTACTATTTTTTACGTTAAATGAGCCTACAAGTTTGCTACATAACATATTTTCTTCAAATTAGTATTATTACCTTACATTTCCCAAAATAGTGTTTAACTCTGAACCTATTTTAATTAAGTATATATTTTGAAAAAAATTAAATTTTATAGCGACAAATTAATGATATTTCTTTAATTTAGTTTAGACTTTTTTAATCAAACTTTTTACAACTTGATTAAAACTTGTAGATAATAAGCTGTAATCACAAGTTTTCATTGTTTAAGGGCAACACAGGAAATTTAGGTTTGGGCTAAATTTTTATTTTTCTAGTTGTTATTCCCTAAAATATAAAAATATATTATGTAAAAACTTGGTTAACAAATTTCAACGTGATCAAAATTATTATATTTGATTTATATTTATGAAAAAGAGTTATTTTAGTATTAGTCCTTATTATGAAGAAATATGCTTTTTATAGCTTTTTGATTTATGATCTTTTCACATACTAATAACGTTACTTGCAAACTTCAATCAGAAATTATTTTACAAGTCATTTTTGATTTTGCCAACAATGAATGTGCAAGAAAAACGTCTGCAATATTTATAATTCTAAAGCGTAGAATTGTTATTTATAACCATTTTGATTCCCCTATTCAAATCTGGTTTTCGTTAATGGGGAATTTAAATCAATTAAAAAAATATATCTTTGTTAAAAAAAACCATTTCTAAATTAATATAACACATCTATGTCACATGTAACCTACATATCCTAACGTCGGCCTTGGATAAATATAAATTTACATAGCTTGAGACCACCTAGACTGTAATCTGGTTTATCTTACTCTTCCTTTATTAACACTAAAACTGATTCAAACCTGAAACGATTGTAGTTGTGTTCGCTTAGATAATTCACGAATATTTGACACCCCTTGGAGAATTAGGTAATCTTATGTGTTTGCTTTGTTCAAAGAGTCAATCCGCTTTTACCCACCTATGGCAGAATTGATAACTATGTTGGGACAGCATTTTATATAATTTGAAATATGCGCGTTTTATTCATGGGCAGTCTAGTCTTGAGACATAGAAGGCTTTTGCTATTCATGAGGGTAGGGAGACTGCAATCAGTTCTATCCCCTATACATTTGATTTTTTTTTTGCCAATTAAAGAGTGTCAGTTTTTGTCTTATTACCATGTTAAATTGTTTCAACTATTTGACGACCATGGCTCCTGCGTTACAATTCAATCCTGCGTTACAATCCTGCGACAATTCTTTGAATGAAAATGAACGCATTTTCAAGTCATAGAGATATTTAAAATAAACACATACTTTGTATGGATTATTGAGGGGGAAAATATTATTATTTAAAATAATATATTATGACAGTATTATTAATATATATTAAAATTAAAAACAAAATAGAGTAAATTGTTAATAAATTGTTGGTAAGAAGCTATTGTATATTTAAGCGGAGAATGTCAGGAATTTAATTAATATGTTGAGAATATTTTAATATTCGTTACTTTCATAAGCAATTTTAAAAATCTATTAACACCAAGATGTTATACCTCACGTTAGATGAAATTATGTTTACGTTGAATTTGTTATTTCA
Source organism: Aphrophora alni (assembly GCA_963513935.1). Taxonomy (NCBI): domain Eukaryota; kingdom Metazoa; phylum Arthropoda; class Insecta; order Hemiptera; family Aphrophoridae; genus Aphrophora; species Aphrophora alni. The sequence continues at coordinate 94,851,890 of OY740768.1, forward strand.
GCAAATTAACTTGCGTAACAGAAAAAGATACTCAGACTCCAAAATTCACTAATTCACCAAAAATTCACCAAAATTCACCAAAAAGAACCAAAATTCACTAATTGTGTTATTATATCAAACCTATTTTCAAGAATTTGGTAAAATTGCGTGAATGAAAATATTAGAATTTGCGGAAATTCAAATTTGATATATTAACTTTCATACATATTTAGTTTTTATTACTAGTGATTCTGAGAACGACGGTCTTGCTCCTTCTTGATAGTGTAAACTATTTGACTACTTATTTTACTTTATTTCTTTGAAGCGAATTTACAAATTATACTAACGTTATATAAAGTTTTAGAGAACACAACGGAGAAAAAAAAGTAGAATTGTTATTAAACTTAATTTATTTCATATTTGTCTATTCTCTAAAACAATTTAATCTCCATAAACAAACTATTTGAAAAACTCCTAAAACGAATAAACCTTCGATTGAAAAAGTGAGACTGATCACCACATATCATGTCGGTTTCAGGAATAAACACTCGACAATTGATCAAGCCCACTGAATAGTTGACATCATAGAAAAATCCCTTCAAGAAAAGAAGATCTGCTCAATAGTTTTCGTTGATGATGCCCATGCCTTTGATAGATTCTGGCATGAGTTTTGACGGCTAAAACTAGGAAAAATACTACCATCACAATACTACGAAATATTTGATTCATACTTTACAGAAAGATATTTAAGATTAAAAGAGGAAAGTGGATACTCGACGATAAAATAAGTAAAATCTGGATTACCGCACAGTATAGTACTGGGTCCTCTATTGTAACTCTTGTACACAAGAGACATACAGCAACATGAAAATTAAAAAATTGCAACATTTCGTGACGACAGAACCGAACAGTAAGCGACAACATAGAGGAAGTCACCTACAATCTCTTTAAGAGCAATAAATGAAATCAACGGATAAACAAAAATATCCCATCAGATTAAAAGAAACTAAAGTTGTTCAGGTCAACTACACCTACAAAAATTAAGACATGTGCCTGTGATACTAAACAATGTCGAAATACCACATGGTAACTCTGCCAAAAACGAGGGAATTAACCTAAATGCTAAATTGCGTGGAGGGTACACGTAAAAATAAATGTGAGTAGCCCCGATAAAATATAGATAAATGTATATTGGTTACTGGAAAGGGCTCACAAGTAACGCTATACAGATACTAAATCCCATATGGACAACATACTAACAACCTAGAAATCACTTAAAATTTTCAAAATAGCGTAACAGTCGATAGTGTTGTATGAAAACACGAGCAGAGTCTCCAAAACCACGCAAATGTCGAGATAATCCATTTCCTTGACAAAAGTGAGGTACCTAATAAAAAGATTTAAACGTATCAAACATTTTGAATTTAGTAAAGCAGCGCGTAAAGTGTTGTACAGATTCGAGTAGTATGGATCCAGAATTAAATGCTGTTAGTCTGTTTACTAGATACATTGTAGCAAATAAATAATGAATGTATGTATTAAATAATAATACAAAAAGATATATATTTTTAATAAATCTCCATAAATGAAAACATACAAACTATTAATTGAGAAATTTATCCAGTTTGTAAGTTAAAAATATTTTTATGAAAATATAAAAAGGTATTTCCATTTTAATATTTAATTTGTTTGTTGTTTCATACACCTGATCATTATGTCTAGTTCACACCTTTACTACAAAGCAATCAGTATGCTATGTCTTGTCACAACATATGCTGCCATATCTTATAATCTTACATTATTGTTCTAAGGGTATCCTTTTATAACGAAAATTATATTTTCAAAATGTGTAAATATATCGTTTTGCAGTGTTGCAGACAACCTTATTCTTAATTACCATAACAACTAATAAACAAGATAGGGCATAACTATGTTTTTCAAACATCACAGAAAAAAAGCCAAGTGATGGTGTCGAAACAGCTCCTTTCTACAATCATATATTTCAAGAGTTGATTTCGGAATTTAATAGGTGAGTGCTTTATAATTATTAATATTATTTACGTGTTTTACTATGTGTAGGTTCTTCGGAATATACAAAAACAACATGAAATAAGCCTTATTTGAAATATATCGTTTCATAAAATCTTACATATCATTTATGTGTGAAATGTTGTTTTTTAAAACAATAAATTATTAAATTAATACTTAACACTAATATTGTGCCTAATTTAAATTTGAGGGCAAATAAACAATTTGATTTATAAGACAGCATATACTACTTTGTATGTGAAAATACTGTCTGCCTAAGACACTTTAGATTAATCAGCACCTTCATTTTAACTATGATATCCCTCTATATGAGTTTATACATTACATTCTATAAAGGGGAATGGATTACATTTCGTTAATTATTCTTTATGGATTCCTTTTACTCAATTACCTCAAACAGCGAAAATTATTTTATCTTTACTCTTTAAGAAACCTATCTCTTTTCTTGACACACCTCAAAAATCAGGAATCGTCTTAAATAAAAAATTCTCCACATTAAAAAAAGGGAACAATTCTTGTTTAAATTTACTACATGCTTCACAGAAGGGAACAAAATAAGTTTCCAAAAATCTTCAACAACCAGATGTAGATAGGACTATTTCATAATGAAAACATGTCGTTTCAAATCATAATACCTTACCAAAAATACAAACATTGTGAAGTACTCTCTTCCTAAAATTTAAAGCTATCTATTCGTTCTTTCATCAGCTCTATTAAGGAGGACGGTTAAGTGTCTTCAATCCCCTGTCTCTCCCGCTCCATTAGTTTAGAAACCTAAGTGTTTCTTCCTAAACAAGTAAATATTAAGCTATAAAATCATGAAAATAAAGTTGTTATTTATATATCTTGTGAAGAATCACCTGGTAGCACAGAATTGTTTTGTTTTTTTTTTCAACACAATCACGCGTGTTTCTATACTGTTACCGCCTGCTAATTAGCTGAACACCAAAATTTCACACTTAATTAAAAAATTTTATGTATTAAAAATATTAATCATTCAACTTTTTCTTACTTAAATTTCATTTAGTTTATTGTTAAAACTCACAGATTAATCACATTATTTATCGAACTAAATTATCCGATATTTTTTACTAAAATCGATTTAACGGTTTGTTGAATATTAATTAGCTAGTTACCAAACTATCGTTGTGATAGAGATATATAATAAATGATATTTTACATCTTAAGCAGGTATTCCACCATACAACTTTTAAGGAATGGGCTTGAAAGCACCCGGAAATGCTTATCGAAGCAAGTCTAGAGGACGTGTAGTTTTTTCCGCGATTTCGTAAGATAGTGTCACTTTGTTTAGACCAATAGTAATATTACTTGGCCAAGGATAGGATCAGGGCTAGAATAATGTAAGTAGGTAGTCATGGTCTATATCAGTTATTAGCTATAAATAGCGACATTGAGTTGCATAGCAATTGCACAACTCGAAGCCTGTCGAAAAGGAATGTAAGGGGAGTAGTTGCTTATTAAATCGATGAATTATGAAAAATGAGTGAATTTGATATTAAATATTACTTTCAGTACATATCCAAAATTCGTTAGACGTTGTTACTTCGCAGGTAAATGTTAGAAATCTCCGCTACAATAGGTAAAATTAAATTTTATTATTCATTTTGTATTAAACCAAAGTTATCATATTTTTTGTCACTTAAATTCAAGATATCTTTGTTACCTAATATGACAAATATTGTTCTGATATTTAAAATTTTTAAACACATTTTACTGTGAACAGAGCCTATTACGATATGTTTTAATTGTTTAGTGCGAATTAATACGCTGAAAGTCATTTCAACGACACTAATTTAGGAGAATGTTAATAAATAAACATCAGATAAGAACATCATATCGGTGATACAAGTTCCTGTATCACATGCCTCCATTTCCTAAAATCTAAACCAATGAACCAATGTATTTGGAAGTATATTATAAAAGTATATTTTCGTAGTTTGCAAATAAATTAACACGAAGCTAAAAATAGTAGAATATTCTACTCCAAATAAGAATATTATTTCTGTTGAAAGAAAGGAAATTTCATACATGTTAACCTATATTATTTAAATAGTGATTTCTGTATATTTATATTGAAATGCGTACATAAATTACAGAAAGTACAGAATTATATAAATTCTGAATAATATTTAAAATGAAATATATTTGTAATAGTTTATCAACATATAAAAATTAGAACAATTTTGTATTTTGTTATTGATTAGATCGAAATACATCGACATTAGTAGAGTATTATAATATATTAAATAATACGTTCAGTCATTTATTCTAGAAAGTGAATTAATAACTGCACACGGGATTGAAAAATATACATTCATAGAATTAAATAAATGGACAAATTCAATGATTTCCCGTGGGAATATGACAATAAAACTTCTATGTTCATCAACTAATAATGTAGAAATATGAGGCTATTAAACCATACACAGTTATTAAAATGATTACTTCGGCTAGTTGTAACGACTTTATGGGTTATAAAATAAAAACAAGTGTATAAAGATGAATAAATGGCAGAAAAAATTTCATTACATTTAATGTCTAGCATTGTGTTTGTGTATTGAACAAAATTTTATTAAAAATGTGTAAGATAAAAATATTAAACTGGTTATTTATTTTCTCTTCCAAATTAACGTATTAAGTAAGTATTAAAAGTATAAATAATACTAGTCCATTATACTTACATACACCTGTATATACACGAAAATTCTTGAAAATAAAACAAATCTAGGTAAGATAAAATAACTAATTTTTTAAGCTATCACATAAATATATTGAGCTAAACTTGTAGAAAATTCGTAATTAACAATTAATGAAACACGTCCGCTTACACAACAAATATACCAACGAGTTGACGCTTCCATAACTAAGTCATCAGCTTCAGTTTTTGGTCGTCCACAAACTTGTGGCTTGGTTTGGTGTAGTACCAAGAAAGAAGTACAGATTACGATAATTATAATAATAAACATTCAATGCCTAATTTTATCTGCAAATTTACAATACTTATTCAACATATGAAGAAAGACTTTAAGTTGTTAAATATATATTAATATAAGAGAAACACAACCACTAAATTCCAATTTATGCTTTAAAGTTTCGTCAATAATTTATAATATTTATAGAAAATAAGAATTAAACAACATGTCTCTGGAATGTTAATATATCCCTCAGGAATTTTAATTAATTTTAATTATTATACTAATGAGAACCCATACTTTACGCATACGTGAATTCTAGTACACATTTATAATACAAACAAAAACATAGTTATACTACAATACAAAGAATAACGACAAACATTATTATGAAAATTTGTAAAGTGCCATACAAAAACCCTCCTATAACGCCATGCCTGCTGAACATTCTAGATAAGGTACTCCCAAACCCTTCCTTTTCCTAAAGACTGAATAGGACACAATGCCACGCAGTAAAAAACATTTTATTTCTTCTTTAGGTCACATGAAGAACAATTAAATATTTTAAACATTCTTTTTCTAACAAAGACTGCGTACGAGGTACAATAATTCTGAATCTAAATTTCAATACTGTAAATACTGTTTGTATATTATAATGAAGATAATATGATCTGTCGCCTAATTCAATACTCCTGAAAATAATATGATACGAGCAATTAGTAGCAGCCCGACGATTAACCTGTTTACTTGTGTATGCGCCAAAATTAAACATCTGATCTTTTCAGTTTACAGTGAAAGATAAACCTGTAAACACTGAATATTTATTTGATAATATTTACCATATTAACAAACACCAGAAATGTATTTAAATATTTTTGGATGGAAGAAAATTAGGTAACATATATGTAGACAATTTTGAGGCTTTAAATAGTTATAAAATACTCCATTAAAAAATATAACAAAATATCTCATCTAACTACAATTCAACAAGCAAAACATTATTTGGTGTGTTATCCTTGTGATATTAGCAAATACTGGAAGATATCGAATAGGACATATGGTTGTCTTATTCCGAATATGAAACATTGGAAATGGGTGGTTTGAAGTAGTAGAGCAGACGAGATATGAAATGTAGCCCTACAGTGTTTGATATATGTATTCTGGTGAAATGGTTGTAATGTTTGTGAACAAATTTAACTCCTTAACTTCTACATGATAAATATAGAATAACTCAAAATTTACGAATTTTAATTCATACTGGTGAGTATGGTCTGCTACTAGATATTTTAAACTGTAAACCAAGATTTGGTCGAAACTAATTATAATTGTATTTGAGAGTATTTTTTTTATACGGTTTTTTTGTAACCTCAACATTTAACAACGGCTGGCTAATAATTTCTGTTTTTACACTTCTCTGGATCATTGATATATTTTTTATAAGTTATATTAATAAAAACTGAATTAGGTGTACGCACGATTTAAGTAGCATTTAAACCTAAGTGATAATCTGTTTATTTTTCATAATAGATTCAACGTTTCATTTTTGAGTATTTGTAAATTTTAATACTCATTTTTGCACATGGCCAATACATGCTGACTCTATATTTAAATATTTATGTTCATATAAAATCACAATCAATATCAAGATTTATGGTAATGTAAAAGTATCTTTAGTGTTTCCAAATTCAAAAAAACAATTTTTTTTATTCATCGTGTTAAAATTAGTGATATCAAACATTACACCAAATTCATAGCTCAAATTGTTTGGACAACGTACTTTTATGCGGATTGTTATAAACAATCAGTGTCATAAACATTTGCGGTGTTTTTATCATGTATGATACATTATTTATGTATAGATACGATAAAAAATACCGCACGCTATACACAAATAGCTTATGTTTATCCGTACAAGTTTGTACGTTGTCGCCTACAAGTATCGCTGTATCAATACGACAATATAATTTGTTCATTTATTTTAATTGTATCCACAATTTGCTATACAATTTATAACTTGTGATGCACAAAATGTAATGTAATAACAATTTATTGTTGTTGATATACTTATAGAAAATTAAAATAATATTGCCGTTAGATTAAGTTTTGTATTGGTTAAGGGTTTCCCGTTGTTAACATACATTTCGGTTCTTATAATTTAAAAAAATAGAAGAAAAAAATAGTTTGTGAGTAATATTCAACAAACAAATAATATCCGTTCTTTGTGCTGTTACCAAAGTTAAAAAAAAAACATGTTTTTATATGCACAATACAAATATATTCAAGTTCATATTATAATATGCTCTATTGTGTGATAACTAATAAACTATGAAATATATTGAACGTAGTAAGGAATGTCAACAATTGTTCGTGAATAAAATAATAATTTATCTCTTTTAAACGTCCTTATAATGTTTAGTTTATAAAATATTTTGAACTATAAAAAACAAGTTCAGTTGTACATTGATTTTACAATTAATTGCTGCTTTATAGCGACTTCCTCCAGACACATTTAACTAATTTGATAACATGAATCCATATACTTGTATGTCACATTTTTGAAGTATCTATTTCCTTTCCTTAGGAAAATGTAGCGATAAATTTTAGTTTGTTTAAATGCAAGACCTTCATGTCCTTTTTAACATACAAAATGCCTCTTTTGTGGTTTAATTTTACTGATCTCCAAAGCTAAAAGAGATAAATCTTTCAGTATATTGTTTTGCCGTCTCTGTAAAATTTAATTATTTTCTCTTCCTACTAGTTTTACGTATGTTATTGTCATCGGTGTATTCCTGGTGATGGATTTTAGTACATTTTTTTCACCAGTGAGCGGGCGTTAGGGCTTATTAAATATGTGTGTCAATCTCTAATCTGTATCTATTGGAAGGATAATCATAAGTTATTGGTTCTCAAATCCACTTAGCCAACACCAAAAGAAATATTATTCCTAAATAAATAAAACATCAAATGTACTATTCTTAAGGGAGTATTAATTATATATTGTGTTTGCAATTACTACTTCACCATTTGTGTGGTAATTTTGTTTTGAACTAATAACTTTATTCCCGATAAATTATGAAGAAAGGGTATTAAACACGATTCCTGTATACTGCTTCTTAAACCGTTTATGTCTGAACAATCTTCCGCATGGAATATCTCCTTTAGACAGGTTTCTTAAGAGAGGGTAAATCAGTTATTATTAATTGAATCATATAATTGAAACATTATAATTAATCATAATAATTGTTATTATTATTATTTGAAACTATATTTATTGTTGTTAACATATAATAGTTTAGTGTACGACTAAACTTAACTTTCGTTTAGTGTACGACTATATCTTAACATATTTTACTTATTTTAGTACTTTACTTATTGTCTTATTTTGTTAACATAGAAAACATTTTTGTTTATCATTGCAGATTTCACAGTTTGTAAAAATTTAGTTCTTGTGGGACGTTATAAAACCTATTGGTTGAAACAACTAAAAAAAAAATTTAAAATTTAAATTTCAAATATTAAAACAAAATTTAATATTAGTATTTAAAAATAATGTGCTATTTTAAAATACTATTACTGATTTTTCTGGTTGTCAATCGTTTTTTTCTAACGTTAGTCAGAACAGATTCCATATGAGAGAGTCACTGCAAAAAGGATGATGATCACCGAAAGCAAATTTTCGGCTACAGTATATTTGTTTTTCGAAACTCTGCCAAAGAAATATTAAATTTCTTATACATAAAACACTGAAATTTCCATCCAACCATTTGTGTGTACTGTCAACTTATAAACATTATTTTTACTTATGTTAATTTTTTTTACAAAAAAATACTTTAAAACAGAATAAAGTCACATTTTTGTCTGCAAAAAATGAATGTTCGGGACATTCATCTTTTTTACACTGATATTTGTAAGGGTTAGCCTTTAAATAACACATTTTATTGTTACTAAGCTTGTTTATTATTACATTATCGTGTATTATAACAACATAATAAGTAGATTATACTAATAAAGGAATACATATATATATATATATATATATATATATATATAGGCTACAAGTAGGCTAGTTAGCCTAATTGAAACAAGAAATCCGGAGTCAAACATGTAAAAGTTTAACTGACGACGGTAATATAGTACGTCATTGGTACTTATATTTGGCATGCTCAAATTCTTTTGAAAATCCATCGTTATTGCATCTTAAAATGGTGTCGTAGAAGAAACTTTTCTTGCTTTCTTCTTCCGGCTGTAAAAAGTTTGGTCCTTTCTCAGATGTACTTCATTTTCCACATCCAGTTTTCTCAATTCGTTCATTAATTGTAATCTATCTTCACTATCAACAGTTTGTAGTTTGGTATTATTAAGTTTGACCTCAGCTTGATATTTATCACAGGTGCTACATGTATCACTGCCTGGGTATCAAACCCTACATTAAACTTTGAAACAATTAATTTCCGGTAGTATTCGTAAGATACAGGATTATTTTTTTCGGCTAAGTACATCTTGTGCATTTTTTTACATTTAATGTTTCTGGCAAATAAACTTTCCTTGTTTTATTAAGGCTATAATGGCTTTTGCGCCCTGTGAATGAACTTATGTGCTTAATCACACTAGCTTCAATATCCGGAGCTGTCCTGCAATATTTATAATCGTAAATCCCTCTTTTGTCAACGGGAGCCTTTCCAGTAGTTTTTTGGGCCTTTTGGAATTTTGAACCCTTTTTGCCGATACACCATGAAGGGACAAAAAGGCTTTGTAACAAACAGGTACCTCTTTAACGAGGTTATCAGTGTTCCTTGTATGTATAAACATTGCCATGAATTTGGCGTCATCTTCATTATTCCTTGGTCTTCGATTTTTTAACTTGATGAACGCTGATCAAGCCTGCCAATTACAAAGATTGCTTATTTTAAGATGACAGTCCATTAAAATCAGTAATAATTTTTCTGATATTATCCTTGGATAAAACTTGAAAACATTTTAAACGTTTGCACTCACAATCAGGTCCAGTTTCATGTGTACATAACCTTAACGTCTTCATCACAGTACTTGATCGGCCATGGCTTTTTCTCTTTTTAGTACCACAATTGACTGACTTATTAACTGATTCGCGATCACTATTTTCACTGTCTACACTTTCACTATCGGCATTATCCGTTTTCAAGATAAAGATATAAAACACCCTTCAGAAGAAGAAACACAAACACAACAAACACCGGTCACAAAACAATAACCTAAACCAAATCACATGACTCTCATCCTTACTGTACTGGTCGATCTGACTCTCATCCTTGTTGTAGTTTATATAGATATTTAAAGCTTAGTTAAGACAAAACCTTCATTGTTTTTACCTAAAATACCCCCCTTACATCTTCCGCTTATATTTAGCTATCCAATACCAACATAACCTTAAAAAAAATAAATAAATAAAATGACCTTCATTTTTTTTGCAGTGCCTTGCCCATATACCAAATTGTGTTTTGGTAAACCTTTAGAGTGTTGGAGTTTATAAATACACAGGATAACAAAACACCGTTAGTCGTAAATGTTGTCAAATCTTTGATTAGGAAGATTGGACAACTGATAGACTCCAACGGTTTACTAAAAAAACTCGTCATTTCTAAAATGTCTATATTCGATTACAACTCATCACTTTTGTTCATCCATATAATTTTATTCAACCACGTGGCAAGCAAATACTGCGTTCAATATGGACATAACGTTTCAGCACTAATTTTCGTTATGTGATCACAACTACCAGGTCTCAGCAACAAAAACAATAGCACAGACCTTAGGACAGTTTAAAGTCATAATTGACTAAAATGTTAATTTGACTCATGTCTTGCACTCAGTGTTTTAAGAAAAGCAACCATGAATATTACTACTTTTGAATGGTGAAGTGATTGTATCAGGTTGTACAATAATAATAACTCTAAATACATAAATAAGATCATGTTTAACAAGATTTAGAATTAATCACTAACCTCCAATATTCTATCCTTGGCATATCCTCATTGTTCTAAGACGTAATCTTCTATGCTCAAATTTCCGCTATTTTACATTATATATCGTCTTTTTCTGATTTCAAGTGTGGTATATTCTTAGTTCATGTTTCTATTCTATGCCTACTTTCCTTTCTACTAAAGAGGTTAGAGGCAAATGAAAGTTGGTAAATGGAAAAACGTGGTACGGACCTACAAAAATGAAACGTAATAGTTTTAACTTTGTGTTTTGAAATGTCTAATTGTATAAATGTGTTTAAATTTCATTACGTACGACAAGGGTTAAAAAACCTACCTAAACTGAATTACTAGCCCAAACGCCCTTAGTGAACAAGAAAAAAAAGGAAAATCTGACAGACCAATTAAGATAACACAAATTAATTAACTAAAAGCTTCCACTAAGGCGAAAAATAAATTGAATTATTATTTTGATCATCTACAAAACGAAGTATGTTGATTATAACTCAGTAATGATTATATGTTCACTAATAAGTTGGTCTACGAATGTTGTGATTGTATAAGTTCTAATAAATTTTGCCTACAAAATTGTGTGAAATTAGATAATGTTGAAAATGAAAAATATTTAGATATTATTGAAGAAATACTTTTTTTTTATAATATAAATTTCAATGTAACAGCATATATTTCTTGTTGAAACTCCATACTCAAGGATAAAATAAAGCAATAAAGCTTAAAGTTTCAAAATATTTTAATAACATAAATTAGCTACAATTAATTGTTTCGCCTTGCGGCATCAACATTGTTGCCCGATGATGCCGCAAGGCGAAACAATTGTAGCTTATTTATATTATTAAAATATTTTGAAACTTTAAGCTTTATTGCTTTATTTTATCCCTGGATAAAATACTTGTCTGGTAAGAGCACATTGATAAAATTAAAATAAATTTGTTAATGCGAATAATAAATTTCCACTGCGTCATTTTTTATTAAATTCTGTGATAAATCAGATTATATTCACTTTGTTGTCTAAAATTAGTCCATTCATTAGAGGAAGTCATATAAAATGTTTGTTAACACTGCAGGAAGTTCAGCATGTGTTATGGTTTTTTGTTTATTGATTATATGGTTGTTTGAATGCAGTTGGTTTACCGTAGGAAAATAAAAGTCACATTAAAATTTTTATACTCTATAGAATATATTTTCTCTTGATTAATCTTTTAATTTGTTATTCTACAGCGAAATTTCTCTTCATTTATTTATGGTAACACAAACACCGGTATTACCTTTGGAGTGGGCTATTTTTGTGGAACATGTTTGTATATTTATGAGAGTATGTTTCAATAATTTCTCCTTATTTTCCTTTATATTTTCTCTTTTTGTTTAAAGATGTATTTGATTATTTATTGTTTATTTTTAATGTTATTCCGTTTATTTTCATTATGTAGAAAATTATATTATCCTATCTTAAGTAGTCTTGTAAAATAAAGGTATAAAACTAAATCGTTAGTAGATGAGTTCAAGATGAATATAGTATTATTATTTTTAATTTTTCAAAATGATAACACATAGATTTGGATCAAATCTGAGAGAAGAAGCAAGAAATAATGAGGCCGAGGCTGAGAAAAGGAGAGCAGCATTATGATGATTCATTTTTTCCTTCGTGATCACCCTGTCATCCGGAATTTCCATTCAAACACAAGAAGTTTATGTTTCATGGCTCACTCTAACAATACAAAGGAAAAATAATTATTTTCTATTCATAAAACTTGTCTCTACATTTGAGTTACATACAATTAAAGGCGATAATGGATATTATTGTATAATGTTACGTTTGTATTTGGTTATGTTATATGTGTGCAAATACAGATAAATCCAAATGAAAATATAAGAAATGAAGGCGTTGTCACAAGTAGAATATGTGATGCCAATTAGAAGTGTCACTGGTGAACTCTAGTGGTTTAAAATCTGATATTCTTGAATATCCAATGAACGCATCTATTACACGGATTAACGTATAATATTTTCATTTAAACGTAAATTAACAACTAATTTATTATTTAACTCAATGTTTTGCTTAATGTTAACCTTAGTTGATCCTTGGATATTATAAACACTCTTGAGAAATATCTAACTGTTTCTATTTCGAATTTTGACAGGGACTTAATTCATTAGTTTATTTTTGATTTCTTAATTTATTTAGCTAAATTATGACTTATTTACGGAAATAAAATTGGTTTATAAGAATTTTACTCTTAAACTAGTATTTCTGTGAACAATGAACCTCGTTATTGGGATATTTTTAACAAATCGTCGCAAATACCCATGTGGCTTATGTCTAGCGAGCGACAAGATATACAGTAATACTTCAAGATAAAACACCAAGTTCAATAATAAAAGTTAAATACTTTTACATATGTTTTAAGCTTTGCATTATGTTGTGCTTAACATTTATGAATCACAGATGTAGTAATCATGACGTTTTACCAAGCCGATGTATTAACTGCTGACTGTCTTATCTGAAAGCAAAAATACCATTTAACAACCGCTACTCATCTGTCTCGATGACTGGTAGCTTAAGTCGTTATAGTTGTAAACGATACGACTACTCTAATGTTTTATCCAGAATATTCCTAATAACTAATAACCTACAGCTATAAATATTGTAACTAAAAATGCATTTGTCAATAACTGATTATTATTAAAACGTGAATATAGGTCTATTTATACAGAAGTTTGCATAATTGTAAATATTTTACAAAAATCCTAGGAGACATATTTAATGGATATTATCATGAAATTTAATAAATAGAATCCCTTAACACTGTGAACAAAAATGTGTACACTTAACGAAAGGTTGAACCTTTCAACCGTACTGTTTATATTTTACTATAATTTAGTGACTAAAATTTACAAGTTACATTAGTATTATCTCTTGTTTTGAAGAAAGTCAGAGTGAATTAGAGAGTTCAACCGATATGTAAATACAAATTATTTGGTTTGTAACAATATTAAAACTTTTAAATTCTTAAAAATGTAGATGTAAAAAGTTAGTATTAAGTATGGAAGATAATTGACTATTTATTCAAGTAAAACCTAATTGTTTACACGAATTTTTATTGAACGTTTGATTATGCTCGTTATATTTCCTTCAAACTATCTATTATAATTTCATACTTATGAGCAAACACTGTAATGCCAGTCGAAGTATTCGAGTGCCTGTTTTGCAACAGCTAGGTAAAAATGTTTATAACCATTTGAAATTTAAATAAAAGAACATTGTACAAAGTAGTTACAGATTCATTATTAAATAAAGTAATGATTGATGGAAATGTGTCGGTGTAACTTTGAAACAAACAACCTTCAACCAAATGTTAAACATTTGCGTTAAAACCAATCTTCTGAAGTTATTATGTACGCTATTTTTTGATATTTTAAAATATCAGTTAAATTCAATAGCAATTGTATATTTTTTATTAGCAAATATTGTCAAATATGTTTTTAAATAACTTTTTCAAATGTGTTTTATTTTATGGTGTTTGTGATATTATAAGTTAGGTTTACGATCAGTTACTGTGGTCATGTGCAATATACATTATCAGTCGCGCAATCTCTGGAGACACATGTTGGAACTGTGGCTGTGTAGAATACTGACCGCGTCACGAAGTGTAATAACATTCATCTTCGTCATTTGCAAGGCGTACAACCAAGACACATTATACAATCCACCAATCTCTTTATATATCACTTAAAAGAAATTAAATAATTTTAGTCCAAAGTTATGTAACGTTTAATAACGAAATAGGATTATTTTGTTAACTATAAAATAATTATAGATTGACGTACCCGTTTTTATATAGTAACCCAGTTTCACTGTTTACTATGTACTGACGTCAATTTTTGTGCAAAAAGAGCACTCAATTATCGAGCAAGCAAAATCTGACTTTTTGAATTATTCTGCGTAATTTTGGTAAGAAAGCAAATCAAGTATTTACTGTCATGCATATTCCACACGAATATCCAAAAGAAATTAGATCGTGATAGTTTCTCTAATAGTATGAGTATTGATCATAATGTTTCATCACTCTATGATGAGTAATGTAAAATTTCACTCTATCAATATTCATGGATCACTAAGAGGATGATCTACCCACTAATTTGGCTGTGATTTTAATTTTATAGTTAAATGAGTGTAGCACGCAATTCGTCAATAGCACCATTTTAACTCATGAATGATTGACATTCTATAAAAAATCTCTGTTTTTTGAATGTTGTAATATGAGGTGATTATGCTTCTGTTCAGTAAATTACTGGTGTGGGAGCTAACAATCAGAATTTTTCCTTTTCATCAACTCATAAAAAATGAAAATTCATTTTTTTTTGGAATACTGGTAGATATGTTACTTCGTATCATGTCACTCATCGATTCCATAAAAACAGTCATCCACAACCTGTACACTTAGTTCAACTAGTGATAGTTTTGACAGATTATGATTAAATTTATTTATACTTTGTTCTTTACATATTCAAAAATATCTGGTATTTTCAAAAACTTCATATATATATATATATATATATATATATTATAACATTTATATTTTGTTATATAATTATATTTTGATTACTCTAATTTAAAAGTCACACGTTGTCGTGTCAATCTAATATTTAAGATGTTAGATTTACTTAATTTATTTGCAACACTACTAAAGGGAACAACTTATGATTATTACTCATAAACAACACCGTTTACCTGGATAAAACAATCTCTTTCTTTTAATTTTTAAAAGAACAAAATTACTATAGCAATAAAACATATACATGAAATTTATACTTACTATCTAGAAAAACCATTTACTCTCCATTCATTCCTTAAGATTAATTTATTTAGCATAGACAATTTTTTAAAATTACAAATTTACTTTATTTTAACTCTTGTTAAAATCTTTAAATTATCAGTTCCTTTTTGTTTATTATATTTCTTTACACATTTATTTAATACTTTAAATTATTATTAACATTGATCATCTTTTTTTTTAATCTCGGCTAGCTCAGTTCTTTACAATTAATTTTAAAAAAACAACAAAATCTTAATCTCGGGTCTTGGGTTTTTTGAATGGCTCAATCGAAAGTGAAATCAATTCTAGGTGAATTTAATAATTAACAATTAATTGGTTTTGTACTTATCAAATCTGCTGGTCCTTCTTGCTCGGTCAGTTAGCACTTTACACTCCACCTAACTTTAATTTATCTTTTTATTAAACAAAAAACACAAAACACCACACTGCTTAAACACTTTTCGTTGGTATTTAACGTTCTCTCCTTCCTAGATGCCGTTCCAAATAGGCCTCTTCTTCCTCGAAATCGTCCCAAATCTGTCTCTCCTTCCTTGTAGTCGTTCCAAAATTACAGCACCTGTTCTACGATGATTGGTCCCTCCTTCCTCTGGTGAATTTAAACTCCTTTTCCAAATCTGTCTTTTTATTAAGAACTCCACAAACTCCAAATCTAATTTCCTTTACTAATTCAAACTTACTTTACTTCAATTCAACTTTACTTTCAACTTATCAAAAACCTTTCAATATTAAGAGACTTCTTGTCCCTTACTCGCTGAAAAAAACTATTCTTTTGTACACAGCGTACTCTAGCTGTGTTCGCGACCTTCCGTCGTGGCGACTCTGGTAAGACTCCCCTAACAAACTATTTTCTAATGTTCCTTCTCTAAAACACCGTTTTTTGCGCCCTGTTCGCTGATTTGTCGATTTCTACCAACTTTCTCTGCTTACGACTTTCGCAATTCCTACTGGTTGTTTTTGAATTCTGCCGTTATGTTTTTTAAGTTTGGAGCGTCTCCGATTGGCCGACCTACTTTCTACTTGCGTTTTTCTAAAATACCGTTATAATGCTGCTTTCCCTTGATTTCTCTTTTTTTTCTAGTAAAAACTCTGCTACCCTAAAAATTCCGTTATGTACACACGTGTTGGCCTCAAGGTTCTTGAAATCTTAGTGCTATTGTAGCCTAGCACGTACAATTTTTATTACAGGCGGCATCTGCCGTTTTCTCTTCATTTGTTTCTTAACATGGTGCTATATTTATTATTTTATTCAATTTATATTTTAATTTATTTATTTTTAGATTTCATGATTGATGATTTTATTTAGTTTAATTTAATTGATATCATGATATCGTTACAGTGTCCCCAGATAAAATTAATTTCCTTTGGAATACTAAGAAATAAATTTTTATCTTATCCCGTTCACTTATGAACTACAATTTTGTAAAAGAACCTTTTCTAACAATGCCTTCGTCCATTGCGGTTGGCCACATAACCATACAATAGACCCTTACTTTCTTTTGTCTACTTGCAGGGAATTTCTGACCATTTGTTGTGGGTCATAAATCCTTTCACCTTCCTTGTTTACATTTTTCTATTGTTATTTTCTCCAGTATTTATTTACACTTTAGCCTAATATTACCTAACTATGATATTTTTTTAACATCCTACAATTAAATACTCCTCTTTCCTTATCTCTATTAACGTATCCTAACTTATATGTGGTATTTCCTATTTTATTCCTAATTACATATGGTCCCTCGTACAGTTCACAAAACTTATGATATCGCTTTAGGATTAATTTCGATGGTACGCATGCTCTCACCAAAACTCGTTCTCCTAATTCATACTCCGTGGGTGGGTGTTGTTCATTATACTTCCTCGCATACTTCTCTCGCTTTTCTTTTATCCTAAGATATATTCCCGCATCGCTGGTTATTGGTTCCTTTTGATTATCCGGTTTTATGAGGTATCTTGTCCAACTGCGTGTCGGTTTTCGTTTGAACTGTGCTTCTATGGGAGTTGTTTCGATAGTTTCGTGGTATGATTCGTTGATGCAAGCTTCAATGATTTCCAATATTTTTCCCCAGTCTTGATGTTTGTCCTTCAATAGAATTCGGCAAAACTGTCCCAGCTGACGCATGATTCGTTCCGCCATGTTTCCTTGTGGATTCCGTATCGCGACTACCTTCTTCCTTATTCCCAGTTCGGCTAGCCCGGCTTCCCATTTCGGTGACGTAAATTGCGTCCCGTTGTCAGATAAAATGCATTTTGGTTCCTGTACTTCCTGTATGTATTTCTTCATTTGCTTTAATGTAGTTATGGTTGTTGTATTACGGACTTTATATAATTTTGTGTACTTTGTAAAAGCGTCTATCATTACGAAAATATATTTACATCCTCCAACTGATTTTGGCAAAGGTCCATAGTAATCTACACAGACTAACTCCCCTACCCCTTTTGGTACTATTGGTGAAAACTCCGCGTTTCGGTGCTTAAGGTCAAATTTACATTTTTATACTTAATCAAAATTTTGCTTAATTGCTGCCTTTGTTCTTCTGAAATATGCCCTAAATCATTAATTTTACTAAAATTTCTTCCTGACTGGTTTCATAATCTTCCTTAATCATGTGTTGGATTAGCGTTTGATTGTATTTTTCTTCCGGGTCCTCAAACATAATTTCTCCCTTTATACCATAATTATCTTCAGCAATGGTATTTAATTCTAACTTATTACTAATAAAATCGACGACAGCCTTATTTTTCACTAAAAAGTCTAATCCTAATATGCAATTCCTAATTAATTCTGGTACTATGATGAAATGAATGTCTATCATGAACTGTCCTACCTTTGTCTTAATAATAATCTGTTTTTTTCACATTTTTCGAACGTAAACCTGTAGCCCCTATTACCTTTACTCCGGCAACTGGTAATTCTTCAAATTTTCCCATTATTTCTTTGTTTTCGAAATAATACCGTTCCGACAAGGAATTAAACTCGCAACCTGTATCCACTAACGCTTGTAATTTTAATTTATTAAATTCTCTTTTTAATTCGGGACATTTAGTTAAATTCTTATCTATTAAACATGGGTTATCCTTGGCTTCTAAACAATCCTTTAGGTCTGTAAATAACGTATTCATTATGCTAGTATGTCGTAAATCTCCTTGTCGGTCATGGCTTACGTCCCCTTGTGAATTTCACTTTTCCTTTCTGTTTGGATTTTGTTCCTTTACAACTCGCCTGTCTTGACTTCTAGGGTCATTGCTCGCACGTGCATTGTACCCTGCCCCTCGCCATTCTTGTCGTCGGTCATTGTTTTCACGCCAATGGGTCGGTCTGTCATTCATCGGTCTACCCCAATTGTTTTGTCTGTTATCATACTCCCTTTTATTTTCATCGGTTCTTTCCCTTTCATGAAACCGCTCGATTTTTGCATGCTCGAATTCCATTAATAATTTAATAAAATCTTGCTTCTTTTTAATTCCCCTTGTAATTACAGCTATTAATACATTAGGGTGAAAATGTTTCCCTGTCTTATAGACTAGCTGATCTTCTGTTAATGGTGGGCTTAATTCCGAACACTGTAGCATTAAATTCTCTACATACGAAATAGCTTCACCGCCCATTCTCCCGTGAAATTTTCAGAATTCTAGCTGGTCCCTTATCTTAGCCTGAATGATTTCATTAAAATACTTTTCCCTAAAGTGTTCCACAAATTCCTTGAATTCCTTTACACTACTTCGATGCAATTCCCACCAAATCAACGCCTCGTCTTTAAGATATCTGCCGATCCAATTAATACTATTTGTTAGGGTACTTTCGCTTATTTCTTTCATAATATTAAGAAATTGTATCGGAAAACGCTCCTTCCCTGAAAAACTGATATTCCTTACTTCCGGTTCGTTAATATAGCCTTCACCTGTGTTTCGTACATTCTTAATTTTCCTATCTAAATCGACGAGCTTCTGCGCAACTTCAGCCGTCTTCTTCGCAACTTCGTCGATTTTTGCGTTGCTACTTTCGAAATTTTTCACGCATTTCTCCCCGATTTCTACGTCCTTTTCCGCGAGTTCTTCTATTCTTGCGTTCACGATCACTCCACGGTTTTCGATCTCTTTTAAGCGATTCTCCGATTCCGCGCGATATCCACTTATTCGAACGCCGATTTCTTCCTCCGTTTTCTTCAGCTTTTCGTCGAAGCCCGATCGAATTTCCGCGACCGATTGTTCTATTTTTTCGACGCGGCTGTTTATTCCGTCAAAACGCTCCTCGATTTTCTTGTTTAATCTTACTTCAACTGAGGCTACACTATTTTTGATTTCTTCCGCGTTTTTCTTATTTTCTTCCCTCAATTTACGGATTTCCTCCCATTTTTCTTTTTCGGATTTTTCCCTAGTTTCTTCCATATTTTTCAGAAAAGCTAGTAAACTTGTCATGTTCGCGTCTCCCAACTGTCCTTCCGTCGTTGTTGCTATGCCTACATTTCTGTCTACTGTCCCCGCCCGTGAATCTACGCTATTCTCTAATTCTAGCCCTCTATTGTTGTCTAACATTCCTAATTCATTCCCTTCTTGATTAAAATTTTCGGCCTCTAACCCCAATTGATTATTAATTTCATTTTCATTAGCCATTTTTAAATCCAATACTCCTTTCCTACTTCTAGTTAGCATAAAAAACACAATTCTACTTTTATTCTATAATATAACCTAACACAAATTTTCCTGCAACAATATTATATTACTTATTCTACAAACAATCTTATTACTAACAATTAATGTTTCACTTTAATTGAGCCACCGCGGTTGGACGCCAAATATAACATTTATATTTTGTTATATAATTATATTTTGATTACTCTAATTTAAAAGTCACACGTTGTCGTGTCAATCTAATATTTAAGATGTTAGATTTACTTAATTTATTTGCAACACTACTAAAGGGAACAACTTATGATTATTACTCATAAACAACACCGTTTACCTGGATAAAACAATCTCTTTCTTTTAATTTTTAAAGGAACAAAATTACTATAGCAATAAAACATATACATGAAATTTATACTTACTATCTAGAAAAACCATTTACTCTCCATTCATTCCTTAAGATTAATTTATTTAGCATAGACAATTTTTTAAAATTACAAATTTACTTTATTTTAACTCTTGTTAAAATCTTTAAATTATCAGTTCCTTTTTGTTTATTATATTTCTTTACACATTTATTTAATACTTTAAATTATTATTAACATTGATCATCTTTTTTTTTTAATCTCGGCTAGCTCAGTTCTTTACAATTAATTTTTAAAAAACAACAAAATCTTAATCTCGGGTCTTGGGTTTTTTGAATGGCTCAATCGAAAGTGAAATCAATTCTAGGTGAATTTAATAATTAACAATTAATTGGTTTTGTACTTATCAAATCTGCTGGTCCTTCTTGCTCGGTCAGTTAGCACTTTACACTCCACCTAACTTTAATTTATCTTTTTATTAAACAAAAAACACAAAACACCACACTGCTTAAACACTTTTCGTTGGTATTTAACGTTCTCTCCTTCCCAGATCCCGTTCCAAATAGGCCTCTTCTTCCTCGAAATCGTCCCAAATCTGTCTCTCCTTCCTTGTAGTCGTTCCAAAATTACAGCACCTGTTCTACGATGATTGGTCCCTCCTTCCTCTGGTGAATTTAAACTCCTTTTCCAAATCTGTCTTTTTATTAAGAACTCCACAAACTCCAAATCTAATTTCCTTTACTAATTCAAACTTACTTTACTTCAATTCAACTTTACTTTCAACTTATCAAAAACCTTTCAATATTAAGAGACTTCTTGTCCCTTACTCGCTGAAAAAAACTATTCTTTTGTACACAGCGTACTCTAGCTGTGTCCGCGACCTTCCGTCGTGGCGACTCTGGTAAGACTCCCCTAACAAACTATTTTCTAATGTTCCTTCTCTAAAACACCGTTTTTCGCGCCCTGTTCGCTGATTTGTCGATTTCTACCAACTTTCTCTGCTTACGACTTTCGCAATTCCTACTGGTTGTTTTTGAATTCTGCCGTTGTGTTTTTTAAGTTTGGAGCGTCTCCGATTGGCCGACCTACTTTCTACTTGCGTTTTTCTAAAATACCGTTATAATGCTGCTTTCCCTTGATTTCTCTTTTTTTTCTAGTAAAACTCTGCTACCCTAAGAATTCCGTTATGTACACACGTGTTGGCCTCAAGGTTCTTGAAATCTTAGTGCTATTGTAGCCTAGCACGTACAATTTTTATTACAGGCGGCATCTGCCGTTTTCTCTTCATTTGTTTCTTAACATGGTGCTATATTTATTATTTTATTCAATTTATATTTTAATTTATTTATTTTTAGATTTCATGATTGATGATTTTATTTAGTTTAATTTAATTGATATCATGATATCGTTACAGTATATATATATAAATATATATATATTATTTTATAAACGCTAAAATTGCCTCACAAAATATTCAATCTCATTATGAATTCAATCAAGGTAACCTGATTTTAATTTGTTTAACATTGTAATAGTTTTACAGATCAAAAGATGATATTTGTTCTTTTTGCTTATAGTTTAGTAATACATTTCATAAAACCAGCAATTATTAATTATAAACATAATCATATAATTTAAGATAAACTAAACAATAGAGTAAAGAGAAAGTTTTTGCTCATAATAAAATAATAATGATTATTATTACATTACAATCGTTTCATAATTTTGTTAACATGTTCGTATTTTCTTTATTTAAATTTATAATTAATCCTTTGTGAGTGATTTATTTATTTAGTTGAATGGAGCTTTTATTATTAGAACCAATACTATAATATATTATATTTATTAAGCTAATCGTTAACGTTTTAGCATGAATTAGCATTTTGAACGAATCACAACATGAAAAGAACAAGAATTAGTTTACACCTATAGGCCCGACTGAACTAAGCGTATATTTTACCTTGAAAGAAATCCATTGATAATATTAGTGTATAAGTCAATATCGTTGATTTATTGGACGATAGAAGATATTTAATTAGACAAAATTGCACATTACTGTTGGTACTAGAACTTTATTATTGAAAGACAAACTACATGAGACCCGTATCATTAGGTGAAAGTTCAAATATAAAATTGTATGCCATATAATACTCTAAACGTAGCTTAATATCAAAATAACTAGTTTCTTTAATTTGATCAGTAGTATTTAAAAAAATGTTTTTAAATATACATTTCACATACTGATTTTTTATTGATTGGAAAAATAATTAAATTTAATATCTGCTATATCTTACTTTTCATCAAGAGTTAAATATAGTATTATTGGACCATTTTAATATATTTGAATTCACCCTTACAACACCTCCTGGAATTGAAGTAAAATGTTAGAGTTTACACACAAACTAACTTTCCAAAGTTTGTACTTTCCATTTTAGTTATTATCAACAATAAAGGTCAGTATATTACATAGCATTGTTGTATTCTATCTGTTACTTAGATAATTTGTGTCCAGACTTGAAGCTAAATAATAACCGGTTTCAATATATTATCATTGTTTAGTTTGGTAACGGTTTACATTTAAAAAACAAAACAAAATATTAAGCGCTGGTTTTAACTAATGAACGCTACTAACTCTTTGAATCAAATATTTATGTTTATATGAATTGTGATTGCTTCAATTTGAGTAACAAACGTCAAAAATTAAATGAAATATTTAGTGATGGCGTTCAGAGTTAATTTTGTTATAGAATTATTCATTAACAGTAACATATTTTACATCCATTTTGGGGCATAGATAAATATCCTTCACATTTTACCAAAATTTCAATAAATTCGTCAAAGCTGATTTCAGCCTCATAATTAATTTTTTTTGTTTGTTTTACTGATAACTTACTGCCATCCAAAATTTTTTTTATCCTTAGACGATATAATTTATCAAAATGTAATAAACATGGATAGAGATGCTTTAAAAAGTTCGTAGTTTTGTATTTTCGTGTCGTTGTTACACCAAATTTAAAGTTATGGTTAAAAACAATTTACGTCTTAAAATAGTTGATCACAATCTATTCAGTAATTTTAGTTACATAGTACAGAAAACCGTCATCATTCTGTAATCAACTTAATTAGACAATTGGGAACTAAGAATTGGTACATTTTCAAACAAAATTTCACCATTTTGATATCACAAACTTTTTTTACAGCGTTTATGTCTGAAAGGATAATGGTTATGAAAAATACCGTTATAATAGTTTAAAAATTATCTGTCCATATAATCGTCATTTGGATTTTCGTTGTTTATTCATTGTTTCAATGAGGAATAAAAGTTTTCACTGATGATGTTGACAAAGGAATGGGTAAAAAAAAATTTTTTAAATAAATTATTACATTTATGGTGGGTAATTAGTAAAATATCTCTTAACTATTTTCCTAACACAATGGATTGTAAACTACCCTTTTGAAGAAAATTATATATATATATATATATATATATATATATATATATATATATATATATATATATATATATATATAATTTACTACCAATCTCATGTTTGGAAAACAATGACAATCATGTATCAAATCGCCTTGTTGCTACATTAAAAAAATCTTATCCAAATCCAATACAGTAGAATAAAAATGACGGCAAATAAAGTTAACACAACACAAATCGTGGATATATAATTAGGTACAAACTTCATTTAGTTTGATATCGATATGAAGAAATTTGTAGAAGGAAAGTTGGGGCCACTCTTTATGTTATTTGTTTAAAACTCTTAAATAACGTCGATGGCAACATAAATATTCACGTCATATCTCTAACGATACAGCAACTAGCACATCGCTCGGCTAACAACTTTATAATATGTATTTTGAGTTTTTAAAATAGACAATTATGGAACAGCAACCATATTCCATACATACATGTCCTTAGGAAACTACAAACCATTTATCAAGCATATAAAATAAACTAACACATGTATTCTGGATCTAATACCAGACACAGTAGAATAAAACCACTGCAATTTACAAAAAGTTACAGCTTTATTTTCCTTCAAATAGAATAAAAATAAAAATAAAATTTATGCTAAATAAAATTTTCGCATATTATCCTAGAAATAAAATTAAATAACTGCATAATTATCTTCATTCACGGTAGTTTTCATTCACGTTAGCTGCAATTAGAATTAAATTTGCATATAGATTATAAAGTATTAAATAGAATCTTCAATGAAGAAAAATAATTTACAGTAAATGGAACTCATTCTTTTTAAAAATCTATATAGTGAGAGATGGACAGGGGTCTAGACAACATAAGAAAAAACATTAAAATAAACATAAAAATTGATTTAAAATAAAAGTACAAAAAGGTGTAAAATAAAATGAAACAAGCTAATCTGAAGTAATTTTCTATATGTTTTGTGAAATAATAATAAAGTAAAAAATATAAATCCAATAATATTTAAGTGTTATAAAATATATAAGTGTTTTTTGTTTAGTTTTTCATAATTGCATTATATATATATATATATATATATATATATATATATATATATATATATATATATATATAATTGGGCGGATTTGTATGGAAATTTATATTAAAGGGAAAAGAACCAAAGGACATTAATTTCGTAAGTAGACAAATAAAATAATATAATATGTAAGTAATGTGCTATTTAAAAAGGATTCTTAAATTGTTTTTAGAATTTACAAATGTATATTATCTTTGAAAGAAAAATCTTAAAATAAGAATCAAATTATACATAAATATGTTTATATAAAACAAAAACCTTAGATAAGTTATAAATTTAAAATGATCATTATAGAATTTTATATAAGTAACAATGCATGTGCGATAGTTTTTGTAAATAAGTAGTAAAAAAAATTCATGTACTTAACTTAACATAAGTAAGGAATGCATTTAAAACTCAAATTTAAAGGTGTATTGATTAACCCTTATTCAATTTGGAAATACCTCAAACACAGCCAAAATAAAAATATTAATTTTATATAATTGCTATTTTCAAAATTAAACCTGATAAAAAACTACCAAAGTTCTATAATTTTTACAACTTAAAAAACCCTTTTTTATTCTAATAGATGAAATAAAAATCTGTAATAAATGCAAAACTAAAACATGATAACTATTGATATGAATTATTACATTTAATTTCTATATACCTAATATTGTAATATTATTTAATATACCCCAAATATTTTTTAAACTTTAAAACTACCATTACATATGGTAGTTCTTGTTTAATCTTCTTTAAAACGTTGGATAAAGGTGGATAAAGGTGATTCATAATTTTTGAATTATAAACGTAGCTTAGAATTTTAAATATGCAAGTGATAACTCATACAATGAAAAAGAAAATTACATTTAATAAGTTCAAAATGGGAATGTTCAAATTAATATTTAATATTATATATAAATTTACAACATCTGATCTAAAATATTCTAAATTCAGTAGAAAAATGGTGCACATCAAAAACGAATAACGTCTTAAATGGAAATTGAAAGCTCTTGTTAAGCCGCTAAGGAGTCAGTTTTCTCAAATAAAGAAAACAACGAGAGAGCGTGGAATATATTTTCAAAGAAACGTATTAAAAATCACACATTAAAAATAAAAAAATAAAAAAACTATATACACACAAAAATCTCATTATTTTTGTTGCTAAAGGGTAAAGTGAATATAATGGGTATCATGTTAAGACGCAACATGATAAAACTTTATGAAACAGTAGTCTTTAAGAATCTTTCTGCTTAAGTATATATATCATAAGCTTTGACATTTAATAAGGCATAAAATTACAATTTAATACGAATTTCTTTTCTAAAATACAATTATTCACTTTATTAGGTTTTGAAGAGGTAGAACATTTTTCAAAAATCTTCTTTGGAACCCAATATGTAATATTTTGAGAATAATAATAGTAAGTAAACTTATTTAAACTATACGACTTAAAATTATGCAGTAAAAAAATTAAAATACTTCTAATATTTTTATGGTAAATCAAAATTCAAGATTAGAAAAATTATAAATAATTTCGAATTTAATTTTCTCTAAAATTTAAGTGATAGTAATAAGTTATGAGGTGATTTTTGACTTACTAACACAATGTAGATTTAGTATTTTTTTTATTTATTTAGTCTGTAACGATTAAAGTTTAACTGTTTAGTATCTAAATATTGAATATATTTATATTCATTAAATAATAATTAACGTGTCTCTGTCTCATATTTGTAAGATGTTAACATATAGTTTCAATGAAAACTAGGTCGACACACTTGAAAATACTCTTATTTCCTTACATTGTACTAAAGCAGTGAAATTGTAGTTTGACCTGCATTTAATACCTTTGTCATTTAAGTTATTTTAAATAGCATCAGTTAGAGATATTAACTTTATTGCTGCAAATTATTTTTTTAACGTTGCTTACCGGTACCCTTCTTGTTAATCCTATTAGATAATATCCTGTTTAATATAATTTATACGTTATTGTAATAAAATGTAATAACATCACACAGTATAATTAAAAATGCTATAATCATATTATATTTAGGATTAAAACTAAAAGACACTATACAGACGTTCTGCTAATTGCAATAGGAAAATCATTTAAACATAACGTCAAAATAATTTAATCATTTATAACAATTATACACCATAATAACATTGTAGTTAATATATCCCTAGACATTTTTATAATGATAACTACGGTAAAGCTTCATGTATTCGTTAGTTTCATTTTATCTATGTGTTTAGAATTTGTATATTCTCATGAACATATTAAATGGCTAAAGAACCACTTAAAAAAATTAATCGGAGTTTTTAACATCTTAATAAATTAACTATAACATGTATAACTTAGAGGAAGTATGTAGAAAAATTCAAAAATCACAGTAAACCATTTTCGTATAAAATATACGTTGCAAAATTTATAAACATGTTTTCACTCCCCAATCCCAGAGAGTAATTATTTTCTGAAATCATTATGACCAATATTATGAAATTAAGTATTTATAGCTGTTCCACATCCAAAATTTTTTTAAATTAATTTATTATTGTTTAAGAATCGGGATTTTTGAGATATGGTGACCAATATTTTAAAATGTATATATATATAAAACTTGCTCACATAATACATATTAAAAACGATCCACGCTTTGGGGCTGTGAATATTATACAGACGACAGACGGCAGAGAGACCATCGTAATTGATAAAAAAACCCACATTTTTGTACTCTAATAACCTCACAACTGTTAAAAATGTCACATCTAATTTTCACGTATTACATTTGGGAAAGTGAAAGAATATATAATCTGTTCGTGTATAGCACTATTAAAAATAATATGTAAATATAAGTATATATTATATAACAAGTAATATAAACAATAAAAGTCTATATGTTATTATAAAACGCTTAGTTTGTAATACTTATTTTAAGTCCATGTTTTGTGCCATTCTCGGTTTCGTCATACTTATTAAAGGAGTAAAATAATCTTAAATTATTTTAGTGTAACAACTAATTTAATTATTAATACCAACAATAATAATACATATTTAGCTATTATTTAGCCGTCGCCATAATCGTGCGTGTCACTCAGTTGTATTCAAATCGTGACAGGCAAATTTTAAGTGAAGTTCATCTAAAGGCTACATGGAGTTTTCCGTATATGGTTGAAATAGTCACGGACGAAGATATAATTCCGGTATATGGTCATTCTGGATAAGAAAGAGAGAATTTACTTATATTCATTAATGAGCTTTTATTCGTACAATTCTTCTAGTAGGTTCGTGGGCCACCATTGAGTGATTTTTAGTTTATTATGACTATTATTATTATTAAACAGCAATTGTATACTACCAAATATTTTAAATATTATTTTCGATTTTAATTTATACATTTTACATTTTATCGAAATTAGTAGAGACAATTTTGAAAATCACACCTTTCATAATAGGTATACTGTTGTATTATTCCTCATAAATTCCGAACGGAAATATTTAGAGCGATCGCAATCAATGTATCTTTAGAAGATATATTTTAATAAAATTTATAAAAATCATTGAAGTCGATTTATATTATATCAGTTACCTTTGTCTTACTATATGTTTACTTATCACAAAAAATATAAGGTGACGTGATATGATTAAAAATTGCCCAAATAAAATTTGGATCAAAAACCGTCTTCTCATGTGGGGGGGGGGGGGGGGTTAAACTGTACACTAACATTTTTTCCTGTTATGTATTAGAAATTATGGTTGGTAGAAAATATCATAGGATAAAATTGTAATCCTTAACTAATTGAAGGAAAGCGGGATACGAAAATGTGTGTGTGTGTGTGTGTGTGTGTGTGTGTGTGTGTGTGTGTGTGTGTGTGTGTGTGTGTGTGTGTGTGTGTGTGTGTGTGTGTGTGTGTGTGTGTGTGTGTGTGAGAGAGAGAGAGAGAGAGAGAGAGAGAGAGAGAGAGAGAGAGAGAGAGAGAGAGAGAGAGAGAGAGAGAGAGAGAGAGAGAGAGAGAGAGAGAGAGAGAGAGAGAGAGAGAGAGAGAGAGAGAGAGAGAGAGAGAGAGAGAGAGAGAGAGAACTTAGATGAGTGTAGAACCTGGAGAAGGAGTTGAGGATTCCACTGGTTGGCAGATAATGGATTATGGTACAATATGTATAGATAAATGGAAAAGTTACCTTCATAGCGGAAGTGAAGCTCAATTAGGGCTTTATTAATTACAATGTTGAAGAAAGATAAAACAGTAAACTGAATATATATATATATATATATATATAAATATCCTCATTGGTGTAATATAAATTTTTCATTTTTTTTAACCATGTTGTAACTTCATTATAAACTAACAAAACCGAGAGAAAATATTTATAAACGTTATCATTACAATTCATCATCAAAATGTATAATAGAGCAAATTAATTAAATTATGAACATTTAAATAAAGTAATATAATAATTCTAGCACATACTATATCTATTTTTACAAGACATATTTTTAATTATTAAATCAAATGTAATGGATAACTTTTTTGGTGACACATTAAATACAGAAAATCGCTGTGATCTTTTATTCTGTGTTGTTCTTAACAAAATTATACACACCTCCTAGGAAACAAATGATATATAAACAACACTCTACTTCTAATCATCGAAGTGTTGTTTTACATCGATCATTATAGTGTCGTTTTTATAGTTCTTCAAGGTGTGATAAGTTACAACCTCCTGCTTTAACCAATAACAACCCTCACCTTCGTCAAGCAAACTAATTAATTGTTAAACAATATCTAGGTGCGCCTCGGCATTCACAGTGGTATCAAAGAACAGTGGACCAATAGTTATTTTTCTTGATATAATTAGCACAACGTACTCCATATTTTTGTGGATCTAAAGAAGATTCTATTAGCTCTATGTTGTGACGATTACGATTACTCAAACTATCGTAGTGATTGCTATTTATGTATATATTTAAGTGAAATCACGCATCGTCAGTTAAGATAACTTAGTTTAACATTTGTGTATTATTTCATATCAGTCTTTTAAACTAAACACAGTATAGATTTGTGTATAATCAATTGGAGTTAGTTCGTAAATAACAGTTAAAGATTTTTAATTATAGTAGTATGACTGAACCATATAAAACAATAGTTTCACTACTTAATTATCGTAAGAATTAAAAGGAGAATTACTGATAACAAATTCAATGTCTTTTATCTTCCGCTATGTTAAAACTGATTTTGTGTCTTCGTGTTTCTTGCCCGTTACTGAGCCAGTTTATCGAAACTGTTTTTATATATGATTTTACCCGTTATTATATTTTTATTTTAAACTCTTTAACACGTAATTTAACAAACGAATCTTTTGTGTTGCCATCCCTGTTGGTGGTTACATCTGTGAGCTGTTAAACGTATACATTTTATTCTTATTTCTTCTAGGAAAATGAACCAAAACTCTGTAACCGGAGTTATTAGATATATCAAACTATCAGAATATGACAATATTGTCTCATCAAAAACCGATAGAAATACATTTTTTCGTAATAAAATTTTATTTTTTCAATGCGTTTCAACACCACTGATTATCTTTCGTTATTTCATATTAGTTTCGTTTCATTTGTTGCTCGAAGTTTATTTAAGTAATACATTCAAGTGATTTAAATAATTTAGTTTAAAAACAACACATCCACAAATTAATCTTTTTAAATGTAATGTAAATAAGTTCGATTCTTAATCTCATTTGCTCCAACTGTATTCACCTTCAATCCACAGTACGCGAATCAAGATAAAATGTATAAGCCAAGTACTATTATTTGGTATATACGTTTCTATAGCCCAGAACAACACGTCGGTTATTGGCGATTAAGTGATTATAATTAGTTGTTCCATGTACACAAACCAGCTAGTGGATTCTGTAGATTTGACAAATAAAGATGATAAATCTATACATTGAAATATTTTCTAGCATCAAATACTATTTTCGTTGCAGAAAATTTTCTTTTCTTTAATTTGTTTATTAAATATTAAACAAGTTTTATTCATTTTAAATTATTAGAGTTTAATTTGAACATTTAAAAAGAACGTATCCTTTTTTGGAATATTTTGTTTATGTTAACAAAGGTATATATGTAGGTATTGCTAGTCGAGACCTTTAAAATAACGTGATACGTGTATTAAATGTCACATTGAAACTGAAATTATAAATCAACCGGTATAATATAGTTAGAAGATATATCGCTAATCAGTCAGGTTTCTTTATGTCGTTTCATTTAATTTTGAAAGTTTTAATATCTTTAAATGTAGTAATATTTATAAATAAACAGGAGTATGTAAAAGACAATAATTAAGTTTGACACTTTTAAGATGACTTAGTCTGAAAATTTATACTTGCATAAACGTAGATTTTGTTTAATTTAATCTTTCGGGTAGGGAATAAAAATAAAACTAAAAAGTAAAAAAAAAAAATAACGAAACAAATGTAGATAGTTATACGAAACCCATCCTACATTTAGGAATAAATAAAATATTTCATACAATGGTATTCATTTCTCTAAACAATATATGAAGGAGCAATATAACCGTCTGTGAGTACCAATGCTAATATTAACAAACTAAGAATCTCTCTTATTTACGCAGTCATGTTGTCTCTAAATTTACTAAGACGTCAAGTTCAGTGCAACTGTTGATTATAGAATCACAATACACACTTTCTAGTATTCTTTTATTGAATATAAAATCATATGACAAGCGTCACTTGACAGCCCTACCATACATTATCGCATTTATTAATTTTCATTAATAGATAAACCTTAAATAGTAAGTAAGTGGGCGATTCGTGAATTGTATAAATTTGTAATATATTTACTAATATTGAATAATAGTATTGATTAAAATACAGTTAAAGGAAACATTATTTACAAATGACTTTGCTAATTGTTGTTATTATTGTACGATTAATTTAATGTAATCACTACTATTTAGGTGTATTATTATAAACATTATAATCATTAATGTGTTTAGTGTGTATAATTGTTTTAAAATTTACGAGTCGAATATAATATATTGTAACGAAATAGAGTGCTCCCAAAAAACGGTGCTCGGCAGGCAATAAATTGTGAAAAATTGAGTGGGTTGACAGCTAGAAAAACGATCCTAACGTCAGTCACGGACCCCAAAGAGTCAAAGCATTCAAAAGTTCAATGCCTTCAACCGAAATTATTTGAAAAGGACCAATGAAAGTAATTGCATCATTCTAAAGTAACGTAAAAGATTTAAAATAAGACAATGAAGGCAGAGGATCGGAATAAAGCAGTTTGAAAATAAAAAGTATAAATAAGGGTAGAAGAGAAGCGCAAGATCTCTTTTTGGGTGTTAAGTTATTGAAGAAGGGTGTTCCGGAGAAAGTGTTTCTATTAGTAGCGAAAAGATAAAAAAATGTGAACGATTTAGCCGAAATCAACCGTTGAAATTAAATAGTAACTGCGTCGTTTTGTACAAGTATTTAATAATAATCTTCGAAGTATAGTTAAAATATAATCGTCGTTTATAAGTTAAAAAGAGTTGTCGTAATAAAAGTGCGTGAGTAATAGCGTCGTTCTACAAGTGTTTGAACAGGAATAATCATCGAATAAATTAAAAAGTAATCGTCGTCACAAAAGTGTGTGAAAATAAAAGTGTATGAAGAAAAGAAGATTCGTCGAAAAGATTAAGGCAAATTAATCCATCTACTCGCCGTCATCACGGTAACCACGTTCAATGAACCAGGAACGTTGAAGCTGTAATAGAACTTCAGAGTCGATAAGTACAAATTATAAAAAATAACGAACACGTAAAGTGAAAGTAAATTAAATTAATATATAATATATTTCAGTCATTTCAGTTAACCAGAGCCTTTTATCAAAATAATTAAAAGTAAAAATTTTAAAGTAAAAAATTCTGATGCACTCTTATTTCTTTATTTTAGATTAAGATATTGTAGAATAAGTAACTTGTATTTAACTATGTACTTAGAATATGTAGTAAATTAAGATGTTAATTGTATAATTATTAAGTGCATCGAATTTGAACGATTATTTTTTTTTTTAAATGATTTTTAAACTTTAATTTTACAATTAAAGAAAGAGTTAAAACCTACACGTTTTAAAGTTATTTATTTTGTTAACATTGGCATGAAGAACGTGCGTACAAATAAGTGAAAAATAATAAAGTAAGATTTGTTATAAATATATATAATAAGTATTCTGAATGCATAAATTAAGTTTTGAAACGCCTTTTAAATCTACAATCTGGAAATAAATTTCTGTATGAAAGTTTAAGAAGCGACCGAGTGTTCAACGCAGTTAAGACTCTTAAGTGTATTCAAAAGCAGTTCTTAAGTACTGCTTAAGTAATAAATATACAATGTGAAGTATGAGTTTCAGAGCTCTTCCTATTCATTTTTAATTGACGTAACTACTTGCGACACTACATACGATAGAAAAAAAACTCAAACACAAGATCTCACAAAAATAAATAAACGCGTTTCAACGACAAAGTCGCATCCTCAGTAATACATGTGTTACAATACCAAAAGTATAACTAAAGTCACTATTAATTTATAAAACAACATAATTCTGTTACTGTTTCGGTCAATGCCGAGATGACAAATCCTTAAAAACTAGAATAAAACCAGATTGTACGAGAGAAATAAATAACGTGAACAAAATACACCATTTCTGTTGGTAATGAATTAAAATGCATTTTTACTGTCCCGATAATCACCATTTACAAGAAAGAACAAAAATGAATCTTTACACAAAAACAACTTTACAAAAAAATTCTTAATCTTAAAAGTTCTTCTCATCTTAATTCTCACCTAAATTCTTTACTCATTTGCTTAATTATACGCTAATCGTTGACCCACAATGCAACGTTATTCCACTTTTGTCACTATTGTTTAAATAATGAACATCACATATATCTGTCCCACGTAACTGCCGATATGAATTGTGAAAAAAATCATTTAACACGTATATTGCTTGCAATTCTGTTGATTCAATATTGTAACGCAAACATGAAAATATATACTAACAGCAGTAACCGAGTAAATACTACCAGATTACCAGAAAAAAATAGATAACTAGTTAATGTAGCTTGTAAAACTGCACATTCACAAATTAATTTGTGTTTTGAACACACTGTATATGATGTTTATATTAACAATTAAAGAAAATTGAAATATTAAAAACCACGCTCTCTAATAGAGTTAAAAAAGTATCAATTCCAACTAAGAATGCAATATAAATATAGTTCAATTTAATTTTGTAAGTTTTAATTTCTTTGAGTTTTTATATAAATATGTAGTGAGAAAACACGAATATTGAAACAATGTAAAAAAAAAAAAAATAAAAAAAAAAAACCATATACAATTTACAACGGAGTATTCTAAAATAAGATTATTCCATAAACATAGAATTTGTTTTATTAAATCTTTTATATTTTGTATGTAAAGCATGTACAAAATGAGTATATTAAACACGATTGATTCAAAAGGAAATAGTTAAAGTAAGATTAAATCATGTTTGTAGGAAATTAGAAAGAAGTTAAATGGATTCGATTTCTAATAGAGTGTATGCTCGTATGGGATATATGAACAATATAGAAGGTCCTGAACACTTTCCTTTCTCTAAAAATGTCAAGAAGAGTAGATAGAATTATTTCTATGTTAGAATTGAAAAGAAATACAACTTTTCAGAACCCATATAATTAAATGGTTTCATAACGAACTAACAATCACCTTAGAAAGTATAAACTTGCTCTGCAACATCAGCTTAAGACTTAAGGTTTCACTTATTTTACCTCTCATGACAGAGCTATTGATTACCTTTTTGAACTTAAGTAATTTTTCTGGAGTGAGATTGAATCAATCTTTACCCTAGATATTTATAGTTATTGATTACTCAAAAATCTCTACTCTACGTATGTTGTAACGATTTATTTAATCAAATTAGTTCCTCAAATTCATTTTGAATTATTAGTGCCCTAAACTATTTCAATTAAGTTTGTTAGCATTGTAGAAATAATTTCTTATAATAAAAACCTGTAAAAGTATACATGTCTTCCAGTAGATATGGTAAGAGATGTATGAAAATAACGATAGTAAGATAGAATTAACCTTCTTCTTATGTTTCCTAGCTCCTATACACAGATCTCTTCGTTCGTAAGTGCATAAAACAATCTATTGCTTCAATACAATTATTATGTCTTTCCTGAGCTTTTCTTCCTGAAATATGTCTTCCTCTCTAGTAAACGAGTTTTCATTAAGTTTAGTATATGAGTATTTTTTTCTATACTTCAAGACTTTTGTGTTTGTTTTCATTTCATATCATTGATAAATACAAATATGGGTAGCTGCATTAGTTTTTCTCAAAATTAATTCCCAATTACGATCAAAGTTTGGACATTAATAATCCCCATATCTATAGATTGCTAATTTGAGTACTACTGTATTGAAAAAACAAAACAAAATTCCAGTGGAACTGTTAGACAAAATTTACCTACATCGTTCAAATGTTTGTGAAATATGAAGATAATAATTTAACTATTTTGTCAAAAGGAAGTAAAACGAAGTTCTGTAATAATCAGGAAAAAAAACAACTAAGAGTTGTACAGCAGTCTTTGAAACTATATATAAATTAAACACGATTTATTACTTAGGAATAGTTTATGACATAACCATAACAACACTTGGCCCTATTCGTTTTACTTTTGTATAGTAGTTTCAAAAATCGACAGAGAGAAATCATTTCAATACAAATTTGGGGATATTTATTTATTTATTTGTGAAATGAAACTAAGAGTATTTATTTATTTTACTTTTATTATTTTTTTTTTGCTAGATTTCAATATTTAAAAAAAGGAAAATTGTAATAATTCTTTTAATTTATTAATAAGTTTATTTACATAAACACAGACAATTATATTAATTATAAATCAATCACACAATATTAACTTACCTAACAATTTTTATATTGTTAATTATTAGTACAGCTCCTCAGACGGTCAAAGTATCATTGTATTCAGATGTCAATAACTTTCTGGTTTTTTTAAAGGTGAAAACCAGTCTGCCACCACCACCTTATAAAACATAAAGATTTCTAGCACTCTAATATTCTAATTACGTCGTAGTTGGAAAAAAACAAGAGCGAAATCTAAATGTGAAATAAAAACGAGAGAGATCTAAAACAAGACTAATAGAATAAAGGTGAATAGACCGCTGGATTGCCAAGCCCGTACTTACTATAAGTGATTTTCTGAGTGGACTTGGATTTTGCGAAATATAAAGTATATTTCTATCTCTTTTGTGTTTTAACAAATAATTGTTTAAAATAATAGGGATTGGGGGGGGATAGCAACCCGTATTACTTTGCTTTTGAAGATGGTAGTATGTGAAAGTTAGTCTAATGTTTTTATATGGTTTATTTAATTCAATATAGAATGAAATAATTAAGAAATGTAGGAAAACCCATCTTAGATCACCATGTACTCTGACTTCTTAACCAAATATTAACTCCCATATTAACTTTATCCTAATTACATAAAACCATAAATTGTATTTACAATTTGATATTTACATTTTATTAGCTTTAGCTGTGGCTCAATCTTGTGACGGAGATTGAACGTTAGTAGTTCTACACTTGTCGTTGGTATAAACTGTAGCAAATCCACTTATGTATGAAAACAGAAGGAAGGATTTAAGTCTAATCTACTATTGCTCCATCTAGCTGTTTGTTTGTAATTAGGAATTCGTTCCCATATCCAAACGATTCCATTCTTCTAAGATCATATTTTGTTTTAATGTAAGTTATGTTTTTGTTTATTATCATATCATGCAAAATTCCATATTCAGAGTTTATGTACACTCCAATGAAATTATTCGTGTTTAGAATTCAACTTCGGATAGCCCCAGAAGTGAAAATTTGAACGTTTAAACACAGGTACTCTATTGCTTTGGAATAATGTCTAGACCCAACACCCGGTAGCAGAAAAAAAAATCAACGAATGTTGACGATTATCACAGTTATTAACCATAAAATTGTCAACATCACAAAATCTCAAAAAATGATTTGGTAATTTTTAAAAAGTTAAAAAATAAAAGAAATGTAAATTCTCATAATTTTACTTTTTTTTGACATTGGAAGATTGTCTATACCAAGATTCTCAGATTAGCCAAGGTGTAATATATTTTACAAAACAAGATTTGGTTGTCAAATGAGATAGATTCAAATAGAGAATAGTCTAATTATAAATAGAATTATAAACTTATGTGTTTAGTAAAGACCTATTTTAAACCATCTTCAACACACAACCTCTAATTCAGTTTCCGACTATTGCTAGGTGCACTCTCTACTCCTCGTTTATTAGCTCATCGTCTGTTGTGATGGCTCTGGAACCTAATCCCTTTAAACGGATACCTAAAATCTAAATCCATAAAAAAATATACATATATGAATACCGCCAACTTGGGTATTTTACCAAATCATTAATAGAGAGTAATATCTATTGCAGATATAATAAACTTTATCTTGATCTGTAATGTAAAAAATAAACTCAAACATATAGAAGTAAAAAAAGAATGATATAAAAATAAATATTTATACAAATATATGCTTGTAATTCATTAGGCTAATAATATTAATGCATGAGTTTAAATAAAGTTTTGATATGAAGAAAATAAAATTCCTTTCTATAAAGATAAAATAATTATCAGTTCTCACCTCATACATCTACAGGAAGCAAGACTTTGAAGGAACCATTTATTTCGTTTTAACTATAATTATGTGGTATCGCATAATTATAGATTTACTAGATAATTGTATATATCTAAAAGGAATGAAGAGCAATACTATCTCTGATGATAAGCATAAGTTGAATATCCTGGAGAGTTTAGAGATCCTGTGTCATATTGACGAGTTAAGGCAAAAGGGCGTTATAACTCCCTCCAATTCCCTATATGCCTCCCCTTCAATTCCTACCTTAGAGTCAGCCATCCAATATCAGGGAAATACCAAGTGCTTTTCCCCATTGAATTTAAACCAGTGGCACCTCCAAATTCCTTGGACGATCAGTCCAAAAGTACATTTCCTTCGTTACATATTAGCGATATATCAATATAACTTCCTCCCATTTAAGTGGGGTAATTGCGGATTAGTCAATCTTCAAAGATATCAAGCATAAAATATATCATTTCTGTTTTTTAATGACATTTTTATATAGCCTAATGATTTAGCCTTCGACGACCACATAAGCGATATCGAAAGTGCTCTGGTGAGACTTAGAGGGGCCAGTCTGACCATAAATTCCGAAAAATTAAATTTGATAACTGATTCTATCTAATTTTTCACTCAAATATTTAAATAACCAATCTGTCACCTTACATCCGATCGGGTGCAACCAATCGCAGAATACTCAACAAACACATAACTCAAAAAGGACTATATTTTTTGTTCTAACCCCTATTTATTAAAATTATTTAATAATTACTCCCAAAACACCTACCTACTACATTATTCAAAATGTAAGGTGGTCAAGTTCGAGAGCTTTGAACATAGCAGAAATAATTTGATCTCTAAAGTATATCTGGGCTAAGCGTCTAAATACCCATAGGGTTAAATCCTGTATCCAATCCTAACGATCGTAACAGGCCAACAATACTCACGTTAGATAAGCATCTAAGATCCCAACCACTCCATTTCAAAAAGTTTATATACACCATTATTGCCCACTCTTAATGAGTAAGAACCGTAATCGGTATCGACACATAGTAGTCGAAGCCTTTTACCAATGTTAACCCTAGGCGCAACACCAAAGCGCAGTCTACTGTAACTCACCTTAAAAAAATGTCTTCGCTTTGATAACCAAAAACGTTCCAAAAATTGAAGACAGCGGTTAACATACAAATGTGTTTGAAGTTTGTACCTTCCCTTATTACATCAACCGTTCAAGTTGAGAGAGTTAACAAAAATTTTAATTAGCTGAATGAATATTTCATACCCGGAACTAGACCAACTGGGACCTGAATATTCGTTTGGTTTCAGTTGTCCTTCAATACCGCTACGCATTAAAAACGAGCAAACCTGTGGCGAATTTCTCCCATCAGTACCCAATCCTCTATAAGTGGCGTTGAACTTAGACCACCTATAAGCAAGACCAAATTTATTATGCATCAAATTATTTGGTCCGACGCCCTACAAGGTCGGAGCCAGAACACACGCGACACGTGGACATATATATATATATGTATCGCCCAACTTCTTAAATGTTGTAGACTTGGTTATGCGTAGAGTAGAGATCACCGATTAAGAGTGGGCCGGAGTTAAAAAAATTTCGCTGCTTCACAGCGCCTTCAAATGCAAGCATGCGGTAGCGCCACTATCGCCGCGGCCACTAGTAGGATTAGAAAACCTCGAGCTAATAGGAGAACATCATCCACTATCGGCAGTAGTGATAGCAAAATTATTGAAAACATCGATGTTTCGATATATTGACGCATCATTTATCATACATCGATGGCGTTAAAATATCAGGACGAAAACATCGATGTTCTCCATACATTGACGTTTTCCAAACATTCCGAGTTTTTAAAGTAAAAGTATTACACAAATAATTACAATTTGAAATATAATCATGAAACGACATAATGATTACTGAACAAAAGCCTTATTTAGAACAAAATACTGTGAACTAATAGTTAAAACAAAATGGAAATATACTAATATATATAATATACAAAAAGATAATAAGATTTCTAAATTTCTAAACAATTAAAGACACTTCAAAAGCAAATATTTTCATTTCTCAAAATGAGTGCTGAATGGATGGCTGCGTATGCGTTACTGCTGGTCTATTTGTTATCGCAACTGATAATTTCTATCATTCGGTTGACACTCTTAAGTCCAAAGAAGATTAATGGATTGCTGTGATGGTGATGACTTCGTTGCCGCATCTATCATAACAAACGATTTACACCCGACTTCGTCTTTAAATTTATGCAGTTTTAGGTGACACTTCATGTTTGAGGTGTTACCTGAAGTTTTGATAATTTTTCCATAAGTATTACATTTAGCTTCTATTTTACTAACTTTTGTAAAGTGCCTCCACAAGTCACACTTTGGAGCCGTTTGTAGATTGTAATTATGATAAAAACAACTATAAGAAATTACTAGATAAAAATTATACAATAAAAAAATCTTTAAATATAGTAATGTTTGTCTCAGTCAAACTGAAATCAAGACGCTTCAATTCAATGGTACGATAACGCTGATCACACACAGGCGGTCTGTAAGAACAAGTGTCAAAGTGTGAAATGTTGGAGTGTCAGTTGGGCGGAGAAAAGTAAACAAAAAGATATTTACTGATAACATAGGAGAGATAGTAAGCAATAACTTATGGTCTAGGACCCCAGGCTGTAATTGTTACTGATAACAGCTGCTAAGTAATGTGATTCAAAAAGCTCAGTGACGCCTTTCTTGTTAACATCTATATATCGGGACAAAATATTGATGTTTCAAAAACATCGATTTTTTTTGTAAAACATCGATGTTTCAAAACCATCGATATTTGTTTGCCATCCCTAATCGGCAGTCGCGTGCCGTACACTAACCCGCGTGGCGTATAGGGGCCTCCAAAAAATTCTCAAAACACTATTTTTAGGAAGCGATTAAGTCATATTGATTGACATTCATAGATTGAAATAGAAACTATTCTTAGAATATTAGAATATTTGATTATAAATAGAAACATATTCTGTAAAAAATATGTAATAATAATATAAATTTCTAATTGCGTTTCTCTTAGAGTAGAAATAGCGACCTTGTAAAATTAGGGAGAACCGTAGTAAATTTTAACAACTCTCTTTTAAAATTCAATTATTACCGTCGTAACTCTTACAAGACCAGAGATTACACCAGAAATCACATTAGTCCGTATGAGAAATATGGGGAAATTTGTAGGCATTCATCGAACAACATTTAATAAGATTTGAAATAGTTATTTATTACAATCATTTATATTATTGCAAATTTTTCCACGCTTGTTTTTAATTTATTTAAATTATGCATTAGGCAAATATATTATTTTGACGGTTACATTTTTAAGAGAGTTTATCATTAAATATCATCAAACAGACTACGACACCTGACATTGTGGTGTTGAAATAATTGAGAACCAATAGTCGCCTGTCTTCTGTTTGTATAACGGGATTAGGAATATGCTCACTCACTGGGCTGGCTCATCGCGCCGGCCTTATCCCTAACTCTGAGCAGACACA
The DNA here is from genome assembly GCA_963513935.1 of Aphrophora alni. Lineage (NCBI taxonomy): Eukaryota > Metazoa > Arthropoda > Insecta > Hemiptera > Aphrophoridae > Aphrophora > Aphrophora alni. Next base: position 94,893,466 of record OY740768.1, read on the forward strand.
ATAGGCCCAAGATGTCGACCATTAGCACGGTCCAATGGTTTCCACATTGTTTGTGTTTTGGCATCATATCTATTCTAGACTCAAGGGTCAAGGGTCGTATTGAGTAACTAAAGCACAAACTTTTTATACAAATAAGAATGATACCGGTAACTGTATGACGTTTGACATCTTCCTTGCCGGCGTGGCATCGATGAACCAAAACGGCCGCCGATCCACATTCTCTGTAAACTCTAATTGCAGAGGTATTTTTAAACGACAAAATGAACTACTTCTCGTGAATATAACTGAAATATTAGACGGCAACTTTAACGTCACAATACTTAAGTTAATGTATGTTTAAGTTTAAAACATACTTATTTTAAGATCGAATTTTTACAACGGAATTAGTTTTTCTAAAAAAACATTGAAGTCTTACTGAGAAATAGATGTTGAATTTTTTAAAATAAAAAAAGAAAACAAAACTTTTCGTAAACAAATTTATATAGGCGGATACGTATGATGGTAATACATTATTTGGCCATTACGATTTTTTACTGAACGTACTGGTAGAAAACTGAGGTAAAAAAAACATAAACTATACCCACCCCGTGTTAAACTGGGGATCAGAGCCGTGAGCGGTTGGGTTGACTCCGGCTGCATCTTGTCGAGCGGCTACAAGAATGAACGCCCGGTTATTTCCCCTTTAGTCAAGACCGTTTGAATTAGCGCCTTAATCTTACCGGTTACAGTTGAATTGGTCGACCCTGTTTCGGGAAATATTTCCGAACTAGCCACATATCCCAACCGACGAAACTTTTCCTCCCCCATCACTCCATCCTCACCATTGTCTGAAATAGAAGTTGCTGACGCAGGTTATATTAGTCATTAAGTGTCACATTTCTCTCTCAAAAATTACTTCGTTACATCAACCCACCTTATTTATAAACCTATCAATCATATCAAACTGTTCCTCATCAAACTGACTTGCCTAACCCATTTTCTATAGGTTACATTAAGGCTGAATAACGTCTCCGTGTAGGCCGTAGTTCTAATAACAGTGCTAGTTAGCCGCAAGTAGAGTAAAACCTTCAAATAAAGCGTACGAAGTTATAATTTGATAGAAACATTACGGCATGTAAAAACAATAAAACACGATAATGTAACCAATGTTTCTTATAGCTTGCACTTTAGGAAATAGCATTTTCTTGATATCAAGTTTTACCCTCGGTTTGACAGCTGGGCGTTTTCTGCAAACCACCCGTCGTTTACCGAACTTGTGATTTAATCATCCATTACGTGATGTAGAAGTACCTTCCCATCTCCGGTTTTCTTGGTATCGAAGGTTTTGATTACTTGGGTTAACAACCCTTCAATTATTATCAACATGTCACTTTTGTTGTAATGGTTGCAAGTGACATCAGTTTAAAAAACTTATTTTGATAGATCAATTTATAGTAGTTTCAGCATTGCTGTTGGAAACCTACATCTACATTGTTGATAACCGTTTACAAATGAGGTTAGTAGACTATATTTGTTTCTTCGATTAACACTTTTGTTTTTCGGTTGATCTTTATTGGGCAAAACTAATAAGTTTCACCAATTTTTTCAACAATATAAAGATGATGTATGGTCACGTAACTTTAAAACCTAACCTTAAAAGATTCTATAGTATGAGACAATTTAAAAAAAAAACCAAATTCTCAACATCCAAATTTAAATGATGTCCTGAATTCTGAAAGTAATATAGTTCGCAAATCATTCATTTTTAGATTTGTTTGCTAATTATTTTAATCATAATATTTTTTCTGTTAATTATTCAATTGTTTAAACTACAAATCAAATGTTAAAATTAGAATCTACAAACTAATTCACTTAACTATTTTGTAAATACGTGACTTAGGTGCGTTGTTTATTTTACTCGAACAATTAAATAACTCCAACTATATCATTGTGACAATATTATTCCTAATAGAATTCTCGTGTTCATTAGATATGAAGTATCATTCCAACCTGACTGAGGTTATCCTCTTTTTCTCATGTAGTTAGGCCGTTTTTAGGTGAACGGTTTCGAAGCCATTGGTTCGGTCACTGGGTTGAAATTGAATAGCCAGTTTTGCCTCCTAACCTCCAACCCCTTTTTCGATGGAGGTAGGTAAATTACTGTCAAAATCACATAATTAGCATGAGTGATCAATTAGGAAAAATAATGGATGAATTATGTCGACGACCAACACCTAAAGTATGTAGTACGTTTCAAGATGGGTTCAAGGAATGATATTTTTACAATTTAGTAGTAATAAACAGTGTAAACTTTCATAAATACATATCTATAATAATTTAAACTTTTGATTTGTGTAAAAAATAATATAAATAAATAATAATAAAATATTAATGGACTATTTTCTTTAAGAAAGAACTCTTTTTGATTTCCTAAAGATCTCCATACAATAATCTTTCTTGTCAGTCAAATTGAGACTTAATATATCTAAATACTTTTTTATCGACCCGCTGTGACCTTTAATTTGAAGTAGCCTTGAATCCTGTTTACATTTTCTGAGTCAACACCAATTAATTTGTAGAACATAAAATAGAAAAATCTACAGTAACACTCGAAGTAGACCAAGAGAGAATAGCAAGAGAAACTAAGGTTAAGTGTAGGAGGAAAAAAGGAGAAAAATATAAATGCATAAGCAAAGATAAGGTAAGAAAGAACAGAAAGGGAAATCCTCGGTTAAAATACAAAATAACATGAGAAATATTCATGTCATAGATAATAAATTGTATCAATTTTTAGAAAATAAGTATACTAGATGACGAACAAAAATGAAAAACTAAAAAACTTAGTGTTAAATTATAAAAATCTATTTAATTAGAAGCAAGGACGTTCCAACAAATACATTTATAAATCAAAAGTTAGGTTAGGTTAGTTAATGTCCAACTTTATAAACAGGAATTATCCACTACCAATTAAAATTAGACTAGAAGTACAGGAGGATTTAGATTATATATTAGCTAACGACATTATGGAGAGATCTATAACTCCGTATATTAATTGAATGTTAGCCGTATTGAAAGCAAATAAAAGGTTTGGATATGTTTATATTCAAGAACACTAAATGTAATTCTGGTAACGGATAAGAAATCACCCTTCAAATGCAATTTAAATTAGTGAAGTAATAAGAATATCATCACTGAATTCTACCTGAATTCAAGTTTCTGGAAGGTGTCGTTAAAAACATTTTGCAGTCTTCTTGTTTAATAATAAATTGTTTAATTATAAAATAATTCCTTATGGGTTAAAAAATTCAATAGCTGCATTAATTATAAAGATTGACATAAAAACCGTTGGGAAAAGAATTGATGAATGTGTGCTAAGATACGTACACATCTTTTAAGGATCAATTGCTATGTATTCAAGGCCTCCAACATATGGATCATTTAACGACAATAATTGATATAATTACAAAAAAAAAATATACTGATAGACAATTAACTATTTAATGTATGTTTATTGTTATTTCATTGGTATAAATTGTAATTAATATTATTTATCCTACAAATTCCACGTTTTAATCAACATATTCATAAATCCAAGAATTGCATTTGGCCTAGCACTATCATTAATTAAGTTTGTTTTCCTGGTGTATGCTAAATAAATATTTGAACAATTTTCCAACCCCTGTAGCGCCTGTCAGCAGTAGCGTATATTCATGTTTATTTAAAGGTTAATGGGCTAATATTTGGTCGCCTTTTTGGAAAGTAAACGCTAGCGTTATTGAAATTATAGAATGATTGGTAGAATTACCTTTTAAACATATTGTACTACAGCGATGGTATTGTTGACTATTGCTTACATTTAACTAATTTACGTGAGATTCGGCAATACAAAAATGAATAATAAATTCAATAAATCATTGTTGTAAACCCAATTTGTTAAACAGCAAATTTCTAAGAACAAAGTTACAGTAAAACATGTCGGCTAATGTACATTTGTACAAAACGTCAGTTATATGGACATACAAAACAAGTTAAATACTGTAAGTGTGGCTCTTTACTACATTGGGATTGTGATTGTAATTTAAAATTCATTGGAATTACAGTTTTAGTAAATATTATGCTGTGGCCATAGAAATAATATATAACATTAATTACTGTCATTGAAAAACGAACTTTCACCACGACAAATTATGGGCTGCGCAAGCTAGGTCCCTAGGTTTAATTCGATGGAAACAGAATGACGTATTGGTTTAAGAAAAACAACATTTAAAGAACAAGACTGGAAATATACAGTAACTAATATGACATCAGCTGTATAACTGAACAAAATTATATTCACAGGGATGTATGTTAGGACTTATGATTGTCTTATTCTTTGAATTGTGATTCATCATATATTGGTATCGCCGTTTTAGCAAATATTTTACTGCACTCATCAATATAATAATAATCATGGAATGCCTAATATCTTATTTGAAAAACCCGTATACCTTCTCTAAACTAATCATGGTGAACCTTAGTTGCTGGGGCCCAATTAATTCATTAGAAGATTAAAGATCCAACCACTATTGAAGTTATAAAATAATTCACATTCATGTGTACAATACAAATTGAAAGGATACATACAAATGACATACAATATGCATCTTTAGAATAACGCCAAAAAACAACAAATTGTAGTTGTGTTGTAAATAATAGTTTATTTATTATGTTTAAATCTAATGACGTTTTAGTAGTTTTACATTCATATAACTGTAAATATATTTTTTCTTAAGTATTTGCTAGAGAAATAATCTTTTTCGTGAGTTTAAAAATTAAAAAAAATCACTTATTTTTGTCAGATTGTTTGTTGTAATCCTTTAAAACTATAGGATACTTCTTACCTCGAGTTAATTTTCCAGTTGGAGAACGAACAAATTATTAATATTAAAAGTGCAATCACTTTTTTAATAGATTTCAGCCTAAAACGAAAGATTACATTTTTAGTCTTTGTTGGAAATTCCTTCGGCTTAGTAACGAAGAACTCTATTTTCATATTTTCATAATTACAGTATTTCTAAAAGTTCTTTCCTTAAACAGTGTAAAAATAATAAAACAACAACATAAAACAAACGAAAATGGATAAGTTAAAAGAGGACTTTATTTTAACTGGAATGAATAATTACTATAAGCAAAGAGATTGTCATCTTTTAATCAAAATATTAAAGATAGGGTATTTTAATTTTAAAATACTTTTTCTAAACACCGTTCTATAAATTGGTGTATGTAATGAATAAAAATTTGTATACGCGTATATCTTTATACAAAGGAAATTACCTAGGTGAACTTAATCTTTTATGTTTTTAAATTGTAAAAATGACATATTCTCTTCAATAAAAATTCGTGATATTGAGCAGTATAGTTTATATAAGTCTGGAAAAAACTTTATTATGAGAATGAAAATTTAGACACATTGCAATGAATCTTAGATTTATCAGAATAAAATGTTAAGTATCTCCAAAAAAGAATAATGCTATGTCGATTAATCGATGTTTCTTAATATAACGTTTATCTAAATATTATATTAAATTTGATGGTATTATAAATTGCGAAACACTGAAAAGGCAATATGACTTATACAGCTCTCATTGTTACTAATTTTCTGTAAAGATTTCTAGTATACTATATGTAATAATTAATAAAATATATTTGATGGTAACAAATTTGTTTTCAACAAAGGCCTTTGTAAATAAAACAAACAAAAAAGAATTGCACGAAATGAATTTAGATGTGGAAATAAAAAATAAGGTATTTCAATTTATGTAAAACGCTTTCCTTGCCTTCACTTTTTGATTGGATATGTATTTTCAATTCTTTACAAAGATACATTTCAGGTAATAAATGTATAAGGATTAAACTAATTGTTTCTTAAAATAATAGAATGAATTATTATTATATATTGATTAGATAGTGTGAGTAAGACCACTTCCCGTGTTCACAATTAAGAGAATTAATACTGAACAATCTGAATTTCCAGCGTAACAGAATGATATAGGAATATTAGTTTCTATGTAAATCATTGTTTTGCTTATTGTCCGAAAATTGCAAGCGTGTGGTTTGATTTGATTTATTTTAGCGTCCTATCTTAACAATAAAACTATTCCTACTTTTTTGAAACAGTTGAATTTAAAAAAAAAGGAAGTAACATATTAAATATCTGTTTGACGTTGGTTTTCCATGCTAATATAAAAATATGCTGCCATCTGGAATCTCTAAATTATAGGTTTCGTAATAATTTCAATGAAGTAAATCTTTATTTCAGATTACAATAATAATATCACTTTTTAATAATAATTAAAAATCATTATATCTATAAGTTTTTTCTTTTGATGTTTTGTATGAAACAAATATACAAAACATGATACAGTGTGTTGTGTTATATCGTCTATTATGGATAACTAGAGAATTAAATATAAACTATAAATCCAACTTTGTACCAAGATAAAAAATTTAGCTTTTAGAAGAAATCAGTTTTGATTATCATGTTTGAAATAAGCTGGTTCGGAAAAAACGTAAAAATAGTCCTGTTATAATACCAGTTAACAGTACCTGTTAGGTGTTCATTTAGAGGGATAATTTACATGCCAAACCCAAGATGGATGTGGACTTTTCTTATTTTAGTATTGACGTTATATCAGAAGTTTCTTGTTAAACTCTTGATCTCTTCCAGATGCGTATCCGAAAGATATCTGTCCTTATACGTGAACTTAAAAATTTGAAAATGTAAAATGGGAATAGTAAAAAGAATATTGCGTCGATTACTGTGCAGACGTTGGATTCTTAGTATTATTCAGTGAAAGAAAATGTGAATATTATGGGTGTTTGGTTTTTGATTCGAATAATTGGTTATATGTAATGGAATAAATTATCTTCTTTTTTTATTAAAACAATGATAACTGTAATGGTTTTCCCTCTTAGAACCTAATAATAATAATTTTAAAAAAATATATTCAAACAATTTTGTAGTTAAAAAGAATGATTTAACCTACATTTGCCACATAACGTTCATGTATCGACGTTGATACGTTGTCGTTGCGTAGAACAAGTTTACAATGACATTCTTCATAGATACTAAATACCTCAGATGAAGAGAGCTAATGTTCCTTAGCTTCATAATCTTCGACAATCCAGTGATCAGCAAGGAACCTTTAGAATAGCACGAAGTAATGCACACGGCTCTAAACCTGGGCTTAAGCATTATCCCAGCGGCGTGGCAGTGCATTATCATGAACATCCCGACTAATCATGTCTTGATTTTGTTTTGGATTGGCCAGATCAATTTATTGGTCATACAGTGTAACGCAGAAATTATTATTTTACCCTCGTCAAGAAATCAATAAGCAATACTTGATCTTGGCGATGGACATGATCTTCTAAGTAGACATTTTTTATTTGAATTTCTACAAATTCAGGAATCTGGTGTTCTTTCACATCTATTTTTTTCTAATTCTGCTATAATTTGAGACATACATGTCTTGTCATTACAAACAATATAGCTTTAACTTAATTACATTCATCTCTGTATTGCATGGGAAAAACGAAAAAAAAAACTGTATTGAGGCTTATTTTAGTGCTTCGCAGTTACTATATCATTTGTTACCCAGAGTGAACAAAACTTCCGATAATTTCAAGTTACACATTCCATAGGGAAGAGTACATGTGTATTTTCTTTCCAAACAATCTACAAAACATTAAGATATGATATTATTTTGGACACTACACGTATCTTCTAAATCAAAAGAATACATTGGAAATGTTTTTAAAATAAAATGTATTTCAGTAATTTAAAACAGTATAATGTTTTCTTATATCTCAAATATGATAAATATAAAAATTTAACTTCAGATCATATCGAATTCACAGATCCAAACCATACATTATCATAATATTTTCAATATAATGTCCAACTGAATATGTATCTAGTTCGAGAACCTTACATTTTTTGGGATTGAATTATTAGTAGTGAAATCTCACTCTGGTGTTTTCTATTGAGTAAGTGTTACAATATCTTTTTTGTTTCCTCATACACATTGCAATATAAACATACAACCTTAGCTAATTAAAAAATAATATTATTTCTTGGAAAGTATTCTAGAATTGAGAGTAGAACATGGATTTTTGTATATTCAAAGCTGCACATGTGAGTAACCATCAAAAATCTTTGATTAAATAATATATACAGTACAAAAAGAAAATTAATTTCAAAAACAAATTTATTATCTTCGGTAGTTGCGTACCCAAACTGATAACTACTTAGAAGTTTCTTACAATTAAATTTGTGTACGTAAATCAAGATGACTGAAGATGGTGGTTTAATCGTCATATTGTTGATGTGTTTTTGGTCTGAAAATTTGAGAGTTTAGTTAAGTGTTGATTAAGTTTTTTTTTTTTTTTTTTTTAATATTCAAATTTGATTGTTTCGAATTGTCGACGAATCTTTTTATAGGGTGAATAAAATGAGCTGTTAAAAATATTTCATACATATACTGTGTCCATTTCATTAGTGGTATGAAAACAATTGATTTAATGGTAGCTATAAACTCTACATGCACACTGCATTTCAATAGTTCTAAATTGCATGTATTGAACTAGTTTAAAACGACAAGCATTTTACGGCAAATGAAAACAGGAATGTGTGTCTGTATTTCGTTTCAAATTTAATATTATTTACCAACATGAATGATATTGCTTGAACCAGTTAGAAGAGTTTTGGTTAAATAATACAATATGAATTTCCTTATGGAGATAAAGATGACATTGTAGTATCAAATAATGCAATCAGATAATGAAATAAGTACTCGTTGATGTTTCATTAAAAATGAATGAAAGTGGAAAACTGTGGTAAATGTTTAAAAAAAAAAAAAAAAAAATCATAAAACTCTTCTCATATATAAATCTTGTAAAAATGCACTAGTTTTCACATACCCACCCAAAAACAAATATTGGCCTAAACAACATAATATATATATATTATGTTTATATATATATATATATATATATATATATATATAAGAATTTGTTCCAATGTTGAGGATTTCTATACATAAGTGTTCCATTGCTGATGCGTTTGGCCTTTTCTGATGATCATCAGAATAGGACATCTTTATTTTATATTTCAGTGTATATGTATTGCATACTACTTTGAGTCTTAATTATTTTTATAATTGACTTCTACTTTCGTGTACTGTTAAAAAAATTTTACATTTAATAAATCATTGTAGACTAAAGATTTTTGTTTTTAGCAATGATTTTAATAGCAATGAACCCTAATAGAAGTTAGTATTACTTCAAAAAAACTATTCGAAATTTAAATATTACAGTACATTAGAAATCCTTTAAAATTGCTAACAGGTCCTATTTTACATCCTAATTCGTCTCAGAATTAAAATATTAATTTATTTCGTTTCCAGATTTGATGTTTAGAAGTTCATTTAAAAACTAATAATCTTTAGGCTATATACTTTATTTTGGCTTTATTAGTTCAATACTCATACTGAATCTTTAATTATATAATTATTTTATGTATAGAAATCCTTTCTTGCAAATATTTAATGCTTGTACCGGGTGATTCAGAACTTCATGCCATCTCTCGGGAAGTGATAAAATAATTGTTATACTAGCGACCGAAATATTTGGTAAAACTCCATTTTTAAAATAAAACAGCACACAATATGTTGTAAGTTCTACTATTTTTATTGAGTCTTGCCGACCATGGTTTCGTCCGTGACTGCATTCATGAGGCAACTTATCACAGACATCTAAAAATCATAATTTAGAAGAGAAAATGAAAAGAACATTTTGACGAATTTTTATTTTAAAAAACTGTTGAGACATAGTCTTGTGAAATGAATATTGAGAGAGATCCCACAATATATTTACCCGGCGAGTCTTTCCACAATGGTAGTTTTAGAGAGTGTGTGAGAGAGAGATTGTGTATTTTTTTTTTAAATCTAACAAAAAAATATGCTGAAATATGCAAAAAAAAAAAGCAAATTTTAATTCTTTGGAAGAAAGAATAATGTTTGTTTGGCCTCGTGAATGCCGTCACTAGCAAAACCATGGTCGGCAAGACTCAATAAAAATAGTAGAATTTACAAAATATTGTATATTATGTGCTGTTTTATTATAAATTTTATATAAATAAGAAAAAAACACGTAAACCTCAGCTTGGAAACGCTTCTCGTACCAGCTATCCGCAATTTGGTTTTTTTACTAAGTAGGCCCTAATTCCAACTGTAGTAAACTAGACGACGACTCTAACGACTGAGCTATGCGTTCCTTTGAGAATCAACACAGTTTTACATTTTTTCCCATGTTTAAAATAAAATGTATTTTAAAAAATATTAGAGAAGAAAAGATATACAAGAGTGTAACAGTGTTTTTAAAAACACAATTTTAACCTTATTTTGTGAATGGCGGTTAAGGGCTCGTGATTATGTGGTAAGCCGGCCCAGACTTAAGTTATGCACAGTTGTATATATTAAACTCGCAGCTGTTAGAACAGAAATATATTATTTACAGTATGATATGTAAAGTATAGTTACAGTACAAGTCCATTGTAATTCCTTCGTTAGTTTATTTATTTTATTTTTTTTTTTACATGTTTTTAAATCAAGAGACATATAAAAAATTTAGAAAAACTCATATTTAGAATTTTTAAAAAAACTCTGCGAAGAAAAAGGTAAATGAATTTCATCAAAGAAATATGTAATATGTAGCCTAATGTTTTTGTTAAAACATTTTAGTTAAGATAATTACTTCTTAAATAATAATTATCTGCTGTAATTAAGTTGTTACGGTTTTACTGGACACGGAAACTAGGGGCATCTATTAAATCGTTCACGAAGAAACATCTTTTTTTAGAGTTAACCACTTTTCAAATATTCAACCAAGAAAAGAATTCAGTATCAAATGTAAGCCTACACCATAAGAAGAAAAAAACTTCCTATAAAACACATTATATTAGTAGTTGTTGTAATAGTTATATAGTCCACCATTATCAAATAAGTTTACAATTTACGTTCACAAACTGCGTTATTGAGACAAGAGTGATAACGTGAGAATAACAACAGAAACTGGCGGGAATTATACCAATTCTTATGGTCCTACCCGTTCACTCAGATATTAATTCTATTCAGTCTGTGCAGGTGAAAACATTAAACATCCATACTAAACTGATTTGTTTTATGCAAAAGATCAAAAATGTAAAAGGCCACCAATTTTAAAATATACAAAATGATTTTTTTAAATTTTTACTCTGATAAAACGTTACTTAAAGAACTCGTATACCAATTATAAATTCATACAGTATCTATTTCAGGAAGTCCATTAGTAGAAAATATTTTATATTAACAATCATATGACGTGGCCTACCCGTCTAGCGATTGGTGCTTTTATACTGTTATCCAGTATTTCATATTAATAACAATATTAAACTAAACTAGCGAGAAATTGTTCAAAAAAATTCGTACACTCTTCTCGTAATAAGATTTTATATCCAATATGCGTTTCAACGAGTTATAAGTTATCTTTGTAGCTGTACACATGAAAAGGGCGACTTTATCGTTGAAACGCGTAGTGAAAATAAAATGTTATTACGAGAACAGTGTATGTTTTTTTTGACAAACTTTATTTCATAGTTTTGCTATTTACATTATATCATTCTATAGAAATTTAACGAGGTGAAAAAGTTACTGGACACTTTTTATAAAAATTTGGAATTTTTTGAGTTAATTCCATTAAACAAATTTAAACAGCCGCCATTTTAAAACCGATTATTGGGAACAAGTTGGGTTTTCTCTTTTTTTTTTTTCAAACTATGTCTTTAAGTTGATGAATAACGTACAAAATTTCAACACAGTCGATAAGGCCGTTCTAGAGATATAAATGTTTCAGTTTAGAAAATAATAATACAGGGATAGCTGGTAAAAATCGTTTCCAGACATATTTATATTTACGGTTTTTTTACTAGCTATCCCAGTATTATTATTTTCTAAACTGAAACATTTATATCTCTAGAACGGCCTTATCGACTGTGTTGAAATTTTGTATATACGTAGGCCTATATACAGGTTCAGGTAGTGTATTTATAAATGTGCAAATATAGCCGAGAATAAAATTAAAATAAATTTTAAAATGTTAGCGTTAGTAGGTTGTGATTGTTTTTTGAAACAATTAGCCTACTCGGTAAATTTTCAAGTAGCCTATTGAATAGTTTGAAGAGCCATACTGTAAGAAATTTTTAAGCGTAAAAGTAATGACGTAAGATTGTTATGTAGAAAGTCTAGTTTTGAGATTTATTATGCCAAATATTGTTCTGCGTAATTGGGGTCCTCCCACCCTAAAGCAAACAGCAGTATCTCAGTAAGTTCTAACCATAAAAACCTTAAAATGGTAGACCATAATAAAAACATTTGATACATTTCTATCCTTCTGTTATATATTTGATTATTTATTATTATTTTATATTTTAGTTTGTTTTTTGGTCATTATATCAATTATGAAATATATCATTTTGTTAGTGTTAATATGATTTGTTTTGTATTATAAATGGGTTAATAAAACTAGATTAATTACAAAAGTAATTTTACCGTTACTTTGTAACTTATAAAATAAACCCCAATTACTGGAAATTCTTCCAAAAGTAATGGATAAGAATTACATGAAACTTGTAGCCTATTTATTATTTTGGTATATTCCATTCTTATTCTATGTTTACTTTATTTATTATTTAAATTTATCTTTGTTCGTAAAATAACTTTTATAGTTCGCTTAAATATTTTTAAATATATAGGCCTAGTCACACTTGAACACCCGTACCGCCGCCATTTTTAATCGCACTTGTATTATTTACTGCTCATTTCTAAGATAACGTTAACACGGATGTTTCCCTTTTTTTTAAATCGCAATTTTTTGTTCTTTAAAAAAAATTAAAATCAAGTTTGAAAATATTGCAAGTTCTTTTTATTTTTGCTGGTCAATGAAATCCGATATCGAAATTTTCAAAGAGAGGAAACCTCCGTTATTTTATCTTATATCTATTAGAAAAAGAAAAAAAGGGATTTCTTACTTCTAAATAAAGCAAGTACAAGTAGTGTTCAAAGGAAAAGTACTGTAATTAGACGTAGGCTATGGTGTGGCTATCCACATAGCCACACCATATATATAATGGTGATTATATAAGAACTACTCAGTTGCGCGTGAAACATACTTTTACAAGCAAGGGCGGATCCAGGACTTCGCCACGAGGGGGGCGCTTCCGGGGGGTAGGAATACCACCCAGTAAAGCGGGGGGTCCGGAAAAAAATTGGTATTTTTGTTGTAGTCTAAAACGTATTTTAAGGCAATCTTATCTTAAAATGTTATAAAATGTTTACTCATAAAGACCAACATATATATTTAATTGAAGGACTAAGTTTTTTTATTTACATAAACCTATAAGGATTATGATGATGTTTTGGAGTTTTGGAGATTTATCTTCATATACAACAATCAAAACGTCTATATATTAAACTGTAAATTTTAATAATACATAATTTTACATAGATTTAAGTCCCTACGTCCTTCGACATGTTCAAGAGAGTACTAAAAAAAAGGGAAGAGAAGGGCTGGATTGTGAACTACGTATGACGCAGTTCTTTCAGGTTTTCCTTTTCCACGAAACTGGTTCCTCGAAGATGCTTTGTTTCAATTTTAATTTTATAATTCGTATAAAAACTAGATAAATTATAGAAATATTTCGTTATTTCTGGATTCAATAATTAACTGATATTAAACAAATAATAATTAAGAAAAACTGCAGAAACTTAATCTGGATGAGTTTTTCTTTCACCTATAAAATTTGTAACCTTAATTAATTATTGAAATAAAGTTTCAATGCATAGATAAAAAAATCATGAAATTAAATCGGCTGAATCGCAATGAAATGTTAACAAATTTGGATTTAGTACATTATTTTACCGATTTGTGCCCGAAATTGATTACATAGTATTATGGTCAAGTATTATCTAATCAACAATTTATTCAACGATCATGAGGCACGACAGTCTAATGCTCAAACTAAACAAACGTTATCATATAAGAAACATAACACTGAACATGTAAGCCTACAAAAGTACTGTCACTCAATCAACTCAACACAAACAGACCGCCTTATCGCCACCGGCGCCGTCGACCTTCCATGACGTTTTCGTAGGCCTACGTCTCTATGTCTACGAATATCAGGTTAGCCACTAGCTGGCCTACCTCTGTACCTTAGCGCTATTTCGCAAATAAGCTTTCATCACTGACATGGCCGGATCTAGGAACCCCGAAACCCCGCAATTCGGGGGGCGGGCCCTTAGGGGGCCCAAAGGTCCTCTACTCAAAAAATAAATGAGGCTAAAATAAAAAAATATATATAAAATATTGAGTTCAAGCAGTGGCAGAAAAGGTTTTTAACACAAAAGTTATAATTTAATTAAGTGTAAGAAAAGAGATTAAGTGTTAATTTCTAAACGTTTTACACTTAAATTGTGTACGGTTCCCTCCTTCCCTCTATCCATGTCTGCTCAAGGGGCCCTTGGAGAAATTTTGCTGGAGGCCCTCAATTTGTAGATCCGGCACTGATCACTGAGTACCTCATTTGACAATATACTACCGACTTTAGAACGTCTTTAGTTTTCCTTGTATACAGTATTGCAGCATAGTCGTATTTTACTTTACTTACTTGTAATTTCTATATTAACTTTTTTTTTGCTAACGGGGGGGGGCGATGCATCCAATCGCCCCTCACTGGATCCGCCACGGTTTACAGGTAAAAGGCACTATTTTCAATACTGTTTGCAATATTCCAACTCAAATTTTTTTTAAACATATAGGTGCGCCAAAGTATGGAATTTAAACTATTCAACAAAAATAAAACACCTAACTTATGAAAGTAGGCTACACTTGTAAACTGTTTCTGAAATATATTTCTTTCAAAAATATGATTACATACAAACAATAATGTAATTGAAAACCTACTATTTAATAAAAATACTAATTTCAGTTAGAATCCCCGTTAGTAGGGGATAAACATTATTCATTAAAAAAAGATACAAAACATTTATAAAACGTTTTATGTTTTTAACTTATGTAAACGTTTATACTCTACAGTCTATACTGCCTGGCAGTGAGCTACCATTAGAACGGAAGGAAGGAGTAGAAATGGATAATATTTGACTTGTCAATTAGCCAATTGTTGTTGTCACAAGAAAACCGAGTAATCGGAAGATTGTTTTCTATTCTGTTTTTGGCCAATTTTTCATCATTTTCATTCTACCTCGTATGTTTATTGTTAAATTCCTAGCAAATGTGGTAAAACCATTGTTATTTTTATAAATGATTAAGTTCCCTGGTTAAAAATATTATATTGGATGGCAATTTCTTTTGATTTTATCAAATGTTTGCTTATTTTTAACCGATTTTTCGTCTACGAGTATTTTTCATTCTTCATAGTTTTTGACCGATTATGACTAAATTTGGCAAACGTATTGTTTATGGAAAGAAGTAATTTGATTCATGATCGGAAAGATATTCTGAAAACGTTGATTTTTTGAGTGTGCTTGCTTGCGAGAGAGGGAGAGAGAGAGAGAGAGAGAGAGAGAGAGAGAGAGAGAGAGAGAGAGAGAGAGAGAGAGAGAGAGAGAGAGAGAGAGAGAGAGAGAATAACTGAGAGTGGGAGAGCGATTCACTCTCCAAATTTTAGGAATCGTTGGGCCGTTCTATTATTAGAACGTGGGAATAAACTATAATTTTGTATCTCCTATTTCCTAATCCCCCCCGTGTTGTATTTCTGTTACCGGTAGTTCATCGGTATCCCAAACAAATTACTGTAGACTAGCAATATAACATTTTCGTTTTATTTTTGTAGTTCTAACATATGGACCGGAAGGTTAGCTTCCGGTCCAGCAGATTCTTTAGTCTCTCGCAGGTAGAGCCGAGCTCCAGCCGTACTTACTTCCTAAGTATTCAATGGCTTGACTCACAGTAAAGTTGTGCAGTGACTCAGTTACAGTGCCTTAGTGGAATTGCGCCTTTACTAATTAATCATCATTTTGTGATTGTGTCAATTATTGAAGAAAGTGAACAATTAAAACGTTATTTTAATATTAACAAATTTTGTAGTCTTTAAACAAATTATTTTAGAACTTTTTTTAGACATATCTTTTCCTCTGAAAACAACTTTAGCCCTACTCTTAACGTACCCAATAAAAAAGTGCTGTTTATAGCTTTGCTGATTAGTTTTGCCAGTAGAAGAGTTAGAAGAGGTAATACGTTACTAGGTAAGTAAAATAATATATAATATAGCTATTATCTCCTAAATTATTCTCGTTCTTTAATCAATTATTAATTAAGTAAGGTATCTTGATTTTTTTTAATGTATTAATAATAATTTTTATTTGAAATAAACCTATCTAATAAAAAAATAAAATTAAAAAAATTAAAAAAATATATTTTAGAGTAGTATGCAAGATATATTTTGACATACTGATATTAATGAAATATTTTTGTTTAACCAGAGATCATTAACCATTTATAAATCTCACGACAGGGGTTGGCACGTGTGAACTAATAACGCGGCCTTTTTTCTAGCTACTGTTTGATCTTGACCGTGAAAGTGTGTAAATTTGTTTATGTTTAGTGATGGGACTATCGACTAGTTTTGTATTCGTTACATGTTAACAGTTGCCATTTTCATTTGTTCCGTTTTTCCTTGAATATTTTCTGCCTGTCTAAAAAGGGTACAAAGGAACATAACCTTAAAAAGGGTAAGAAATATTTTCAATTGCTTTAGATGTAGTGTTTAGCCTAATATATTTGTATTATTATATCTTTCATGTTTACATATTTCACCCCCTTCTTTTCAATCCTAATATCTCTGACGATGTTGTTCAATCATTTCAAATAAGATCTATGGACACTGCAAAATTAAAATTTGTTACAAATTGCATAGCTTAAAGTTTTTTTACTTAGTATTATTATTATTATTTTTTTGTAGTAATTTGATTTGTGTACATATAGACTAGATAATTGAAGTTTGATTACGAGTTTTGATAATTTTTTAAAGAAATTAATGTAACCCAACCCTTTTTAACATTTCTTTAGACTTTTAGGCATGATAAATGTTTTGGGAAAAAGACAGTAAAAAATTATGAAAATATAATAAAGCTTTTTTTCTAACTTATTAATTTCACTACGAGAAAATAAAACAAATAGACTTAATGTTTCTAATCGCCAAATGGTTAACTCGAATTTTTTGTAAGTTAGACAATATACGTTATCCTTAAACCTTTTGATATTTATAAAATCAATCAAATCATTTAAACCGTCAGTATAAAAGTAGTTCCTTTTCGTGTTGGAAAATGTTTATACTAGGCTATGTAAAGCTTTATGATAAAGTGTTCAGTGACGGTTGAATCGGGTATAAGTTTTGATTTAAACTGAAATTTTGTTTCAATAATTACTCGTACATAATATTATTTTATCATAAAAAATGATACAGCATCACTTGGCATTTAAATTGCCCGTGACCCTGATGGAAAGCACCATATGATGCTAAAAGTGGAATTCGTATTTATTGCTCTATTTAATAAATGGTTAGTTGTGTTTGTACAATTTGTCGACAGCCTAGCTTTTAATACTTCCTAAATTAAAATATATTTTACTACACTAAGTCTTTTCTTTTTACAAGGAACCTGCACACGACGCCTTTTTCAAGACACATCTTATGATGAAAATCCATCTTCACCGAAACATACGAAATCTCCACGGCTAGAATGTCATCAGGTAAGACTAAAATTATTAGATTTTGACAAAGCAAAACAATAATTTATTGCAAAAATATTATTTTTTAAATTTATCACTTCTTGTTTGGCTCCACATTCGATTGCCGGCCCTGTAACCAGGATCAGCCCCCCCACCTATGTTCGCGTGCTATTCTATGTTTCAAAAATTACATGGTAATTTTTAACTCTTTGCAAATTTTATTTAAACTGATAATTGATAATAAGGAATAATTAAGAATATCAGTTCAATCTAAAAAACAAACTTTATTGACAAAATTATTGCAAACATAAATTAAAGTAAATCATTCACTTTTATTTTACTGAAAGTACATTTCCATTTTGAGATTGATTTCCTTTACTGACCAAGATTAAAATTCAAGTTGACAAAATAATAAGATTATTAAAAAGTTAGGAGCTAAACTATTAAAATGTTTTGAAGTGTTTAATACTCTTATAACAGAAAACTTACTTTGATAGACTATCAAACGATAGTCTATTTAATCGTAGCTTTCTTTTCACTAAAATCATTAATAATCTAGAATTAATATTATTTTACTAAACTTTGACTTTGTAATAATTATATATTTGAATTTTTAATCTATAATCCGCTGTAAAATATTCTGCAATAAATATTTAAAAAAAATTAAAACAGGGCTAGGCCAGGGCCCCCCACCCGGGGTCCCGGGCCTTGTGACCAGAGTTGCACCAGCCCCACCCTTGTGGGGGCCATGTGGCTCCACCGAAATCGCGTCCATCCCATCCCACACCTTTTGTTTCCTTTTGCCCATACCGGTCTAATGTAACCATAGCAGCAAAGAGCAACGGTATTAACTTTTGAAAAATATCTTTAATAATGCAGAGTAGCCTATATGTCCGGCCCGTCCAAGTACAAGCCAGACATAATACAAGAAAGGTTTGTGTTGTCTAATAACTAAGTACCTACATTGATTGTTTATTTTTTAATCTGTAAGCTGCAATGGTCTAGAAAATTGTAGACAAATAGCAAGAAGCATTTTAGATTCTCCTCTTTATGATTTGGCTAATGTTCAGTTAATCCAATTGCCAAACTCTGAGAATGAAACAACCCAACATATTTTAGCTGGTAAGATAAATAATGAACATATCAAAATATTTATATACATATATATCAATTATTTTAGACTTTTTACAGTTTAAATTTAAAAAAAAAAACTGATATAAGATTTTACTTGTGTAATCGCAAAAATATCTTACATTTATCAATGTAATATTTATTTTATATCAGAATTGGCTATTTCCCCCCTTTTTTTACCTTTTTTCTTAGCAAAACAATTTTTGATTCTTCTCTTTGTAACTTTACTAATGTGTTCAGTCAATGCAATTGACAAATTCTAAGAATGAAGCAACCCATTTTTTTTAAACTGGTAAATTGATTAATGAACTTTCATTAAAGTTGTTATTTATGACAGGGTTATTTTAGCTCAACTTTCTATTTTTTTATTGTTTTAAATCATCTTATTTACTCTTATTTGAGGTAATACAGTAAGTAAAAATCTATCATTACCTAACTTAGAAATAAACACTGGAATAATATCAATGTAACATCATTGATTGATTGAAATTTCAACATTATCATGGGTTTATTTTGTATATTTTGTTAAATGACATAGTTGGATAGAGAATAAATATAGCCTATTTCCTGTTTTTATCAGCTATAAGTTAGTCATTTCAACCAGTATATTTGGTTGCAGTCTTAAATTACTAAAGCTGTTTTTCTCATTAACAGGTGATCCAAGTGTAACCAGAAGTCAAATTTACTCAGAACTGAACATTTTAAAAGAAATGAAATCGATGGACCAAAAGGCCGGCCGAACAAGTGCTGCTCGCCGTAAACTTAAGAAAATAAAAATTCTAAAAAAATTAATTGATAAAGTCAACCGAGGGGAACTTGTTGGACTGAATTAATTAAATATTTCCAGCTGTTTAAAGTTAATGTGTTATTTATTTTGTTGTAAAATGTATTCACATTATATTTGGATGTTATGTGCACTTTAAATAATACTTAAAAAATATTTATACAGTACATATAAATTTATTATATTATTATTTATTTATGTTTATCACTGGCCAAAATAATGACAAAACATAATTTGTTAAAAAATGCCACATTGGTAGTGAATGATATAACTTGTTTCTCTTAAATGTTTTTGTTTTACATGCGTTTTTCATAGGTAACTATCAAATGTTTGTGTTATGCTGTACATTATTATTACAATGTGTATAAACATATAGGTGCATGAATGAAAAAGATTATTTTAATAGCTATAAAATTATCTTTTTTTTAATTACAAGAAGGTTTAATCTCTACTATTTCATGTATAACACTACATGTAAGGGTATGTAATCAACAGGCCACTGAGTGTATGCTCAATTTAGACCAGTGAGTGTTTGATAAATCTGGCCAAACGGACAACAGTTTTTGTTGAACAATGGGCGAAGACTAATCTTGGCTAAAGGTGTAAAGAGCATAGACTAATAGGATTGTTGGTTAATATACCACATCATTCAGTATGAAACCAACTTATATACTTAGTTGAGGTGAAAAATAGTGATTAGGCCAAGGGTGTATGCAATAGTATAGACCATGGGACTAATAACTGTTATTTGCCCAACTATGTGTAAATGTTTCTGATCTGTTTTGGTGTTTATTGTTAAGGGTCTGCAGTGCATAGATCTGAATTAACATATCACCCGTTAGAATAATGTTAAACAGTGTTAAATAAGAACAGTTATAACGCTGCCATTTATTAACACAGAATTATTATCGTTGATGGCTCATCTTAAATGTCAGGGGGGAAATATATTTTCTTGTTTTATAATTTTTTCTGGGGAAACAAATAGAACCACAAAAAGTGAAGAATCTTTCCCTTTCTTTTAAATATAGTATAACGATTTTTCAAAAACCTAATACGAATTTTCTAATACCTAAACAACTGTTCTTAAAAATGTCAGCATAAAAATATTAACATTGTTCTCTTGGGCGAGAATGCTCCCGGAATTTTATGTATTGCAGAGCCTTAAATGTCTTATACAATTACGAGACATCTCAGCACCCAATTTACTGAGAATTACCGATCCGGAGTATTAAAATAAATAGAAACTTGCACTCGTATTATACAGAGTGTCTTAGGAGTTTTGTAAAAACACTTCTAGGGTGTGTTCTATTGGTAAAAATAAAGAAAGAAGTTACAATAAATAAAACTATATCTCACTAATTAATTATACTTCTAGAAATCACTCTTAATTACAATGGCAAAATTAAATAATAAATAACTCAATTTTCAGGGACAAGAAAAGAAATTATTTTATTTACTTTAAAGAATGGTAAGAAAACACTTCAATAACAAAATGTTAATATTTCAATGTTCATATGTAAAAACAAGTAATAACAATTATCTTCAATCCCTTCACTATTCTTGAGAAAACATATCTCAATACTATTTTATAATCTATAATTTTCTTTCACAATTAGAGTTAAATAAGTTTTTTAATTTCTTTAATATAGCTGTACATCGTCAGTATATAATTATTGAAATTGTGATTTGTTAATCTTAATCCTTAATTATTGCATTAGAAATACATTTGTTGTTAAACTTAATGTCCTGTATTATGTTTTGTATTTTAAATTTAGTATTTCTATACTTATAGGCGAGTTTAGCTTGACTTGCTGATACTTCATTCATATTTGGTTTCGCCATTAAAAATAAAAAACTAGACTATTGTTGACGGTAAGTCATAATTATAATAAATTATCAATAGTCGGAATGGCGAAACCAAATATGAATGATTTATTTTCAGGTTACAATAAAAATATAATGGTACACAGAAAGCAGCATATTACATACATTGGCCTCTGTTACAATCAAAGTGAAAACATTAGAATGATAGAACGTTAGTAAAAATATTGTTCAATTTTTATCAATTATTTATTAATTAATTTATTAAATTGTTATTATTATAATATTTGTGTTAGTTTTTTTTTCTGTCATGATATTAATTTTATTATGAAATATATTTATCATGTTAATGTTATTTGCTTCCTACTACAGACGGATTTTAATAGAACCAGTTTTTAATTTAATTTTCAAATTAAGGTAAATAACTTTCATAATCTGTTACAATCTGTTAAAAATAACTTTTATAATCTGCTTCTAAATACCTTTAAAATACCATTATAGTTTAATATACTAACAAAGTACTAATTGAGTAACATAATTATTTGTGCTCATAAATACTTTCTTTAAAATTATTTCAAATACAGACTTCGTTCAATTTAGTAAAACAGTGCTAATGAAGTAGCATAAAACCTTTTTGTTCATAAATATACGGTTTTGATAATGTTTTCCGTCAACTTAGTATCGCCCCCGCAGAATAGAGATCCCACCGAATGTTTGCTGAATGGTAGTAGTTGTTCGTTAGATCATACATTCCGAGACTTGTTGTACTGGCTAGCACAACAATGGAAGAGGTTCAAAATACTTGTGGATTAATAATTTATCAAATCAAGAAATAATTATTTAGTTAAATTATATTTTAAAATGTCTATATATTTAGCCAAGAACTTTACTCTGTGGTTGAACTTATAATTTTATTTGTGGCCTTTCTGGTTCTTTTGTCTCTTGCACACCAGTGTGATCTAATCCAATTAATCTAACTACAAGTTGGCTTAGGTGTCATTTAACGAAAAATTAAAACCTTTGTTTAGTTTCTTATTAATTTCAAAGTACTGTACTGTGTATTGGATGCTTGCAATATTCAACAAATATGTTTCAATGTTATTTTTTTATTATTTCTTAGTGTTAAGGTGCCTACACATTCGAGCTGGTAGTAAGGCATACTCACTGGTTACCTGGTTGGTAAACAGAATATAATAAAAATCAGCTTTCACCATTGTAATCCTCCTAGTTGAAAAAAAAAGTATCACACTACCACCTTTCCATTTAGAACATATCAGTTAATTCAAGACGGATGGTAAAAATTTGGAACATGTTTTTAAATAGTTTTATCATAATAAATAGCCTTGGAATTTGTATATGATAATATTACTCTCCTGCGAAATATTTAGAGGTATTTAGACTTTTGGTTCACCTGGTATTATTTTAAGTATGATTTTAGAATGTGTGTGTGTGTGTGTGTGTGAACGCTCGTCGGCGCGAACGCGCATGTGGGTTTTATTTGAGAAACGAGAATATTGAACATGTTTTATATTTAGGATTATTTTAGATACTTTGTGTTAACTTTTACTTAAAACATTTTAATCGTCACAAATATAATATTTAAAAATGTATTTTAACCTAAAACAAAAGTTTAACATTGGGATTAATTTTAACGATTTTATAAAAAATACAAAATAGATTGTTTACATTATATACTATGTTTACACATTTGGGACTGAGGGATAATTGCAATATATCAATTAATTAAATACTGCATTCTATACTTGAAAACATGAATTTTTACAAAGTTTGATTTTATTGCTCTCTTTGGGTCCGTCCTGACTTCCAGTTTTTGTGTGGAAAAACTTACCTTTTCTAACATTTTAAAGTACGTTTTTATGTGTAAACAACGATTTTTGACAATTTAACAAATCCGTTGAAGTTTTTATTGCTCTATAAGAATAATTTCAATATTTTAAAATAATTATTTAAATTTTATATTAAATCTGCTATTTTGACTTCTTTGGACAGGAACTACTGGTTATTTTAAAATGTTGGACTTTTATGTTTAAACAATAATTATATTTTGTTGTGTTTCTGAGTAACACTTTTGAGTAATTAAATTTTTGTTGAGAAACCATTTTTTATTTATACAGAAATAGAGAATTGTTATTTAATAAAAAAAAAAGAAGATTTTTTTAAGGTCTACTTAACATTTTTAGCTAGATATCTTTTCGATATTTTACTACCATGAAAATAATTTGAATATTTTTTTGGTTTTTTTTTGCATACATGCATCAGGTCCAGTTTTAATATTTTCCAAATTCGACATACTCAGTTTCAACAATTTTTGTAATATCGTCTCAAAAACTAGTATAGTAATTCACAAGCATTCTCCACTTGTGTACCGAATTTCAAGTCGATATTATCAATATTTTTAAAATAGAGCTAATCACTGCTTGAATTGTTGCATTACCGACGGCACTATCCGAAAGCATTACAATATCTATTTTAGAAAATGCCCATGGTAACAACTGAAAATAGGTATACATATTTATTGGTAAGTGTATTATTATTAGTGTACCGAGTTTTGACAACCCATAGAGAAAATATTATACATTAAAGCCAGTAATTAGCGCTAAATATACCCCTGGTACTGAAAATAAAAATGATTCTTCCGGTTCAATTAAAAACATATTTAAGATATGACTTGTATTGCAAGGTTGTAGTAAATATCTCAAAATTTTAGGTTAACTAGTATATGTTTTATTATAAAACCAAAATTGAAGTCGATATCTTGAAAATTGTTGAAATTGGAGCCTATAAATTCATGTAGTTTCCTAATACCCACCGCAAATTTACAGTTTTCTCAAAGGCAGGCTGAAATGATTTTGATGAAAATTTTCTCAAGAGGCCAAAACAAAACGGTTCCGGTTCATGTGTTATCGGAAATCGTTAATCCGTATCGGCTATGGGAAATAACGAAAAACCATTGGTCTTGGGATTGATATAAAACGCGTAATTTATCAAACACGGTTTAGTTCAAATTTTAAAATTATGCTAAGATTAATGGCCCAATTTCGTTTTCAAAATTACGAGGAAAAAGTATTACCGTTCTGGAATAGTTGACAAAAAACAAAAATGAACCTTGACCACCGTCATTAAAGTGATTATGAGTATAGGCCTATGAAAGAATTATATTCTATAGTATATTGTCTTGTATCTAATTACTCACCTCAAGACATAAAGGCTATCGCGGTTTCCATCACTACACTACACTAGGTTTCCATCATCAGGCCGCACAAAATGGTCAAATCACTTATTAGAGGTCGTCACATAACAATAAAACACTAAAAACACAACACAACGTAAAACCGTTAACAGCACAAACAGTTATTTTGGCCGAAATATCGCGTGCATGCCAATACCCGGCAAATCTAAACTGCGGAATTATTGCTGTAGGCACAGATACTCCCTGCCTTCTCTGTTATCTATCGTGGTGGTCTAGTATGACGTTTGTTTATCATGCTGTCTGTCTAGATGCTTACGACATCATAAATTAGATTTGATTTAAAGGATAGTTTGTCATTGGGGATATTAGATGAATCTATTTTTACACCTTTATAGATCTCGAACTCTTCTACGGAATCCATGTACTTACTTTTTTTTTGCAAAAGTGTAATATCTCCATGTTAGATTGGATATCTGTGTATTTATGGTTTTAGTTCCATTAAAAAATAAAAATTTAATATGACTTGAAACTAGGTACACATGCAGAGTAACTTGCATTCCAAGGTTGGATTAAATATCTCAAAATTTTGGGAATGATAAAATTTTGTGTAGTACCGACGGGAAAATCACTGCATATACCAATTCTTACTTTCAACTATTTTTTTCTATTTGCTTAAAACTTTGTATATACATTAACTTGTTTATGTTTTATTAGAAAACCAAAGTTGAAGTTGATACCTTGAAAATTGTTGAGATTGGAGCCTAAAAGTTCATGCGATTTTTGACTTATCGGTTCAAATGATTTTGATCTAATTTTTCTCAAGAGTCCCGAACAAAACTTGTTGGTCGACATCTACAAAAATTGCGGTTTATGCGTTATGGGAGTTGGTCTTTGTTTACACTCTTATTTTAGGTTCACAATGTCTTCCTTATCATATCTTTTCTTTATAGGTTACCTTCCTCTCTCTTAATACCAAAATTTATTTTTTTATAGTTGTAGCACTATGAAACGATATGTATTTGAATATATTTAATTTTACGGTTATTGTTTAATATGGCTGTGTCAGACTATTCATTTATTACAGGTACTCACTATTTATGTTTATGTTACATTTTATTCACAATGAATGTGAAATATTTATTATTTATAAAATCGATAAATAATAGGAACTAATTTTAATGTAGATATATTTTAAATTACCGTCATTATGAAACGGATTACTTTAAGGCAATTTATAACTAGCTAAATGGTTTAAGGTATGTTTGCCATGCTGTGGATTAACCCTAAAACTTTTCTGTCCTTATTAGTTATACAAGCATAAAATATGGGTGTTAAACAGATTTTTTTTTTTTTCAAACTAGAGCATATTGATGAGTATCGTGCAAAATTACTACTCAATTGGTCGTACTGTTCTAGAGATATAAATTATTTAGTAACAAAAATACAAAATGGCGGATAGTTGGTAAAAGAAGCGTTACCTAATATGTGTTTATAGGAACTTCTTTTAAATTTAAACCCTTATAAGCACCCCCTAAATTATCTCCGCGCATTACAGAAACACCGTGGTAACTTCCGTGACGTTACCACAAAAGGTAGGGCTACAAACGGAAAACGCGAACTGACCGCGTGTTTGTACGTTGAAACGATTTTAGTTTACCTCTTTACCCTTTTTGACAGATCAAGTTATGATGAAGGTGAAAAAATAAAATTTACTGATAAATCCGTTTTGAATCTAAAAAAATGTTTGGAGTCTGTCGTATGTAGGCCTACAGAGTCTGTCTCAAAAATCGCGCATTGGAATACATATCAGCTTCTAATTGGCGTAGGAAGGTAATAGACACATTAATGGAAAGCTCTTGGTTGGGTCTATCTATAGGGAGTGCCAAATCTTAGGTTCCATATACAGGGTATTCCGAAAAATATTAAACGTTTTTCCTCCGTTTTTTTAAATAACGATATTAATGTTTCCCCTTCAATTACTCCTAAAAAGTCCACATTCTTTTCCCCATTACACAGTCTTATCTCATTAACTCGGCCATAACACAAGAAAAACATTCATGTGACATCTCTTTTGAAAGCTGTTTACATTTGCTATCTGATAAAGTAACTAAATATATAAATTTTCTTCACAGAGTGTTCCTAAAATTATTTTTTATAGAATTATTTTGGTGAATTAATTATTTCTACTCCAAAGTGAATTGGTTTTTAACTCTTAGTCCAAAGGTTCTGAATTCTCATTCATTATTCCCTAGTATTGCAAAATTACACCAGCTTTTACCCAACAGATGTATTGGGCGAATTGGCCATCGAACGACGCTCTAGATCTCCAGATTGAAATCCTTTAGTTTATTTCCTTTGTGGCTATTTGAAAATAAACGTTTACTATAATAGACCTACGAATCTGAAACCTGAAAGAAAAATACGACTAGCAATACAGAAAATTAGAGATGAAATTAAAAGTAAAGCAATACATGCGGTTTATACTCGTTTGGAACATTGTCAAGTAGCTCTTGGTGGACATTTTGAACATAAACACATACTTTCCGTAGTCTTCTATGGTTTACGTTGTTAAATATAAACAGTTTTAGTACAGCTTGTAGTTTTTCTTAGTTTTGGATTGTACACAAAATAAAATCATTTTTTGTATTAAAAAAAAAATTTTTTTTGGAACACTGTGCAATTAAAAACTAATTACATTATCAGATAGCAAATGTAAACAAATGAGATAAGACTGTGAAATTTGATTCATCATAATGTTGTATCTAAGTAAAATAAAAACAGTAATAAACCAGAAAACTCGCGTAAAATTCAATGTATATAAGGGTGGTTGCCGCCGGCCATATTAATGTATATAAGGGTGGTTGCCGCCCTCAATACACTTTTAACTACTTAAATCCTAATTTTAATCCATTATAAAAATAAATTCTATGTTAAAAGTGTACATTTATCAGGCTAATAGTATATACTTTAATTGAAGACATACTTATCGTTCTTGTAATAACAAAAAATATAGATATTAAAATTCCTAATTATTTTTTTACTGAAATTAATGACAGGAGTAAGTAACATTAAAGAAATGAAAAACGGAGGTGCGTTGCAAGCCTGTACACATATGTCCCATTTCTGAGGATTTATACAAAACCGACCCCTTTCTGAAGAGTTGGTCATCAGAATAGGACAGTCCTCAGAAAGGGTACAGTTGCGTATCTATATATATATATATATATATATATATATATATATATATATATTATAAACATTATTAAATAACATATATTAACATACAGTATACATATGTATTAGAAAAGACGTCTACAATTATTATTTTTGTTTGTATTTGATTGTATAAGTGATTTTCTAAGAAAGATTATGCCATGCTTTTGGTTCGATTAGCTTAGAATTCAAAGTTAGTAAAAAAAAAAAACCCCTAAAAACTTCATCTCCTGTGTAATTGATTAAATCTCATATAAAACAATATATCCTATTAGGGAACAAAAAACATTTAAATAAAATTATTTATCTCGATAAATTTTACAGCGAAATGAAATTATAAACAACCGTCATTCTCTCAACATAATTTTCTATTTGTCTCGGTTCTATTTCAAATTACCAGGGAGATTTTAAAATTTTCGTTAGATTATGTTTAACCTAAACCTCAAATTTTCACAAATTAATAGTTAGATTTTAAAAGCTAAATTATATATTATATATTATATATCAGGTATAACGCTTTGTAATTCATTCATTCAAATCGAATTAACAGAAAATAAATAGTAAGGAACCGGAAATAATAATTATTACAGTAAAGTTACCATTGTTTAAAGGCCTAATGAACATGAGACAAAACTAAGTTATATCCCCCTTATGACATGGTTATAATTAATGGCTACAGAGAAGTAAAGTAACTCATTGATCTTACTCCACCCCTATATATAGGAATTTAAAATTAGGAATTGTTCAACTCAAATACTGAACATTTCTTTATGTGAATAAGCGTCTTTGTAAAAATATATGATATTTAGTCTAGAGAATGGGTGTCACGTGTAGAAGGTAATATTAATAGCGAAATTTATCCTGTGAGTGGGTGTTTTATGTAGTAGTTTACATCACAAATTCAACATTTTTCCATAGTGGTAGATATCGTATCATCCTAGCTGTCCATCTGCCCTTGGGTTATCTGTTTCATTATCTTTGCCGGAACCCTTACTGAATTGTTTAGTATACTCTATTGGACTGAATGGATCCACTGTATTCATCAATAATTGAGCCGCGCTCTTCATATCGCTTGCTGCCTATGATCCAGTACTTCACAGTTTCAAAAAATGGACTCAATTACTATCATTAAGAATAAATTGCGTCCTGTTAACTAATAATTATAATTGTGAAAACGAGGCATTACGAGCAGCCGTATTTATACTATATGTGAAACAGAAATATGATTTCTTTTCTAAAGCTTAACCTTGGAAATTTTTAACTACTCAAAAACTAAAAATTTGCGAGCTTTACTTGTTATATATATATATATACAGTAAGGTAACACGTTTCCAAAATCATGTTGTTGACAAAACAGAAAAAAATTAAATTAAATATGTCTAAATAGTCATGATATTACAAAAATAATATTTTTATATTAACAATTATTGTTACGTAACAGCCAAAAAAAAAAATAAAAAAAATAATAAAAAAAATTAAAAAAATTAAAAAAAATTAAAACCAGTTATATTCATTTTCACTATTAATAAAAAAATGTAAAATGGTAATTATAGCTTAATAAAAAGTCAATAATTACAAAATAGTACAATATTTTAATTATATGAAAATACCCTTCTTTTCAGGAGTATATCAATACATCATCAATTTCTAGAACCCTTATCTATAATGAAAAAAATATTACATGTTACATTTCAAACGTATACTAAAAATTTTAACCAAAATTTAGCACATTCTGTACTTTGAAATGTTAAAAACGATATAATAATAATAAAATAATAATATTCCTCATTAAAGTGCATCGAGATATTGTAAAATAATGATTGCATATATTTATATTAATTAATTGTGAACTCTAAAATTACCACTAAAAGGAGTATACATTTTAATATGTTTATAAATATGTAAATATTTATATAATATGTAAATACTATTACCCCCCCCCCCCAACTGCACCTCAAGAGAGGAGTGAATTTATATATATATATCCTACAAAACAAAAAAATGATGTAAGATTTCAGTTTTACATTTTGCCACAGTTTAAAAAACCTTAATTTTATAACTTTGTGATGTATTTCATTACTTTACTAAGGACTGAGAATTGTACTTTTAAGCTATTTATTTCATAACGAAGATTATACAGATTTTTTCAAAAATGTAATATTATTTTGAAAACTTAATATTTTTGAAAATGTAATGCATAAAAATTATAACTAATTACATTAGTAACATAACTACCAACATTTAGCTTAATTTTAAGAAATAACGATCAAATGAAAATTCTTAACTTTACATAATATTCCGAACCTATCTACTACTGTTTACTTTTAACAATCTGCAGATGCTCAAATGCTTTGAGCCCTTTTCAAACACAATTTTCAAATATTGTTGAGAAAGGATGGATATCACCAGAACACTTTTTCGCCATTTATTGATGCAACTACATCCTTACTCGTAATATTACATCTTCACCTATGGTCAGCCATAAGCCATTGGTACAAACAATGTATTTCAGCCTAGCAAATAAATAATAGTCCAAACATGTCAAATCTGGTGATCCTGCTGATGGAATTTCACTGGACCTTCTGATCCGACCCATTTTCTAGAATATGGTTGATCAAGTGTTTAACATACGATAAGAGCAAATGTCCCCGTCTTGTAAAACCAACACGTTGTGTCTGATTTCCACTGGAACCTCTAGTAACTAATTTGGTAAGATATATGCGGGAAAATGACGTCCAATTATTGTGTTACCTATAATTCTGCATCAAGCATTTAAGGCTCAATACCTTATATTGCCCACTACCAGCATTCAATTCTGGTTTCCTAAAGCCCAATACCACATATTCTCGTGGTTAACTTCTCTGATACTACGAAATGTAGTCTAGACGCACCAAAGTTAAGAAAAAGTTTGGATTTTGTTGTAGCTAATCTCTAGCTAAAATAAAAATTATCTCAATTAAGAAAACCATCCTCTTACAGTTCCACATGTAGAGTTCTGAGGTAAGAGTACAACTTTTTGTCTATAAATAACCTCTATATTGTCATGTTGCCAATTCTGGAGTCATAGGATAATTTTGAGGCAGAATCGTAAGGACTCCTCTCCTCTACTTCCAAAACTTCAGTGGCCATATTATGTCTTTCACGCCCCGCCATTTCCTTATTCTAATATTTATCAGATTGTACTTGACCTGTTTTACTTACAATAATAGCTAATCTGTAAATTACCACCCGAGAATGATGTTTCTACTCTGGATATCATTTCGCATACAATACCGCAGCATCTGTGTAGGTTTGAAGAGATTATCTAACACCATGATCAAGACAAAAACATCTCAATATCGGTACACGCATATTAAAATATTAAAAGCAAGAATAAACTGATAACCGAAACTGCGCAATAGATATCTAACACATAATCTGAACAGGTTATTGTTAAAACGAACAATGCTCTTTTATTTGTCTAAGCATAAAAAAACAGGAAAATATTCAAAACCAAAGGACAATACAATGGAATGAGTTTTTGATTAGTACGAAATGATAATGTAGTCCCACTAATTTCTGTTAATACTTTTTTAAGTTGTATATAAAATGCTTTTAATATATACGCTCACTGTGATTTTGTATTACGAAAAATAAAATGCAATACACAAAATGTAATAATATTATTTTTCAGCCATTTTTATATAATAATTATATATTTTCTGAGAGTATTAATAACTAATGTCAATATAATACCCTTCCCATTTAATAAAAAAAAACTTGGAAATAAAATAAGTGAAATTAATTTTGAAATGGTTGGAAGTGTGACCAAAATTTAAATACAAAAATTTTCAGCTTTGAAAGATCTTTTATTTGACACGACCTACAATGCTATTTCAACTTTTTTTGTGTGTTGCATTTTTCATTTATTCGAAATTCTAAGAGATATTTTAAGAAAAGTACTACTTGTTACATATTATTTAAAAGAGTAACAATCAACAATGTTTTAAAAAAGTTTGATGTTTAAGAAAGTATAATTGAAAAAGTCAAAAATTTAATGTTTACATTTTGACATGTGAAGGTGTAAGACAAAACTTTTTTTTCAAAATGTATAATATTAAAATACCTTTAACCTCACTTTCAGCGATTGTTGTAGTTATTACATTGGCCAAGCAGGACGTACCTTTCACGTGAGATTTAAGTTACACCTACCAACCAAAAAAATGCAAAAAAACTTTAGTTTGCTGAACCCCTCATTAACAGTTGCCATACATATTTAAATATCGACAGTAACGTGAACATAATGTGTAAAACAGGGTGACATATGAATACATCGGAGGGGTGTAAGATAACAAATATAAAGCAAAATGAAATAATATTCAAAAATTTATGAAGTGACCAACTTTCTTTCCAGAGTAACATAATATTCGTCACATTAATTAGAACTCAATGTCCGCCCGCACGACTGATGATAAGATTTAGGATGGAAAAACCAACCCCTATCGACTTATTGGTCAGACGTCCATTTCATCATAAAACGACCAGCTACAGTTTAAAGTGTGCTTTAAAAAATATACATCCTCCGAAAGGATTGAATTGTGTCAGATGTTTTCTATATTTATAATTAAATCTGTATTTCGATGATAATTGTTGATTCACCTTCCAGTACAGTAGTTTTAAGGAAGAAATACCTAAATTAAAAGATTATTTTTCTTATTTTAATATACTGAAATTAAATATTCACTAAACCGTTGGCAACCACATTGGAATATATATATATATATATATATATATATATATATATATATATATATATATATATATATATTGTAATAACACACAATTATTATTATTATTTTAGCCTAGTTGGGTATTGCTCTAGCACGTTTACTTTAAAAATATAATGGTTAACTACTAATAACAACTCAATTGTTTAAATGACCCTTTATTCTCGGGTCTTATTAAGGTTTGGGCCCTTATTTTAAATGTGCAATTATTACAATTATGGACATATATCTTATAATTTACAAATCAGCTTATACAGTACTATCAATATTAAAAGTTCTTAAAGTTCAATTTTTGATAATAATAAAATCTATATATTTACTTAAGTCCAGTTCACCATTATTCACATGTAGTTCACCTCTGACATGTTTGTATTATTAAAATATTTACTTGTCTATAAAATCCTTCTTTTTAAAATTGCTGAACAACGAAAATTAACCTTGCCTCCATGAAATTTTTTATAGCACTCCTATTCTTTTCTTCTAACAACCCGGGCTCCAATGAAGTACCGCCATCTTTTTTATCTTTTTCGCTATCGGCTTTTTGTATGGCCGTGCATTCAAACATATCAAATATATATATTTTTAAATGTCCTTCCATAGTCATTTTTAAATAGTATATTAATTTGTAGACATACCTGAAGTTAAAATTGTTTTTTTTTTTTAAAAAGGTTTTAATTAATCCACTTTCACTTTATATATATATATATATATATATATATATATATATATGTTTTTATATGTCAGTGCCAAGATTTCAACAATAGTTCTAACTTTCGCCGCCAGTTCGCACTGTTCCACTTTATTGTAATAATTAATTCGTTCTAAACACTAAAACTAACCTAATTTATTCTATTCAACCAGTTTGTTATTTAAATTAACTAACACACAATATAGGCTACATTGAATTTGAATTAAAAATAATTATCTAAACATGAAATAAATTACAAAAGGATAATAAAACGTTCTTATTCAATCATTTTAGGTTATTAAGTAAAGTTACTGTTATTATTGTTTTTTTTTTTTTTTTTTTGAAATGGAAGTAAGTTTTATTTAAATTATCTGTAGTTATTATATTATGACTGTGCTTTATATTATTCATTTAAAATTTCCAAAATCTTTAAGTTAATTAAATTATTAGGCTAGGACGAATTTTGAAGTTATTATATTTAGGCTATAGCATTTTATCAACATATTTTATTAACCTTTAAATTGTGTGGCCTATCCAGTTTGACTGTTACAACTGTCCCTCAAATTTCTAATTTTTTATATATAATTGACATTATTTATGCTTTTAATTCATTTAGGCCACCAAATTAAGTTATCAAATTATATAAATGTTATAACAGTCCCCTAAATTTATAATTTTTTATAATATTTACAAATTTTATGAATAAATTATAAATTTACATAATAACATTTCTATTTCATATCTGTCATACTTTAACATATATTTGACATATCTTATTCACGACATTTAACGAAAATAACAAACAATTAACAACATATTTATATACAACATCATTTTAACAACATGAACAATAAGCAATATATATATATATATATATTTTATATTTCATTTTGCCTACTGTAATCCCCCTTTAATTGTTTATTTACAAATTTATTCTTCCCCAATCTTAGTTTGGTGCATATCTCCTATTACGTCATCCTCCACTTGACTCATCATTCTACATTTAATCCCATTACTTTCCCTATTATTAAACATCACTACCTCCTCTTCACTATTATAATTAATCCTTATATTACCTTTATTAAAATCAATATCCATTCCTAATTCATTTATACTATCAGTCCCTATAATTATTTCCCTCAATAGATCTGGTACCACTAAACATTGTATGTTATATATTATTTTTCCTATTTGAATGCTCATCATTATAATTTTATTTATTTTCCGGCTCTTCTTCCCTGTAGCAGTTACAATATTTATCCCAACAACCGGCAATTCTTCCACCTTTCCTAGTTTTTTAAAATTTTGTTGTAGCCAATCCTGTTGTATACATGTAGCATTACTTCCTGTATCAATAAGACCTTTAACCTTCACTTCTCCAATCTTTAATTCTATTTCTGGATTACTTTTCTGGATGTTTTTATTCTCATTCTCATCCACACTCCCATCCTTGTCACATCCTATTAAAAATTTTCTGTCACATAATATAGTTGTAATAATTTGTTTTTTACTGATCGGCCTAAACTTTCCTTCTTTTTGTTGCACTGAAAAATCTGATTTATTTTCTTCAAAACTTTGTATTTGGTTCTCCCTCTGGCCTACCCCTGACTGTTCAGTGCCTATTAGTTTAAAGATACATCATTAGTATTCCCTTGTTCTGTTTTGTTTTCCCTTCTTATTTCAATTGCGTTCACCCTCCTGTTATTTTCTTCCCCTCTTCGTTCTACACTTGGGTTAACTTGTCTGTTTTCTTGCTCCCTTCTAAAATATACCATATTTCTTTCCTGATTGTTTAACTGTCTATAGTCTCTGTTAAAAGGTCGTTGGAAATTTGGTCGAATATTTTGATATTGGAAATTTGGTCTATTATTGCTATCACTTTGGTTTGACCTCCTATAATTAAGTTGTTGTCCCTCAAACTGTGGTCTACTTCTCCTTTGCATTAGATCTCTCCTGGCTGCTTCCTCATTTATCTCTTCAACGTCTACTTCATTTAAAAACCTCTCCATTCCTCGAATAGTATTAATATTCTGTACCCTTCTGGCATCCCTAATCTTTTCGTCGTAATGTCTTACTAATTTTTTAACAATTTCCTCCTCTGATGGCATTGGTATTAAATTCCTCATGGTTATTACCCTTTCAATAAAGTATTCAGTCCTATTTAGTTGACCTCCAACTCTATATTTTTCAATTTCCAACCTGTTCCTGATACCATTCTGAACTTCATCATTCCAATATTTTTCTAAAAATCTTTCTTGGAAATTTTCCAAGTCTTCTATGTCCTCCCTTGTAATTTGCCACCATCTAGCAGCATTTCCTTCCATAGATATGTCCATTATATCCTTAATGTCCACCTTTTCTCTACCTTCTCTTTCCCTTCTCTCTTGCATCTTCTCTACATATCTCTTCAACTTTCTTATATATTCAATTGGGTTTATTCCCCTTCCATTAAACTTAGGAATTGTAGTCTGAGCGTGGCTTTCATCATTAGCATAGTATATGACCTGCGTAGTTCTATTTTCCATACTATCTTTCTTATTTAATCTCTCCTCCGTTTCCTTCATTTTCTCTTCCATATTACTAGCTACTTTTTCAAAATTCTGTTTATTAATTTTAACCCTATTATTTAACTCTTCAATATTCTCCTTCTGCTCTTTTAATTCCTCTCCCAACATCTGAAAATTTTCCTCTACTTTCCTCCCAAATTTCTTATGATCTTCTATTATCCTCTCTTGTTTCTCCTCTATCTCTCTCTTAAACTCATCAAATTTATTATCAATCTTTCCCTCTAACTTTTCAAATTTTTTCTCAAATCCTTCCAATTTCTTCATCATTTCATTTTTATTCTCTTCATTTTTTGTTTCCATTCTTGACATTGTTTCCCTCATTACATCAAATTTGTTATCCTTCTCATCCATCTTCTTCATCATTTCTCTCAATAATTTCTCCATACCTGATTCTTCTTTATTCACTGTAACAAGTGTAACACCTCCTCTTTCTATTTCTATCTCCCTAACATTTTCTTCAACCTCAGAGCATGGTACCCTATCTCTTTCATCCTGTCCTAACCTGTCCTGTCCTGAATATGGGGAACATTCATCAATTTCCTGAACCTCCAATATTTTAACCATTTGTCCTTCCTCCTGAATCATTCCCTTCTTAGGCCTAGTTTGTTTTATTTGCAAATTCGATTCTACTTTACGTTGGGTTTCTTTTGGATTCTCTCTTAAAACATAATTTCCCTTATCTGCCATTTTATGGGTTTAAAAATTTGTTTCAAATTATAATTTAATATTAAAATATATATATCTCAAATTATTAAATATATATTACCTGAAATATTGCTTATTATTCTTAATTGCACATTTAATCGAGCCAGCACGTTGTGCGCCAATTTTGTAATAACACACAATTATTATTATTATTTTAGCCTAGTTGGGTATTGCTCTAGCACGTTTACTTTAAAAATATAATGGTTAACTACTAATAACAACTCAATTGTTTAAATGACTCTTTATTCTCGGGTCTTATTAAGGTTTGGGCCCTTATTTTAAATGTGCAATTATTACAATTATGGACATATATCTTATAATTTACAAATCAGCTTATACAGTACTATCAATATTAAAAGTTCTTAAAGTTCAATTTTTGATAATAATAAAATCTATATATTTACTTAAGTCCAGTTCACCATTATTCACATGTAGTTCACCTCTGACATGTTTGTATTATTAAAATATTTACTTGTCTATAAAATCCTTCTTTTTAAAATTGCTGAACAACGAAAATTAACCTTGCCTCCATGAAATTTTTTATAGCACTCCTATTCTTTTCTTCTAACAACCCGGGCTCCAATGAAGTACCGCCATCTTTTTTATCTTTTTCGCTATCGGCTTTTTGTATGGCCGTGCATTCAAACATATCAAATATATATATTTTTAAATGTCCTTCCATAGTCATTTTTAAATAGTATATTAATTTGTAGACATACCTGAAGTTAAAATTGTTTTTTTTTTTTAAAAAGGTTTTAATTAATCCACTTTCACTTTATATATATATATATATATATATATATATATATATATATATATATATATATATATATATATATATGTTTTTATATGTCAGTGCCAAGATTTCAACAATAGTTCTAACTTTCGCCGCCAGTTCGCACTGTTCCACTTTATTGTAATAATTAATTCGTTCTAAACACTAAAACTAACCTAATTTATTCTATTCAACCAGTTTGTTATTTAAATTAACTAACACACAAT
Organism: Aphrophora alni; assembly: GCA_963513935.1. Classification (NCBI taxonomy): domain Eukaryota; kingdom Metazoa; phylum Arthropoda; class Insecta; order Hemiptera; family Aphrophoridae; genus Aphrophora; species Aphrophora alni. The sequence goes on from OY740768.1 coordinate 94,931,156, forward strand.
ATAGGCTACATTGAATTTGAATTAAAAATAATTATCTAAACATGAAATAAATTACAAAAGGATAATAAAACGTTCTTATTCAATCATTTTAGGTTATTAAGTAAAGTTACTGTTATTATTGTTTTTTTTTTTTTTTTTTGAAATGGAAGTAAGTTTTATTTAAATTATCTGTAGTTATTATATTATGACTGTGCTTTATATTATTCATTTAAAATTTCCAAAATCTTTAAGTTAATTAAATTATTAGGCTAGGACGAATTTTGAAGTTATTATATTTAGGCTATAGCATTTTATCAACATATTTTATTAACCTTTAAATTGTGTGGCCTATCCAGTTTGACTGTTACAACTGTCCCTCAAATTTCTAATTTTTTATATATAATTGACATTATTTATGCTTTTAATTCATTTAGGCCACCAAATTAAGTTATCAAATTATATAAATGTTATAATATATATATATAATTTAATCCAATTTTTAATATTACTTTACATGTTTCATTTCACAACATAAGACCTATTGTTAACATCAGATATCAATTTGTTTATAAAATTAAACATAACATACTGTTCTTTGTTTAAAGTGAATAACTAATTCTTTACACTGTAGTGAGGAGCTCCTGATTGAGTGGCCGTTTCATTTGGATTTGAATAATGTATAAAACTGTGGTGAATTTTGGTCTTTTATTCTCATTTAAGAATATTCTTTAACTTTTGGATAGGCTTACTTATGGTTCATCAAGAAAAATTAAAATAAATCCCTTACATACGATTAATTTAATCGAACTAATTTAAATATTGGTTTGAAATTGCCTTGATTTAAAATTGCTTAGTTTATTTTGAAACATAGTATATTTCAAATAAAACCCTTTAAGTGAAACTGCGAAGGGTTCTTATATAAAATTGTGGTTTAGTGTAATACATTAAATTTAAATGTGCCAACATATCTTATAGGCTTGATAACGTTACCCTTCAACGAAAGTGAGACCATGAAAACTATAGGAACATTTATACTGATATGTTTGCGTATCGATTGGTTACAGTAGTGATCATTTTTTTTCCGCGAACAGGTGACCGTTAAATATTAAAACGAAAAAAATAATATTCTATGAACCCACCATTAGGTATTTATATTTTTAGTGAACAAAGAGATTTATATTGTATTATTTGTAAAAAGAACTTATTGATAAGATATTGAATACTACAATATTAGAAAGGCACACATTAACTAATAATTCACTGACTCATTTACTTGCTATATTCTGGTGTTCGTAACTTACTCAAAGGTAGTTGGGTTAAGTTAAAACCTCAATTCTGTTCACTCATTGAAGTATTTAAGAAAATTCTCAAATTTCGTGTTCCTTGTCCAAAGGGTAAGAATTGAGGTCGTTATCTCCAGTGGCACTCATGGGATACCTTTTCAATCTTCTAAGTGTTGAAAAATTTCTTTCAAATGCAACCATTCTCACCAAAGTTGTAGGGGATGTTTCAAATATTTTAAACATTCAAATTCTGAATAACGTCACTAATCTAATTTTTCGGTTCCTGATTTTGTTCTCAATGAGACGCAGTTCAATTTGCTTTTCTATGAGAAATTTTAACCTCAGTATTGAATTTGTAGCCAATATATCTCCATCGCACTGTGCTAACCAATAGCACGTTAATTATAATGTATAAATAACTAAAAATTTAAAATGTATTGAAACCAATTTCATATATTTTTAAATCGCACCTAGAGGGACGGTCTTTAGCCAACTTTTTATCTGTTGTTAATCTGCTTCTGTGTTATAATTATATTAAGTAGATCGACTAAAGGAATACGTTCCTAAAATTTGTTAATCCTGTTATTACTTTTTATTATAAAGTATAACGACTAATTTACCATATTTCTCTAATTTTAAATTACGTTTGTTTTGGAGCATATCTTTAAGGCCCCAAAACAATGAACCTTCCTTTGTTACGTTATGGGCTATAAAACACCAGTGAATTTACAAATGCATGTATACAAAAGTGTTCTAAAGTTTAAAGACCTTGTGAATAGTATTTAGACAATTTATTTTTTCTTCTTGTTTTAAAAAGGTGAAAAATACCTCGGCAGTCACAACTTATAAGAAACAATAAGCGCTTATATACTATAATAGCATCTGAGTTGGGAAATAGCTGAGGTCAAGAGATTCGAAACGACGAGTGGCACATCTCATCTAACTTAACCTAACCTTACCTTTCTCCTTGAGTAAAACTAAAGTACATAACTAAGTATCCATAATTTCTTCAACCTGTATATATATTATGCAAAGTTTGTGATTCTATGAGTGTAAGTTTGAGTATAAACATTAGTTCAATAAACCTGCCCTGGTAAACATTACATTCATACAGGCTGTACTTAAATTAATGGATTTGATTTCATCAGATATTAATAACATTTCCCAAATAAATTAAAACTTTTTATTTATTATAGACACAGATAATTATTTTTAGATGTTGGAAGAGGTATAAAATATCAAAATACAAAATCATGGGTTACTACAAATGTTGATAGATGATTTTAAGGATAACTAAACAAATATAAAATTATTTTATTATATCAATAAGCTGTAGCTATTTGATATTCATTAAAAATTTTAACAAGGTAATATCAAATCACATTTTGTTTACTCCAGCTCAATATATAATAATGTAATTGAATGATCGAGAAGTGAACAACTATCTGTAAATCGTGTTTACGTAAAAATGATCGTTAAGAGTCACATACTTTTTAGAAAATGCCGTGTTATTGTTTTACACTTATTTTGTCCACTTTCCAAACACAAGTTAGTTTTTTTTTAGTCTAGCATTACGTCGCTTATAGAATCCTATTATGGTACGTTTACAATTTGTAACTAATAATAACAAATATTTTACGGTTTTAGTCAAGACATTCATTATTTACGATGTTAACTCTAGCAATTGTGAAGGTGTAAATTTATGAAAATTAAATTTATTGTATAGGAATTAATTAAGAATAAATCCAATTGAAATAAATATCATAAATAACTATCAATTTGTAAACATTCTTCGCTTATAAGACTAAGATGCAACTTATGGATGAACCTGTCGTGCCGCATACTAACAGAAGTGTAAAGATCAACCTAATGTATATGAATTTGTTTGATAATATTCAAAGGGTAATTTTTAGGGAAGGCTCATTTAAATTTTCAAATCCGTTAATGGTATTTATATAATATTAGGAAACAAAACGATATTTTATTTTGAAGTAAATGAAAACAGCCAATCGTCACGTTTTGTAATATGTAGGCTACTAATTATATGAAGATATTTTCATTTTAAATAAAAGGGTTATTGGTAGATATGAGATCTTAATAGCATGAAATTCCCTAAAAAGTGTAACATTTGCATCTCATTGTATTGATGTTTTTTTATCTCTACGGTCTCTTTAAAACTTCCAAAATAGTTTTTGTGTTGAATTCGTAAAGGCATTGTTGTACAGTTACCCATTTGTAGCTATTCAATATGGTCAACTACTTGCAGTGATCGTGTTTATGGCTCTGGTATTTCTCAGGAAAAGCAGCCACTAAAAGAATTAGTACTTTAAATAAGCTAAATTGCTTGGTATTTTGCCGAGAGGAGTTGTTGTCTAATAGATTCAGACCATTAAAACCAAAAAATGTCATCTGTTGTGTCATTCGTAAAACTTTCCAGGAAACTGTAAGGGTGATGGTGACTAAATGTCAATGATATTCTGTGTTTTCATCTAAATCATTTCATTTATGGTAAAGTAAACTCGAAAAATATACTGTTATGATGTAAATTAAATAACAAAATTAATAATCAAATCTTCAAGACTAGGACAGACGCCGGAAATTCGTGAGGTTAGTTATTGAATTGAGGAAATGATTATTTTAGTCGTTATAATGCAACTACTCAGTGCGTTTGCTATAATAAGACGTTAAATTTTTTAAATAAATAATTAAAAATGGAAATAAGGCTTAGATACTTTCAATCGAAGATTTTATTAATGAGATAGATAAACAATTATTTGATTGCAATAAATAAATAGAATGAAGTTCATTTGTCTGTGGCTGTTATTACTGTTGTAATTTATAAATGACAATACGCTGTCAAAAAAGGCATGTGATATATAAACTTGTAAACCGATTATCCGATTATTCTCCAGCCTCATTATGACCTTTCACTGTATAATCTAAATTATTATATACCAAAATTAATATTAATAACCATAACACATTTTATTGCTATTTGTCATATCATCACTTATTTTAATATATTTTTTTTAAATAATTTGTGTTTGTTAAGGTAGTATATATGCATTTAAATGATAACACTTAAACTGTCTATGATTTAGACGACGCCAAAGATATACACAGGACATGTAACATCGAGTAGAAAAACCTCTTACCAACATAGCAAAAGTGACAGAATGGAATGTGATACGTTTAATCTTCACTACGTGTTCTTCTAGGTGAACTTCTAAATATGTTTTAGATAAAAGACGGTTAAGCAAAGCAGACGAAATTCTGACGATGTGTAGAACTTCATTAAAAATTTAAATAAATCTAAAATAAAAAATGTAAGCATGGACTTTATTAGGCGTTTGAATTGTAAAATATTATACTAGACGAACAGAAACAGAAATATAGGTGGACGGCCAGATAAAAATACTTATCCAGGATGCATGGTTAATTGTGAAGTGTGCGGAGGATAATTACTAAGTTTTGTCAGGACATGTAAATTATCGTTTCAATTTAATTAAACAAGATCCTACTGTCTGACTATGTCAGAGCGGTTGATACTGATGAGAGCGGCAGAGGAGTACCTCGACGTTACACGGAACGGAAGTCCGGTATAAGTGTGTGAGTGGGTACGGAAAAACCAGCTGACCTGGAGTGTGCCGACCAGTCTCAGGCGGAGCATGAAGGGAATCCGAAACCGTAGTGGTCGTAAATGGTGGTCTGTTTACGATCACGGGCCCGCGACAATTCTGGGTATCGAGCGAAGCTGATTAATCAGTACAGCTATAAATGCTACCGCGGGGCATGGGAGCATTGGCGAAGCTTCACTCAATTACTCATGTAGTGAAGGTTGGACTCGTGGGGGTGGTGGTTCTGCTGTTGGTGGATAATTTCATTTCCTCCTTTAGATTAGGTAAGTGATAACATTCAGGGGTGTCGTTGATTTACAGGTGGGTATTAAAAAAAATTATTAAATTAATCATAGGGACACTTGGTACTAGATAAGGCCGCACAGGCCTTCAACTAGTGTCAGACACAGAAAATAATGAATAAAAAGAAGAAAAACAAAAGAAAGTCTGACTATGTATGTTGTGGTAATGGCAGAATTAACGTATACTGCAAATTGTACCAAATGGTCGGAGCATAAAGGAAGACTGGAAATAGATATAAGTACATTTTTTCCTGTTATGTATTAGAAATTATGGTCGGTAGAAAATATCATAGGATAAAATAGTTATATTTAACTAATTGAAGGAAAGCGGGACACGAAAATGAGAGAGAGAGAGAGAGAGAGAGAGAGAGAGAGAGAGAGAGAGAGAGAGAGAGAGAGAGAGAGAGAGAGAGAGAGAGAGAGAGAGAGAGAGAGAGAGAGAGAGAGAGGTACATTGTGATGCATTGTAAGAGTAATTTAGATCCGTTTATTAAGTACTCGCTGATTGTTTTAGATATACGTTCTCCATAGAACATTGAGTCAATAATAGAATATGAAATTGTTATAAATTGTATAAGGATTCTATCATTCTTCTACTTTAGAACTTATATGCACACTACCAATTAATTTATGTATCCATTCTAAAACCAACAAATCATCTAAAGAGTTTCAAGCGAGAAATTTGAATTACCTTGATCAATCTGTTGTTAAATGATTAGATAATGATTCAAATGAAATAAAGACACATATACCTGGAGTTTTATACACGGGTGAAGTAAATTTACTTTTTGTATATATTAGATACAGTGAACATACCATTAATTTAGATCATAAATAGTTACTATTCGCTATTACCTACTATTCAACTCATTGTCGATATTGTTTAAATATATTTGCTCTTGATATTATTTTGTAACCTTTTAGAATGGATAAATTATTATTTTCAGATATAAACGCTAAATAAGATGTCATTCTATTAAAAAAATAAAAATTAAAAAAAAATTTAATATTTTTCTATCGTAGAATAGATTTTACAAATTAAAGTAAAGCCGTTAATCAATTCAAATATCCAGAGCAATACACACTAACGGCAGAATTTTTAGAACTATGTTAATTAAATGTTTCTTAGATCTTAGTTCTGTTTCTTAAAACGTATTATTGATATTAAACATAAAGATGGATAAAGTATGTTATAAGTTATTACTTATAACATAAGCCTGATTAATATATATATATATATATATATGACATGTCTCTCTATGTTGAAGATGGTTTAAAAAGTTTTCCTGTTAAAATTGTGCAATTGCCGTGTAGACAGGTTTCTTTCTATCATTTATCAACTGTTATGATAAAGGACACATTGAATGTAATATATTGTAAGAGTAAGAGAATTACAGTACTGTATTACGTTATCACTATTATTGTTTATTTTTATTTAAATAACAAAAGAAGAGCGTGAATGCCAGAGATCTTGCATACTTTGAGAGTATCTCACTGTAGGAAGTCATAATCAGTTTATCATTTCTATCAGCACAAAAATTTTATGTAAATAACTTTAAATCCAGCTTTTTCATCCATGTAATCAACGTGTGTACTTGTATATGAGAAGAGGTAGCAGGTTTTTATTAAGTTTTATATATTTAGTAAGAGAAATGTTTAAGTATTAAGAAATATAAAACTCAGGTAAATAATGTGTGTCAAATTTGTACCGTTCAAATATTGTCATAATTTTCCTTGTAAAATTGAGTTAAAAATTGTAAAAAAATATCCATGTAAGCTGATAGCGTTTTCTATTCAAAAGATTCTTGTCTGTTAGTTATTATGGATAAGATAGTTCGTCATTAATTTAAAATATGTAAAACATTTCAATTTTAAATCAAAAGATTCAAAGCAGATATTTTGCTTCATTTGTGCAGAGAACAGCATTCTCAAAGAAGAGCCGATTATGACTTTAATGTACCGTGATTGTGTCCTTACGCTCAAATGAATTTATTTTCAACTTTCATTTTTGCTTACAAGGTACGAAAAACCTTTACTATGGTTTATTTTGTATATGAATTCTCCGTCTACTAAAGTTTATCCTCATATCATATTAATAAATAGATATTACAATATATTTATTCTAATCAATTTATGATTAGTTATTCGTTCGAATGTGAACCTTATCCACCATTCTAAATTTATATTTGTAAAATCTTCAACTATTTCAAGTAAAAAACAACTTACCTTACTTACTTTATAACCTGACAAATATATATTAAATAGCAGGATATATCCGATAGAGTTATAAAACAAAATAATATACTGTATGTTTTAAAATTTCAAAAGTAAATAAATACCACGTAGCACTGCTAAAATGACGTTTTTCTATTAAAAGATTATATGAATATTGCATTTGTGCTTTTTTAATTTCAATTTAAAAAAGAAGCCATCTCTAAAAGTTTCTGGCTATCATTTTCAAGAATCAACAACTAAAATTGAATAAGTTACGTTAATTTTATAAATCAATAGATTATTTTACATATCCTTATGTCATTTTAATCGAAAACAAAGACACGAAGAAGCCTAAAATATATTATCAAGTTATGTAAGCATTGTTGCACGTCTAAATGTTTTCCAGACACCACTTCATTTTGAAATTTAAGATGTTCACAAAAAAGTGGCTCCTGAAAGAAGTTTACTCTGTATCAAAATACTTAGATATTAAGGAGTGTTTTTTTTCCGTAGACAGTGAGTGGGTTACTACAAGATCGATTCTAAATTAATAGGCTTCAATTCCGAAAATAAAATGTGACAAATCATGGGCTTGGTGTTGTTTCAAATAAGGCGGTGACCTTGTGACGTAATTATGACGTAGTTTGGTATCAAGAGTTTATACATAATACTTCCAGTAGAGCATTTACGTAACATTTGCAATATTCGTCCAATATGTGAAAGAAATCGCATATAATCACATATAATTTTTTTATTGGTGATGTATGATACTTTTGATATTTATCCATTGTTGTTTAAACGAAGGCTTTGTGACGTTGGTTTAAAATCATATAGATTGTACGAAAAAAATATATTGGATATATAATATAAACATATATTTGAATAACTTGGGTTATTTATTTAGAGTACAACATCGGCATTATATTTAGAACAAAATCATGGTCAAATATATAAGTTAAATATTGGCTACATATTTTACGTATAATTACCTTATAATTGTTATTTACGTTTTATTCCAGAAAAGTCAATACACTTTATTTAACTTATTAGTTTATATATATATATATATATATATATATATATATATATATATATATATATATATATATATATATATATATATATATAAATCCAATATTTAAGCAATAAAATATTTATTATATTAATTTATCAGAGGTAGTTAGTTTTCATTGGGCAATTATATAGCCAATATAAGAAAAAAACATTCAATAAATATTTTCGACCAATAATGGACCTGTGATTGTTTTATAATGGTCATCTCACCAATATTTAAGCAAGATAAACAATTTTAAGCGAAGAACGTAGCCAATTTATAATACTTTTTAGGTACACTCGAAACTAGGTGTATCCAGTACCGACAAGACGAGACGTTCTTACTAAACACTAACATTGATAGTCATTAAAGTTTCCTTCGTAATTTAATATTTCCTTTTAAAAATTATTGGAGTACATTTCTTATACCCTACGAAGTTCTACTTAATACATACTGCACGAGTTATACCACCACGAAAATATACAGCCAAGTTTTACCGGCGCTTTTTAACCTCATTCTACATACCAACAGAAAGAAAAACAATTATATAACTATATTTCCTAAAAAATATTTAGCTTGTTAAGACTTGGGAAATATTTCGACCTTGATTCTAATCTTCTGGTAAAATTCTGTCTTGTTGAAATCCCTGGGACCCAATTAAAGGGGAAAATTTGGTGTTTTATATACTATTTGACCTAAAAAATTTAAAAAAGTAATTTTCAGAATTGTTTCTCAAGTATTGTATAAGAAAACTGTGTTAAAACACACTTTATTAGGTTCGTTAAAAAATAACATTATTAAATGCCTAATAAATTTGTAAATAATTTCAACGAACCTTGTTGAGTATTTATTTCTGAATAAATTGGTGTAAGATATGATAAACAATAATCAAATTCAAAGTAAAATGTTTTTTTTTTTTTTTTATACAAGACATATCAAAGTGTACTGAAGAATGACAAAAGTAAAACTGATAATAAAATTTGGCATAAAATAACTGCCAATAGTAGTGTAAATAATTGAAATAATAATAAATCAAAATTAAAAAATAGATCATAAAAAAGAGTTGAACGATATTATGTATCGTTGGTATTAAGGTAAAGCAAAAATGTGAAACTTCTAAAAAAATGTAGGGCCTAGAAGGATTAATTACGTAGAAAATTTTCATTACAAATGTTAGTGATGCAAAAATTCAATTGTTTTCATTATTTAAGTAATGCTTTGAGCAATATGTGCATATTTAGCCAATTCTACACTCTTTTATAAATATTATCAACAATGAAATATTGGGTTGTAGCTGTCGCAAGAAGAATAAAACTCTCAAAATTTTGATTTCCTTATATCCGAATCCAACCATTTTTGATCAAAGGTTGTTATATCTGTAAGAATCTAAAGGAAGGCTAATTGTTTTGTGAAATTATAGCTTTACAATTAAAATAATCGAGGAGACATAATATTTCAAAATCTGGAGTTTTAGTAATTACCATTTTTATAATGTGAATATTAATGTTTCAAACGAGTCTGCAAAATTAAATCTCTAGTTAATGAAACTTAAATTTCATTATAACTGGTAGATATTTTAAATAAATTAAAATGAACCTTGAGTGCAATCATTAAAAGTTAAATTTGAAAACAAACGCGATTCCTCTAAGTACGAGGTTATGGTGCAAGCGAAGCCAGTTGAGGGTTTATTAAAATAATAAAAGAACTTAAAAAATGTATAGTTAATTTAATTCACAAACAATTGTAAGTGAATATTCTTCAATCCTAACCATAATATCTCCATAAGAAGAAAATGGTGATAAACTCATTAATACAAAATATTAGTAGACATTTTTGGGAAGACGGGACACATATTATTCTTAGGTAGTTTTTTTTTATTTATTAAAAAAATTTTAATTTTTTTGCGTATTTATTTGTACAGTGTTTAATTTGGCATTCTTTATTATTTTGTTGATATAGGTAAAAAAATTCTATGAAGTGCTTACCGAATTATGTAATTGCAAACAAATATATCGCAAAAAACATTTTATATATGCAGTGAAATTTTGACTTATTTTCCACAAATGTATAGACCCTGAACGAAGTAAGCACAGTCCATTCACCTAATATATTTAAACATTTAATTTAGAGACGATGTTAAAATAACACTATATATGTTTAGTAGAAAAAAAAATTTATGTTACACACAAACGTAATTTAGATTTTTAAATAATATAATATCTTATTAATATATTTTTTCAACATACTTACATCTTATGAAATGAGAGACACAAGTAAAAAATACCAACTAGTGAATGGTAGGAGAATATTCCACACTCCAAACCTTTGTGAATTCTTATAAAACTGAAATCAAACCAGTTATCAAACCCTTAAATTGTTTCTGTTAGCATTACCTACCTCTAAGGAAATTTTAATACATTCAAAAAATGGATTATCATGTAAACCATATGGAAAATTGTAACACAACAGTAATTGTAGAGCAAGATGTAACAGTAGACATTTCATAGCCACTGTGCACCTCAATTAAACACCACATGCAAGGAGAGAGAGTTATAGTTAAAAGTTTTGTCGTTGACTTCCTCCTTACTTTAAAGTTGTAATAAATTAAATTTCATCTTAATACTTCTGACAGCAGATAACACCGTTTTCATATATTTAAGAAAAATACATTCGGTGACTTCATGCTTCTCAAAAATTATTTATCAACAATATATTTTATCTTTGCCTCTTTCCAAATATAACTTAAAATGTTCTTGGAATATTAGTTCAGCTATTCAACTTATCTTACATAGCCTAACCTAGCCAAACTTAATCGCGTGTATTTGTGTGTGTGTGTGTGTGTGTGTGTGTGTGTGTGTGTGTGTGTGTGTGTGTGTGTGTGTGTGTGTGTGTGTGTGTGTGTGTGTGTGTGAGTGTGTGTGTGTGAGTGTGTGTGTGTGTGTGTGTGTGTGTGTGAGTGTGTGTGTGAGTGTGTGTGTGTGTGTGTGTGTGAGTGTGTGTGTGTGTGTGTGTGTGTGTGTGTGTGTGTGTGTGTGTGTGTGTGTGTGTGTGTGTGTGTGTGTGTGTTGAGGCGGTTTGGAAAAAGCCAAAAGCCCCAAGCCAATTTAAAACAAGTTAAATTCCCGCGATAAAGCGATGTAGATGGGAGACGAGGGGGGACGATGACGTCACGGCAACAGGTGTTGAACACTGCATGTTGGATCGTGTACAGTCGTTCTGTTTGGTTTCTTATTCTATTAAAATACTAAATTATTAAAATAAATTAATGTTCAGTAGAATCAACCGATTAAGAATATCGAAAAATAAATTTAAAAGCAATTAAAACAAAAAAGTTATTCAAGTTTTTATAGGGGCTCAAAAACCTAAAATTTGGAAAAAACTTAAATTCAAAATTCAAAAAACGTAGAGTCATAACTCAAATCGGAACTAATAATAATCATAAATAAAAAATATGAATTAATAATAATTAACAGGTGAGAATGGACTTAGAAAGTCATTCTTGGGGAGTTTTTTGGAATTTTTAAGTTGAAGGGGGGATTATTTAAAAAATAATAATAAGTACTATTGTAGAGACCACAATAGGGCACAATAATATGTACTTAGAATCAAATTTGAAAATAAAATAAGGAGATATAATAATTACAAAACGTAAAACTTCAAAGCCCAAAAGCGGTTAAATTAAACGTTAAAGGGGTAAAGTAACATGATAATTATATGTATCTAGTATGTAAAATTGTAAAACATCAAAGCAGAAGTAATAATATATAATGGGGGGGGGGGGTTTATGAACATAAACTCATACGATCCAAACTTTAGGACTTCAAGGACACATAACTCAAAAACCAAACGAGTTATGGGAAAAGTAGAAACATAGTTTTTCATCGTAGTAGAAGAGGAACAAGATTTCGTCAAAAGAATTTTGAGAAAGGACTTATCTCAAAATTTGGAAAGAAGAAAAATCGAATTTCGGGAAAAGGGCGATAACTCGCGAACGAAGCGTAGTAGAGCGATGAATCAAGTTCCACAAGACCCACAAGATAGATAGGAAGAAGAATCCGAAAGGAACTTTAAAATCGGTTCGAGCGTTCGAAAGTTATAGCGAGTTGAACGAAAAAACGTCCAAAGTAGAGATTTTCATGCAAAAACATGAAAAGTGGCGCACGCATCTTCTGAAGGAATCCAAAGTTTAAAACATCATATTGCCAACTTGGATCACAGATAACGTTGAAGAAAAAATACAATAAATTATTAATTAACAGGTGTTTTAATTAATAACAAAGGAAGAAAACTATTCATTAGTCAAAAAATATGACTAATAAAATATATAGTGTAAATATTTCAGACCAAAAGGGCCTGAAAACACATAATATAAAGAAAATACCTTTCTCTCAAAAAGGGAGGAAAATTGGCTCCAAGAAGGGGAATAATTCCCACTGACAGGGAGACCATAATTTATCCGTCGAAAGACGGGTACTTTTGATTTGGAATCGACGCGAATAGGACGTTTCTTCTGCAACCGACTCTGAGCTGAGAGGAAGATTCAACTGTCACTCTACTTAACTGGACTTAGAATAATTTCAACTTTAATCGATCTTCAAGGCAACTTAGAAGAATTCGAGACCAGCATTCAACTACATAGCAGCTTACAGACTCTGGATCGAAAACATCATATCAACATCATCCTAAATACAACAAATTCCGAATCCAACTAGAACGTCTAATAAAGTGTGAAGGTATCTTATACTTAAGGAATAATTCGCAAATATTAACTTCATTTCAAATATAACGTCATTAGGGGAGTTATTAAAAATTAAATTCATTTTTAAACCTCTGCTTTGGTGTTGAAAATAATTAATAATTAAATACGACTTTTTCAGTACAGGAAAAACTGTTTGTGGTTCTGTCTGAAAAGTCAAGCGTTTTTATTTTGTTTAAGATATAGAAAATATTACATTGATAAACTTTGTCAAATAAATAAATAGTTGTGTTGTTGGTTAATCAAATTGTTTGGGGTGATTAAAAAAGTTTTTGAATATAAAATTTTTCTGTGCAAAAGAGAAAAGAATATATATAAATAATTCATTTCTAAATTTTGTTGTGTTTTCAATATATATCCATTCTGTATATGTTATTAACCTTGTTTAAACATAAATCTTATATATGTGCTCTGGTAATATAATTTGAAAATTTTAAAAAAGTTATCATCAGAACTTAAGAGCCGATTTCTCCCAAAAGGCACGACCTTGGAGAGAGAGAGTGTTAATCTTAAAAAAGAGTCAAATAATCGAGCATTGAGATAAAATTCAGGGAATTTTGCGTAAATTAAAAGTTAGTAAGTTTATGAGGACAAGCTCATACTTATTAGAGCCAAGAGTTGCAAAATCTTTGATTCAAAAAAGTAAAAGTGAGCACCTTGGCCTTGCCCGCGCTTGCTCTGAAAAGAAAGGAGGTTCGCCCAGTCGGTGGTGATCGTACAACGAGTTTAAGAATTCGTGATAAAAGTGTTCCAAAAAGGGAACACAGAATCTTAAATTTGTGAAGACAGAGAGAGTGGTTTGTGGTAAGTGCAGCTGCAAGGGTTGGCGTACGGATCCACGACCTCTCGAGAGAAGGAGCGCGGCAGTGTGTGTGTGTGTGTGTGTGTGTGTGTGTGTGTGTGTGTGGGTTTGTATACGGCATTAGGGGGGACGTCACGTACACTCTTAATGCCGCTACCGAGGACTCGAGTAGAACCGAGGACCTGAAACAGAGTCCTCGGTAGTAAAGTCCTCGGTAGCGCCATTACGAGTTTACGGCTAATTTGTCGTTATGCCCGCTAGATGTCTCGCCTGTAAGGTTTCTCAAAATACACACTTCTCAATTTTACACACAATTCAGAGCAGACGAGTGTCACGGCTGATGCCACACTCTCGGATTAATATTTATACCGAGACCACGCTGGGTGACCTGGGTATTATCTAATCTGTGAACCTGAGATCATATTTTAAAGTCTGTTCGTATTATAAATTATCGATGTAAGAATGGAAGAGTAGGGAGACCTAACAGTAAATCGAATACGTATAGGCTTACACTTTCTTTTCGTGCGACAATCGGTATAATTATTAGAATAACAATGATAATGAATAATATTACTTGATACCTTATTATGTAATAGTTTATAAAAAAATTTTAAATATCTAAATCGTTTAGAAAAAATGGTACAAAATAGACTTAATATATAGGCATGCTTCGTATTGTAATTAATGTTTTTTTAAAGAAATTATTATAGAACCTACTAAATTTAATATAAATTCTAAAATTGCTATCCACTAAATGAAGTTACCGCCAAAATTCAAAAGGCGCTTATTTCAACTAAATAACATTAGAAAAAGATTCTCAGGAGGTGTGGTTTATTTAGCAATTATAGTCCCGGAAAGGATATATCTGCAAATTCACCAGTCGACCGTTTTTATTTGTCACCATTCTTCTCAACTTGCGTTTTCAAACCCTTGTCATGCCGACTGGAAACTCATGATGAATCAAGTAATGTATGCTAATTACCTACAATATATTTCAATTCTATTAGACAATTATACAAATTCTTCAATTATGCAGGTTTCGTCTCAAAATTTCGATTAATTTGATACTAAGTTTCATATAAATAGGTCCATTTTATGACATTTATATAAACTGTACAATGTATAATGCAAAGAAAAGGTGTTTCTGGTTCATTCCCTTAGAATATTGTAATCATAGTTAAAATTTCCATTTTCAAACAGTTTGTTTTGAAAACAAACTAAGTTTGTTTTCATATAAGTCATATGACTTGATAAGTACATCAAGTCATATACATATAGGAAGTAAACAACTTTGAGTGAAGTACAAGAACTCAGACGAAGCGTATCGCACGACATTTATATAAATTATTTATTTTAATTGATAATAGGTTTTATATGTATAGTTTGACTTTGTGTTTTAATATTTAACAAACTCCTGTGGTTCGAAAAATCTAGAAGAAAAAATTGATGATGAATCACATTATTTGAAACGCGTCTGTAACAAAATATTAATAAGCTACTTGGATGGTTCTAAAAAATATAATATTGTATTTATCATCTCTATTTATTTAAATTACGCAGCTAGAACATTAGAAAATATGAATTTCAAATTTAAACCACTTTCTTCGAGAGGGTGGGAAGAATAGATTTAAATACTAAGAATATATACTTGATATGTGGAATGCGACAGTGTTATAAAACTGAAAACCCATAAAACATCCTAGTTTTACTTAGACATGATAAAGGCTGGGCCAATTCACCACCTGATGATAGGCCTACTCTGCATTGTCCTCGTTAGGCCTAATGTTGCTGCTGCTGTAGCCGTATCTTCCACTAAATTGATGATAAAACCTTTTTTCAAGTTTTAAAATAGTGACGCATTGCATAAACAAAGTAAAAATGGTCCGATTAATATGAAATTTAGGTTCAAAATAATCAAAATTTTGAGATAAAACATGATATACTGAAGATTTTATTTTATTATTTTATTTATTTGTTTAAATAACTAAAATAGATTGTTGGTAATTTTCATACAGTACTAGATACACTGTTTTTAAGCGACATGACAAGAATTTGACATCTCAAGTTGAGAAGAATTGTGATGGATAAAAACGGTCGACTGGTTAATTTGCAGAGATATCCGTTCGGGACTTATGAAGACTTGTTTTAATGCTAGTATTCTAACGGAAGTAGGAATGACTATTTAAAAATTATATTTTTATTTAAGCTTAACACAACTGAAAAATACGATAAACACTGATTTTTCATTGTTCACAAATTATATTTAAAACAGGATATATTTTTGAATATGTAATAGTTACTCTTTAAACAATCACAATTTTTTTTTTCAAAACATACTACCAAAGTCGTAATCAATTGCTAGTAACGTTATTAAAATATTTACGAAAATAAATATTATTTGATATGTAATTTTTATCAACATTTATATATCAAACTAATAAAAAATGTTTAATTAATACGTCCATTTAACTTATAACTTAAAACAGCTCTCGCTGTTTTGTAATAAATCAAGGATAATAAATTCACTTTAAGGAAATATAATAGTAGGCCTAAACTAAAACTACTTCATAAACATCCTTGATGATAATTTTATTTTAGTTACTCATCTAATTACAAACTACATACAGTGTATAAGTCATTTATTATAAATTGCCAGCTAATTACACACAAACAAAATTTACAGTTACTAATTCAAATTTCTTATGGGACAAACCAGGTTCTTGACATAGTTTTTAATGTCACTCCAACGCTTTTCTTTTAGGCATTCATGTTTTGATAGGCATTCTCTGCACTTGTCTTTGCCAGGGACTTTCCTCAAGGCAATAAAATTCTTCATCTCAAATTTGATTGCTGCCTTCTGTTCTTCCGTCCATTTCTTAACTTCCCTGTTAGTTTTACTAACACCTGGTTCGTATTTCTCATCCGACTCATCATCAGACCAAAGCTGTCTCCTTATTTTGTTGTTTTGATGTTTTGGTTGACTCTTGATTGTTACCGTACCTAATGTTGACTTTGCAGCTTATATTTTCCCCGCTATTAGGTTCTCCCCACTGTTAATGTTAAGTTAGAACTGGCTTATTTTTGCTGTTTGATAGGTAGATTCCGGTAATCTGTAGAACTTCTTATATGTAGTTGAGCTATGACCCACAAAGTTGCCAGCTGGTCAACTTGGGATTCTGTTATTCCATAGGCAGCGGCTAACGTAGCTGCCTCCTTTCTAATAGCAATTGTTGTTACTCTATTGGGATACTTTAGTGGTACCTCAGCCCTCAAGTAACGGATTACGTCGGCTCCACGGTAACACGATGTCGTGGTTCCAGGGACAGCAAAGAAGTATGGGTTTTCTGTTAATACTCCACACTTATGTCTGTATTTTAACAAGAGGTCTGTCAATCTTACCATTTTTTCGGTGAGCAAAACTAAAACTTACCTTCAGAAAAGTTTAATAGCACTTATTTGTGGATTTCCAACATATCATCATGTGGAACCAGAAAACATCCATATTCAAGTTTGGATGTGCTGGCATCGGCAGTCCCTTCCATTAATGCAGACGATGGTGATATCAAAATTTCTGAAAAAAAAAAAAAAAAAAAAAAAAAAAAAAAAAAAAAAAAAACAAGATTTTTATTTCAATTTGACCTATTTTGAACGGTTTGTTTAGAGTGAAGTAAACAAAATATAACAGTTCACTCAAATTTCAATGCAACTACAGGATTTTTTAAATGTAAAGTAAGGGTGTAAAACATTCCATATAAGTATGATTTTAAACTTATACTTTAGGCCTATTTTTAAAAGTTTTAGTTAAATGTAAAAGTTATAATTTTACTTTCAAGCTCTATACGGACAAAATGGTATGTTAAAAATAAATTTGCTTGCTAAATTAATTATATTGTTGATTGGATGACTATTGATAACCAAACAACTAATAAATACTAAAACGTAAAAGTAAAATTATATCGTATTCATCTAAGGTCTACCATTATAGAAATTGTACTGTTCACTGATTATGTTTGACATCAATTTAAATTATATTATTACTCATAAGTTTACCTGGAGTTGTCGGAATATCTTTTCCCAACGTAGTAGTTGTTACGTCAGTAAATGGTTCAACTTCACCGCAATTGGATTTTTCTGGACTTGTCTGGTTGAAGGAGTATTACCTGTAACAATAAACCGTTGTAAGCAATACTTATAATAAGCTGCCATCCTTGACTATTTAAGAAATACTTTTGATATATGGTTTTGGATTTTAATAAAAATTAAACTGTTTATGGGGTAGATCGTTAACATAGGCTAAATATAGATTTCTTTATAATCATCCTACTTGTTGATAATCACAATTTAATTCGGGGTCGATTGATGTCAAAATTGATATTTTATTTTAATGCATATGGAATACTTCAATTTACAAATTTTTTGGCTGATAAAAAAAGTTATCAACATGGGATGAGTACTGTCTCATCGCCGAGTTATAAAACAAATTCAATTATTGGTGCTTTATGTAGCTCTTAGTCGAAACAGTTATAATCCATAGATGTCAAAAAAGTCATTTTGAATAAGTATTTTGTATAGATTTTTATTTAGCAGCGTAGTCTTGCCGAAGTACAGGATAGTTGCCGGAACTCCCCCTCTTACCGCCCTACTTCCGATCACAGTTGGACATCCTATTCAATATTTGCTAATATACTAATTACGTTGGGACTTTGCGAAACACTACACTATTCCAAAACATATCGACCTTCTTATTTTTTGCAAGATTTATACATATTTTCTATACACAGTGCGTCTATATGCAGGTGTAATATTTCAGAATTATGTTTAGAGTATCAAAATAAAGAAGAAAGTTCTAATATTTATTTTTTTTTTTTTTTCATTTTATATTTATGATTTTTCTTTAAGAAATTTTTGGAACGGATTTATTCTGTCCAGATTTAATTTACAATTTTTGAATGTAATTTTTTACCAGTAGGCATATATGAACGTTTGGTTGGCCAAAAGTCCTGCAAATATTGGAATTTGCCACAACAAATATTGGTAAACTACGTAAAGCATAGAAGACTACGGAAAGTCTGTGTTTATGTTCAAAATGTCCACCAAGAGCTACTTGACAATGTCCCAAACGAGTATAAAACGCATGTATGGCTTTACTTTTAATTTCATCTCTAATTTTCTGTATTGCTAGTCGTATTTTTCTATCAGGTTTCAGATTTGTAGGTCTATTGTTGTAAACGTTTATTTTCAAATAGCCACAAAGGAAATAAACTAAAGGATTTCAAACTGGATATCTAGAGGGTCGTTCGGTGGCCAATTCGCCCAATACATCTGTTGGGCGAAAAGCTGATCTAATTTCGCACTACTAGGGAATAATGAATGAGAAATGAGAACCTTTGGACTAAGAGTTTAAAACCAATTAACTTTGGGGTAGAATACAACCCCTAAATAATTATTCTTTAAAAACATATTTTTGGAACACTCTGTGCAGAAAAAAATTATATTTAGTTACATTATGAGATTATCAAATGTAAACAGCTTTCCAAAGAGATGTCACAAGAATGTTTTTCCTTGTGTTAAAAATGGCCGAGTTAATAAGATAAGACTGTGAAATTTGATTCCACATAACTTAGTATCCAAGTAAAATAAAATGATTATGTTTTCACCAAAATGGGGACTTTTTAGGAGTATTTGAAGGGGGAAACATTAATATCGTTATTTAAAAAATACCGGAAAAATACGTTTAATTTTCTTGGAACACCTTGTATATGGAACCTGAGATTTGGCACTCCTTGTAAATAGATCGAAACAAGAGCTTTCCAATAATTTGTCTATTACATTCCTACGCCAATTAGAAGCTGAGATATTTCAATATATGCAGGATTTAGGCGACGGACTCCAAATTTTTTATATTTTTTTTATTCAAAACGAACTTATCAGTAAATTTGATGTTTTCACTTTCATCATAACTTTCTCTGTAAAAAAGGGTAAAGAGATAAACTAAAATCGTTACAAAGTACAAACACGCGGTCAGTTTGCAATTTCCTTTTGTAGGCATACCTTTGTGGTAACGTCACGGAAGGCCTACGTAATAAAACAGGAGCTGTAGAAGGATGCCGGAAACAATTTTTGATTTGTAAAGATGAGAACTGAGGTCACCATAAATAGTATTGGATTATTGTGATATCAAAACCGAAGTTACACAATATTCTATAGTACTACCACACTAAATATAAACCCATATCATTTATAATATGAAGAAAATAATATTAAGATGAAATATAGGCCTACTGTATGCACAGTGTTTCTGTAATGCACGGAGATAGTTTAGGGGGTGCTTATAAGAGTCAAAATTAAAAAAAGTTATATAAACACATATCCGGTAACGCTTTTTTACCAGCTATCCGCCATTTTGTTTTTTGTTACTAAATAATTTATATCTCTAGAACAATTCGACGGATTGAGTAGAAATTTTGCACGATACTGCTCTCAATATGCTCTGTTGGAAAAAAAAAAATAACCTGTTCCAAGTAATCCGTTTGAAAATTACGGTAATTTAAAAAATTTTAAGTAATTTTCATTTTGAATTTTTTTTTTAATGAACGTCATTTAAAAACAATTATTGCAACAAGAGGGTTATTTTTTACAACTAAGTCTTTACATTGATGAGTATCATGCAAAATTTCAACCGAATCGGTCAAGCTTTTCTAGAGATATAAATTATTAAACAAAAATTAATATGGCGGATAGCTGATAAAAGAAGCGATTCCGGACATATGTTTATAGATACAATTTTCTTTATTTTGATCCTGTATACAGCTCCGACGTCATATCCGGACGATCTATTTATCGACTGCAAGTATTTTTCATCGTGTGTATGTCGAATACATCCATTAGGTACAGTCGACTCCAGCTTACAACCGAGTTTAATCTGAAGTTTACAAATAGGCGCCCACTACATGTATTTATTGTTTTGATTTTATAGTTACAGAAAGATATCTGTGTTTTCGCTTAATTATGTGAAAGCACGAATTTGGACATTCTGTAAACCCAGTAAAATAAATATAGGGAAAAGATTGGTTATCACAAACAATTTTGACATATGTTTCTTGACTGATTTGTGGCCTTAGAATTTGTGTTATAAAAATAAATTTAAAAAATTGAAATTAGGTAGTGCGTAACTTAACCATTTGAGAAAGTTATTAATGCAGAAGAGTTTAAAGGAGTGGGCCGTAGAGACTGTATCGGGACATCTAGTTCTACAGATTTCGTCTTAGATAAGGCTGAGAGGAAGCGTTTTTTGTAGCTACAAAAGATGCTAAAGTTTCTCCTCGCCAAACTGTTGATTTTGATGGGAATAAATAGTGAAAATAAAAATAAAATGAAATCCCCGAACGGAATAAAACAATGCAACCATCTTTCATATAAAATATGAAATTGCACATTGGGTATTTAGATAGATTTGGTCCCGCTAACCTTTTGATTTGATGTAATTTTATATATTACTTTATAACAATTGTTAATACATTTCTTATATCGTAATTAACGGAATTGAATAGTCCGCCATGGAAAGTTAAGGTGCTAACCTTTAGACATTAATTACATGAAATCATCGGTACTGTGGCGCATGATAATCCAATCAGTGGTTCTAGAGTTATAAATCGACAGGGAGAGAAAGAGAGAGAGAGAGAGAGAGAGAGAGAGAGAGAGAGAGAGAGAGAGAGAGAGAGAGAGAGAGAGAGAGAGAGAGAGAGAGAGAGAGAGAGAGAGAGAGAGAGAGAGAAGAGAGAGAGAGAGAGAGAGAGAGAGAGAGAGAGAGAGAGAGAGAGAGAGAGAGAGAGAGAGAGAGAGAGAGAGAGAGAGAGAGAGAGAGAGAGAGAGAGAGAGAGAGAGAGAGAGAGAGAGAGAGAGAGAGAGAGAGAGAGAGAGAGAGAGAGAGATTATATTGGTTTTATGTTAATTTAATTAATTGAAAAAATACAGTAGCATATCATTAGTACCAAAAAGATGTAAAAAATATAGTCAGGATTCGACATTGAAAAAATATTAAACCGAGTTTCAACTCATAGTTCCAGAAAAATAATATTACTAGTCACACTTGAAAATTAATATCAACTACGGAAGTTGATTTAAAGGGACACGGAAGAAAAAAAAACCTGACGGGCGGAAGCGCTCTCCATCTTCTCCCTCTCTCTCACTCTCTTGCTCTTGTCTCGATGTAGACTGTAAACTGAAAGTTTATATTTGCGCAATTCATCATCAATCAACAAAATATTTAGCGCTGCGTATAATATCTCGAATAATAACATAATATCAAGGTTAATACGTATGGCCCCAGAGTTTACTTTCTGCTTTAAACTCAACAACGAGGGTTTCATGTAAGTTGTGTCTGTTATTCATTGTATGATGTAATTTCTCCAGTTTTGCTATTTACAACTGTGGGGACGTGTGTATTGCCCCACAATTTGTTATGGCCCCACAGCAAGGTCAAATGAACAATATGAGCCAATAAATATAGGAATCCAAACACACACACCCTTGCTGTAGACGTATTACCGTTAGGTTCGTACCATGTAAGTTGTATAAATAATCTTGAACAACTAGATAATCGTCACAACAATTTACAATCACACGTAAATGATTTATGACCAAAAAACATACTTAAAACAATTAGATGGCATTGACATTTTAACAGTCTTTTATAAAACATACAAAGAACATTTTGTGAAAGTGTTAATGCAAAATATTTATAAATACGCTTTTCGTGACAGTTTTTATAAAATATGTAAAGCCAAATGAACCCGTAGGAAGGAAATTAGAAATAACCTGTAGTTTTTCGATACACAAAATTATTGAAACTAGTTATATTATGATGAAATTTACACAGAACATTTATTTATGGATAGAATACATTTTGAGAAAATTTCATTAATAGATATTAAGAAATATTCGAATTATAAGCGAAAACCTACTCTGAAGAATAATTTACAATCATGAGTAAAGGATTTATGATCAAAAAACATACTTAAAACAATTAGATGGCATTGACATTTTAACAGTTTATTATCGAACATACAAAGAACATTTTGTGAAAGTTTTATTGCAAAATATTTATAAATACGCTTTTCGTGATAGTTTAACTCGAAAACGGTGTTAATACTAATACTAATAATTTAGTACTAAGTAAGTAATAAATTCTAATATACTTAAGTTCGGGGACGAAATACAAAGGGGTCTGACTACCAAGTCGATGCCCCGGCCAAACATTTCCTTAATAACTCATGAACGGTGTTAGTACTAATTAATTCTATTAATTTAGTACTAAAGAAGTACGAAATTAATTGTAATATTAGTTCGGGGACGAAATATAAAGAGGTCTGACTTCCATATCGATGCCCCGGTCACGGATTTTCCTTAGTAGGCTAACTCATGAAACATATTAGGACAAATTCTTATAATGTAGTAGGCTTACTAAATAGGTATTAGTGGTTTAGGTTTCTCGGCCGAAATTCAAAGTGGCTGGTTTACCATATCACTAGCAGGGCTAAAGATTTTATTTAATAGCTCGGGAATGGTTTTAGGACTAGTTCTTATAATTTAGTAGTACTAAGTAGGTACTAAATCATTGTATACGTTTCGGGCTAAATCATTGTAGTCGGGCTACCTCGTCACTAGCACGGCCAAAGATTTTCTTTAATAACTCTGGGACGTTGTTAGTACTAATTCTAATTATTTAGTATTAAATATGTAGGCTACTTAATATTGGTATACGTTTCGGGGCCGAAATTTAAAGTTCCCGGCGTTTTCAGGTCGCTGGTCCGGCTAACGATTTTCTTTATTAACTCGAAAACGGTGAAAGTACTAATTCTATTTATTTAGTACTAAATAGGCACTAATATGTAGTATTAGTTTCTTGGTCGAAAAAAAAAAAAACGTTGCCGGCCAGCGACATGTACCTTTTGTAAGTGAAATAATTATGTTTGCGAATGTTAAAGAAAGTCTTAACACATTAGTATAAAAATTATTTTCAAATGTAAAGGTCATTAAATGGAAATCAATAGTTTCAACACAACCATAATATAATATGTTATATACTTTATTAAATGAAAGGTAAAAGCTGGTCCTACCCCTCTATCGGCTGCACCAATAGATAGGACTATCCCTTCCAAAAAATGGAACAACAAATGGCTTAGATTTGTAAAATATACACATGGACCAACAAATTAAGCATTATATTACATGGACCAGCATGTGCCAAAAAATATGTCTATATAAATTTAAAAAAGTATATGTCGCACAATTAACATACGGCAAATCCACATATATGTGTAAATTCAAAACTTGTCAAATCACTTGCGATTTATAGACAGCTTTTGTCGGACTGCAAACTGCCTCTTAAATTTACAGGACCTACACCTGTCTAGGTTGTCGATATATACATACTGTATATATATATAAGAATTTGTTCCAATGTTGAGGATTTCTATACATAAGTATTCCATTGCTGATGCTTTTGGCCTTTTCTGATGATCATCAGAATAGGACAACTTTATTTTATATTTCAGTGTATATGTATTGCATACTACTTTGAGTCTTAATTATTTTTATAATTGACTTCTACTTTCGTGTACTGTTAAAATAATTTTACATTTAATAAATCATTGTAGACTAAAGATTTTTGTTTTTAGCAATGATCTTAATAGCAATGAACCCTAATAGAAGTTAGTATTACTTCAAAAAAACTATTCGTCAATTTAAATATTACAGTACATTAGAAATCCTTTAAAATTGCTAACAGGTCCTATTTTACATCATAATTCGTCTCAGAATTAAAATATTAATTTATTTCGTTTCCAGATTTGATGTTTAGAAGTTCATTTAAAAACTAATAATCTCTCGGGAAGTGATACAATAATTGTTATACTAGCGACCGAAATATTTGGTAAAACTCCATTTTTTAAATAAAACAGCACACAATATGTTGTAAGTTCTACTATTTTTATTGAGTCTTGCCGACCATGGTTTCGTCCGTGACTGCATTCATGAGGCAACTTATCACAGACATCTAAAAATCATAATTTAGAAGAGCAAATGAAAAGAACATTTTGACGAATTTTTATTTTAAAAAACTGTTGAGACATAGTCTTGTGAAATGAATAATGAGAGAGATCCCATAATATATTTACCCGGCGAGTCTCCCCACAATGGTAGTTTTAGAGAGTGTGTGAGAGAGAGATTGTGTGTATTTTTTTTTTAAATCTAACAAAAAAATATACTGAAATATGCAAAAAAAAGCAAATTTTAATTCTTTGGAAGAAAGAATAATGTTTGTTTGGCCTCGTGAATGCCGTCACTAGTAAAACCATGGTCGGCAAGACTCAATAAAAATAGTAGAATTTACAAAATATTGTATATTATGTGCTGTTTTATTATAAATTGTATATAAATAAGAAAAAAAACACGTAAACCTCAGCTTGGAAACGCTTCTCGTACCAGCTATCCGCAATTTGGTTTTTTTACTTAGTAATTCCAACTGTAGTAAACTAGACGACGACTCTAACTACTGAGCTATGCGTTCCTTTGAGAATCAACACAGTTTTACATTTTTTTTTCCCATGTTTAAAATAAAATGTATTTTAAAAAGTATTAGAGAAGAAAAGATATACAAGAGTGTAACAGTGTTTTTAAAAACACAATTTTAACCTTATTTTGTGAATGGCGGTTAAGGGCTCGTGATTATGTGGTAAGCCGGCCCAGACTTAAGTTATGCACAGTTGTACATATTAAACTCGCAGCTGTTATAACAGAAATATATTATTTACAGTATGATACGTAAAGTATAGTTACAAGTCCATTGTAATTCCTTCGTTAGTTTATTTTATTATTATTTTTTTTTTACATGTTTTTAAATCAAGAGGCATATAAAAAATTTAGAAAAACTCATATTTAGAATTTTTAAAAAAACTCTGCGAAGAAAAAGGTAAATGAATTTCATCAAAGAAATATGTAATATGTAGCCTAATATTTTTGTTAAAACATTTTAGTTAAGATAATTACTTTTTAAATAATAATTATCTGCTGCAATTAAGTTGTTACGGTTTTACTGGACACGGAAACTAGGGGCATCTATTAAATCGTTCAAGAAGAAACATCTTTTTTAGAGTTAACCACTTTTCAAATATTCAACCAAGAAAAGAATTCAGTATCAAATGTAAGCCTACACCATAAGAAGAAAAAAAACTTCCTATAAAACACATTATATTAGTAGTTGTTGTAATAGTTATATAGTCCACCATTATCAAATAAGTTTACAATTTACGTTCACAATCTGCGTTATTGAGACAAGAGTGATAACGTTAGAATAACAACAGAAACTGGCGGGAATTATACCAATTCTTATGGTCCTACCCGTTCACTCAGCTATTAATTCTATTCAGTCTGTGCAGGTGAAAACATTAAACATTGATACTAAACTGATTTGTTTTATGCAAAAGATCAAAAATGTAAAAGGCCACCAATTTTAAAATATACAAAATGATTTTATTTTATTTTTACTCTGATAAAACGTTACTTAAAGAACTCGTATACCAATTATAAATTCATACAGTATCTATTTCAGGCAGTCCATTAGTAGAAAATATTTTATATTAACAATCATATGACGTGGCCTACCCGTCTAGCGATTGGTGCTTTTATACTGTTATCCAGTATTTCATATTAATAACAATATTAAACTAAACTAGCGAGAAATTGTTCAAAAAAATTCGTACACTCTTCTCGTAATAAGATTTTATATTCAATATGCGTTTCAACGAGTTATAAGTTATCTTTGTAGCTGTACACATGAAAAGGGCGACTTTATCGTTGAAACGCTTAGTGAAAATAAAATTTTATTACGAGAACAGTGTATGTTTTTTTTTAACAAACTTTATTTCATAGTTTTGCTATTTACATTATATCATTCTATAGGAAATTTAACGAGGTGAAAAAGTTACTGGACACTTTTTATAAAAATTTGGAATTTTTTGAGTTAATTCCATTAAAAAAATTTAAACAGCCGCTATTTTAAAACCGATTATTGGGAACAAGTTGGTTTTCCTTTTTTTTTCTTTTTTTTTTTCAAACTACCATGTCTTTAAGTTGATGAATAACGTACAAAATTTCAACACAGTCGATAAGGCCGTTCTAGAGATATAAATGTTTCAGTTTAGAAAATAATAATACAGGGATAGCTGGTAAAAAGCGTTTCCAGACATATTTATAGACATATTTATATTTACGGTTTTTTTTCCTTATTTTGAATCGCGGTACATATTTATATACGTAGACCTATATACAGGTTCAGGTAGTGTATTTATAAATGTGCAAATATAGTTGAGAATAAAATTAAAATAAATTTTAAAATGTTAGCGTTAGTAGGTTGTGATTGTTTTTTGAAACAATTAGCCTACTCGCTAAATTTTCAAGTAGCCTATTGAATAGTTTGAAGAGCCATACTGTAAGAAATTTTTAAGCGTAAAAGTAATGACGTAAGTTTGTTATGTAGAAAGTCTAGTTTTGAGATTTATTATGCCAAATATTGTTCTGCGTAATTGGGATCCTCCCAACCTAAAGCAAACAGCAGTATCTCAGTAAGTTCTAACCATAAAAACCTTAAAATGGTAGACCATAATAAAAACATTTGATACATTTCTATTCTTATGTTATATATTTGATTATTTATTATTATTTTATATTTTAGTTTGTTTTTTGGTCATTATATCAATTATGAAATATATCATTTTGTTAGTGTTAATATGATTTGTTTTGTATTATAAATGGGTTAATAAAACTAGATTAATTACAAAAGTAATTTTACCGTTACTTTGTAACTTATAAAATAAACCCCAATTACTGGAAATTCTTCCAAAAGTAATGTGGATAAGAATTACATGAAACTTGTAGCCTATTTATTATTTTGGTAAATTCCATTCTTATTCTCTGTTTACTTTATTTATTATTTAAATTTATCTTTGTTCTTAAAATAACTTATATAGTTCGCTTAAATATATAGGCCTAGTCACACTTGAACACTCGTACCGCCGCCATTTTTAATAGCAATGGTATTATTTACTGCTCATTTCTAAGATAACGTTAACACGGATGTTTCCTTTTTTTTAAATCGCAATTTTTTGTTCTTTAAAAAAAATTAAAATCAAGTTTGAAAATATTGCAAGTTCTTTTTATTTTTGCTGGTCAATGAAATCCGATATCGAAATTTTCAAAGAGAGGAAACCTCCGTTATTTTATCTTATATCTATTAGAAAAAGAAAAAAAGGGATTTCTTACTTCTAAATAAAGCAAGTACAAGTAGTGTTCAAAGGAAAAGTACTGTAATTAGACGTAGGCTATGGTGTGGCTATCCACATAGCCACACCATATATATAATGGTGATCATATAAGAACTACTCAGTTGCGCGTGAAACATACTTTTACAAGCAAGGGCGGATCCAGGACTTCGCCACGAGGGGGGCGCTTCCGGGGGGTAGGAATACCACCCAGTAAAGCGGGGGGGTCCGGAAAAAAATGGGATTTTTGTTGTAGTCTAAAACGTATTTTAAGGCAACCTCATCTTAAAATGTTATAAAATGTTTACTCATAAAGACCAACATATATATTTAATTGAAGGACTATTTTTTTTATTTACATAAACTTATAAGGATTATGATGATTATTGGAGTTTTATCTTCATATACAACAATCAAAACGCCTATATATTAAACTGTAAATTTTAATAATACATAATTTTATATAGATTTAAGTCCCTACGTCCTTCGACATGTTTAAGAGAGTACTAAAAACAAGGGAAGAGAAGGGCTGGGTTGTGAACTACGTATGACGCAGTTCTTTCAGGTTTTCCTTTTCCACGAAACTGGTTCCTCGAAGATGCTTTGTTTAAATTTTAATTTTATAATTCGTATAAAAACTAGATAAATTATAGAAATATTTAGTTACAGTATTTCTGGATTCAATAATTAACTGATATTAAACAAATAATAATAAAGAAAAACTGCAGAAACTTAATCTGGATGAGTTTTTCTTTCACCTACAAAATTTGTAACCTTATTAATTATTGAAATAAAGTTTCAATGCATAGATAAAAAATTCATTAAATTAAATCGGCTGAAACGCAATGAAATGTTAACAAATTTGGATTTAGTACATCATTTTACTGATTTGTGCCCGAAATTGATTACATAGTATTATGATCAAGTATTATCAAATCAACAATTTATCAACAATTAATTCAACGATCATGAGGCACGACAGTCTAATGCTCAAACTAAACAAACGTGATCATTTAAGAAACACAACACTGAACATGTAAGCCTACAAAATTACTGTCACTCAATCAACTTAACACAAACAGACCGCCTTATCACAACCGGCGCCATCGAACTTCCGTGACGTCTTCGTAGGCATACGTGTTCTATGTCTTCAGATATCAGGTTAGCCACTCACTCGCCTACCTCTGTACCTTAGCGCTATTTCGCAAATAAGCTTTCATATCACTGACATGGCCGGATCTAGGAACCGCGAAACCCCCCAATTCGGGGGGGCGGGCCCTTAGGGGGCCCAATGGTCCTCTACTCAAAAAATAAATGAGGCTAAAATAAATATATATATATATAATATTGAGTTCAAGCAGTGGCAGAAAAGGTTTTTAACACAAAAGTTATAATTGAATTAAGTGTAAGACAAGAGATTAAGTGTTAATCTCTAAACGTTTTACACTTATATTGTGTACGGTTCCCTCCTTCCCTCTATCCATGTCTGCTCAAGGGGCCCTTGGAGAAATTTTGCTGGGGGCCCTCAATTTGTAGATCTGGCACTGATCACTGAGTACTTCATTTGACAATATACTACCGACTTTAGAACGTCTTTAGTTTTCCTTGTATACAGTATTGCAGCATAGTCGTATTTTACTTTACTTACTTGTAATTTCTATATTAACTTTTTTTTTGCTAACGGGGGGGGGGATCCATCCAATCGCCCCTCACTGTATCCGCCACGGTTTACAGGTAAAAGGCACTACTTTCAATACTGATAATGAGAGAGATGTAATGAATGGTCAGTCACGATATTTTTAGAAACATAAATTACAGACTACTGTAGAAACCTTTCTTATCAAACTTTCCTAAAATAAATTTTAGTTTTATTTATGTTACAAATTCACACACATATAGAACAAAACAAAGATATACATTTTCGGTTTAAAAGACAAATTTTTTCGTCACCACTTGTGAATTATTTCCTAGCTATTTATAATTTTTAACAGTTTAGGAAGTCAGTTTCATTCGATTGAGTACATCAATAACAGTTATTACAATCCACCTCAATGTAAAAACGGCAAACGGTCATTTTTTGGCTAATTTTTGGCAATCTATAATAAAAAATCCTTAATATTTTTGATAAAAGGATATAGGTTTTAAATTCGTTCCTGACCATTCTGTTCCGGTTAAACCAAAGTTCTGTGCAAAGAAGTATTTATTCCATAACAATAATAATTATAACCTTAAACGGTCCTAATGTGCGATTACTTTTAGTCGAAACTTAAGCTTTTTAGATATTGTGTTGAAATTTTATATATGTCTCAATAATATGTGTTTAATATAATAATGAATTATAAATGTCCAAATTTTAAAAGATTACCATTAAAATTGGATTTGATCTTTATTATTGAAATTTGTTCATATTGATTGTATTGAATTTTTGTATAAATGTAATTGCACTGCATTAAAGACAACAGACACTAGGCATTGGAGACATTAGCCTAAAACTGTTAACAAAACTTTTAGTTTCTTTTTTACATCAACACACTTTAGCCCCTTTGTTTTATTAGGGGCGGAGGCTACCAGAACGACTACTAGACTGCTAATTTTGTAGCTTGGTCAATTCTTATGTCTACAATCAATGAAACATGAAGTAATACAACAAAATATAATGTTAGGTAAACTCTAAACATATACTCAATAATAAACACAAACTCTTGGTGTTAGATCAATAATTTGGACGATGATCATAGATCATGTCTGATTGACGTTTATGCAACCGGCCACTACATACCGGCCACCAAGCCAATGCTAAATTTTACAAGGAAAGAAGAGTTGTAACATTATTTCGTAAAAATTTGGTATCTAGCCCTTATAATTAGTTATAGATTTGGTTGTTAATACATTGTCCTAATTTGGCCTATGTCGTTTAAAATGGCAATTTCAATCTATTTATTAATTAATTTTAAATTATATAAATGTTATACTAATCAATGTTATATAATATATTTTTAATATCTCCAAAAAGTTTACATTTCTACTGTGTTTTTAGAATATACACATTTTGTCTGAATAGAGATAAATTTATAAGAAGAAAAACTACAATCTCGATCTCTCTTTTTTTTAAAGTAGAAATGTCTTTAAATTTTTTATTAATAGATTACCATAGGGCAAAAAAAAGGATGTGATGTAATATTTATAGAGTAGGTTGGTTTTTATTTATTTATATTTTTAACTTAAATGATGTCAATGAATACGTATTCAAAAGTGACGATAGTCTTGCTTCCTTTTCAATAGATGCAAGGGATAAATCAGAAATAAAGTAAGTACTATACAGTATGTACAGTTAAACCGTTAACTTTTGTAAGATTATAAAGTCAGACCCAATTGTCACACATTAACAATAAGCCAGATAAACCATTATAAACTATTAAGTTTTACTAGATGTAGTGGATAAATAAGAAATAAAGTAAACACTATAGAGTATGTACAGTTACGCCGATAACTTTTGTAAGATAAAAAAGTCAGACCCATATGTTACACATTAACAATAAGCCAGATAAACCATAGGGACAAACTTTTTTTGTATAAAAATTAATCAATTTTATATTATATATTTGTCATATTACCAAATAATCAATGTTATTTTTATAATATATTTTTAATATCTCCAGAAGTTTACATTTCTACTGTGTTTTTATTTAACTTTTTTTCGAAACAGCTACTACCTATGCAGCTTGAAGCCCAAACTACAGAGACCATTGTTTCCTGTTGGGCTGTTCGTACGATGATACTTGAGTTTTTATTCTTTTAACATATTAATAATAAATTTAAAAACAAAATTAAAGAATACGTTCAGTAAAGACACCTTTTAAAAATTTCAAAATATTATAATAAACAAATTAATATAAACTCTCAGAATGCAATTATCAAGAACGCGTAAAAAGGTCCTCGGTAGCGTACTTTTTATGAACGCACGAGACCTCGCTTGTAGAATTTAAAGTTCGTAGGTCTCACAAACTCGCAATGTTGTTAGCGAGGGCTCATACAAACTCGC
Organism: Aphrophora alni; assembly: GCA_963513935.1. Taxonomy (NCBI): domain Eukaryota; kingdom Metazoa; phylum Arthropoda; class Insecta; order Hemiptera; family Aphrophoridae; genus Aphrophora; species Aphrophora alni. Next base: position 94,963,523 of record OY740768.1, read on the forward strand.
AATGCAGTTAGCGAGAACCTGTCGTCAGGTCCTCGGTTTCGTTATTTATTGAGAAACATATGAGTCCTCGCTAGTTGCATTCCTAGTTCGTAGGTCCTCGTTATCGGACTAAATTTAACACGTTTTTAAAGTTAACGTTAGAAATCTGTTTTTTTTATATAATATTGTCGACTATGTAAGCAATACCTATCCACAAAAATTAATAGCTTTTTAAAGGTTTTTCATTATTAAAATAATGTTCTAATATGGAGACCTCGGTAGATAAGATGAGAGTTTATGAGTCCTCGCTACTGCCTTTCAGAGTGTGTGAGCCCGGGTCAAGTCGTACTAGGGGGGACCTCATACAAACCTGTGTGTGTGTGTGTGTGTGTGTGTGTGTGTGTGTGTGTGTGTGTGTGTCTGTGTCTGTGTGTGTGTGTCTGTGTGTCTGTGTGTCTGTGTGTGTGTGTGTGTGTGTGTGTGTGTGTGTGTGTGTGTGTTTAAATAATTCTTAGGTACTTTTGTCTCGCCAATTTATCATGCTCTTGGTTCATCACATTACGGTTGAGACGTCGTGTATTAGTTTCGATATACAAAATTGACTTCAAATATGTGATTAAAACTTGTAAATTATATTATTTGCATATAAATTACTATTAGTAAGTGCTTTATTCAGCCATCAACCCAATAAGAGGTTAAGGTACTTCTTAGTGTGAAGTACACACAACATTATTCTTACCTCACGAAATAAGAGTTAATTAATAAAACAGGATTATTCATTTTTTTAAATCACTTCCCTAATGAAAAAATAATAAATGATATATGCGTCAGGGTGAGCGGCTTGTTCTTGTAAATATTATGCATTATAATAATTATTATTACTATTGTAGTAAATATTATGTTGTATCCATGGAAGTATATTGTATCCCTACATCGGTGACTGCTTTAAAAACTCACTTTTAAAATACCAATACTAGTGAACCATTGAGAGTTTTAACTATCCGACATATGTTTACATTTGACTCTAATTTAGTGGTGCATGTATAAGAGATATATAAAATCATAAAAAACTTATTTATTAGCTTAAATAATAATTTACTGAGATTTTTGTCATACTAAGAAAATATAAAAGATTTTCACTTAAATTAAAACATAATCTTAGTGATGGGTTTTTAATTTGTAGGTCCGATAAAAAACTATTCTGGAAAAAATTAAAAAAGGAGTTCTAAACTATTATATTCTTGAGGTTTTGTTTGTACGACAGCTAATTTTATCACTTTAAAGTTTTACATGGATTATTTTAAAGCCCATGCATAAATGCTAACACTCTTAAATATCCCGTAGAGACTGTAAGGGAACCGACTTCCTCTGGTTACAATAAAAGGGAAACTCAAGGGACATTATAGTATTTAATTATAACCAGAGTAACAGATTTTATTTGAAAACATCACATTGCGTATTGAAATATGAAAGGAATTTGTAGTTGTGTCAAAATATTAGAATGGGTACTTATAATTTATATCAGAAGGGTTGGAACTAGTGGGTCAGATAAATTTCTGCAGTTAACATATCTACACGTAAACAAGACAAACCTCACTTCTTCTCTGTATGAGCTAATGTCTTGAAAACTTCTTTTCCGATTATCATATAGTTTAATTTCTAAATAGGTAGGTATACGTAATCGTAATACTTTTAATTTATATTTGTTAAAATTGAGTCATTAGTTTCCATGTCATAATACTATATGTTGTAAATATAATTCAAAAGGCGACATTTTATATATATTGTAAGCATGTTAACATTTTACTCACATCATATAATATATTATATTGGACAAAAAATATTAGAATGCTAACTGGGACTGTAAACGTTATTGAAATTTCTGCAATAACAGAGATAATAACGTTCGAGATAACACATATTTTCTATTTAATATTAGTAAATCTACATTTTGTTTATACTTTTGCACTTGATCTTAAAATATCTGTAACAACATACATATTGTCAATGTGAAAACTGGTTACATGATTTCAAAACAAATAAAAATAAAATCTATTTGAAATTGGTCTAATAATACCCGAATTGTAACCATATTTTACGAATAAAAAGTATAATATTAAAATTGTCTGAAATGTTTCCTTAAATATTTTAAAGCCAACAAATCATTTAAAACTTAATTGGAATGCGATAATTGGTTTTGAAAAAGAGTTCACCAAGTTTTCAAAGAGTACAAAAACATCACAAAAATTAAATGTGCTTAGTATAATTAATTAACTTTTAATATGTTACTCACCGCCAGCATAATTATATATAATTATATATTCAACTAGTCCGTGGCTATTTCTAAATTTAGTAAAAACAACCACTTTTATCCAAATCAGTATTTATTTTAATATTCTCTTCCTCACATCTATCCACGAGAGCGTACAAATATGTATAGAAGTATTAGTGCATATAACTGTGTTTAGAGGTTGTCTTTTAATTTTAGTCAAAATTGATGACTAAAATATTCGTTTTGAAAATCCTCTAGATATTCCTTTAAATATAGTTTGGAAACAATTTAGTTACAAATTGAAATGGATCGACTCAACATGGTCGGTTCTCCATTATATTCGGGAATCATATCTAGGTAATTAAGTTCATAAAGGCGCAGTTGCGATTTTTCTAATTAATTTTTAAGGACTAACATTAATAAGATATAATTAAATTGTTATTTATCAATCACAGTAATTTTCTTATTCTTAGTAATTAGTCATCAACATATCTTGGTGATAAACATAGACATACCTATAATATTAAATCGCAAATATTCCTACTAAATAGTATTTCTCACGCTAAAGTTATATTAACAATCATAATTTATTCCGAAATTAATTTTGTTATTCTTTCCTTTTAAATATATAGAAATTTTCTTAATTTCAATAAAATTTATATTATGTTAATGTAATTTCTTCTAGTTTTGTACCTACATCATCCACCATATGTTCATTCTGGGAACTGGGAGAGAGATTCTGGACATCAGTATTTTTTTCTTCTTCTCTATTCTTTAACCTTTATTTGGCATTATCCCCTGTTGTAGATCTTCGGTCTAGTGTCCGTCAATTCCTGAAGATGTCCGCTCTTCGGTTAACAATTGAAATCTAAAGGTTTTATATCCATTAATAATTCCAAAGTAAGTTTCAAAATTTCTTCGAAAACACGTTCTACCAACTGATCCAGTTATGATCCGGTCTCAAGTCAGTCAAATAAAAAAAAGTTTTCTTTTCTCAAACGTGCTTTATTTATTATTGTACAATAATAATCTCTTATTATAATATAACAAATATTGGTTTTACGTGATATAATGATATTCACTTAAGTACACCACTGAGACAAATTACTGCAGTGTATGTCAACTTCTTTTTATAATCTACTAACTAAGGGATTTTTCGGAACATAACTTATATATAAGAACTTAAAAATATGTGTTTTGGTCTTTAATTAAACCACTTGTGTAAACAGAAAACTCATACACGGCGCTAAGTTAAGTTTAAACTGAAAATTGTATTATAACATGCAAATTGAACGTCTCTTTGTAATGGTAGGCCAGCACACGAACAAATTTAAATATTATATTTAAAGGCAGTAAGAGGTGGTGTACTATGTCAGCTGTATATGTAAATACAAAAAAAAAAAAAAAAAATACAAAAATATACATCAAATGATTTAAATATTTTTATATAATAGTTTTTTATTAATGATATAAAAATAATTATTTGTATATAATAATTAAAAGCTTGCTTTCTTGGGAAGTTATAATTTTGTTTACTGTATATTTCTGGGGCACTCAAAATTTATAATAAAGACGTTTATTATATTTTGGATTTTGGAAATAATATTTTGAAATGCTAATGGTTGAGTCGTCTATAGCTAACATTAATTTAGCGTACATAATTGACGATTAAATAATTAACCAAAACCTGCCTTAATGAATACACGACATAAATGTCATAAATTTTATTGACAATGAATTTAAATAATACATTTAATTTTTAGTATAGTTTTGTGTCTAGTTAATTAAGAAAATATACTGGTATGGTAATTTTTCGAAAATATAGTTATATTTTGGGAACCCATTATAACAAAACCCATTTGACCAATGAACATCCTGAATCGGAATATTGAACACTAGTATCAAGATCAGGAAAAAAAAGTTTTTTTTTTCATTGTCATACACATGTGTCGTAAATGTGTGTGAACGAATATAGTACAATATATTCTACCCTTTTGTTAAAATGACAATAGATACATTGGGATTGAGAGACTTAGAGAAGGAGAAAGGAACATTGCTGTGATTTATTTACCCACTCATAGGCACAGTCATCCTGGATATTCATTGAAGCACGAGAGGTAGTTCAAGGCTTTCTTCAACATTACAAAGGGTGTGTGTGTATAATAATAGTATAAAAATTCATACTATTATTATCTATTTATGAACATTTTACACATGTTTAAATACCACATAACAGAAGGACTTTAATGCATATTATTGTGAGATGTTATCTTCGGATAAGTAATATCGACAAGAATAGTTTTTGTTAAGTATAGAGAATAATTCACCCAAGGCACTTGAAATACACAAAACACACACACACACACACACACACACACACACACACACACACACACACACACACACACACGCGCGCGCGCACACACACACACACACACACACACGTACACACACACACACACACACACACACACACACACACACACACACACACACACACACACACACACACACACACACACTGCGACGGTTTGGAAAAAGCCAAACGTCGCAAGCCAATTTAAAACAAGTTAAATTCCCGCGATAAACCTAGTAGATGAGGGACGAGGGGGGACGGTGACGTCACGACAACAGGTGTTGAACACTGCATGTTGGATCGTGTACAAGTCGTTCTGTCTTGTTTCTTATTTTATTAAAATACTAAATTATTAAAATAAATTAATGTTCAGTAGAATCAACCGATTAAGAATATCGAAAAATAAATTTAAAAGCAATTAAAGCAAAAAAGTTATTCAAGTTTTTATAGGGGCTCAAAAACCTAAAATTTGGAAAAAACTTAAATTCAAAATTCAAAAAACGTAGAGTCATAACTCAAAGGGGAACTAATAATAATCATAAATAAAAAATATGAATTAATAATAATTAACAGGTGAGAATGGACTTAGAAAGTCATTCTTGGGGAGTTTTTTGGAATTTTTGAGTTGAAGGGGGGATCATTTAAAAAATAATAATAAGTACTATTGTAGAGACCACAATAGGGCACAATAATAAGTACTTAGAATCAAATTTGAAAATAAAACAGGGGAGATATAATAATAACAAAACGTAAAACTTCAAAGCCCAAAAGCGGGTAAATAAAACGTTAAAAGGGTAAAGTAACATGATAATTATATGTATCTAGACTGTAAAATTGTAACACACCAAAGCAGAAGTAATAATATATAATGGGGGGGTTTTTATGAACATAAACTCATACGACACAAAGTTAAGGACTTCAAAGGCGAATAACTCAACAACCAAACGAGTTATGTAAAAAGTAAAAACATAGTATTTCGTCGTAGTAAAAGAGGAACAAGATTTCGTCAAAAGAATTTTGAGAAAGGACTTATCTCAAAATTTGAAAAGAGGAAAAATCAAGTTTAGGGAAAATGGCGATAACTCGCGAACGAAGCGTAGTAGAGCGATGAATCAAGTTCCACAAGACCCACAAGATGGAAAGGAAGAAGAATCCGAAAGGAACTTTAAAATCGGTTCGAGCGTTCGAAAGTTACAGCGAGTTAAACGGAAAAACGTCAAAAGTAGAGATTTTCATGCAAAAACATGAAAAGTGGCGCGCGCATCTTCAAGCTGAGTCTAAAGTCGGAAACATCATACTGCCAACATGGATCAAAGATAACGTTAAAGAAAAAATACTATAAATTATTAATTAAAAGGTGTTTTAATTAATAATTAAGGAAGAAAACTATTCATTAGTCAAGAAATAGGACTAATAAAACATATAGTGTAAATATTTCAGACCAAAAGGGCCTGAAAACACATAATATATGGAAAATACCTTTTTCCCAAAAAGGGAGAAAAATTGGCTCCAGAAAAGTGGATTAATTCCCACTGACAGGGAGACCGAGATTTAATCGTCGAAAGACGGTTACTTTTGATTTGGAATCGACGCGAATAAGACGTTTCTTCTGCAACCGACTGTGAGCTGAGAGGAAGAGTCAACTGTCACTCTACTAATTGGACTTAGAATAATTTCAACTTTAATCGATCTTCAAGGCGACTTAGAAGAATTCGATACCAGCATTCAACTACATAGCAGCCTACAGACTCTGGATAGAAAACATCACATCACCATCATCCTAATAATACAACAAATTCCAAATCCAACTAGAACTTCTATTAAAGTGTGAAGGTATCTTATACTTAAGGAATAATTCGCAAATATTAACTTCTTTTCAAATATAACGTCATTAGGGGAATTATTACAAATTAAATTCATTTTAAACCTCTGCTTTGGTGTTGATAATAATTAATAAATTAAATACGACTTTTTCAGTACAGGAAAAACTGTTTGTGGTTCTGTCTGGAAAGTCAAGCGCTTTTATTTTTGTTTAATATATAGATAGTATTACATTAATTAATGTTGTTAAATAAATAAAGAGTTGTGTTATTATTCAATTAAATTGTTTTGTGTGATTAAAAAAGTTTTGAATATAAAATTTTTCTGTGCAAAAGAGGAAATAATATACAAATAATTCATTTCTAATTTTGTTGTGTTTTTAATATAAATCCATTCTGTGTAGGCTATTAACTTTGTTTTAACATAAATTTTATATATATGTGCTCTGGTAATATAATTTGAAAATTTTTAAAAGTTATCATCAGAACTTAAGAGCCGATTTCTCCCAAAAGGCACGACCTTGGAGAGAGAGAGAGTTAATCTTAAAAGAGTTAAGTAATCGAGCATTGAGATAAAATTCAGGGAATTTTGCGTTAATTAAAATTTAGTAAGTTTATGAGGACAAGCTCATACTTGTTAGAGCCAAGAGTTGCAAAATCTTTGATTTAAAAAAGTAAAAGTGAGCATCTTGGCCTTGCCCGCGCCTGCTCTGAAAAGAAAGGTGGTTCGTCCAGTCGGTGGTGATCGTACAGCGAGTTTAAGAGTTCGTGATAATAGTGTTCCAAAAAAGGGAACAAGAATCTTAAATTCGCGTGAAGTCCCAAAGATACGCAGCGCGGCAAGTGGCGCCCAATAGCGTGGAGCACGAAAAAGCAAAGTTTTGGAACAAATTTTCAAAATTTTGAATTTTTTAGTGTTTCATACGAACGAGAATATCTTAAGTTCTGATATAATTTATATGTACATGTGTGTTAGTAATAAGTTGTGCTGGTAATTACAACGACAAATATACTAAATTGCAAAAATAATAATAATTAAAAGTAGAGTCCAAATTAAACCGAAATTTAAATTTTTTAACTAATCAATAAAATCAAGTGAATAAGTGAAGTGAAAATGGGACCAGCGAAAGATCCAGCAAAACCGGAAGGTTCAAAGGAACAGGAGACAGAAATGCAGAAAATGGTGAGATACCTGAACCAAATGGAGGATAGAAGAAAGCAAGAGAGGGAACAGGACAAAGCGGAACAACAGAGAAAAGAAAAGGAGAAGGAAGACGAGGACAAATTAAGAAGATTAGAAGAAAGAATCGAGAGAAACCAGGAGAAGGAAGAAGCGGAGGCCAAGCAGATCCAAATGGAAGCAAGATGGAGCAAGAGAGACGAAGAAATGGAGACCAAGTGGATCCAGATGGAGGAATTACGGAAGAAGGAAAAAGAAGATTTGGATGCCAAATGGAGCAAGAGAGATGAGGAAGCAGAAAACAAACGGAAGCAGGAGAGAGAAGAAATGGAAGCAAGATGGAAGCAGGAGAGAGAAGAGAGGATGAAGAGAGAGGAAGAAATGGAAACGAAACGTATCCAAAGGGAAGACGCCCGGAAACAGGAAATAGGGAAATATATGGAGGAAATTAAGGAATCTATAGATAGTAATATGGCCGAAAATACTAGACGAATAGAAAATTGTGAAGAAAAAGTGGAAGAGTGCGTAGGGGAAATTAAAAAAATGACGGACAGTTTAAAGGAACAGGGAAAGTCGACTATAGAAATTGGGGAGAAAGTTAAAAAAATAGAAGTTAAAATTAGGGAAGTTGCCAAAATTAAGGAAACCGGTGGTAATGCTAAAAATATAATTTATTTAGATAGGGCAAATTTAGAGTCAAAAACTATAGAATTTTGGGGAAATTCAAGAGATAATCCTGTGCAATTTTTGAAACAAATTGAGGAGGTATTCCAAGAAATAAATCCCGTCATGGAAGAAAGTGATAAATTAAAAGTAGTGGAGAAAAAATTGAAAGGAGCTGCCATGGAATGGTGGGAAATAATCAAGCGAGATACAGAAGAATATAGCCAGTTTAAATTGTTATTTTTAGAGCATTATTGGGGTTATCAAACGCAACAAGTAGTTAGGAATCAGATAGAAAACCATAGATATAATCCTAACGGAAATATGAGTAGGGTTGATTATTTTTGTAAAATGGTGCGAAAGGCCGAATATTTGGAACCCAAAATTCCGGAAGAGTTCCTTATATACCAACTAATGAGGCATTTCGACCAAAAAGTTCAATTAGCGTGTATTGGTAGGGCTAGTGAGCATTTGGAGGACGCTATCAAGTTTTTGAGGACCATTGAAAACGTAGACGGAATGACGAGAGAAGTTCGCCGACCAGATAGTTTCGAAAGGAGGGACGGTCCACAAAGAGATCAAAATTTCAGGCAAAGGAATCAAGACTACTCAAAACCATCCCAAAACCCTAACCCTCGATCCTATTGTCAAACCCAGAATAAACCTCAACCACAGATACCTCAAAACCCTGGTCCTTCAAACCAAAAATTCCCGCCCAAGGTCACAAAAAACTAAAATACGAGATCTCAAGGCAAAATTTTTGGCAGAAAAGGGATAATACAAACGGAATTGAGATCGACGATAAAACCAAATTTAGCAAACATAAAAGGGGGGATCTGAAAATAAATAAAATTAAATTGGGGATTTTAAACACAGAAATTAAGAAAGATTTAATGGAGGAAAGAGATAATAAAATTTTAAATAGTGAAGTTTACGAAAAATGTCCGGAAATAGGGATAGAAATCGAAAATATAAAAGTAAATATGTCCATTGACACCGGAGCTCAAATGTCCTGTGTTCAAGAGGATTTTTATAAACATGTGCTTAAAAGTAGGAACGATAAAATCATGGAATTACCAGTTGTAAATACGGAAATGGTGACAGCGATAAAAAGCCAACGACAGAAGATTAAATTACAGGCATTATTGGAGATTAGAATAAATAACCAAGCAATAAGAGGGGTATTTATGGTGGTACCAAAGCTGGAAAGCAAAATCATAATGGGTTGTGATTTAATGTGCAAATATCGAAGTCGAATTAATATGGAAAAGGGTTTCCTACAACTGGTAAAGGAAAATGAATTTATTGTTGTAGATTTTCTTAAAGAGAATAAGAGATTAAGATTGAGCAATAGAGACACGCTGACCGAACATCAGAATGGCGGCGAAACCGGTACAATGGTAGAGTCGTCAGCAGCGAATAATGGAGGCTCAAATTCGCACAAGCGAGCAAAAGGGGCTTGTGTGTTGGCCGTTAAAATGCCTACGGACCTAAAACAAAAAGCAAAGGACGTGTCTAGACCGAGTAGTGACAAATCAGAAAGTGGTCAAAAGCGAGGAAGCAAGTTAAGTGCAAGGAAGGAATCGGCGAAGAGGAAAAATGCAAATTTTAACAATGATGAAGTGCTGTTAAAAGCGTGGGATAAAGGTAACCAAGTAATTAATAAAGATGAAGGGCTGAAAGGAGCGGAGAATAAAGGAAATAAAAATGTGCCAAAGGCAATAATCGACGAAAATAATAAAATAATAAAATACGACGAAAATTTGCAAAATAACTCTGAAAACGATTCGGAACTTACACAAGACAGATTCGACGCCAGAGACGGGAGTGATTGGAGAGCTATAATACAAATGGCGGATCCGGAGAGAAAAAATGGACGAAATTTAACGTATCGAAAGAAGAAAGTTAAATTCAAAAATTCTACGAAGTATAAAATAAAAGGAGGACGGCCAAAGGTGAAATATAAAAGGAAAGAAGAGTTTCATGTAAAAGAATTAATGTTTGAAGAAAATGGCAAAATTTTAGGTTTAGGAAATAGTGTTTTAACAATCGATCAAGAAGAAAAAATAAAAGTTTTGGTGGAAAAATATAATACTGTGTTTAGCGAAATTCCAGGAAAATCTAATAAATACATTCATGAACTAAAAATCACTGATAATAAAACTTATGTTAATAGAAATTACCCCATTCCAATAAATTATAGGAAACAAGTACAGGAGGAAATAGATAAAATGCTAAAGTATAAAGTTATAGAGAGATCCCGAACACCGTATATTAATCCGATGGTGGTAGTGTTAAAGCCGAATAAAACCGTTAGGCTATGTATGGATGCTAGAAGACTGAATCAGATAATACAGCCGGATTATGAAAGTGCGCCGCCTATAGAAGAAATTCTAAGGAAGGGTCGTAACAAGAAATTCATAACTAAGTTCGATCTAACATCTAGTTTCTGGCAAGTCCCACTATCGGAGGAGTCTAAAAAATACACGGGATTTTTATATAACAATAAAGTGTATAACTATACAGTGATACCGTTTGGACTTCAAAATTCTTTGGCAGCACTAATAAGGACAATAGACCTAACATTAGGTACTGAAGTCGACGACTACACGTTAGGCTATGTCGACGACTTGTTATGCATGTCTGAGACTTTTGAAGAACACCTGGAACATTTAAAAACGATTTTTGAAAAATTTAAAGAAGGAAATCTAACAATAAATCCCACCAAAACGTATTTTTGTCAAAAGGAGGTAAAATTTTTAGGATATGTAATTTCGCAACAAGGTATAGGTACGGATCCGGAAAAATTGCAAGCTATCAGTGATTTTCCGAGACCGACTAATAAGAAAAAACTGCAATCGTTCTTAGGGTTTGTGAATTACTATTCTAGGTTTACTTCACGATATTCTCATGAAATTAAACCATTATTAAAATTATTAAGAAAAAATGAACCATTTAAGTGGGACCATGTAATGCAAAACGCTTTTGAGAAAACTAAATCATTATTTAAGAAATCCGTGACAATCATGCATCCTGTGGAAGGCAAGGAAACGTTTTTGCAAACCGACGCGAGTGATGGTGCAATTGCCAGCCAGTTGTACCAGAAAAATGAGTTGGGCGAGTTACAAGTTATAGGATTTGTGAGCAGAACTTTAAAGAAAGCGGAGTTAGCTTATACCATCTGTGAGAAGGAGTTATTAGCCATAGTTCATGGTCTGGAGAAGTTTAGGCCATTGATTGTAGGGGCACCACTGACGGTGATAACTGATAACAAAGCTTTAAAGTTCCTAAGAAGCTGCAAATTAACTACAGCTCGTCTAACTCGATGGATACTGGTAATCCAAGAGTATGATGCCAAAATTGAACACTGTGCCGGAAAAATAAACGTTCCTTGTGACATCATAAGCAGGATGTATGACGGTCGAAACGAAAATTGTCCAAGTGGAAATAAAATTAGGTTAAAATTAAGTCAGTCAAAATTAGTCACAACAAGAAAATTTCAGGATATAATGCAAAATTTTAGAAATAATCAATTACAGGAATTAACAATGAAAGGAATAAACTTGCAGGAGAGAGATAATTTTAGAATAATTAATGATATTGTATATCAGGAGATTAATAATAAATGGAAAATAGTTATCCCCGAAATAAACAAAAATGAGTTCATAAGCGAAGTTCACCGAATATATGGCCATTTAGGAAGGAACAAATTGTTAGCGATGATAAATAAATGTTTTTATATAAAAAATGCTGGGTATAAAATATTACAGGTAATCAAAAAATGTAGAATTTGCCAATATGCGAAAAAGACGAATAAATATTTGCAAGGAATGTCTAAGGCTATTGTTCCTAGGGACATCAACGAGATGATAGCCATAGACTACTTAGGTCCATTGCCAAAAGGACTTGGAAATATACAACATATTTTAGTTATAATAGATACCTTTTCAAAATTTATAAAACTATATCCAGTAAGAAATCCAACCACAAATAACAGTATCAAACATATGATAGATTATATGAACAATTTTGGGAAACCGCAGAAGATTTTAACTGATTTCGGAGCAGCATTCACATCTAGAAATTGGAAGAAGTGGATTGCTGAACAAAAAGTAGAACATGTGTTAATCCCGGTAAGACATCCTCAGGTAAATTTGGCAGAAAGAGTCAACAAAGAAGTGGGGAGATTATTACGCACTTATTGTCACGATACTCAAATCACTTGGCGGAAGCAATTACCTTTTATAGAAGAGTTAATCAACAACACGCCAAATGAAACTACCGGGTATGCACCAGTACAAATACAGTTGAATAGGGATCCAAATTATGTATGGGAGTCATATTTCCCACGAGACAAAGAGCTACGACAGAGTGAAACTTGGGCAGAAAAGAAACAGAAATGTCTTCAAAGGATGACGAAAATCGGCACCAGGCGAGCGGAGAGAATTAACCAAAGAATACGAGAAACAAAATTTCAGGTAGGAGATCGTGTTCTCGTATTGAATGCAAATAGAGCGAATTTGGATAAAAGCGAGACCGAAAAATTAATGCTCGTATATGGTGGACCATATGTCGTGAGCAAAGTCATGGGGAGAAAAACATATGAAGTAATAAATATCGACACTCAAAAAGTTAAAGGTCGTTATGACATCAAAGATTTGAAGAAATTTCATGAATAAATTGTATAAATTGTAATGTTTAAAAGTTGTAATATGTAAAGTGTAGAAGCGAGTGAGGTAAAAGGGAAATAACGGACTGTCAGCTGAATTAAAAGAATGTAACCTAGGTCAGTGAATAACAGGATAAAGCTGTAAGTGTACAAGGTCAGGAGCATAGCGGTGACACGCATCTGCAAGCCGCACCTGAATAAACAAAGTATAGACGAGGAGGTGAAGGGGAGAACCGGACGTTGATAAACAAATATTGAACGACAACCTGTCAAGCAAATTAGCAGAGGGGTGATGGAAATGAATGAAGGTATGAATGTGTAGTGTTCTTTTTTATTAATGAGAGATTCCGATAGATTAAATATTTTTTCTTTTTAACTGCAAATAGGATACTCACCGTTGTAGTTACCAAGTATTTTATATATATGTATAGGCATAAGTTTAAATTCAACCAAAGCAGATAATTATAATCATATAAGACGAATTATTCCTTATATAAAATGTAATATGTTTTGTGTGTGATAATGTGTTTAGTTACAGCAAGGACGTTTAGATGAAACGGCTGTAATGGACTAGAAAGAACGATTAAACAAATTTGTATGTATACCATAATAAATAACATGTGTTTTGAATATATAAATATTATAACATAATGAATAACATGTGTTTTGAAAATATAAATATTATACTATAATGAATAAAATGTGATTTGAGCATAAATATATGAAATGATGGAGGAGATAATTTTTAAATGTTTATGTATATTGTTAGGTTAATATGTCAAATTTTATGATGATGATAAATGAAGATGAAATATAGAGATGATTTTGAATAAGATGTTGTAAAATATATATGAAGATCAATGCAAAATAATACATTTTTGATATATATGTTAGTAATGTAAAATGATAAAAGAGTTAATGAAGATAACCATTAATAAATAGTTAATATGAAATGTAATATGTCGAAAAAGGGGTTTAATACTAAAATTTTAGTTTTTAAAAAAAATGAAAAATAGGAATTTTTCATTTTAACCGAAAATTTTAGTTCAAAGGGGGGATTTTGCGACGGTTTGGAAAAAGCCAAACGTCGCAAGCCAATTTAAAACAAGTTAAATTCCCGCGATAAACCTAGTAGATGAGGGACGAGGGGGGACGGTGACGTCACGACAACAGGTGTTGAACACTGCATGTTGGATCGTGTACAAGTCGTTCTGTCTTGTTTCTTATTTTATTAAAATACTAAATTATTAAAATAAATTAATGTTCAGTAGAATCAACCGATTAAGAATATCGAAAAATAAATTTAAAAGCAATTAAAGCAAAAAAGTTATTCAAGTTTTTATAGGGGCTCAAAAACCTAAAATTTGGAAAAAACTTAAATTCAAAATTCAAAAAACGTAGAGTCATAACTCAAAGGGGAACTAATAATAATCATAAATAAAAAATATGAATTAATAATAATTAACAGGTGAGAATGGACTTAGAAAGTCATTCTTGGGGAGTTTTTTGGAATTTTTGAGTTGAAGGGGGGATCATTTAAAAAATAATAATAAGTACTATTGTAGAGACCACAATAGGGCACAATAATAAGTACTTAGAATCAAATTTGAAAATAAAATAGGGGAGATATAATAATAACAAAACGTAAAACTTCAAAGCCCAAAAGCGGGTAAATAAAACGTTAAAAGGGTAAAGTAACATGATAATTATATGTATCTAGACTGTAAAATTGTAACACACCAAAGCAGAAGTAATAATATATAATGGGGGGGTTTTTATGAACATAAACTCATACGACACAAAGTTAAGGACTTCAAAGGCGAATAACTCAACAACCAAACGAGTTATGTAAAAAGTAAAAACATAGTATTTCGTCGTAGTAAAAGAGGAACAAGATTTCGTCAAAAGAATTTTGAGAAAGGACTTATCTCAAAATTTGAAAAGAGGAAAAATCAAGTTTAGGGAAAAGGGCGATAACTCGCGAACGAAGCGTAGTAGAGCGATGAATCAAGTTCCACAAGACCCACAAGATGGAAAGGAAGAAGAATCCGAAAGGAACTTTAAAATCGGTTCGAGCGTTCGAAAGTTACAGCGAGTTAAACGGAAAAACGTCAAAAGTAGAGATTTTCATGCAAAAACATGAAAAGTGGCGCGCGCATCTTCAAGCTGAGTCTAAAGTCGGAAACATCATACTGCCAACATGGATCAAAGATAACGTTAAAGAAAAAATACTATAAATTATTAATTAAAAGGTGTTTTAATTAATAATTAAGGAAGAAAACTATTCATTAGTCAAGAAATAGGACTAATAAAACATATAGTGTAAATATTTCAGACCAAAAGGGCCTGAAAACACATAATATATGGAAAATACCTTTTTCCTAAAAAGGGAGAAAAATTGGCTCCAGAAAAGTGGATTAATTCCCACTGACAGGGAGACCGAGATTTAATCGTCGAAAGACGGTTACTTTTGATTTGGAATCGACGCGAATAAGACGTTTCTTCTGCAACCGACTGTGAGCTGAGAGGAAGAGTCAACTGTCACTCTACTAATTGGACTTAGAATAATTTCAACTTTAATCGATCTTCAAGGCGACTTAGAAGAATTCGATACCAGCATTCAACTACATAGCAGCCTACAGACTCTGGATAGAAAACATCACATCACCATCATCCTAATAATACAACAAATTCCAAATCCAACTAGAACTTCTATTAAAGTGTGAAGGTATCTTATACTTAAGGAATAATTCGCAAATATTAACTTCTTTTCAAATATAACGTCATTAGGGGAATTATTACAAATTAAATTCATTTTAAACCTCTGCTTTGGTGTTGAAAATAATTAATAAATTAAATACGACTTTTTCAGTACAGGAAAAACTGTTTGTGGTTCTGTCTGGAAAGTCAAGCGCTTTTATTTTTGTTTAATATATAGATAGTATTACATTAATTAATGTTGTTAAATAAATAAAGAGTTGTGTTATTATTCAATTAAATTGTTTTGTGTGATTAAAAAAGTTTTGAATATAAAATTTTTCTGTGCAAAAGAGGAAATAATATACAAATAATTCATTTCTAAATTTTGTTGTGTTTTTAATATAAATCCATTCTGTGTAGGCTATTAACTTTGTTTTAACATAAATTTTATATATATGTGCTCTGGTAATATAATTTGAAAATTTTTAAAAGTTATCATCAGAACTTAAGAGCCGATTTCTCCCAAAAGGCACGACCTTGGAGAGAGAGAGAGTTAATCTTAAAAGAGTTAAGTAATCGAGCATTGAGATAAAATTCAGGGAATTTTGCGTTAATTAAAATTTAGTAAGTTTATGAGGACAAGCTCATACTTGTTAGAGCCAAGAGTTGCAAAATCTTTGATTTAAAAAAGTAAAAGTGAGCATCTTGGCCTTGCCCGCGCCTGCTCTGAAAAGAAAGGTGGTTCGTCCAGTCGGTGGTGATCGTACAGCGAGTTTAAGAGTTCGTGATAATAGTGTTCCAAAAAAGGGAACAAGAATCTTAAATTCGCGCGGGAAGTCGCAGAGACTCGCGGCGCGGCAACACACACACAAACACACATTGTATTAAATATAAAAATTAACTTATTAAAATAAAATGAAATAAATCTGTATTTTTCAATTGTAATTAGAAATTAAAATATATGTATAAAATCTACTAAGTAAATATAATAGATGACAATTGTATATTTGATAGGCACAAATTGAATAATTGAGATATTGATAAAAAAAATATATACAGGGAGCCATGCCATAGTTGGGATTATAATTTATTCAACATTTGTAATCAATTACCTAAATTAATCACATTTTGATTTTAAAAAAACCTAATTAGACAACATTATGAAACAATGAAGCTTCTGAACGAAACATCGTAGAACTTCAAATCAAGTTTTAAGACAGAGAGCAAGTGAATTCAACAAAAAACCTTTGTAATTGGAAGAGCCATTCAATAAATAATTAGTAACAAGAAACCATAGTAATAATTAAACCAATCAAAAGTAAAAGCGAAGCGGTTGGATAATGTCGTTACTTGGGTTCGAAGTGAAAGTTTCTACTTTTATGGAAAATTAAAGCTAACGTGAAGCTGTACTAATATGCATTCAAATGGAGAAAAACTGGTAATAACTAGAATATTTGAGAAACCTAGGGATTATTACCAAAATAATTTTTTTAAAAAACAACCCCCAATGGTGTATTACTACAAGAATAATTACAGAATTAGAAATTTCTTATAATTCTAAAATTGAGATTCAGGAAGTAAATTAATTAAATTTCTACAACTTTGCAAATAGTCATCACGAATAAAACAATCGTACGACGAACTGACAACAGGAAAGAAGCCAGTATACAGGATGAAGATAAAGAAAGTTATTTCTCTCAGGTATATCCTCCCAAAGAAAAGTCACGAACATTTTGAAGCAAGTAGAGAAGTTCTGCCGAATAGCTATTTACCAAAATTAAACTTTTATTAATAATCATTACTAAAATATAAACACAATTTGTACTGCATAATATAAAAATAATATCAATGATGGATCATTTTCATATATAGGCCTAAATAGTTTTTTTTTTTTTTTTTTTTTTTTTAAGAATAATAGATATTGGATTTTTATAAGATTTTAATATATATATTTGGCTCTGTATAGTAGGCCTATTTATTTATAATTCCCGAACGTAAATTTGCATTGATAAATATAAGGAAATTATAATATAATAACAATTTTAATATAAAATGATAAATTAAAAAAAAAAAAAACTTGTTACTCTATTGGTAAACCCGGATCAATATTAAGTTAATAGGAACCACCTGCAAGGATAAAAGGGTTTCAAATTAATACTCATTGAGAAATAGTACTGAAATAACAAAGCAGAGAAAAGGGGAAAAAACATTTATAACTGATTGAAATATTTAAATTCAACATAAATTAATTAATTTTTCAGTTTTAATTATTGACAAGCTCTTAACCATTTTTATTGTTATCTTTACAAAATCGTACATTTTACTTCGATGAGTAACAAGTTAAAAATCTGTGTTGGATTAAAAAAAAAAAAAACATTGATGTAAAAACTGGCTTGATGCACAAATGAAATCAACGAATTTCTGAGGATGACGTAGCAATCTGCATTGCACGTGTTTTTTCTCTAATCTCATATTTGAAATTGATTTGGGTAACACGTAGAGTTTCCTAGTGGGAGAATATTTAGTTGTTGAAATACTGGATACGAATGAACAAATCTATTTCCCTTCAAAATTACTTCTAGTATTCCTTTATAAACATTAACGAGTTGTCTATAGATTTTATCATATACCCAACAACTTGGACCTTATCTAATAACTCACTAAAATATGAAAATCCACCATTTTAATGACTGGTACAGAGCAAAAATAACTCAATAAATGAAACGTAGTTTATGGTAATCAGAATTTTTCCTTACATAATCAATATATGCTATACAAATTTTCTAGGCTAAATATTTTCAAGGATAGAAAATTTTAACCCTAAAGGGTACAATCTCTCCTTACATTACACAATGTAGTGACGAATTATTATCAATTTTTACTAAAAACTATGTCTAGCAATTTCGTGAACTGGGAGCTATAAATAACAGACCTCAGGCTCTCCGTGAGTGAATTCCACAAGCAGTAAGCTGATAAGTAAAAGATGTGTTAATATTACGGTTTCGTCTTGGTGGTATAGCGAGCAAATAATACCATCTTATTATGAATTTTATCTTTGTATTGGAGGTAATAACATAAATTATTATTAGATTAACCGGCACTCCAGAATGAAGGAAGGATTTACCATAGCCAAATGACGCTATGAAATTGACTAGTAGTTATTGAAATTATGTGTTTTATAATAAGGGAATCTGCTTTTATGTAAAAAATTAAATATTGTTAGAATGTAAAGTTCTAGCGTTGAGTTTTAGAAGATTGACTGTTTTATAATAAGGATCGTTATTATATTATTCTGTCTTCATGAAAATTAAAAAAAATATTGCAGAACTGAAACTATAGATAAATATTTGATTCTTTGAAATATAGGTTTATCGTCATACATTATCGATAACCATGTTAAAAATATTAGGTGCGATGTTAAGTTACTACCATAGTGAGTAAACCAATCATGTGACATAATACTCGTCACACATATTTTTTTGAATACATAAATAATATATAAAATAAACAAAATTGTATATATAATGTTTTATTTAAATTTCGTTTATGACAAAAGTATTCATATTACATAAGAATAGAGCTAAAACATTTTCTATATTCATATGAGAATTAATGTTCTTACTTTATATGTATAACTTATTACATGAACTCTAATCTTCCTCTTATATCTACAATATTGATCTTCAATGTTATATTGATTGATGCAATCGTTTCTATATAACTTAGTGTTGAGATCAGTCAACAAAAGATGATTTCTTCTTATTATTATTCCTTTTGTAAAAAACAACAATGAAGATGGCATAAAAGATTTACACGATAATCATATTGTTATTACTGCAACATGTTACGTTTTTATCTCATATAAAATACTGGTATTTTGTCGTAAACAAGAATTCAACTATAAATTTATGCTAAACAGATCATTCCAATAACTCCTATGATTTATTTATGAAAAATAAAGACAAGAAGATACTAGTTATAAAAAAAGAATAAGAAATAAAAATATTGAATTTAAATTTACCCAAATTTACTTTTTAACGTTAATGAACAAGTGTAGTTAATTGCTCATATTTGTTAAAATTCAAATATATATATGCTTCAAACAAATATAATAATTTTATTATTTATATAATAATTGGGCATCGGCTGTTTAATAAAAACATGTACGTTCAACCGAATAATATTACTTGATGTCGCAAAGTAAAAGATATTTACGTTGTTTTAATTAAAACGTAACAAGAGACATTAGCACTTTATTAAATTAAATTTACGTCACAAACCACTACAAATATTGTTATAGTCCAATGAAATGAAAATTTTCTTATATATATATATATATATATATATATATATATATATATATATATTTCTTATTCATAATTTATATCTAAAGTTATCTGATGGGTTACAATCAATGTCTAATTATAAATTATTTGAAGTTTTCCTTCCACAAAGGAGACTGTTTTTATTATCCCTGTTTATCTCCTCTACAGTTAAAATGACCTTAACAGCAGAGAGGATATTTTAACCATCTAACGTATTACTTTTTTTAATTTTTACTATAAAAACAAATTTAGAAGTAGACCACAATATACAATGTTAAACATTCTTTTAAAATTTTGTTAAATACGGCGTCTATTGATAACAATAAAAAAATATATTATCCCCCTAAAAAAGCTTGTTTGGCTGCTATCCTTAAAAAAACAAAAATATCCTTCCTTCTGGAGATTTCAATAAATTTCTTTTAAAATGAAATATAAAAAGATTTTAATCCCGATTGTGATTCTGAATATCAAAAAAATAATAAAATAAAATAAGACTCTACAACCGCCTTTAAAATTCTTCATTCTGCCAAAACACTGCGGGAATGATGGGTTGTTACACTTGGCGGCCGTTAGTGAAAGTGTTCTTGAAAATAATTAGTAATTAATGTTAATTAAAGTTTACCACGCGAACGATCTCTTGTGTATGAATGGAAATATTGTTCTGTAAATAAAACTTTTTATTGCGTTGTAACAATCATATAACTAAAAGTAAGTTCAAACTTGATATTATAATGATCAGTGGACTGTTACAATATTCAACAACGTAATAAGGTGATCGAAAACTTCACCACTGCTGCTAGACTTTCTATTTGATTTGAGGCATACATTATTTAAGGTTCAGTTCTTCTATCTCATTTTAGTAGTCCAATTTTAAGTGAATAACAATGTTATTCCAATAACATAAAAGTGTTAGCATTTGCTATAATTTGTGATTTTATTGACACTGGTGTCAAAGCTACCCGTGATATAGGTATGAATTTATTTTATTACAATTATTTGTATATACTAAAAATTATTGGACCAAATATTGACTTCGTCATTATTTTAGCGAAAGTTGTTGCAACTGATTTTTCACAATTTGGTATATCTCCAGTGTTTTTATTTTGTTTATTTAATAATCATTTCTATTGTTTTGTTATAAGTTTATACATGCAAATAAAAATAAACTTCTATCGAAAAAAAATCTACCTTTATCACAGTCACTAAGAAGGTTCCAACTTTCATTAATTATAATTTAGTGACAATTAATGACAATATATTTCATTATAAGTATTAGATTACTAATAAGGCGTGTCTCTTTTTATGTCACACAAAAATTGCCGAATTGGCATTTTAGAAAGTGGTTGCTGAGTATTTCAATTTGAAATAATCTGATGGATATAATTATGAAACAATACTGACAAGTTTCAATATCACGTGTTTATATATTATGCAATAAATAGATTCAATAAACGTTTCAAACGTCAGTGTTCTAGCTTTAGAGTTTGATAATACATAGAAATGACACAACTATGTGGAGAATAATGCCTCCAACTTGTTTATGACTTCCAGGAAAGTTACAAAAAAAAAAAAAAAAAAAGATCAAAACTGGATAACTTAATGAAATAACTTTTCTTTTCTTTTAATTAAAAACAATTCCGGTGAGACCTTGTCTAACTAACTTGCTGCCAAATGTTAAAATAATTGTTAAAATAATATTTTCGAATTGTTATGGACAATATCTAAAGTGTAATAAAACGTTTTAATTTATAATAAACATATATCTCAATAAAACATCTTCCTCAAATAAACTTTAATTTGTGTTTTTGTAAAGTATTTTTTCTCCTAAAACCGTGTTCTGCGGTGCGTTCATGTGTTAACTTGGCTCTAATTGTTTCTTTTGTGTTTCGTTGTGGCTTAACTTGTGCTGCTCACTGTATAATTACAGTTACATTAAAATAAAATTCATATTATGCTTATTATAATTTTTTAAGTATAATTTATATTCGGTTGTAAAATTAAATTAATTATTTCGTTTTATAAAATTTTAAAATTTTATTAAATGTGATAATGAGCAAAATAAATCACACTATTAATAAAATCTGAAAATAATAAATATATTTAAGAAATAAATTAGATAGGCTCACAAACAGGTCATTTTAGAAAGTGTATCGTTCAGTCCTTGAATTAACACCTAAAACCTAGTAGCTACTGTAAATCAAGTACCAAAACTTTTACAAAGTTGTTAATATAGATAACATTACAACTGTAACAAACACAATCCAACTATCAATAAGAAATATTATGGCGACTAGAACATTAGCAATAACAGGCGATATCTTTCTTATCCCTTATTATTAAATACTATTATTATTGATATGTTTTAGTCGTGTCTATAGTTATTCTTTGAACAGAAGCATATTTCCGTAGAATATAAAACGTACTACATATTACTACTATTATTAAACTAACTTATATTTATATTCTATAAATAGTAGATACAATAGTTGTCGCACAACATCAATCAAATATTTTTAATAGTTTAAAGTGATTTTTAATTGTTATCGTTTATAGTTACTTACATTATTATTATGGATTCTCCGTGTTTTATAGGAACGGTTTTCACTGATTGTTTATGTCTATTCTGTTTAATTTTATTTAGTTGTATTTGACCAAATATTATTGGAATTAAACAATTCTTACAAATATTATTATGAACTAGTTATTAGTTATATTATTCTATTAGTAATTGTATTACTAATTTATTTATAATTATGAAAATTTTCCATTTATTATGTTATTTATGATATTAACAATATTATATTACACTTCAGCAAGTAAAGAAAGCGAAATTACTTAAAAAGAACCTTTACTCTGAAACCATAACCACAGTGAAAATATCATCAAAATATTAACTCTACATTGTGCGACCTCTCTGTGGAACTAGCCCAGATAAAAACACCCCAAAAAGCATCACGGAATACTCCCATTGAATAAATTGGCAAATGCAGAAGGTACGTGAAACATTTCGGATACGACAAAAAGTGTCGTGAGTGAAAATGTTGTGTTTCTTTCCAATACGATCTCACTGACCTTACATCTAAAACACCAGATAGATTATAATTTTATAAAATGCTTATTTGTATTTTTTATTCTGGTGAAAATTAAGAACTCTAAGCCAATTTTGTGTTTTGATTTCTTTGTTATATGCATTGCAGTTTTGGTATATTCCATATCTAAGATTAAGTATTATTTTAGATGCTTTTTATGAAACTTAATCTTGGTTAATCGTGCTGTTATCTAGTGAAATATATAACTTCAATAAATCTTAAAATATATAATGGATTTATTACTCAAATTAAAAATTTTCATTGTTAGTCATTTATATTGATAAAAAAAGAAATGAACTTTATTGTTATTATCATAGTAAAAAAAATTTCATAATTTCACTTCACTAAAGAGCTCTTATCTTCAGTAAAAATAAGTGTGAAAATATCTTAATTTTGTAAAATAAGTGGTCTTTAGAGCAAATCTGAACTTATAAAAATCACTAATTGTTGTAGGTGACTGTTCTAAATACTTTTGCTTTAAATCAAGAACTAATCATGTGGCCTAGTTATATATTTATTTTAGTAACCATCCGCTGAATAATTATATGGAGAATATAAAGTAATTAATATTTATTAGGTGGTTGAATGCGTTCAAGTTTTCGCCAAATAGACCCTCAGGTTTTCTAGTTAAGATATTTATTTTGTTAATCTTCAAATTAAGTTTTCTTAAAAATTATCGGACATCAATTTTGTCTTTTGAAATATGTTAGTAATAGCAAACTATTAATATTTTTACAGATCTATCAAAAGAAAATATGAACAGATATTGTACAATAAAGTTAATGTCAGAAAAAAAGGAAAAAAACATACTTAAAAAAATATTAAAAATTGTCTTTAATTTTTTTAAGCAATTATTTTTTTCTTTTCAAATATGATAAACTATTATTTTAATTAGATATATCATATAAAAGTTGGAACAGAGATTCTACGATATAGTAAATAACAGAAAAAAACAAAAAGAAAGCTACTTAAATAAAAAATTGCCATCATTCTAATGGACTGTGTCTACTATATACCATGTACAGGGATTCATATTTTTTAGTTTTTAATCCAGGTTCATTCCAGGTTGGTAAGCTTTTTCTTTTACAATGCAGGTAAGTAAATTTCTGGTATTTATTTATTTGTTTATTTTATAAATATGTATAATTCACTTTATTGTTTTTGGATTTCACGTACCTGCATTACGTCCTTTGTTTATTTGTAAAATAAAACAGAGGTACGTCACAATTGGTCAAGCTGGGATTAAGTTACGTGCAGGTAGTGAGTTGCTTGTACTTATTCATAATTATCCCATTATACTGTGACACTCACTGTGATAAATTGGTTTATGTAAAGAAGTGTACACATCGAAGTGATAACGAAACAAATGATATAACAACACACAGTTTTTTTTGGCTGAAAGACAATTTCCATATACACCCTTTCTAAGCAAATACTCCTTAATTAAAAATTAGTACATAATTGTACAGTTTAAAAAAAAACATACGACAAAATCATCAGTGAGGTTTTAGTAATTTATTTTGAAAATGAATATAATAAGAAATTATATAAACATTTATTACTCTTTTAAAATTCATAATGAGATTTAAAAAAATAAATTTTATACTTCAATCAATATGTTATCCAATACCTTGGACTTTTTTCGAGAAGCTGGATCGCTACGAAAAGAATATTTGATCTCATACAAATATTTGATTTATTGTATTTTTTTTAATATACGAAATAATACTGAAAATTCACTGCCATTTAAATGGTGTGGTAACAGTTACTACAATATCCATAGCAGTAACTATTGTGTTTAAGTAACAAAACAACAGATACAAACATATACTTACATATACATATCCACATACACATACATACAAATTAAATTTAGTAAGTAACATTAAATTAGAAAATTGTTAATATAAGTTTCAAAACAACAATAGTTCCATATAATTCAAATGGTTGTTACTATTTGTAAATTATCAACAGGATGTATTCAGAAATATGAGTGTCAATTATTCAAAATATTTGCTGTGGTCAGGTTGGATTTGCTTTTTAAATTCAATATATACCTTTATTGTCTTTTAATTATGGTTAAAGAAGATGGTTTGAGTTATAAATTATATTCCATATTTAAGCTAGATTTTGTAAAAATGTTTGTCATGTTAAAAAAAAATTGAGTTTTGATTTTATGTCAATTTTGCGTTTTCTCCATCAATTCTTATAACCTAATCAAATAGTTGTACGAGGCTGGATTTTTTATGCCATACTGCAGAACTTAGTGGAATACCTTGCTTTAATCTTAGTTCGTAATTCACGGTTACTCTAGCTACCAAGTATGTATCTGAAACATAGAAGGCAGCCCGTATAGGGTTTATTTCTAAGACACGGGGAATATTTTATACTGAGGTCAGGGCTTATAAGACCAATCAGGTTGACTTCTTTCTGTCTGAAAGCGCAAGATAAACAGGTAAACAGAGAGTCAACACGGTTAGTCGTTAGTCAGAGGAAGTAAGAGTGCTCTACACAAACTAGAACTAAGATTAGAAAATAAATTTGCTAACCGGAAATATGGCCTAAATTGACATTGATGTAACTTTTGACATGCCTCTCATGATTCGATGGTTTACTCCAATCTTATGTGAGAGTTTGGAGGACAAAATAATTGTAAAGACAGCTGTAGCTAAATACCAGGGGGAGTAGATGGTGGTTGAGGTTACAAGAGACTGTCCGCAGCGGGGGAGTTCTATCTCTATTATTGTGGTGCATGGTGTCTCACACGTTTTTCAACTGTGGGATATAAGGTCGATGTGATTGTGTTTATCCGAGAAGAGTATTGGAATACAGTGATGTATCTAAAGAAAAGAGATATATCCCCATTGAGGACTGGTGTTGCAAGAAATAATTAAGTTTAAGCCCAAGTAAGAAGGCACCGATTCCATCATTCACATGAAAGAGGATCACTCTAAGCACGACTGATATAAAACTTTCTTGGCAGACATTTCCAAGTGCGAATGACGTTAGATAGGGTCGATAGTTGACACCAAATTAACTAGGACTCTTCACTTGAAACGCAATATGTGGTAGCCACTTAATCATTAATGGAAATAAAAAGATTCGTTGGGAAAAAATGGGAATTGCCACCATCGATCATGAAAAAGTGCACATTGAAATTACAAGACTAATGATGAGCTAAGGATCAGTGTTCTGATGGATTAAAACCTAGCCAAGAAGGTTGAAAGTACTCTGACTAAGGCTCAGAAGGATGTCTTGTCACTGCAATACCGGAGCAAGTTCACAAGGTTAACTACTGCAATGGAGATAATCCTAAGGCTATCAACCATTGATGTATTTATCATGGCAGTGGCTAGAAAGTCAGCATAAAGACCCAATCTTTGTGGTGCGCAGGATTACTGGCATAATCGGTCACACTATCCTGCGAATGGGTATCGATAAAACAGATATTAGATACGCGTTAATGAAAACCCTTAAAATAAACTGAACTAAGTGGGGGAGATTTAGGTATTAGGTAATTCAGGAGACCTGGTGTGGCAGACTGATGATTCCAAAACTAAGTAAACTAATAGTGCTGAGGCTGGGGTTGAATCATTCGTTTCTATTGTACGAGTATGCCACAGATTTTTCCAGCTGAGGTAATGGTTATAAATAACTCTGTTCAGGAAAAATTGAAATGGGCTGACACTGACAAAGACAGCAATCAAAACAATGATAGGCGCCAATATAAGACTCAATTAGGTTTGGGAATGAGGAGAGAAAATCTGTCTTTGGTAAACCAGGTAACTATGCATTTGACACAGAGAAATCAATTATTTGAGAGAAATGAGGAGGCAGACACATTGGTTAAACTGAAGACTCCATCAGACTTCGTCAGACGTCAGCCGGCTATAGGCATGCCTGACCAAGATTAGCATAAACATGTAGCTCAGAGAAATCACCAATTAAGATAAGATAGCCTTAAGTGGCACCTCCCATATCAAACTACTACTTATCAAGTAACTCTGGGTAGTAAGTTATAACGTCTGGATTTGTGGTAACTGGGACAAATCACCGGACTTATAACGGGACACAATGAGGGTAAATATTCACAGTATAACATGTAGAATCTATGTGAAGATTGATAGGGACGGGTGAAGAAAACAAAGGCCACATAATTTTAGATTGTGAGGATCTGGAAAACCAGGGATATTGGGTTTTTGGCTTCCAACTACCTGTTGCACTCCTGTTGAACTACCTGTGAGTAGATTAAAAAAAGCGTAAATGCGACTAATCTATTGGGCTAGAAATAAGAGACTTATCAACACAATAGGTGACGGTGTTTGAGGCCGGTTGTCGCATTATCCTCTTTTTAATCTAATATAGAGATTGATGTATTAGCCTTGAGGCTAAATATAGAGTTTAGAAAATTTAATGATCTAACTAAAGTATTTTTGTAATAATTGTGTATCTCCGTGGCATGTCATGATTTGTATATCTTGGTAAAGTAGTAGTGATAAGTCAGTAAATATACACAGAAATATATAACTAACTATAATATTAAATAACAAATATTTGATCACTAAATTTTAGGTGTTATCTTTGATTGGTCCGATTCTGAAATTAGAGTATACTTCAATCAATAAAAGAAAAAGACTTTTAAAACCGATTACTTTTTTTTTTTTTCTAAAATGATTTATATATTCAAAATACTATTACTTTAGTTGAACTATTTTGTTAGGATAAGCGAAAATTAATAAATATGTTCTTAGTAAGTAAATCTACCCCAAGATTATGGTCATTCTCCTATCAATGATTTTTGGCACAACTCAATGTAAATGTTGCTTCGTATTGGATACCTTGAGGCATCACATATGGGTGAACGGTGGTAACGTGTTTATTATTGGATACTTATGGATGAAAATATCACCATAGCACAATGCCAAAGTCATCATAGCATTATTGCGACATACTAATTGCTCCCAAAATGGAATTCAAACATAATTATTATTATTCAATTATATTCCCACACTGACCTATTTACCTATTGGGATCATAGTTGTCACTAGTTATAAATATTGGTTTTAATTCACGTTCAATTAGCTCAGGTGTTTCGAATTTGAATAGCTATAAATTAGTGTAGGATTGTTTACATGGTTTATTATATTTTCGGTGGCATATTTTTTTACTATTGTGTAAGAAATATTTTTAAAGGGACTCGTTTACTAGAAAAATAAAATTTAGGTGAAAGAGACAAGAAATGAGTATTGCTATATTACAGGAATTTAATTATTTCAGTCATTTAGAGTGCCTCTTTAGTCAGTTATCGATATTCTTCAAGTTAGTTAAACAAAGCAACCCTAATGAATTCATTTTATGACAAATTATATTATTTGATTACGCTTATTCGGCCATTTTCACAAGAGCTAGTAAACTAAAAATAATAAATACCTAATATAATGCTAACTAATTTCAAATTAGGAATTATAAATAATTTCAGAAGTTGTCAGTTATTTCACCAAATTTTGATAAAGATTGTAACTATTATAACTAAAACATATACTTGACTCCATTACGTCTAAACACGTCTTGATCTATTTTACACTGCATTTTCTGTCTCGTCTTAAGTAACTTAATTCAGAATTCTAATTCAAGTTAAATTTATTTGAGTTATTCTCATTAAAGTTCATTATTTTGAAAGTGTGCGTTAATGTTTTCGTTGAAATTTTACGCTTCCTTTCATATTATTACAATTTATAATAATACAATGTACAATGTAATTCATTTTATTGAAAAATATCACTTGAGAATTAATCACTTTGAGTCTGTGTAATGATAAAAATGTTGTACTCTTCACTTTAGAAGAATGAACTTGAAAGACATTTCAAGAAACTCACATCTATCACCTGCCTTAAAAAACTGAAGAGAGCATATTATATAGAATTGACTTATTTTAAATTAAAATGAGACATTTTTAAATACTATTTTTTTGTTATATAATTTAAATTATTATTTTAAAATATAGTATAAAGGTATGAATATATTTTTTTAATGTTATTAATAAGGGGTGAAGGTAGCTAAATTTAAAGCTATCAGTTCCTAAGGGACTGTCTTCAATCAAATTTAATATATATATATATATATATATATATATATATATATATATATATATATATATATATATATATATATATATATATAAAAAGTTTGGAAGCCCAATATATTTTTTGAATGGCAAAATCTATTGAAGTATTTTTTTGATAAATACATTTTTATTTTTAAAATGTTACGTACTTTTATAAAATTAAAACTTCCCCTATTGATCAAAAAGAAGATAAAACATTATAGTACAATAATTTAATGAATTTTCAACAAAAAAATATATATTGCAAAATATATGTTATCGTATACTCTGCTAAATACATTTTGATGAATTTTACATCATGATCACTGTTGTAATGAGCTCCTAAACTTTCATAAAAAGCAGTATAATGTATACAAAAGGTGTTTACCCAGCTTCTTTGAACTAGTAAGCCGTTATAAGACAACTTATTATGTAGCAAAATATTAATACTCGTAACACTAAAGTGAGTACTCCTTTTGTTAGGCATAGTTAAATGCTTCGCAGGTGTTTCTAAGCTATTTTTTTAGTTATAACATATACATGTAATTAAAATTGCCATATAAATATATTTTGTCAATTGTGGTATTAATTTAACAGGTTCTCTTGTTTATTGTCTGTGCAATTAGTAAATACATGTAAAAAAAATAATAATAACGTTCGAAATATACATTTTAATATAAGTTAATTATTACAAGTAAAAATAATTAAAATTTAAACGAAAAAGTCATTATTATAAACTAAATTAACTCGAATTCTGTTATTTTCAACTAGAAGTACATACGCTATGACTTATATTTTTTAATTGGTGGCATTGTTTGAAATCTACTGTACTAATAACACTATTTCTTCTTCCTTACATACTACATATATATTTAAATACCATAGAATATTTTTCCTAAACTTACAACACTATAATAACCAATAAATAGTCCATTCTCCAAAGTTAATGGTTAAACATTTAGTATAGTTAATTGTTAATGATATCAATTCTTTGTTATAAATAAAAGGGAGTGGAGAAGTAAATGAAGATAACATTGAAAATGTTGTTACGTACTTTAACAAATTGCGTTACTCATTGTGATAACTTCTCAGGTATTAACGGTTGCGTTTTTTCTTGCTGTGAACTATTAATTGGGTTTGTTGTAATTATTGGATGTCTTATGCAATAGCCCAATCAAATATGGAAATATTAAATTTTTTCCAACCTAATGATATGGTCGCCAATAAAACAGGGAGGCAAAAATTCTTGAAGGGTATACCTTTAAATTTTGAGAACAAATATAACATTTAGAAAAAAAAAGTACCGCGTGAGACTTCTGATAAGGAACCCCTGATATTGCCGTAGTAACACAGTTTTAGAAAATTTATAAAATATAGAATATTGACTGAATAATAAAATAATTACCTTATATTCTAATGTAAGATCAAGTTCATGTTAAGGTGAAGTATAAAATTTCATATTGAAATAGGCTACATATTTATGTTACCAGCAAGAAATTAATAGTAAAATAAATGTTATGATCAAATATGAAATTGGTTTATTAATTCGATATTACCTCTAGGGTCTAAACAATTTGTAAAGACAATATTTTTAGAGCACGAACTACATCAATTCCTTGAAAAAGAAAGTAAGGGATTTACGGTAATCCTGTATAAATAAACAAAGACTAAGATGGAATTAAAATAAGTATGGACTTCAATTCATGAGAATATTGGGGTGATAAATATTGACAAGTAAAAATGTTTCGTTGTGGTGTTAAATTAGAGTTTATGGATAATAAAATACACAATTTATCGCCCAGAATTTATGACAAGAATTTATCCATTTTCGCTACTGTATGTCAAAGCATCGGGTCATTGGCACTGGGTATCAATGTTTTAATATTTCAAAACATTAAAATTAATGTAATCATACGTACTAAGAATAATCATGAAAAAACTTATAACTGTGAGTTGAAAATTATTCATCAATGTTCTAAAATAAATACCAATATTTTTCTCATATATTCCGATATTTATCAATAATATAGTTAAGTGGTCAATTATAGTTCGATACTAATATTGAGATTTTTATTTTTTTTAGTACGAAATATGCATCTCACTTGAAATAAAAATTATTGGTGTTTGTAATTTTGTTAGTCAGTCTATCTGTCGCTCTAAATTTATAACATTTTATATGGCGATGTTGTTAGCTATATTTTTTTTTTTTGTATAACACAAAATGTATTGTTATTATTTTTATTATATTTAAATAAAAAATTGTGAATAAAACAAGACTAAATGTGATATAATTACAATGGCTTTATTAATTTACCAAATGATGGTCTGTATTATTAGAATTAATAAAACCATATTAAATGAATATAACATAGTTCAAATTGTAAGTGATGTAAATTTTTTTAATTATACACAAATTAATATGTTTTTAATGAATGTAATATGATGAATCCTAGTGCACAAAGAGAAAAGAAAAGCAAATGCGTTCTACAACATAGTGCTACGTTTATTACAAATGATAATGTAATAACGGGTGCAACTATTTTGAATGTTAATATATTTAAAAAATATTATAATTTAATGACAAGAAGTTGTTTTAATTATTAACAAATATATTTAAAGATTATAAAATGGAGAGTAATTCAATATATATTAAATATACCATACTAATAATTATCAAGCTCTGAAATAAAATATATTATAAAATCTTTAAAATTAAAATATCAGATCACTATCCAATATACCCTAAATAAAAAACACAATAAATTTTTAATTAAATAATTTCAAAACTAAAAAGTATATAAATTTAACTCAAAATTTTTATTTAATACTTACTAAGTACAATACTCTGCCAATTCTATCTTTATCGAAATATTTATAATTTTCGACGCTTTTCGGAATTCCTCAATCTTTGAGTACTAAAGTAGGTCTCTAAGATGGAGGAACTCCGAAACGCAAACTGATATATTTATTATACTGATAAAACTGATACAATAGAATCTATATTCTAGGGGATATAATTATTATACATTTATATTCAGGTAATTTATTTATTGAAACGCTAATTACATAGGCATAAAAACTTTACAGTTTCCATTCTAAATCTTGGTTTACTTAGTCTCTTTTATACAAATGTAAAATTCTACTAAAACCATAGTAAACTTACTATAAAGGAAAACATTAAGTCTCTTTAATTGAGTTGTCATCGTAGTCACTTAAGTTCGTCACAATCGCCTGGATACAATTTGATTATGCATCTTGAATACTTATGTTCTTCCTTATAAGAGACTACACTTTAGCAAAATTAGATCGAAACCATTAGTGTTGTAATTTTCTCTTCTGACAAATAACTCAAATAACTTTCAAATTTTTGAGTTAAAAAACAAAGAAATTCCTGCTATATATCTACAATATAACCACACACCATTTTTTTTTTAAATCGGTCCACTCGTTCGTCCTGGACTGTTGAACTCAGAAAACCTCAAAACCCAAACTTAGAAAAATACAACACTATTTTTCCACCCTCCACTACACTATAACTCACTACTAAACTACAAATATTTCACTGTCTCTATACTACGTATATTTCAAAAATTAATAAACACTAAGATTCTGACTCATTAATTATTATTTTATCTTGATATTATGGAAGATTTAAGACATAGGCTTCATAGACATACATATTAGATGGCACAAAGAGGAAAACAAACTATGGAGAAATCTGTACAAGTGCTTAAACATTTAACAAGCACTGAATTTCCTTCTATAAATAAAGCCACTATCTCTTCTCTAAAATATACTGTAATTGAACTATATATCTAGCAGATTGTGAACTGTATTTTCAGTGTCCAGGCAGAACGCTAACAAGCACACAGGAAGTTTTCCGATAGTTGGAAAGTTAGTGTAATAATTGTTTTGCTCTACGTAAAATCGCTCTGCTTCCTGATATCTGCGTTATTACTACTCACATGCATTACTTTATCAACTACAAATCCTTCCAATCAACGACACTCAAGTTAACAAATCTATACTATAACTCTGACGTAGAAAACCATACAAATTATGCAATTCAAAAAGTAATTTGTATTTTTTAATGATACTACATCGACGTTATACAATACAAGAGTGAAAACTAAAAGTATTTAATTACTCGCACTAAAAACCAAGCTTTCATCCAATACTTTTAGTAGATAAAATTTATTTTAAACATATGCGAAATGAACTTGACAGAAATTTATGTTTTTTTTTTAATTTATGGTATATTCATGGTTTTATTCATGGATTTAAATTTAACGTCAAAAACAATAACAAAATTAGAACGTAAAATCATACATTTTTTTTAGTTGTTACGTTAAAATCAATCTCGTAAAAATAAACTGGTTGCGTAAAAAGTGTATTGCAATACATGATTATATACAATTTTAGAAAAGAGTACAATAGGAAATTATACAAATTTTATAATGAAACGGAATGACGAATTGTTAAAAAGTTATCCGATATATCTAAATTAAACTTTATCTAAAATGTTTTTCACTTGTTTATGGCACAAACTCAACGACGCCTAAAATCATGCAACTAAAGTCTCCAATAAAAATACATTTTTGTATATATTTTTTAGTATTTCTTAACACATACGTCCATGTAACTAACAAGTATTTACCAAATTTTTCAAGCCGCCACGTTTCCTTTACGTTTGTTCTTGTACAACATGCTAATAATGAACGAAGGCTTCATATATTTTATTTATTCTTTTGATATTTCTCAGATTCCTTCTGTACCCACTTATCTCACATAAGAAGTACAGAAACTCAATAAAATAGAATATATATATATATATATAATTATTTATTATGAGTACAATGAAAGACGACGACGAATATTGACTTTTTTTTCTTTTTTTGCATAGTAACTTTGGGTATAATATGTACACTACACACACCCTTGGTTATCCAACCCTCCCAGAATTATGGCTTCTCACAACTTTGGTCATCAGTTTTCTATATATTACTAGGCTAATAAGCAGTTAATTTATTTAGGATATTATAGTAAAAAATGGGAAACATTTATTAACTTTCTTGAAATCGTGTATATACTGTGTCAATTATATTCTATCTTGTTAACGTAGTTATATTATTTGGTTGCCTCTAAATCAAAATTACCTTTGTAACTAAAATATTAAGACAAAAATATAATAATATATTACAGTGAATATTGTAAACAATTACTCAAGAATAAAAATAACGTCTAAACATAGTTTAATCCTCTTTTACTTTTTACTAAATAATTATAAAGTTTATGTTACTTTTAGTATTCTTTAAGATAAAAATTTGTAAAAAGATGTATAAAAAAAAGTAGTACAGTATAATTGTATTGTCCGTGTGGAAGAGAGAGAGGGTGTGTGTGTATGTTGAATATGACTTAGTTAAACAGAATGATTTAGATAAGAGATAGGCCCTTATTTTTAGATCGTCTTTGATTGCGTGCGCATGTCTCCCTTTCTGTATGGCCTTGGTCAGTCCAGTGCTCTCTCTCTCTCTCTCTCTCTCTCTCTCTCTCTCTCTCTCTCTCTCTCTCTCTCTCTCTCTCTCTCTCTCTCTCTCTCTCTCTCTCTCTCTCTCTCTCTCTCTCTCTCTCTCTCTCTCTCTCTCTCTCTCTCTCTCTCTCTCTCTCTCTCTCTCTCTCTCTCTCTCTGTTGTGCGTCATGTATTTACAAGTTAGACATTACAATTAATATATTTACATAGTGACAACAATTTATCGTCGATACAACAGAGTAGCGATCAATACAATTAAATCCATAGGTTATCAACACGTGTTAATAATACATTTTAAGTTCTTGGATATATATAATATATATATATATATATTGGATAACAGATATTTATTGTTATTATAATTAATAATATTGATAGCTACGTTATCAAGTTAAAATTAATTGAAGTTTTAGACTGTAACATTCTGAGAAACTAATTATACGGCCACACAATATATATAAGACTAAATATACAGTGTTAGTTAATTTTTTATGTTCTATCTTAAAAAAAAAGTGATTTCGTTTGTTTAAACTTTAGCCAGAATTTGTTTTATTATTATTTATTTTTTTATTTAGCTATTATAGTTCGGTTTTTGTATTACTTTTCTGTTTATATTCATAAGTAAATGGAGTTTTATAATATTTTATATTTTGTAGACTATAAACATACTTTTGTGTATGGAAATTGGTCTCAAGTAAATAGCCGAAAAAATGAATAACATTAATAAAACTGTATTTGTTTTCTCTTACACCATAATTATATATTGGAGTAAATATGCACAAAGTATATATAAAAATAAGAACACTTATTGGATATAACAATTATTTATTTTAACTTTAAAATGATTCCCTTGAGAAGCCATCCACCAACGGTGACGTCATTCTCAATGACGGAAGCTGCTAAAATTTTTCTTCAACTCGTCCATTACAATGATTTGTATGTTAAGCGCAAGTTCAAATTGCAAAGTTTGTTTTTGGGTTTTAGTAACATGAAATAACATATATTTATAAAAAAGCCAGCAGTATTAATGGAACAAAAAACACTTTTTGTTTAAATGCTTGTTTACAGATAGATAGTGCGGTGTGACAGCGTTATTACAGAGAAGCATCCAAGAGTCAAATATTTCTAGCCGGGCACAAAGTCTATTTGTCTACACCTCAATAAAATCTCGATCCAATAAATAAAATTATGTACCAATTAGGGCCAAGAATACCAAAAAAATAATATCAATACAAATTTTACTTTTTATTGCTTCATTTTGAAGAGGTTAGTTTTTTTTAGTGCCATCTCTAACTTAAACAAAACTTTTTTTTGTATTATATAAAAAAAGACGTGATTCATCACTAGATGTTAATTTTATGTGTGTAAAATTTTGGCCATTAAGTGCAAATATTTCTAGAACTATTTCATTCCGTTCCTCGTGCTTCTATTGTGAGTATTAAGAAACATTATTGTTCAGATTGTCGATGCTGGAATGAATCAAAATATTCAGTTTAGTGAGTTAAATTTAATTCGATGGCCGTCAATTGCACAATAAAACTGGTCAGTTTTCTTACTTGAGTCTGTTCGAGTTACCTTTTGTCGTCAAAAATAGTGTATAAAACGACTTTTTTTATTAATTTATTATAATTTTGTAATTTAATTTGATATATTGTATTGAAGTATGATGATTTAAAGCTGCTTCATATTAATGTTCCTCTGGAAACTCAGTTAATTAATTAAATTTTGCGTCAAAGAATGTGTATATAGTCGAAATTAAATCTGATTTAAATTTTGTAAATTAAATAAAGTTTACACATTTAAATCCCATACTTATTGTTACCTATTACAGTTGGTACAAAAATAGTACATTGTTTAGAAATCAATAAACACATATTCTTACTTTTGATTTAAATGATCAAAATTACCTGACATCATCCTCTTTACGTAGTCCTGTAGTTTAGAATCACACACTCCATAGGTCATTCTATCCTTATCTTCCTCTGGCTAACCTTGCTTTCTGATTTCATCCCCCCTCCTTCTTTATGAATTTTTTCCTAATATAATGTTTGATATCTGTTTCATTGGCTTGTAACTTGATGATGGCAACCGGTGAAACACGTGTAGCTAAATAAAGAGTTTTTTATCTGTAGAACTGAATTGAAAGTTTTAAGCGTACTGTAGAAAGTTTAGCACTCTAGTAACTAGCATACACTTACCTACTACAACTCTCACTATTTTTACACTAGTTGGTTATCACCTTCCATTTAACCCTTAAGACATTTCCTTACGACCGAATAAATCTGAGTCGAAGAACTTTCTTCTTCATTTAATGGAAATTATGTTCTTATTATTTGTTTTTATTTTGCCAACATTTATATTGTAAAAGTTCTTGTGACACTAACCCGCATTTTTAACTGAGTTTTGAGGTCACGATTTAAACTTAAGAAAACAATGGTTTGAGTAATTCACCTGTGGAGAGACACTTAGCTACTTTACAGTGTCCAGTACCATACATTTATAAATAACTGTTAACCGTCTACGTCCACTTACCACTTGCAAGAGGTAAAACATTTACTTCCTTATTTTATCTAACCGTGTTCAAATCTCCTTGTAAATTAATATTTTCATCCACATATCTTGTAAATACCTCTAGGTCTTTTCCGTTTTTTTTTTAGGAAACCTACTTAATTTTCTTTTTAACCGTCTTAAAATTTTCTGTACTTTGAGCTCTAACCGAGATATATATCTTTCTCACTTCTTGATTAGCATATTTGGGTATAAAAACTAGGCCGATATCAGAACACATATATAATTATCATCACATCATTGATGTCAACTTATTTTTCGTAATACACAGTACTTACACCTAAAATCGGAGACGTTTTCGTTTTTTGATGATGTAGTATAAAGTCTGTACTCAGGACTAAGAAAAAAGTTAAGACTTACTTACGCTACGTACAATAGCGCAACATTGCTATACGATTAATTCTGATATTAGTAATGTTTTAATATCTACTACAGATATTCGTCGTATATTTAAATTAGTTTTAAAGTTTACAGTCTCATTTAAGTTATGCAAACGTTTTTACGTTGAACCAGTAATTGTTCTCTCTGTTGGTCTGATAATAATGTGAATTTACTTTCCGTTTAAGTCGAGATGTAATGGAGAAAGTTTAAACGAGGGTAAACTTATTGTTATTAGTTTTGTCCTGGTATAAATGTAAAGATTACCAGAAATAAAAACTTGTAGGCACAACGTACAATTTTAAAAATATACACGTTGGGCTACAGATTAAAAAAAAAAAAAAAAAAAAAAAACTATCACCTTAAAAACGAGATTTGGAAAAAACAACATGTCTAGTAGTAAAAATGATTTTGTGATTATAGCATGTTTCAAAATCTTA
Organism: Aphrophora alni; assembly: GCA_963513935.1. NCBI lineage: Eukaryota > Metazoa > Arthropoda > Insecta > Hemiptera > Aphrophoridae > Aphrophora > Aphrophora alni. Next base: position 95,001,596 of record OY740768.1, read on the forward strand.
AAGTAGTAATAAGTCTTTATATATTCCGCTATATTTCATGACCACTGGACTGGTAATGTGTGTTTTGTAAGATTTAATAAAAACAATTGTTTAATATAGGTTAGTCCACTTAAATAATTGGGTTGGGCTCGAAAAGAATCACTTTGGTGTGCTTGTGTGAGAAAGTAAATACAGGAAACAATAAGACCACATATTCTTCATTACAGAATTTTAATCAAAACTCAATCCATTGTTCTCTTTAATATGTTTGCTTACTAGTATAACGCGTATACAATTTTAGGTACTTCTAGTACTTTTAACAATAACCATCAGAAAATACAAAACTATCACCAAATCATGCTAAGTGATTCATTAGGAAGTAATTAAAATTTTAAAATATATAATGTTAATATTATGTATGAAAGAAATACAGCAACGTATGAGCAAAATATATTTATCGTTACAATACATTATATTTTTACTTAAAAATCCTTGAAACTAATTACTTCACAAAAGTTATTTCAAAAGTATAAAATATATTGTCATTTTATTAAGTTTCCAATTTTCTACTTTGAATTTATGCCTAGGAGTGTGCACAACGTTAGGCTTGGTGTACAGACGATGTCCGTGATGTAATTATTCTTGTTGGTTCGTCATGTTAAGTAGATCCCGCCATTCCAATGTTTCTTGTCAAAGTACACACAAATATTTTGTTATATGTACAGTATGTGTAAGTGTAACACAGTTATTTCGTATACCATTTATTATTTATTGAGTATTCCAACATTAGCTACACTATAAAAGATTTAAATGGATAAAAATCTCAAACTATGAAACAAAAAAGCGAGCCTAAATTTTAAAAGTTTCAACACTGTTTCAGCGTGCATAATTACATGTTACATATTACAAATAATCAGTTATCAAATAACACTAATATAATCTTCCTAGCTTTTATACTTGTAGCAGCAATAAACTTTGATAATTGTTTAATTTAAAGTACCATTGACCCTTATATTCATACGACATGTTTGAACGATAGTCATTTAAATGTCAATTTACTATCAGTAAGGAGATTGATTTTCAAAACAGAATATATATACCCTTAGTAATAAATTTAATGTTATTTTGATAGTTTAAATTTAATAGATGTAAAAATTTAGTTAGATATAATGAACAAGAAAAAAGAGTTCAATCTGTAAGAAAATTGACCAAAAGACAAACAGAGACTGTCAATTATTAGGCAAGTATAGACATATTACAGAAAACATATTTTTGGCAATAGAGTAGGCCAGGAGTGTTTGGCATTTAGTGAAAAATGAATTTCGAATACAATTTTTACTTTAATGAAAAATGAAAAAAATCGGAGTCAGTCGCTGAGACAATTTCTCTTTTAATGGATACATAGAGAATATCCTTAGAGAGAGAAACCTCAGAGGGCAGATATCATGGAATAAAAGAGGAGAGTAGAAGATATACGTTGTTAGAATTACATGTAAGGATTAAGACTATGGAAGATCAAAAATGAAGTGGTATTGACTGCATACTCTGGTAAGTAAGTGGTGTTAATGGTATCTTAGTATCCATATATTCTGGATTATGTAAATATTTCAGAGTGTTAATATATTGTTACTAGCTCCTGTCTATAAGTTTCCTTTGTTTGAATTTAATTAATTCTAAATTTATATTTCTTTTTTAATATGAGATGTTAGAAATATATAAAGATTTTTGCTATCAAATTGAACCATTGTAGCTTTCTGGGCGATTAAGAAAGAAGCCATCCAGTAACTAAACAAATCAAATGCGCATCAATGAAATAACCAAATTGTTCGGTTTAAATAAATAGAGGGAAGGGACTGTCAATAAATCAATAATATCTGAGAAGAAATTAATGTTTTACGAAATAAATCTTGTTACCGCGTAATGAGAGTGATTTACAGATGAGATTGTTGTAATTATAATAATGAAGATTTTAGTAATGAAATTCCCTTAATTACAGATCTTCCTAGGTACAATTTGAATCCAATATAATCTAATGAACAGGATAAGTAATACATTAGTATACAAGGTGTAATGTGTCTTGGTGTCTTATTTGTGTAAGCAACTGTTCAAAGAAAAGTTATAGGCACCAATAAAATAATATATGCATGGTTGAATAAAATATTAGAGTTGAATATTTGTAATTATTTACTAATAATACAACAACAAAATTATTATTGTCAACTGAATTTATAACAGACTTTTTCCTTTTCCTTTTTCGCAATTCCGCCATTAACGAGTGTTTTCTTGGTAGTTTATGTTGTCATTATATATATATACATAAAAACATACAACACAACACAAAAAAAAAACTCTGCACACGGTTTATTTTTATTATCTATGTGTAGTATGCGTCATGACAGTGGGCCTACAACTCGAAGAACATAAAAATAAAGTGTTAACATGTATACAGCGTCTATCAAGAGTTTTCTTTTGTATGTTAGTGCATTTATGTATTTTTAAATAATGCATATTGGAACTACCCAGCAAGCACTCGTTAATGGCTCAATAGCCGAAACGGCCGTAGGGCGATTTAAAAAAAAAGAAAAGAATATTGACTATTGTTGATGGTAAGTTATCCTAATATATTTATTAATAATCAATATTCGGAATGGTGATAACAAATATATATCAATTAATTCTATTATTATATAGCCCATGAAAATATTTTTCCCATTCATTTTCCATTCCTATGTTAATGTAATTATTTAAATAAATAAATTAAATTTTTATACCAAATCAAGAAAGGGTTAACATATTACGTCAAAATACTCTGATATGTTGAAATGATGTATAAATATGAGTAGAAATTATTTTAGTCAAACCAACTAAAGGTTTTGGTGTGGGAGTAAGGTGGAGTGTGGGTTGAAATAGTAGGTAATAATGGAATCGATAAAGCTTCTATTACCCATTCATGCCAAAAGGTTTAAAGATTCATGAAAAGTAAAAAACATTTTTAGGATTAGTTCTTTCTTCTTGCACTTATGTTTTATATTTAGCACACTAAGCGTGGGTTTATAAGACAGGCGTTAACCCCATTGTCCTTGATTATACGCCAGTTTAAAACCTTGAGTAAAGAATATCTTTTACGCTGTACTCTAACCAGCTCTAAATGGCTCCAACCGAATCAATAACATGAACAGAACTTTTAAACATTTTATAAAAAAAATTTTAAGCCTGGGATAGAGCACGGTTTAGCTTGGGAATAAGGTCAAAATTAATATTTTATGCCTACCCATCATAAAACGTGACACATCTACTCAGATTTTACATTACCAAGTAATTAGTTGTCTGGTAAGTTCTCTTTATTAACAGTGACAAGGGAAAGTGAATATTGCCTTCAATATGAGGGACTAGGGATACACAGGATTGTTCAGGAAACTATAGATGAATATCTGTGGTCACGAGAGACTGCACGCTGAAAATGACCATATACAGTTAAGGGCTAAGAGGGAAGTATGATTTTACGAATACACGCCTCTAAAACGAAGTGTACACCCAACTTGATATTCTAGGGCGAAGAGTTTTTAGTAGGAATTTGTTCTACCTAAATTTTAGCAGTGTAACCAATATTGTTTCATTTGAAACATACAGTCTTAATAGGATGTGTTTCAAACAACTTAAGTCTTGGATACAAAGACAAGTATATAATTATCTTTACATACTCTTAAGCAACTTTGATATTGCTGGATTTCAACAAATTATGTTCGGCGTTAGTCTGGATTTAGATCAAATTACATCACGGCTGGAAGAGCTGAACTATTTTATGATTTGTTGTCTTCCAGGACATACTAATCTGTGGCAGAATAGTTAACAAAGTTTCGATATTTAAATTTATACGACCTGAGCCCTTCTGTGACACACCCAATAGGATGGCTGTGCATATTGTCAGCACTTCTGTTCAAAATAGTGGTTAAGTAACGCAGATGTAAGGATGAACTAAATATTACCTACCCCCTTCAAGCAAACTAAATCTAATTTTCGTACATGGAGCAGGTGTATTATTAGGAAGGAGTATTTGGTTTGTTTAACTACACTACCATTTAAAATAATCAATTATAGCATAGGTATGTATAGTGGATGACCTCTTAGCATTAAATAAGTGATGCGAAAGGAAATTCAAATTCAAATGCTTCGATCAAAAAAGGACTGATTTATTTGGTTATTCCTAAATATTGAGGTCATCTTTTCAAGAAGATTCATAAATTTATGAAACCTACAAAACCTCCTGGAAATGTATAGAGACATCAAACCATCTATTTCCATTTGAGAACACAATAGACTCTTGTATCTGACGTTCAAAAGGGATAATCCGCCCAACTGTTATATCATAAGTATGTCCTGGTTAAAAAAGTAATTTTTATATTATTTAGATTGCGTACACCCTCGAGATCCGATTAACTCTAATCAATGATTGCAATTATAAATAAAATGAATATGCTAAAGCAGTATAAATTAGTCTTGGGTTAAATTCACTTCTTTCGCCTTACTTATCAGGTCTCACTTTTAACAACTCTTATTATTTTCCGACCCTGACGATAATAGAGTATTCGTGGACTTCAGTTCTTTTTATTCATAAAGCGATGACGACCTACAAATTTTTGCCTTTAAAAACAAATACGACTTCTATCATGAAGGTTGCCAAAGTTCTAACTAAACAACAACTATCAGGTGTAACTATTTGTTTATAAATATAAGATATATTAATAATTATGTTACTTTTAATAAGACAATAACTTTCGATAATAATGAGAATAAACACTTCGAAAGTTGACAGTTAAGGAGAATATTTTAAAAGTAGGAAATGATTACAAGATGAGCGGTGATATAATAAGTTATTTCAAATATATTTTAAAATTTCTTTTGAGTTACTGGTAAAAATGTTTTAGATAAATTATATTTATTTACCTGAATTAGAGATTGATCGATAATTGTTTATACTGATGACGGAAGGTACTTGATTGAATTCCATGTTATACAAATAAAACACACACAAATTCTTTAGTTAAATTCTACAATTTATTGGTCTAGCCGACCATGGTTTCGCCAGTTACGGCAATGACGAGGCTTATAAAAAGACTGAGTATACAAAGGTCTTTGTATAAGCCTCGTCAATGCCGTAACTGGCCAAACCATGGTCGAAAAAACCAATAAATTGTATAATTTAACTAAAGAATTTGTGTAAGTTTTATTTGTATATCATCAATTATTGTTTACCACTTATAAAAAAATCAGTACATAAAACAATATTAAAATTAAAATTAGGTTTTCTATAACAAAACCTTAACAATTTATATATTTATATATATATATATATATATATATATATATATATATATATATATATATATATATATATATATATATATATATATATATGTAGTGTATATACAATTAATTAATAAGTGTCCTCGATTAGTTGATCGGCACACGTCAAAGGGTTGTTGTATTATTGGCCAAAAGAGTTGTAGCCTGGCTACGACAATGTTTTTTTCAAAATTTTTTGTCGTCCTGGTGATTTTTTTACACCAACATTTTCTGTTCTATCTACTTTATATACCATTTCGTTTACCTTTTTTGTAATAAAGTTCAGCATCATAAACACGAAGAAAAGTTCCGTGAAAAATGCCCACAGTAACTTGGCTAACCATAACACATAATCTGTTTTCTGTTTGAACGTCATCATGGCACTGTTTTGTTTTAAGAAAACGTATTAGGACCACTTCTGCACACTGCGAATGAAGGTCGCGCTACAAATTACTCTATAACAAAAATATTTATTTAGCCTGAGTTTTCAGAGTAATGATTTTTAGAATTTGATAAAAACATTTTCGTTGACCTTGAATTATACATAACTTTTGCTAATATCGTTCTATTTATCTATTAATAAAGGATAGAATGTATTTCTTTTATTTTTTCTTTTTATTTATTTGTTTGTCAATAGTCCGATTTTTGTTTAGATATTAAACAGATATCTCATTCACAAGTGTTTGCACAATAAGAAATAACAAGACAATATTTTTGAAAAATTATAAATATCCTAAATTGATTTTCTTCTATTCAGCAAGACAAACAAACATTCTCCTAAATTTTTTAGGTTTACTAAATTTGATGTTTTATACAACTTAATGAAGTTAAGTAAGTTTTTTCATAAGTTATATTTTGATTTATCACATAATTAGGTTTATATGCTAGATATATTCACATATATATATATATATATATATATATATATATATATATATATATATATATATATACACTACTCAAACAATTATGTTAGTAAGATTTCTAATTCTAAATATTATTAAAAAAAATTTGAAAATAACACAAAACACACTAATATGCTATCAATATACAATCATTTATTTTAAGAAATCGAATTTTTTAAAATTATACTTTACATAAATAATATCTTCAAATTTAATATAACATACAGTACACATTTTTCTTTGATATATAACCATTGATTTGAACACGTTTACAATATTTCACATTTATCACATGTTTATATTTACTGGTAACTTACAAATGCCTGGATCTATATTTTATCTAAATGGTATTTTTTTATAGTCAAATTTGCTTTTGGTAAAACATGTTGACCCCACAATTTTGTATTGTAATGACACCTATAAATATATCATATTTTATTATTAAAACAAATATTTTGTATTAAAATTCAAATTACTAACTAGAAAAATATTAAGTTTTCTAAAAAGACGAAAAGTTTGCTTTATGATTGGTTTAATGTGTTTGTCCTCTTATTATATGTTTCTGGTAACCTATACAGTAGTTAAACATATACCACCACATATAAACAGACCATAAGTCTTTCTGGAGTGTAAGTAAACACCGTGCGTAATAAATTACTTATATATTCACATATGCAAATATTTGTATATAACTTTATTTTTCTAATAATTAGCATTTTCAATTACTGTATTACATTACTTGCAAATTATATTTAAAAATAATATTTAATAAATCATTTTTTGTTATATATTTAAGTATTTGAATTGTTTCCATAATTTATTTTATATATATGTAAAAACTATCATCCTAATTATTTCACATATTGAGCCACTTAGATTCTATAATCTACAGTGATTCATCTTGATTATTAAATTTTGAGTTATCAGAAAGAAAAAACACAATAACATTTCATTTAAAAAAATCCACTTAATAAGCCTAAATACGTAGTTAACAGTATAGGACTCTGAACAAACCCTTGAGGTACACCGAACTGCATCATCCTTTAACACAGTCATTTATTTTTATTCTCCGATAAACTTCCATAATAATATGCATAGTTTATAACCATTTATATATCATTCCAATTAAACCAATAAATTGTTTCTTCGATTTATAACAATATTGTAAAAAAAATACTTATGTTCTACAATATATAATTAAACCTATGCACATTGAATGCTATTACGCATTAAATGGAAAATAATAGCCATTACGCATTTCATCATCTGTATTTGAAAAATGTATTTATTAAGAACAGTTACAAGGACAACAATTATATGCAATCAAAAGTAAATCTGAATCTCGTGCGTGGCAGTATTAATTAAACTACACACATCGGTTTAAGCGGTGGTAGTTTTATAACTACAAATATACTGAATAATCTGTTTCGAGTGGATGAAATTTCAGTTATCTCATAGATAGCGTAGAGAGCCACGTCTGTCATATTGAAGATTTTAATATTTCAAGAGACATTGTTAGTAGTTATCTCTCATATAAAATCTAAGTAGAAGTATTGATCCAGTAACTAGGTCTTTACGTTAAGCAGTGATTTAAAATAGTTGTATTTTTTCAGTTAGGTATGTAAATTTTAACCAATTAACGTACAATGATCAGATACTGTTACATGCACGTTTTTTTAGTTTATAAACAAGGCTGTGCAACATGAATCGCGGGGGCCGCATTAGGCCCGAGAAGTAAGGCGCACAAATATAGAAATATGCCAAAAAATAAAACATATAGAATCTACTAATTCTTAAAACAAAGGTGAAATAAAATTATATAAAAGTATCTTAATATTCCTAAAGAAACGAAAATATACACGAGCGAATCATATCTACACTAACAATATGAAATAAAACAACATAAAAATATAGAAATACGTCTAATACACCTAAATATATACAAGCGGGTATTTCCTACTCAAGCGATGAAATAAAAAAATAGATATAGGCTATGTGATACCATAATATGTGTTGGATACAAGGTCGCAACAAATTTACTGGAACATTCGAGTACCCAAGCATGAGTCAAGCGGGACGGGCAGAGTAAATAGGGAATAGAGACTCATTGACAATAGAAAGTTGAATACGGCTCGTGAAGTTTATTGTTACGTGTTTGTCGTTTTGAAGTGTTGTATAGTTTATAATTGTAGTCATTTAGTTCTGGTGTTAGGTATGCAATAACTCAATTTATGGGTTTTTAAGTGAATTATGTCTTCGTAGAAAAGAAAAATAACGGATGAACATAGAATTTATAATGACCGTTGGGACTCAGACTATTTAATCACAAAAATAATAATAAACTTCAGTGCATTGTTTGTATACAGGTAAAATGAGTTCCAAACTTAACCTAATCTAACTTATCCTGACCTAACCTAACATAACCTAAACGGCATTACACTACATTACAAGTGAAAAAGATTCAACATTATACAGATTTGTCTAGAAATTCTATCATTACGGAATATAAGTAAAACATCAAACAACAAACACAATTTTTCCAAAAATCTGAAACTGATATCAAATGCAGTATGCCGCTCCTTACGATGTAGCATTGAAACTTGTCCAAGTGAAAACTTCTTTAGTGGTAGAGTGATTATATTTATTGTGCAATCAAATTGGGAAAAACAATTCAATGGAACCAAAATTGCAGAACACTTTTCAACAGTCTAAGGGTCGCATCAAATGATTGCATGACGTGTAGAACACATTATTCAATATGTATCAAAAAATTCCATGACAAAATTGAAAAATGTAAATATTTCTCACTGCCGAAATCACTGACCTATCCGACATCAACCCATTTGTAATATTTGTTCGAACTATTCAAGAGGACTTCAGTATAGCAGAGGAGATGCTTGATCTTATTCCTCTATATGGTACTACTAAGGTGTTAATAAAATGGAATCAGACTATCAGGTATTACGTAAATGATTCTGAATTGTAACTGATGGAGCCAGTAATAACATGGGAACTGATATTGGATTTCCTTGACTCTTAAAACAATATCAACTGTCCTGTCACACACTGCAATCCTGCTTTGACAGCAATTTCCACTGAATAAATACCACTAGATATTCTTTTAGTATACCTACATCGTAAAACATAGAAACTAGTATCACAACCGGTTTTTAATGTGCCAAGCTAAGAAGTTATTACATAAGCTATACATCGTTTTATTTAAAAATGTTTATATTTATGAAAGCCTTCTAGTATGATAAATTACTAGTTTTTTTACAATAACCTTAATTGTGCTCATATTTTCCTCAATATTGGTATACGTTTTTAGGTAATTTGAAAGGTTATGCATTTGGTTTTTGAAGACGATTAATGTTCTTTAAATCTCACAAATAAATAGCGGTCGGTTGCTTGCGATGCAATATATAGAATTACTTTTTTATGTTTGTCAGTTCTGTCATAATTATTTGTGGGTATTATTAAAGAGTTAGGATTATTTGATGTCGCGAAGAGAAAATAGAATAGTTGTGTCTTCTGTACGCTCTGTAATAAAACAACTTGATCTTATTTTGTTTTTATACTACTATGTATTCTGCACTAAAATAAAAATAAATACATAAGGTATAATATTAAAAATATTAGTCTTAACTTATTTTGTATTCAAAGATAAGGAATACACATGAAAAAGAATAATAATTATTTATTTTGAACCATTTGATCTAAAATAATCTAAGAAAATCAATATATATATATATATATATATATATATATATATATATATATATATATATATATATATATATATATATAAGTAATTTCTCAGGATCAATAATTTCGTGTACTAGCTGATGTATAACTTTATCCAGTGTGAAAACGTACACGCAACTGGTTGAATACAATAACTAGTTGTTTAAATACAGTAGCGTACAACTTGTTGTTGTAATGTGAAAGGAACCAAATACGTTATGTGTTACACATGACCATGTTTTGATCTAAATCGTTTGAGCTAATCGAAACTTTTTTTTAAGGTAGCTAAACCAAATATTGATATATATTTTAATAATCCTTTCGTATGCCTAGATGTCAAATTTATTTCAAATCGGTCACTTTTTCTGGATTGCAGACACAAAAAATTGTTAAAACATTTTATTTTTTTTATTACTTAGGTGGTAACAAAAGGGTTATGTCCCCAAAACATTTGATATCTATTTACGTAATCATTACATAACTCTCCTACTATATATATATATATATATATATATATATATATATATATATATATATATATATATATATATATATATATATATATATATATATATATATATATATATATATATATGTCAAAAGTGAATAGATGAAAATTTTAAAGAATTATGTAAATTCCTCATTGATAATATGTATACAACTGAGGAGAATGGAATCGTAAATTAATTGAAATAAAATTTAATCTGTGTCTTATAATTTTTGAAATGCTCAGCGTTGCTGGGTATAAAATACTAAAATCTCCAAACACATGAACTGTAACTCTCAGAGACTTTTCTGTGCTAATTAGGAAATGACAATCCCCACGGTTATTCCTCGCGTCTTGGCTTCCTTATTTGATCTCTCCTGATCAACTACTGTTCTTTTTCAAACCTAATGTTATTATAGTAGTCGTTTCCTTTTTTCGTTGTTGTTATGATCCAAAAACATTAAAAAACGAATGATTCAGTTGACAATAGGGTTGCTTGATTGAAAATGTTTATGTTATCCACACAACTTACTTAAAGATATTTATGCAAAATATACAATGTGAATTCAAGATGATCTAAATATTTATTTCAAACGAGAAGAAAGCAAATAAATTGTCCAGAGCAATGTTATCCGCAACATAAACCCTGGGTCGCTCTAATTCTGTATAGACAAGATGAGTATGTGCAACATATTTCCCAGAGTTTCTTCACAGTTGCTGTTTATAACCATTAAAAGCAAATTGTTTAATACCGTTGAATTGAGTATTAGTAAACGACGAAAAGGATTGATCACATTTTTTATTGAGCTATTGGTTGGTTATGAAATAAAATGTAATCATAACGATATTACCTGTATTATCTATTTGTAAAAATATTAAACTAATTATGTCAGTAACGTGTGGTTAAAACCAACCAAAATTATTCCCCATCAAAATGTCATTTCGTTATTATTACCAGTAAAAATTAAAAATTGGCGGTGTCTTTAAAAAATTTTCAGGAAGTTAAAAAATGTGTCTTAACTTACTACTCTTTTACCATAATAAGGTTCACAGCTTAAATCGTGTTTGTTAAAATCAAACTTTCAATAACGGTGGTCGAAAACCATTTTTTCATAATGCCCAATATAACTGAACTGTAATATATTTTACTTCCTATTTTCAAAAGTATCTGGTTAATTAAGCTGCACATTTCGCAAAAATTTGAATGAAATTGATATAACTATATAGTTTGAGAAAATACAACTAATACAGTATAGCAGCTCAGTGGCTGATTTTACCATTTAGGGATAAGTCAAGAATCTCAAATTTGGAATAATGGGATTAATATATTATGCATGAATTCTTAGAAGTTACAAATGACCAAACATTGATCTAAATCATTTCATTTAATGTAACTTTTTTTATAGTAGCTAAAGCAAATAATTACGTTATCGAATAACTATTTTAACCAATAATAAATGTTTCTAGATACGGTTTAAATTTGCCCAAATATCAAATTTATTTCAAATCGGTCACTTTTTTGGGCTGCAGAAACACATAATTTAAAAAAAAACCTGCTTTTTTATTACTCAGGGGATAACAAAAGGGTGATGTCACCAAAACATTTGATATTCATTTACGTAATAATTATATATTATCCTCCATACTAGATATATATGAGAAGTGAATAGATGAAAATTCAAATTTCAAAAATAAAAGTAACCTTCTCATTGATAATATGTATACAACTGATAACTAGAGGAGAATGGAATTATAAATTATTTGAAATATTTCTGTATCTTATGTCTTATAATTTTTGAAATGCTCAGTGTTGCTGTGCAAAAAATACTAAAATCTCCAAACACATGAACTGTAGCATATCTCATAGACATTTCTTTGCTGATTAGGAGGTAAGGATCATCAGGGACATTCCTTGCTATTCATAGTAGTCGTTTCCTCTTTTTCGTTGTTGTTACTATTCAAAAACGTAAAAAAAGAATAAAGCATTTATATAAGGGAGTTGCTTCATGGAAAATGTTTACATTGTCCACACAATTTATTTAATATTGATATTTATGTAAAATAAACAATAAGAATAGAATTTATCTAAATAATATTTTCAAACGAGAAGGAAGCAAGAATTTTGTCAATCTAAATATTATCCAAAGCAATATTACTCTGCAATAATAAGACACACCTGGGTCGCACTGATGTGTATTAGACAAGTCTTTTTGAGTTGTAGACACATCATTTCACAAACATTCATGTTTGTTATTGATCTATAAAACGTATAATTCCGTAAACAAGTTGAAAATATAATCATTATACCAGCCTACATAATGAATTTAAATTAATTTAAACCTGTTAAAATTTGGTGTAAACATTGTTTATTTATATATTTAATCACTATGCCAAGATATAAAACTTAAATATTTAATTATTCAAAATTGGCGAACGTTTATCATTTTTAAAGTCAAATATTTCGTTAACTGTAATTATTACAAATATTTTACAAAAGATAACATATTTATATATGTAATGAAAATAAATATGGGTTTTAAATTTTTCTATAACTTTGAAAATAAAGAAGTTATCTTCAAAAAAACTAAAACTATTTTTTTTTTTTTTTTTATAAAAACGCATAACATTTTTATATGTCTACTCGTTATTTCTCATTATAAAGTGTCAATATTTTTTACAAGAACACACTCAAAATTTAGACTTTATCTTGTTTAATACTTTAAAATGTCCATTATTACAAAATTCTAAATTACAAAAACCGAGTTATTAACAAACTCTTAGGGAGATACAAAGGTCCTAGATAGGTATATATCCAGCTCATGTTTTTTATTAAATGTCTGGTATGGTAATCACACTTTCCTGGGTCCATTTTTCTTAAAAAGGAGGTTAACAGGATAAACATACTTAGATATTTTTCAAACAAACTTGACCACCATATTGGAATATATTTGTTATGAAGACATGTGGTTAGTGTACAATAGGGAACCACTCTATTTTCAGCGTTATATTTTATCTATGGCTTTAGAATATATTTAATTAAAATAAATGTAGTTACCTCATTACAATTGCTTTGTGTCTGGAGATGTCTGTATAAAATACTTCATCAAATATGTGAGTTCCTGTTTCTTGAACAATGCAACCTAATATTTGAGGTAAATATTAATTCCTAACTCCACATTTTGCATTCTTATATCATTATTCACATTCAGCGAACTACACAGATTTCACTCTAAATGCTGATACAAAGCAAAGTACAGGTTGTATTGAGATTTTGAAACACACGATCATTATCTTCAAATTTACTTTCTTCTCCAATTTGTTGTTTGAAAGTAAGTTCGTAATCCATATTAATCTAATTTTCATCTTGTAATATAAATTCCCATTTAAAAAATTTATATCACGACTGTATATGTCATATCATAGAAATCATTGCAAGTGAAGATGGATGTTTGAAAATACCGCGTGACATTAAGAAAGATACAAAATAGAAATTGGAAAAAAAAAATTAAGATTTTGATCATTAACTTATTTTTATTATACTGTAGTGAAAATGAATAAGTAGAAAATATGTTTAAAAAAATTAGAGTGCTATGGAAATAAAAGAGTTAGACCTGGAAATTTGGTGTGAAATTTTATATTTTCTTATTAATATAAAAAAAATGTATTAAAACATTTTCTTTACAAATTTAGAAATACAAAGGGACATGTATTTCACATCCCTACAACTGGCTTATGACATTAAAAAAAAAAAAAAGTTTAAAATGAAGTTAGGATTCAGCTATAAACAACACAAATCTCATTGTGTATAATATATATATATATATATATATATATATATATATATATATATATATAACCAATTACTAAGTTTCAAAGTTTGAAAGTTGCAAATAAACATATCTAAACATTTTATATGAAATAAAACTATCAAAACAAAACATTCACTTATAGATTTAAACATGAGTTAATGCTGATTTCTTTTTGAATTATATTTATCTAATCGTAACATCAATAATGCAGTAGATGTAAAATAATATTTATTAGTTTTGTTGTGGCTTAATCAATAATGCCTCACTCACCCTCTCTTGAGAATCCAGTCTTGTGGAAGTTCTATTCAGGTCTAAGCAGTTTGCGCAACAGCTTGACTGACTTGGTTTCAAGTATAACTCAACTCCAACAAATCAAAGGATACACCGATTATATATTGATGAACTTTGTACTAAAGTTTTCTATATGCCGATTGTAGAATTATCTATGAGTCATAACAACAAAACTCAAAGCAGATTATATAATGGTTGTATATAATTTGTTTTCCATATATATATATATATATATATATATATATATATATATATATATATATATATATATATATATATATATATTTGTAATTAAAAAACATTGTAAAATATTTTAGTAACAGTCTTAGGGAAGTGTTTGAGTTGGTAAAATGTGTGTTGAACAGTTAGTTGATTGTAAACGTTTAAGATGATGGGAGATGTTTTAAAAGGTTATAAAATCTTAATGAACAGTGTAATGTTGATATGAGACGGATTTTTGACGAGAAATTTGATAGACTGACTAAATTGATAATTTGAACATGTGTTTGGTGATAGAACTAAGTCTACAAACATTTAAAAAAATATATTCTTGTTTCTAAACATTAATCTTATTGGACAAAGAACTTTTGAAATAAATAAGACTATCGTGTTAGTCAATAGAGATTATTTTCTTTAGAACAAACAATTTATGGAAATGTCATGTCCCGTGTTTTAATACCTTTTAGATAAGGCAGAACTATTAAAATAAAATAATGAACAGTTTGCTAGACCCTTATAAAGGACTTTTAAATCATTGTGTATTGGAAGTTGGAGATTGCACGAATTTTGAACACTGTAGGAACTGCGGCTTGAAGACTTTCTAGGAATCACAGGATGATGTCCTGTGACTCATCGCAACGGATTTTTTTTAATGTGTAGATGTTGTAGTATAGACATCATAAACAATTTATCATGTTATAGATGTATATTATGAATTGAGTGTAATTTTGCTAAATGTATACTAGTTTCTTTTTATATTTTTCTTGAAGGATAAATTAAAAATAATTAATTTTTTATATACATAATTAGGTGTCCTTTAGAGACACAGAACATTACTTTTTTCAATGATTTAAATTTTGTTGTTGCAACACATAATGCAAAGTAAGAAATTAATAAAACTTAACTTTTCAACTTAAATTTACAGAAGTAAATTCAGATAAAAGATTTTTAACTAATATTTAATAATTGCATACCAATTATCATTTATGTCTTTGATGTTATTTGTAATTTGATATGTCGGTTTAATAAATATTTATGTACAATTTCAGCAAAACAAGACTTAGAATCTCTTTACAATCACCTATTACAAAGTACCTCTTAAAAAGAATCATTGACCTCGAGAGACTATAATTTTAATTAAATTTTTAACTTTTCAAAATTGGTAAGCTAACGCTACCTGGCGATAAGTCGAGCAAACTATTTTCTTCTCTTTTAAAAAATAAATTAATATTTTAAAAAACAAAGCCTTATTTTTATATATTTACAACTGCCATGATGTTTTTTATTTCTCCATTTTGCAAAAATACTGGGCAAAAATTACTCAAAATATACTGGGCAAAATTAACTATTAAACTATTACAACTTGGCCTAACCTAATCTATTTTACTGGTTCGTATAATACGTAAGTACAAACAAAAAATAATTAAATAATGAATAGTATTGTTCCACTATATGAATACCGAAAATTGTACTTTACACATGAAGTGATTTCTCATGTCATAGGTGTTGTTTTCTAGTGACAAATATCTGATGTTTTGCAAATTGATATACTTGGCGTGATGGAACCATTTTTCGCCTCATAAAATACAATGTAACTCAACATGACAGATGCTATGATTTAAGTCCAGGAAGCTTTGACAAAAAGCCAAATACGGGAAACTAATTACAGTAATTAAATATTTAGGGCTTTCTGTTTCCTTCAGTTGTTACGATATGGTATGAGTACTTTCGGGATGGAAAGTTTTAAATTACTTTTTTGTTAAAACTTTCTAACAGACGTCTTCGGACTTGCGACAATCCTGTGTTGAATATCAGCTGAAGTGTTAACGGAAGGTGAATAATTATTCCGTTTAGCCCTAGTTACAAATCCTGTAGTTCGCCATTTTTATCCGTTAGGAAATTGATCAATAAAACTTTAAGGTTTGTGTTTCCTTAAATTACCTTGAACGAAAATAAGCTTTGAATTTTCCAATCCTTACTTGTATAAAATAAGATATCCTGGAATACCACATATACTATAATACAAAAAGCAAAATCTCTATTGAAACTTTAACAATGTTAAGGGAACAACAATAGAAAGGAGTATTAATAGATAAACCGATAGTGGCGGTATAAAGCGCCACACTACACAACCGTGATAATTAATTTGAGGTTTTAAATGGGTTTTTCTCAATTTTAGAGGGCAATGTTAGAATTCTAAATAATTTTATACTGAGATCATCGTCAACAAAATAGTGTTAAGTAATAATAAGATTCCATTGTTTTACCCTCATGAACTAAGTGTTTCAATTATTAATTATTATTTATATACATATTCAAATTTTAATAATAAAACTTTTATAATAAACTTTTATTACCGTCTCAAAAAAGATAACCTTCTCTTAGTACTTCAAGCAGGTATTAAGCTAAGAAGCGACAATTTTCTCAAAAATGTCTTCCTGCCTATTATTTAATTCCAGGAAGTAATGAGGAAACGGTTATTTTCGTTTTAATTGGCTCTTCTTTAAACTATGTATTCTAAGAATATTCATTATTCTAAACCCAACTGTAGCTCAAATTAAATATAATAACTTTTCTTGGTTTACTGATGATAATAAACCTATTTCTCAACTTAAAATTTCAAAAAGTTATGTATATTTTATTTTTTACTTGGATCTCTTATTCTACATATAAATTAACAATTCGAAATAAATATTGTTTTATAGCTTTTGCTAGCGGATAGACGAAGCTATTAAACATTTATAAACAATGATATTATACTTCCTCGTGTATATAGTGAAATAACTGAAATGGTTAAAACTTTTTTTTCTGAAGTGCGCTCTTTTGGGTAAATTTCTATCTGCCGGTCTCTTCATTAGTCAACGCGAATTATATATATATATATATATATATATATATATATATATATATATATATATATATATATATATAACGTAAGGGGATCACTGCTGCGAGTTTTTAGGGGCGTAGCGTGTTAATTGACCATCAATTGCGTGTCTCTCATATGTGAGACATCTCAACTGCATAAATGATCAATCTTTATGTGATCTTATTTAAAGGTGGTAAATCTGATTTGAGTGGATATTTGAAGCTAACGGTGTTATCTTTCCGATAGACAGATTACTATGACAGTTAATGAATCAAAACTTGAAACATTAAACATTTTATTCGGAAAGCTCTTGGCAAAGCTTTGAAATCACATTGTCCGTGGTATGTTTCACATCCTTATCAAAACTTAGTTGGTGACAAAAGTCATAAGGATATCCAAATTTATTATTTAGAACATTTGCATTAAATGCGTGGTCGCCTGACGCAAAATTCTACTGTAATAAGCAGCTTCTTTCATACATTCGTGATAACTGCATTGAAACCTCTTTAACAGTATTCACCTACATGACTTCGAAATATTTGCCACCACTAGGGCAAATTTGTTATACGAAACTTGCCTCACGGCACTCGGTCGCCCGAACTTTGAATTATTCCCGATTAGTACTTTAAAGTTCGACATTGATGATTTTTAGATACTCTGCTTATCTAACGATATATATTCAGATACTCTGCTTATCTATATTCTTGGATATATTTTTAATAATTTTGATGGAATTTATTGACCAAATGTAGCGTATTTTACGAAAAGAAGACATTTTTGGCACTTTACACCACAATTTCCCAAATGTTCATTATTTGATTTTGTTACTAATATTTTTGTTGGAAAGTTGTAAAACTGTAGATTCTAGAAGTTTCAGTCGTTTTATTTATCTCTTGTGTACTTAATGTTTTGAAATTCCTTGAAGTTAATAAAAATAGCCATTAAAAATTATGAAATATTCTTAA
Source organism: Aphrophora alni (assembly GCA_963513935.1). Classification (NCBI taxonomy): domain Eukaryota; kingdom Metazoa; phylum Arthropoda; class Insecta; order Hemiptera; family Aphrophoridae; genus Aphrophora; species Aphrophora alni. Next base: position 95,020,207 of record OY740768.1, read on the forward strand.
TAAATATTTATATTGCAAAACATTTTATTATCTTATTAAAATCTGAGCCTAGGTCAAAACATCGACCATGTTATTTATTGTATAAATCTCTTTTCACATATCAACTTCCAGGATTAAAAATCAATACGCAAATCATATTTGGAAATTATAGGACAGTAATTTTTTGTTTTCCTTACTGTAACTAAATTTTCTTTAATGCAACTTCACTGTGATATTTTTTGTAAAAAAAGTAAAGATCAAAATTTATAAATAAATAAAAATTCAAATGGAAAATACTTTTGGTTACGGAACTAGTCCTTAAAAGGGACAAAACATTTAGTTAGCAGCAGTAAGTGTAAATAATAGTATGTACTGTTGGTCAGTTCAGTTTCAAATTTTATTAGCCATTTATTTTGTAATTATTTTTACTAGTAGTGATATTTATAGTTTTCAGTTGTACATTTTAACAAATAAAATAAACACTTTCGGTCATTCATTTCGTTAACTATATTTAGAAGCCTGAAAACCGGCTTTTGAGACTTTATGGTGAGATATAGCATAGCTGTATGAAGATATATTGATAGCAGCAAGGTTTTGATAAAAATCTGCCCAATGATCAGAATACCAGATTCTTCAAAAAATGGAAAATAAAGGTATTTTTTATTAACAGTGTATTTCTGTGCAACTATTTAGTGCAACATTTGCGGAAAAATTGATAAAAATAGTTAGAGTTTATTCAGAGAATTTTTTTTTCTTCTTTTGTTTCTTTTTTCAATGGGTTTTACTGCAAACAATAGGTGAATCGCAATATTGTTTTTTTTAACAATAAAAAACTTTCTTAACACCAAGTCTATGTGAGTAAGTAAAATAAGTAATGATTTCCGACAAGTTCTGATAAGTTGAAGAACTTTACTTGTAAATAAATTTGTAAAAACATATTATATTCTGCTACATAATTATCTTCATTTGATTTTACACTGAGAATTAGTTGAACATTGGCAACTTGATTTTAGTTAGGTAGCAGGTATTTATATTATAAAGTTGAACCCCTTTTAACTTATGTTGAAAACCTAACATCGAAAATGAGAAGTTTCAGTTTCAACACATTTGAAATGTTTAATTGGTAACTTGGGATACGGATGTTTTATTGTAATTTAAATAAGAGACCCATATATTATACTTTGTAAACTTATTTACGATTCCCTTATGAAGTAAGAATTGCGATGGATATAAAACTTCTTCTATATAGTGATTTCAGCGGCTTTTGCAGTTTATAAGCCCTTTGTCATTTGAAATTTTCAAAACGATGTTTATCTATGTCTTTTTGTTACACATCACCACAATAACCATTAGTTAGATTGTCTGAAAGTTTTATGTTAGATCCAAGATCACAGGTCTAAGTAAACGATTAGATTCTTGGTTAAAAGCCTCTTCAGTCGTGGAAGTGAGAATGGGAAGAATTTGATAAATGGTTATTGTTATATATGAGTTCTAGAACAGGTAGTCCGAACAATTTGATGTTTTATGAAGGTTAGTGTCATATATAAAGTACTAGATATTGGCCAAGCCCAAATGGCTTCGACTTCGTAAATTAAATAGGACTTATATCCTACGAAACCGTGTTAAATATCTTCAAAATTGTTTGGAAGATAAAATGCAAGACAAATTTACGGTGGTTGTGGAGTTCTCGTTAGTTTTGCGTTAGTTTCGGTTAGTTCTCCTAAATTAAACGTTAGTTTCGCCTTGGTAGTCGTCTAAAACGGATGTCAATTATGGTTGGGCCAACTTCACACGAGCCCAACCAAAATAAATATTGATTTTTTTATTACGTGAATCAGTTCCTTTACGTTAGTTTCGATTAGTTCTGACAAACCGATGTCAAAAATGTTAGTTGATGGCACTTTTAACATATCAAATCCCAATGTGAAGTTAATTATGATTGAGCTAGCAAGAGTTGATGCAGCGAGGTCTGTTAATGAGATAATTAACATCGAAAATGATAATGTTAATTTGGAACAAGTAAATGTAATGAGAACTACAGGTGATTTGAATACCGGTTTCGTTATTAGCCAAGTTTGGATTAGGTGGCCGAAGCGAGTGTATGGAAAGTGTAGAAATTTGATTAAAAATAAGAATAGACACTCGGGTAGCAGTTTTAATCAGAGAAATAAATGCAATAAGGACGTTAGGGCACAACGTTGTAATTATAGAAATGTTAAACAGAATAGTAATTACACTAAAGACGTTTATGGTAAGTTATGTGAAAATAAGAGTACTGTAAGCGAGTAGTAATGCTAGTTACACTAAAGATGTATTTGGGAAACATAGTAACTGTAAATTGCGTGAAAATATTTGAATAACATGTTCAAGTGAAATCAAATAATGGTAGATAGGCAAAAGGAAAATTCTAGGTGAATAAAGTGTTAGTATCGATTGATAATTTTAGTAGAGAAGATTTAAAGGTCCGTGAAAATCGGCAGGACTTAACACCTGAGGACGCGAGTTTTTTATTTCTTCGTGAAACGTCGTGTGTAATTTTTGTCTACAGCATTTTGTGTATGACGTGATGGTTTCTTACATTTGAATTTTTAATTGTGGTTGGGCTCGTGTGAAGTTGGCCTAATTTTGGAGAACTAACTGAAAATAACGCAAAACTAACGATTGGCATGGTTTTAATTTGTTTCCGTGCAATTCTCAAAAAGCGTGAAGTTAGCCCAACCCTTTTGTCTCATATAAAACTCGTTAGGAATGCGAAACTAACGATTTATTTGTCAGAACTATTCGAAACTAACGTAAAGGAACTGATTCACGTAATAAAAAAATTCAATTTTTAATTTTGGTTGGGGTCGTGTGAAGTTGGCCTAACCAAAATTAACATCCGATTTAGACGACTACCAAGGCGAAACTAACGTTTAATTTAGGAGAACTAACCGAAACTAACGCAAAACTAAGGATTGGCACTATTTTGAATCGGTTGGGCTACCATGGTTGGGCCAACTTCACAGACATCGCAACGCAAGTTAAATTAAATGTTCTCCTTTATTCTGCAACCGAATTAGAAGATTACAGTAATAATTATAATTTATACAAAAGACATAACGGCTAGATAAAAGGCCTTAATAGTGGCCAAAAAGCATACCGATTAATTTAGATAGCACGTGGCCGAAAATGGACTGACCTCGTCCCGTAGCGGTCTGCCGTTCAACCTTCTTCTCGCGGCTCTTTGAACAGACTCTCTCCCGGCTCGCTGGTTCAAGCCCTCCACTCCTCGTCTCCCCCCCTTCTACGTGATCTTGCACTGCTCCTTATTTGGTGGGCTCCTTGGCTGGGCCACATCACCCCCTCCATACAATTCCAGCCAAACCACTCGGCTCGTTGTAAATTGGTGTCTAATGTGTCACTCCACTCATAAGCAAAAATAAATTTTAAAAATCGCCAAAAGAATATACCACAAAATTACTTTAAATTTTGAAAGGAGAGAAAAAATTCGAACGTGAGGTCAATTCATTCCCGCCAAATGCCTTCAAAGTCACCATGCGCCTTAATAAAAAATTTGAAATCAGTTAGCAATTTGCCAATAATAGGTGAAGACAATACGGCCTCCTAGCGATTATTAACGTTCTTATTGTAAAAAGTGAATAATTTAAAACGAAATGAGTGTCCATTTAGGCATCTTTGAAATTTTGACAATGTATTTACCCCCCTTGAATCTAAAAGCGAAAACCAAATTTTTTGTTGTGCTTGTTTGCACCTTGGGTGCGCATCCGCGGTCTAAGGTGAGAAGTGATCTTCTGTTACTTTTTTTTCTGATTGATTACTTACAATCATAAAAATTCTAATATTGTATCCAAAATTTATGTCTGCTATAGGATTAAAAATCACCACGGCCTCATTGTGGGGATGCTCGGTTTCTGCATGGGCAATTTTACAACACTTTGCTGTTACTGTATCTGTGTAAATTGATGTCAAGTTTCAAACAATTGAAGAACACCCTTTGGGTCCCTTCCGTGCCTTGTCCTTTTGGACAAGGCTTTAGGCCTTCATACCAAATTATTGCTGGCATGATGGAGACATCTTTACATCTTCTCCCAACTGCAGACCCGCACCTAAATCTACCTAGGTGTTATCCTAAGGGGGAAAAAACTTTTAATATTAAATGATATCTGAATTATAACAGAAACACACTCCCTCATGACCCCAGATGCGTTTACAACATTTGGTTGCGAAAATAGAAATAAAGATTTATAATAATATGCTTTCCCCTTTTGTTCCTAGCTGAATTCTCATTCCGTGTCAAATGTTTCCGTTATTAGAAAATAAATTTTATAAGTAAAATCATATTTCCTCTTTACAGATTGTTAAATATAACTATATATATATATATATATATATATATATATATATATATATATATATATATATATATATATATAATCACATTATTTCGGATTTAAGATAAAATATATTTTTAATTCAATTAATTTAAAAAATAATAAAAATTATATTACACGCATCGCGTTGAATAATTGTTATTATGAATACGATCACAGTTTATGAGCCGGGTTAAGATCAAAGATGTATTAGGCTATTCTCTAAAATGCAATAACTTCATCTTACTCTGTGAAACATTATTCCTCATTCGTATGATCCATTTATAATGCCTGAAACGTTTTAAAAAATGGGCACACCTTTGAATATAATTTTCCGAATTTGGCATTGAGTTTTGCGAGATAATTCAGATACAGTAAATATTTGAATGGATTTTAAATCATGAAGTTATTAAAGTAAGATTTATTTATAATATGAACTGAGACAAATATCACTATCAAAATATGTTATTTGGAGCACATTCCAAATTTTTAGCAATGATTTCATAAATTATATTAAAGGAATAACGGGAAAAAAACTTAAGAACTTGTGGTGGCTAACCTTATCTAAAATAACAATTTGAAATTTAAAATACGTCTGCCCATCTTTGTATGTTTTACTTCAGCTATAAATGAATTAGATTACATAGGTCGCAGCTAGATTAAAGAACAAGCATTACAGATAAATAAATGTTTGGGACGGGTAGAGGCTTATTTTGAATGTTTAATTACACGTGAAAATATATATTGTAGAAATTTCAATTTGTCTTCAAATAATTGTAAAGACTATTGGAAATAAAATGTCAATAGAACTCTCTTACTATTAACACTATTGTTTTGTGGTTTATCATATTTGTTTATAAATAAAACTAAATACCTGTCTATTAAAAAATTACTCAATTTTGATGAGAAAACGTTTTAATGATTAAAGCTTCAATTTACAGTAGCCTGATTTATTACAAAAATATAAACTTATGTTAGATTAATAATATACTATATGCTTTATCCATATTTCTGTTCATAACTTAAATTATTTGTAAGAAATATAACTAAGAACTAAGTAAGTGTTACTTATATAAGTACAGTACTAAACTCACCGCCATAGTTATTACTGGATTTGGGTTTTAATATCATTAATTCTGAATATTACAATTTACTGCCGTGATATTTTGAATTTCCAGAGGTTAATGCTTGTCTAACGATATCAATTTGAAATATTTCAAAATCAGAATTATTTCTGTTTCAGTGCTTTGAGTTTCCAACATATTTTTATGCAATTTATGTTGGCAACAAAATATATATGCGAATAAGTTTACTATATTGAAGAACTTAAAACTAATATTAAATAATGTCAACTGTTTGTAACTCATAATTAATTATTAATATTATATTGTAATTAATATAAGTTTAGTCTTCATGTCCTACACTCGTGTCTAAAACTGAAGATAAATAGTGTTGTTATTTCATTTTAATTAAAGTGTATTATTTTAGCAACACAAAGATCAAGCCAATTAACATTATTTGCTTGAAATTCTTCTGATGTTTCTTGAGTTAATTAAGGCACTATAAATTATTATTAGCTTTGGATATGAGTTTGAAGTATAAAAAGAATAGGATGTTGATAGAACGTCAAATAATTTTAAATAAGGATTTTGTGTACAATAAAATTTACATAATATGAATCTATAGCAATGAGTGAAATAATATTTATTAGTGGATTCACATTTACGTCAGCCCATATCTTAAATTATTATTGTAACTGTTTCTCTTCAATGTGTCTCAAATTTCACTTATATTTTCAAAATTCAATGAAAAGGAGTATTTATTTTCTTCCCTTTTTTAAGGATTGACACTGTGAAATTTATAAAAGACGATAAACATAAACTCCACTCCTAATCAGTGTTGAATTTCCAAGAAATAAAATCCATAAACCATTTCCACTTAAATAACGTTAACTTTTACTTAGAATTACTTCATTATGTAGTTGTTTTCTTATACCTCTAGGGGATCTTTCTGTTAAAAGTTTATGGAATATCTCTATTTATCTCATCTAGTTTTGTACAGTTTAAAAAATTCGTTATGCGGTACAATTCAGAATTCCACATAGAATTCTGGACCTATCGCTTCGTCATTCCCTCCAATTGTCTTTCATTATCTCCACGATGTAAGCGCTTACGGTGTCCAATATCTATTAATATGCTGTCGATCATGATTTCTATTCATTACGGTGCATAGTCCATGGAAAATTCTACTATCTCTATTTATTTTCTAGTCTGCATTTATTCTACGACTATTTAACAAAACGTGTTGTATATGTCATTTCTGCCCTTCCGACATACACTGTCAGGCAGTGAGATCTAGTGTGAATACGTACGAATATGTTCTTGTCTTTATAAATAAATAAATATTGAGCTTGATTTGTCAGATAATATTAGATTTAAAAAAAATCGAACACAAGATCTCAAAAAAGTTACGTTTATTCAATCAAAGGCGTTGCAACGACAAAGTCGTCATCCTCAGTGATACATGAGCTACAATAACAAAACTATAACTATTCTTGTCTTGATAAATATCTAATTATGATTAGTTTTGAAAAGGATTTATTTTATCCTGTCCCTTCTTTCCAGTATACAATAACATTGGCCAATAATTTTATTATAAATATCAGTAAAAGTTTAGAGGAGTGCATTCAAACGATCCTTATAATCCTGTTGTCTCCACTACCTTCACGAATCTCAGAGTATTCAAGTCCTCGTATGGAAGTTACTTTTTACCTACATCATTGTATCTTATTGTTACAGAATATTTTATCGATATAATAATAACCTCTATGATAACTAAAACGGTCCTGTATCACCGTTTCACCTGTTTCCTTCCACTTCCCAGAAAGGATAACTGGTGGCTCAACACATGACATGTTACGTAACCACTATTTTCTTATTATGGTTCTGACCCTATTTCACATCAACGTCTCTACCATTTTTAAAAACCAATATTCCATATTTCACATCACAAATACTTTTTTGTTGTAGGTATTTCCTGAGCAGTCTCAGATGATGTGGAAACTCATTATACATTTTATGAAGCTGGTAATTATTGACATAAACTTATTACCGTATATATTATAAGTGGTTTCTAAATTATACCTATGTATTGTAATTATGTTCCACAAGGAAACTATTTTCCTGTTTCTTACATTTATCTTTCTAATACATATGAATTTTATAAGTTAGTTTGATTTAAAAAAATAAATAAATATTTTCAAACAAGGAAGACTAGAAACACTCAAAAAAATCTCTCTCTTAAGTTATCATAAATATCCATTGTAGGATAACTATTGTTGTGAATGAATAATAACTACTATTTGGCAATTTAACAAAATGTAATCTTAGTTTTTAATACTTTTTAAACAATTCATCATAATATAAACGTAATGTTTTCCTGAGTTGGAATTGTTGTTTTGGTTGACATATGAGGATTTAAACTATATTATCTGACAGTGATGTGTTCTTAGTTCGCTATATGCATAAGCTTTTGTACGTACATACTGTGAATATGGTGGTAGGCATAAGAATAGTTTTGGAATGTAAGTTTTCTTTAATCGGCATTACTCTTCCTGAAATATTCGATTTTCATGATATAAAAAATTGGGGGGACGGTTGACTGCTGCAATAACACTTCCTTCTCACAAACGTATATCCAAACAAAAACTCTACATCAATTCTTTTATCAATTACATAACTTTCTACATACTAAGTATTTGTAAGAAAGTAAAATCCTTCCATTAAAAAGAAATTTCTAATTGTGAATTTATTGATTTTTGAATTTCTATTTCGAACTTTAAATTTATTGTAATTTAATACACAATTATTTAATTAATAATTGACATGAATTAAATTCTCTATGACTTGTATTTGTGTAAATAAAGAATTATGCTAGAGCTTCACTTACAAATTGATGATTATATTGAGTCAATACTGCATTTTACAGACTAGACGTCTTTATTAAAAGGGAGCGTGAGAAATATATCGTTTAATAAAAAGGAAATGTCTTGCGAGACAACTGCTATAAATTAAAATGTCTTAGAACCTAATTTCATCAATCTTGAAAACAATTTATCAACGTTGTATTTACATTTTGTTTATATAGGTTTGACTCTGAAATTTGTGGATATTATTATATACTTAATATTATCCAAAAGAACACGTTACATGAGTTTACTAACACCTCAAATTGTGATTGTATATAAATCAGTATTATAAAGCAAAACTACTAAAAATCCTGCAACTACATTTTCCAACCATATGCAATCAACGATAACCTGTATAGGTAGTGCAAAATAATTTATTTTTACAAAGAGTTTAAAAAAAAAACTACTACTACAATTTCTCCTTTTTTGTACCTTCTTCGAGAAAGCACTCATGATCACACATTTATAAATTAAACCGTATTAAAAGTTACTTTTTAAACTGAATATACAACATATAGTAGTCCATTATCTGACGTTACTTGACGCAAACCACTCATTCAATTTTAGTCATTGAAATTTTATGAGCTTTGTTAATTTTAGCATAAATCTATCGTAAGTTAGAAGGACAGAGTAAGTATTTCACGAATTTTCACTTACTATAACGAAATTTTAATTCCTGGACAAACTGTCGGATCTCTCCGGTTTATTTACCGACACAACTTACACAATGTATATGACTTGCTGATAATACATACAACGGTTTCAAACAGCACATATATGCCTGCAAAATGAGAAATAACCGATAAAACTTTCTATATAATAGTCACCTAAATCATAAAAAAACTTGATTGTGTTTAAATTATATGAATGTTTCATCTGATAAAATACGTAATGAGTTGTTTTCTGATAAGTTGCATCTAAATAGGTACTTTCGTCCAAAAGTCCCATGAATACTGTTGCATAGAGATACATACAGTTGTAAATAATTTATCTCCAATAATTCGAAAAAATAACCAAGTTTTGATAATAAAACTTTGACATCAGTACCTATAATTGAGTTTTTTACTTCGTTCCTAATCCTTTACTAGGGCAACCGTGTTCGATGAAGGACCAAACCAATCAACAATTCTTCCTTCATTCAATGTTAGGTGAATCTATGATGGGTTGAATTTAAAAAATAATGTATTGAACACCAATTCTCACTGATAATTTTATTAAATCAAACGCGTTTCAATGGAAATGTCCCCATCTTTAGTGATGCATAAGATACAATAATCAAACTATAAGAGGATAATTGTATATCGTTCAACACTGAAGATAGATACATTGATCGTTAAAACATACATGACATGTTGTGTAAATGTTTTGTTTATTTAAAACATCTCACAAGTGAAGCTATCCAAGTAGAAGAATACTATAAAAAATTATAGCCATCATTGAATTCTACTACCTAAATAAATCTTTTTAAAAAAATTGGAATCCGAAGTCTTAGATTTTGATAACCTTATACAAATAAACACATTTTTCTTAAAAAAATAAGCTTGTTCTGTATTTCAATCCAATAGTTGAGTTAGAAAAAAAATTTCTGTCATAAGTTTAATTGTAGGACATTAAATATTGAGAACACGAACTAGCAATATTTTTTGTATTAATGCATACTACCTAAAGAAAGCTAAAGTCTACCTATTCGGCGCGTTAAAACTATGGTGATTCCAAGTAAGGGATTTTTTTTTGGTAATATTTGTGCATAGTCGTGATGCACTCTGTGTAGTACTGGAGAAAAATTTAATACTTTCTTCAACTTTAAGGCGTTCACTTCAACCCGCAGAGCACCAGAGGCACTGTTGTTAGATTTTTAGGAGCTGAATGTACTATTTGCATACGTAATAGAATGTGATTATGCATTTAGTACTGTTTATATCAGTACTTAAAAACCCTTACTCATCAGCACTCATTTGATAATCTGAAAATTGAGTGTCTAGGCGGAGAATGAACGTTTCCTGTGCCAATTAAATATATTTCCTGTTGATGAGTGTAAATCTAAATGTTTTATTTTTCAGAGCCAAAATTTGAATAAATATTTACATTGTGAAAATTTTTTGGCAGTGCATACAATAAAACACCCATTTTTTGACGTTTTATAATGCTAAAACTTTTGTGGTAGTTGAAAAGAAATTTACAAAAATGTTTATCCAAACAATATAACTAAAGTTACAAGGTAATTACATTGTGATTAATTATATCGGTATACGTGAATGTTTATATATATATACACATACATACATTGTGACTAAAGAGAAAGTTGCACACTAATTTAACTTTTCTACCGTTCGAAATATTTTATTCTGTTTGCGACGGTCTTTTGAAATACAAGGGGTTAGAAGGAAGAGCACAAAAATCATTCATGCACAAAAATGAACATTGTTGATACTTCGGGATTGAGTCGTGGAGGGGTAACTAAAAAAATCAAAAAGGATCTGTGGTCGTTTGGTATGTCATTATAAAGGTATTGGTGAGACAATAAAGAAAAATGACTTATGAAAACGAAATGTGTGCTACCCAAACCAAAAAGGCGGACAAAATGTTCGAAGTACTTCCATTATTGCTTGTCTGAAGAGTCACCTTTATGTGATATGTACAAATTAAAAATGTTTTTAAAAAATGTTGTTTAAAAAAGGTTATATTCTGTTATTTAAATGTCAATGATTTCGTGATGTAATGTTGTCTCAAGCTTTCATGAGTCTCGTTTTGTAGGTAAACCTTTACAGTCACGGGGAAAACCCAGGTGAATGATGAACATGTCTCGCTCGATTATTTCTTACAAATCCTAAAAATATTCACTTAACTTACACTTATTTGTTTTTTAGTTTACCGATTACCCTTAAGTATACTACTTGTACAATGAATAAAAAGTTGTGTTGTAATAACAGTGTATTTTATGTTCAGTGATTTTATGTTGTTATGTTTAACTCCCCACCCACCTTATTCATAACATTCTTCATTTTGCGGTAATTGATGTAGCCCCTTGAACTTGAAAAACTGGTGTATAACATAATCTACGTGTGTTTCTCTGATATTAGAATTAGGTTGCCTATTCTCGTTGTTGCCTAAAACTGAAAAACCTTTCGGCCGTTATCGCCTTAAAAAAAATTATGAATTAAAAATAAAATAAACACCCTTATGCCTATAATATTCTAATAATAAAAATGTCGGAAGACAGCAAGAGTTGGTCGAGAGAGACCTGACAGGAAGATGAAAGAGAGGGATCTAATCAAAGACACCATGGAAATAGGTGATGATCCTGCTTGGTTACTCGGGATTGCCAAACTAGTACACACTATTTTCAGCTTCAGAGTGTTTTATGTAAATAAAATGTAAATGAATTTCGTTGAAATTAAATTGTGTAGAGCTTGCTGTTGGTGAATAAATTTCATTTTATTTACATTAATACTTACTTCAAAATTAAATTTATGTTAACGCCAATATTTTAATATACGTATGCTTAAATCAGTATAATTATATTAATTACATGCATTGTGTCTTTATTACATAGTATTCGTTTTAACAGTTTCCCAAGATAAGATATGTATATTGGTTGTTCTTTAAGTAATGAAAAGGTGAAATAACTGTTTTAAACTAACAGATATAGAAATATATATATCATCTAAACCTGTTAGTAACATTAAATTACCTATTTTTAAATGTACAGTTCAATTTTGTACAAAACAAAAAGTGGCTTAAAGAGGATCTATCTTATCGTTTTGAGAATTAAGTTTTGAAATGCATACATTTCAAGGAAAGTGACCCCCAATATGTTTAAAATGTTTAATCTTGAGCTATACAACCAAAAACGTAGTTTTTTTGAACATATTTAGTACAAAAATAGTAATAAAACGATTAGGTAATTGTAGTAGTAATTTCTTGAAATGATAATTTGGTTTGTAAAGAACCAAAAATGTATTTTTAAAATATTTAGTTTTACTATATAATATAGGTTTAGGTTAATTATATTACTTTAGATTATTTGTTCTAGAAATATAGTTTTATTTCTTGACCACAAAAATTCTGTATTTTCAATAACTGATGTGAGCCTACAATTCCAAATATAAATCTCTATAAAAGTACGAAGTAAAAAATTATGTTGTATTTTATTTGGTATGTAGTTCCGTAAAACAAAATGTAGGATTACATTTGAATATTTTGAGTTACATGTCATGGGATTCCCTTTACGGTCTTACGAAATTATATTGCTACGATCTTAAGTGGAAGCTATACTTTATCGAACCTTTCTGCGACTTTCACGACTCTCAATGTAATTTATTCTTACATTTATCTTATCATTTGGTAATACATTTCAACAAATCTTTCCTTCGAAATCTTCAAAGCATGTATTTAGATACACTACATCCATATATTTAGCCTTTGATAACATCAAATACGTGAACGATATATAACCGAGTTCTTTACGTTCCACTCTGGAGGAATACACGCCTCTAATCCCACCAAGGAGGTGTGGGGTTTAAAAAACAACTAAACTGCCATACAAACGTATAGAAAACTCGGTTAGAACAACGCTCTTTGCAAACATTACAAAACAAAGCACACACACAACTACACGACATTCGTCGACATCTTTGCTACCGGCAATATTTCAAACTATTCTGAACAAAAGCTAAAGGCCGATTGGCTCATAGTTTTCTTAAGACAGACCTCTCTTCCTCCAACATATTGCATTGCGGGATAGATTTTTACCTACTTTTGAGTAATGTCGAATCCACGGAACGAGATTCATCGTAGCCACATATATCACCTTAGAAGTACAGGCTTCACGATGCATAGCTTTCAGAAACCTAACCAAGGATAAAAGACTTGCTATAAAATCCAGAAAAGAGCCGACTTCACCGACTCAGCCCTTGGAACATATGCACCTGCAGTACATTACAAACCAATTCAGGCAAACGGAAGTTTTCAGGACGATGCAAAATACTTCAACTCAAATCTTCAAGCAAACACGCTTCAGTTCCTAAAGTCAATGCATATTATAGTTATGATTTCACTACCATTAAAACAAAAAATCATTGAAAACGCACTAACTACCATTATACAAAATTTAGGCTAGGAGTTCTCCTCCAAAGGGGATAATTTCGCTAATTCTATTAGATTCTCCAGTGAACTGACAGGAGCTTTAAAGAAACTTACTTAGTCACTAACGACAACATTGATGTAAGTACTGTAGTTGCGTTATGACGTTTAGAATAATCTCAAAATTTATTGATAACTTCAGGGTCACGCAAGTCACTCTATGGAAACTAGGTGAACTTCCACACCCTTACAATCACCCCTAAAACATGAAGGTTATAATTAAGGGTATTTCCTACAGCATCCCATCTAAAGAAATTGTGTAACATCTGGACGTCAGAGGATACTCTCTCACAAATTACATCTCCATAACCAAACCCAGAAAAATTCAAGCAATGTATATAATTACGGTTTAAACACACCCTAAATATCAGTTACATCTACGACATACAACACAAGTTTACATCAAAGTCACTGTAGACAACTACAATCTACGGTTGGCATTATTTAATGGTTCAAGTATCAGCAATTCGTGCGTACCTAAACCGTTACTTTCCAGCTTGTTATATAAAATACTCTAGCAACTAAAAGGCACGATTTGACTGATCACTGCTCCTATGTGTGTAAAATGCACAAAGGAGGTTGATAATACAACCTACTATAGATTTTGCTATGCATATAACGAGCATTTCACTCGAACATGACAAGCGGTACCTATTGTTGTAGGTAATCCAGCCACACACAACATCCTGCAATCCAGATCCCTCCCCAAAACCACAAATAGCTATTTTTGGTTACTTCCCCTTCAGAGGAGGTAGTTTCCATGGAAATAATATATGAAGTTCACTCTGAAACCAGTAATGGAGTATAGTCAAAAGCCATTAGAGACCAACACAAATAAGATCATTGTTCCAAAACTTCTCTCCTCAGCTAAGAAACGTGGTTGCGAACCTTCTATACTCTAAAACATCAAAACCTTTGTATTTCTCCTGTGGATCACAAGGGATGCAGCATACATAAAAGACAACTACTGACACTAAGTCCATCATAGTAACAATCCCAATATCCCTAGTTGCATTATTCATTCAACAAAGAAAAGAGATATTGTATGCTAGCATAGAACGCATTTAGAGATTTCAAAAGAAAAACTGAATCTCGCGATTTCTTTCAAAACCGAAGTATTGATATTAATTTAATATCAGAAACTCATCTTTCAAAGAAAAACTGCTGTAACATTCCATAGTAGAAAACATAAAGTGCAGATTTCCAATTACTTCTTCATCAATTCCAAATCGTGGAGGTGTGCAGCACAAAGACACCCCAAGCAGTTACCGTACTGTACAGACAACCCAACCTAAATATCTAGTAAAAGTCTCATGGAAAAACATGCGTGAAAATCCGTTAAATTCTAACTGACTTATATAAGCTCACTATCACCCCCTGAAATCACAATATTCCCCGATTTTAACTGCTGTGAGCCGTTATTCAATCTTCCTAAAAATCAAGTTAACGCTGATTGACTCTATTTTCTGGTTCACGTGACCTCCAGGTTGCCACTTTACAACTTACTGCGGGCCAAAGATTTAAATTGTCCTTGAAGACGAACACCCTTACGGTTGGAAAGAAGTCCTGCCACTAATAACAACGAAGTATCCAATTTTCTTTATGGAGTTTAGACCAAATATATAGGTGGTATAAACTATACCACCAAAAAATCATTTCAATCCAAGTTCAAATACTGACTCATATCAACATCCCTATACAACCAGGCCTACCCAAAGTCAATTCCCCAACATTTGTCACCATCATACATATCATAGCAAAAACTATGTCTCACATATACAAGTATATGAACATATTACAGATGACACGTCAGATCACGGTGTATACTTTTTTTTATGAAAACAGATTTTATTTTTATTATGGCAAAGGCTCTTGGTTTGTTTTTTTTTTAAATCACATGCACTACTTGGTCATATTTTCAGTATAGATTATATTTATTGTCTGAAGTGTGATAAATCAATTAAAAAAAAAGCATATATGGAGAGTGGACGAAAAGAGCTGAATATATTGAGTAAAGAAAAAAAATCTAGACGAAAATTTTTCCTTTTTTGGTTTACGCACGTAAAATTTCTTACCATAATTGAATCGGTCATTTCAGAAACCCCACATCTCCATTATTTATGGATATTGACTTTATCGCGGAAAATTGGTCTTTGAGGTAAGTTACATCATTTTCTTCAAAAACCCCACATGTCCTGCTGCCCGCTATGGCGTTCATAGCAGGTTGAATATTACAGTCTATTTAGAATCACCACATCTCCTGGACATGTGGGATTTCTGAAATGAGTGGTCGGCAGTTGCCAGACGTGTGTCAGCTGATAATCTATTTTCTTTGCTGTTCACATGACGTTTGTGTGTGGTTTACTTTGTTGGTCCAAAATGAGTTCTAGTGAAAGTATTAATGATAATGAGTCTAACAAGAGAAGAAAGAAAGGTAAACAATCTGAATATCAGTTTGAGAAGATTAAGAAAGCCAGAGTGAAGAATGAAAAATATTTCAATTATAAAGGAAAAGTTGTAAAGCAAAAAGAACATGGGTTTCATTGCAAGTAAGTACTAAACATAACCTATTGTAGAACATTTGTTTAAGATTATATTAGGTTTCTTATTGTAGTACTTTTATAAATAACACTCCTTTAAACTTAGGCTAACAATATTTCTTTTTAGGCATATGCTCGTATTTTGTGTTTGGTCAAAACTTGTTGTTAAATGAAAACTAGGTTGGAAGTTTAATGTTATCGTTTTTTTCAGTTGCAAGTGGAAATGCATTCCTACCAAAGTAACAGATGATACTGCAACAGATATTTACACCAGGTTCATTGATTTCACTTCTAAAAATGAGCAAGATGCGTACCTGCAGAGCCTTATTGAGCGTAAGCCTATTGAAAGAGAAAGACGTAAGATACATGATGGTAATTTAAAAGGTAAGCCTAAAACACACTCATTTAAGTACTCCGTATCAACAACTCATGGAAGAACTGAAATTTGTAAAACTGCATTCCTCTCTATTCATGGAATAACTCCAGACCGAGTAAGAAGGTTGTGTGGTTTGCTATCAAAAGGCCAAATTCCATTAGACTTTCGTGGTAAAAATCGATCAGGAAATGCTAAACCTGGTCATGTAGTTGAAGCTATTCGTAACCATATAGCATCATTTCCACAAAAGGAGGCTCACTATACAACCAGAACCTATCATTATTTAAGTGCAAATTTAAATGGGAAAATTATGTGGCAACTTTTTAACCAACAGTTTCCTGATCTTGGCGTAAATTACCAATACTACTTAAGTCATTTGAACGAGTCAGGTCTGTCATTTGGTCGGCCACAGGTGGATACTTGCTGTAAGTGTGAGGAACTTAAAGTGAAAATTAAAAGTCCGTCTTTGAGTGATGCATCAAAGCGAGTGTATGTTGCAGAACTGTTGGTCCACAAAAGACGAGCAGCTAAGTTATATGCAGCTTTAAAAAGTGTAAAAGAAAAATGACAATACGGTAGCAGGCATCTGTATGGACTACATGCAGAATCTTCAACTCCCTGAGATACCTGTGCAGGAAACATTTTACCTGCGCCAACTAACTCTCAACGTGTTTAATGTTCATAACATTTCTGATGAAAAGGCTATGTTTTACTTATACGATGAGGGGATAGCTAAAAAGGGGCCTAACGAGGTTAGTTCCTTCCTCGTGGATTATGTCAATAACGTATTGAGTAAGGATGTTAAGCACCTTCACTTGTTTTCAGATGGGACAGGAAGCCAAAATAAAAACAACACTGTGGTGAGATTGCTTCTGGCTCTTGTTGAGCATGGCCGCTTTGAGACCATTCACCACTATTTCCCTATACGTGGACACTCATTTTTACCATGCGATAGGGATTTTAGTGTTGTAAAGAGAAAAATAAAGAAAATAGACAGAATCTATAATGTAAAAGAGTAGACAGAGTTACTATTACACTCTTCAAAAATACTTGAGCAGTTTTTAGTTAAGTTAGTCAGTAGTTCAGATGTGAACGACTACAAAGCCTGGTGGCCACATCTGTACAAAAGAAATACCATTTCAACTGAATCTTTGAGCAGAAGCATACCTAGAGATGAAAAACAGAAATTTAATATGTCTACTTTCATGGAGTTTATATATTCAAAGGAACATCTGGGCCAGGTTGTAGCCAAATCCTTTATTGGAGGGCTCAACCCACACACCTTCAATTTAAAGAAAAACACAGTCCCTCCCTCGTTGCCTACAACCTTAGCAGTTAAAGAAAAAGTTCCAATTAACAAAAAAAAATTGATGACCTAAAAAAGTTAAGAAACTACATACCACAAGAAACTCTCGACGAGTTCTACTCAGAAATCTATGAATGGCCTACTTGTGACAATGAAGACATGGAAGTTTTGTACTAAAATTGAAAATAATTTGCAGTTTGAAAATTTAAAAAGCTTGTAATTATTAAAATAAAACAAAAAAAAAATTATTTAAGTTGTTTTATTTAACCAAAGCCATTAAAGAAAAAAAATAGCCTAAACAAAACACTGTTCATTTTAGAAACCCCACATCTCCGAACATAAAAACTTTTTTTTTCTTATACCAAAATATGATTAAATTTAGTTTTAATGGTTAATCTTGACAAAGCTCATCAAACATAACAATTACAAACCAAAAAAAGATTTCTGAATTAACATAGTTTATTTGCAGGAGGTTTTTTTTGGTTTTCCGAAAGTTTACTTTTTTGGAGATGTGGGGTTTCTTAAATGACTGATTCAATTGTGATATAGCAGCAAGAAGACAAAAGTATATTTTAAATTTAATTAAAACGCGCTATAGTGATTAAAATTTATATTCCCTTAAATGAAGTAGATCGAAGGTCCTACTTAAAACTTTTTAAATAAAAATAAAAAACAACACAATTCATTTTTGAATTGTTATAAAATATATCTTTCTTAAAATCTAATGTACCATTGGGCCAAAACGCAAGTGATGGAGAATGACGGCTATTAATTAGTTAAAAGAAAATAAACATTGGCCGACTTAATAGATCTAATTTTAAATCGTAGATATATGTTTACATTTCTAAAGAAACGTTTTCTCGTAAACTCAATTTGTATGTAATAAAGTTCATACATAGATATTGTTACAATTATCTAATATAATTCTGTTTTAATTTATCAAAAAGTCAATGAGAATATTGTACCTTTGTAGCAACGTATCTAACTTTTGAAATAAATTACCTTTCTTTTTCATTTCTTGCGTATTAGAGGTATAAAATAATTACATATTTGAGGTATAACAACCAACACGTTTTACGTTTTGTGGATGGTTGTGTGAGATATTATTGTAATATTTTTTACATTCTATTCAACAATGTGAAACTATATTCTTAGTAATCAATCCAAGTGATAATGCCCTTCAATATTATTACAATTTCTATCGTCTCTAAACAGCCCTAATTCTTATACTGATTTATAGAATTAATTATTAATATTTATGGAATCATATTGGACAAGATGAGTTTCTTTATAAATTTTTACAATTCTACCCAGTAAGAGTTAGAGATTCGACAATAATATTTCATAAGAATTACTTTGAACGTACTTTTGAATTCTTTATCTCTTCCGTAATATTCTCTTAAATGAAAACCTCTCTCTATATATACTTATAAATATATTTGAAATTTATATGGCTTTATTATAAGAGCAAATAGAATATGAAATATTGTAAATAAAAATCAGACATTGAGTAAAAAAAAAAAAATTTAGAAAGATATAAATATTAATTGAAAATTCAACACAATGTTTTATAAGATACATTTTATAACGAATAATTTATTGTTGCAATGTTCAGACTCGATATTTATTTGTCCTAAACATGATGAGCCAAATGATTTGGTTTATCAGATCTTTTATTATGACATAAGCTTAATTGTTGCTAGTATACGGTATAGGCATTTAAGAGGTGTGTAATTGAAAAAAAAAATGCAGTCTAAAAATCATAACGATTTAGGTATTGTCAAATTAATTGTTCTTTTATGTGTTAATACAATTTGATGACAATTATATAGTAACAGATACACTTGCCTATCGCTGAGAACTATGCACTTTATTTAACCTGCACGATAAATATACACAATGTTGGAAAAGGGTGGACACAGTTTGATTATGTAGAAAAAATAAGAACTAAATACATTTTAAAAAAATCGGAATACAACTTATACTATAGTGCTATATACAATTGTGGATTACAATTTCATTACCATATCTTATACCAATTTTCAACACAAGTTGTCTTAATATTTTAATTCAAACTCAGAGTTTTAATCATATTATTAAGTATAATATTAAATTATGACCATTTTAAACTCATTTAATATTATGTAACTATTCAAGAGTTAGTGGCTCTTTAAAATGAATCATATATTAACATAATAAAGCGAATTGCAACTCTACAAATTAAATTTGTTTATTTGATGGTTTAGAAACTTTTTTTAATTTTTTTTATTATTTATGTTTTTGTATTAGCAGTTTATCGTTGCGGAAAATTTTGAAAATGATTAAGTGTAAATATTGTTAGAAGTTTTGAGCACTGAACAAGTCCAACCAACCAAATAATGAATGTATAAAGTTAACAAACATCCGGAATGTCAGGATATGATGCAGTTTTACGTAAATAAATACATTAGGAATTGAAATAGTAACAATAATCATGAATAAAGATTAGTTTGTCCTCTTAATTCTAATAGAACTCTTTAGCATGAAGTTTTGATTATTCAACAAAAAAAAAGGAAGAAAAAAAATGCAAGTATAATGATTGCTAGTCGTAAAGAATTTTTTTTTCGATTAAAGGAAAGACTTTTGGGTATAACAAAAGAAAAAAAAAACACTTTGAATTAATTTTCTATGAAATCGTTATGACTGACAGATTGTTGGAACAGCTACCTCAAATATATATTATCTATTTATATAACCATATTAAATTTAATGTTTTATTTGATTTATAAAGATATATTCTTATTGTCATTTATTGCTGGCGAAAACAATAAAAATAATTATCGACAACAATAATTATTTTAACTTTCAAAACACATAAATCTAAAATGCTTGTAAATAATAAATAAAATGTATGAATACAGAACAATATCACAATCAGTTATCCAAAACAAACCAAGAGTACAGTCTAAATTATATATATATATATATATATATATATATATATATATATATATATATATATATATATATATATATATGCTATATGAAACACACTAAAATAAATTGTTCGGACTAAAAACTTGTCCATAATAGTTCAGTCGCCATCTGCAGATTTTTTTATAAATAAATTAAATTATTGATTATTTGTTGGTCCATGCACACTAGCCACTATTATAAAGTTATGTCACTGACCAAATAGGTTTATTCCCCCCAAAGCAATCTTGAACCAGCGATCAAATATGGATTACTGAACGAATAAATTTGTGGTGATGAGCATTGTTGCATTGGTGAGATAATTTATTTTAGTGTTAACGAGATTTTGAAGTTCAAGCGACGCGGAACTCACTACTCTAAGTTGACTCTAGTATATATAAGGACGATATTTCTGAATGCTCTGAAAGCTCATAGCGGTAAAAGCCTGAGTTAATCTAAAGTTTGATGTTTCTTCATGACGTAGTGCATGAAGGGACGATTTGAATCACTTAGATAATGCTACAGCACCCACTCAAGAATAAGATGTGGGTTTCCATATAAAACTGGTGAAGATAAAAGCCATAAAAGCATGTTTATAGCAGAGGCGAGGGTAAATTACCAATATTTGTTTTAGTTTTATTTTCTTGTTTTTTTTTCTCTTTTAACTCCCGTTTATACAAACAATCTTTTATAGGCTCACTGTGCCCTTCAAAAATTTATAAAGAGTCCCTGTTCCTACTAAAAGTAGTTAGGGTATGGCTATTCTGCTTTGGTTTATTTTATTGTAACCTAGTTTCTAGGGACCTACGTTTAACAATGTGTCTCAGGGACTGGAGTTAGTTTAGTACGAATATGTATACTGGAGGATCAAATAAAAAGTCTTGATGAAGATGTCTTCTGAATCAAGTGTTTATTCTGGTATTTCTTGATATCTCCAATGAATGAGGAAAAACAATGAGGTGATAAGTTCTTCCCAATCTTGTAATGAGGTTAGTGACTAGAAGTATACTTCAAACAAAATGTATTTTCCTCTTAATATAACTCTCAGTAAAACAGAAGGTGAGAAGAATTACATGATTACAAGTTGTGCCGAATCGATACTAGTGTAACAATGATAAATGGGAGATGGACAGATTTGGTGTCTTGACCATTATGGAATAATATTGATTTTGGGGTTTAATAAAGCGACAATTGCTTAAGATGAGCTTTTTTGACGAAACTATTATTGTTTGATTAGTTATTGTGAATGTTACTTGGGTTAGAAAATTGGTAATAGTAAATGAACTTTACCAATGTTCTAAATTTAAGATTGCTAAATAATTTCCGAGTTTTGGTTGTGGTTTTTGCACCAGAATGTATTTCCTATTTTTCAAGTACATAGTTGTGTGGCCCAGCCAAGGAGCCCACCAAACCAAAAATATAATAAGTATAAATTAGGATGTAAAGGAATTCTAAATAACAAAATACGAATTGGCACTTGAGATTTTTTTTGAGCAGTGCAATATCACGTAGAAGGGGGGAGAGACGAGGAGTGGAGGGCTTGAACCGGCGAGCCGAGCGCAGAGTCTGTTCCGAGAGCCGCGAGAAGGAAGACCGCTACGGGACGAGGTCAGTCCATTTTCGGCCACGTGCTAGCGAAATTAAACGGTATGCTTTTCGACCACTATTAAGGCTTTATCTCGCGGTTATGTCTTTTTTATAAATTATAATAATTCTGTAATCTTTTAATTCGGCAGTAAATAAAATATAACATATAATTTCACTTGCGTTGCGTGCGTTCATTAGCGTCCTAACCCGACTCCTTGGCCCATCCTGACAAGATTCGGCTAAAGTGTACGCGGTCTCCAGCCAGCCTGAGCTTCCAGCTGGTCAAAAGAAGTGAGACGGTTACAGTTGTCTGGATTTATGTATTGGTTTGGTTCTTTTGATGTGGTCTCAGAATATGGTGTTTGGTTTCACGCCAGATATTGGACGGATGTTCTAGGTTGGACGGAATACGCTATTTTAGGCTCCAGTTTAGGCTAAGTGATAAGTAAGACTGAAAGTTGAAAATTACCTTAAAAATTTAGCTTTTATGTATTTCTGGATTAGAGAAGTTGAATGGCTGCAGAAGCTAAGGAATGGAAATGTCCCATGAGGTTCACTTTGAGAATGATAGCCGATTAGAACTGATATTAATTTTATGAATAACAGTTCTCCATTAGAGATTGAGAATGTTACTGGGATAAAGTGGCATGTTTTATGGTATGAGAAAAACAGGAGTTTCGTAAAATAGGGAGGTGATACAATTGGAATTATCACATATGAAAATATTACTAAAGCCTCAATTTTGAAATATGAACTTGTTAACACTAATATTATTTTTTTCAATTTCAACCTCTTCTTCTTTTTTAAAAAAATACACGGAATAACAAATTTGGTTATCAAATGATATCACTTTTTTCTTACATAGACCACTATGATATTGAAATCAATTTTTGTAATAATGAGATCGTAAACTTAAAACTTTAAAGAGAGGTAATATCGCTTTCGATGATGATTCAATTTTTTAATTTGGAACAAACATTATAGATTTTTTTTGGAAATACGACATCAAAACATATTGTACATACTATTTTATGAATGTCAGACTTTTAAATGTTACACACCAAAATCCAATGCTGCCATGAAACCGTTAAAATGTTTTTGAAAATGTTGAGTCATATTCTGTAGCATTTCTAAAGTGATTTGACCACATATGTTTATCATGTTGGGATATATCTTTTATGAATATGGGATGGGTTTTGTTAATTATTTGAAACATAACTTTGTTGGAGTAATAGTATAAGTTATTTGGAGAAGTCAGAATGATAAACAACTATTATGATATAGCTGAATATCTTGCCGTGCAAGTATGGTGCACGTCAGGATTCAAATGAGGTATATAAACACTTGGGTGAAAAGATACCAGGTCAATCATTGAGGAAGAGGCCGACTGCAGGGTTCTAGTAAATAGCCAAGACGAACTGGGCGTGAATGAACTTTAGAATACTTTAGATAAAATCAGGAAACGATACGAAGGCCTTGCAAAAGTGAAAAACTTTAGCTGTACATGAGACTTTTAATTGTTCGAGACAAAGATAAAATAGAATCAGAGTCTATAGTCACAATCGAATGAATCATTCTGTGTTTATGAATTGATTTGTTGGATTAAATGTAACAAATAAATTATTGTAATAATAAAAGATTTTTGTATTTAAAAGAATATGTAGAACGCATATTTTATTTATATAGATACAGAGAAATAAAAGTTTTAAATAATTGTTAGATCAAACACTATTTGTTTTATTATAACAAAAGAATCCAGCTTGAATCAAAAGATGATTCCTAAGAGTTGAAAACATTTTCTTGCTACAACAATAAGATCTAGCAGTAAAAATATCTGGCGAACGAGAACCCATTCTGTAGAACATCTACTTCTAATTCATTAACCTGGAAATCTGTATTAAGATATTGTCGAACAAGTGGTTCGTAGTATGGAGAAGCTTTTTGTTTATTGCAATAACAACTGGTCTTCAAAATAACGCCCATTATTCTAAGTAAAGTCCGTTATCGTTGGATCAATTTCATAATTATTTCTCTAGTTAAATTATCAGCTTTAAAAAAATGACCAGTATGGCGGTCACCAAAATGTTTGCGACAAAATTATATATTTTCTGTGGTTGTTCCGGGGAAAAGTTCCGTATCGACATTTTGAAATATCCTGTGACAGGCATAGATTAATAGCTATAATTAGGATGATCTACTACACTATCTTCGACGAAAGAACATTTGTTCGAAGTTCGAAAAGGACTGATAAAAAAAAATTACATTATTATTCTTTAGATTCCTTATTATTTCACAACATTTCAATAAACGGTCAAATATGGTAGTGACAATTTAATCTTATAAAAATTATACGAATTATAAGGGAAAATACGTGTCTACAATATATATATATATATATATATATATATATATATATATATGTAAGTAGTATACGGTATATATTTAACGAAATAATCAAATTATAGGAAATTTTTTTTTTAATTACGTGAAATATTGGCCACTGTTTTACTATTGTGTTACAATAAAATAACAAAAGCTTAGTTTTAATCTTGTACCACCTAAACTTTAACCGAAAAGCCTAAATAAAATGTACTTCCTTTATATTCTTATAATTATATACACATAATGGATTTCTGAGAAGGTTCTAATAAATGTCTCTCTGATTTCAGAACGTAAGAAGGTGCAAAATTTACACATTATAAAGGAAAAATGTATTCAATTGATATTTCATATATTCCTAAATATCAAAGCTTATGCTATATTTACTCCAACACAAAGAAGCTCAGAGAAAATTATTGTTCAGAGACTATAATCATGTTGCGGCTTATTTTGATGCAGATTATGTTTACTTTTACTTTAATCTGCAAACATAATGAGTTTTTTCTGAATATAGGCGAAAACATCTGTTGCAGGAAACAATCTATTTAAAACATCCCTATATGAAAATGTGATTCACTCTGACTCTTTGTTTCGTTTGTTTGGAGAAGTTGTCACTTCATCGGCTTTATAAGAACTTTCAATTTCTATATACGACTTATTCGTCATTGTTTTCACTGTGCACCATTAATTTACTGGATTTATGGTAATTGACATCAGAGGTTATACGTTAATACAAACTATGAAATATATGAATCTATGTTGTTCAATCCAATTTAGGAGTGTGTTAAAGTATATTTTATCTACAATTTTTTTTTCATTTTATATGTTATTATATGTTTATGTAAATTTCTAAGGGTTATAATTGTTTCGAAATTTTTAATCAACGGCATGTATTATAATAAATACGCCGATGGTTTTGAAATAAAAACAAATATTATATACGTTGTAATTGTGAGTAAATATAAGTTAAATAAACTTGATAATTCTTATCATATGTTACCATGTTGCAGTCTAGTACTTCTTATAGATTATTCACACAAGATTAGAGAGACTAACGAAAACAAAATTATATTCAGGCGATGTTTTACAGGGAAAATACAACCCCAATTTCGACAGAGGCACGATTTAAAATCAGAACTAGGAAAAAGTTGGGGTATTTGTACAGATTTTTTGGGAAATTATCATCCTTGCTAGTATGAACTGAATAAGAAAGTGTGTGTTTCTTTCTACCTGGTGTTGTACCTCTATATCGATTAGCTAGGGAATAAAGAACTATATATTTAAGTATTTAGCGGATAACACACATAGAGAATCAAAAAGAAAATAAGGTTGTTATGAAGACAGCTATATAGAAACCAACAAAATAAATAATCGTGCTAATGCCACAAGCAGAAACTACAGAGACTTACCATAATGCTAAACGAACACGATGAATACTACAAAGTAATTTATTTGCACAGGATTCATATAAAGGAGTTGTGATCTGAACACTTGAGGAAAAAAGTAGAGGGAAGGTAGAGTGTTATTGGGGGAATGGTGGCCTATATTATCCCTTTCATAAATAATAGGTACGTTTATTGTGTATAACTATTGTTACAAGTAGTCATTAAAAGCGGCTGTTATATCACCATTTATATCTAGTCACCTCTTAGTGTCCAGCCAATTTATATATAGTTTAGTTTAAAGGTGAGCTTAAGTATTATGTTCCTGTGTTAATTATTTTTTTTTTTTAATAAACAAAACTATTTGTTTACAGATCTCTTTGTGTAAAATAAATTTTGGTATTATCTTCTTCATCATTCTTTTCACTTAACTTAAAGCACGAATTTCTGAGATTCCTGTTGGCGAGTGATGATATTCTTGGGAATTGTGAAAGTATTGTCAATGACTTTGATTTTGAATCTACTTTGTGTAACAACAAACTTTAAATGTACCTACTAATAAGTAGTTTAGAATAAGTAACTTTCAACTGAACTACAGAACAGGAGATGAAAACTATAAAATACCAAAAGCTATTAAGCAATTTACAAAATCGACAAGAGACAGGACTTGTGGGTAGTATGAAGTTTGTATAACTGCAATTACTGGCACGTTTTCATTTAAATTGGTTTACTGAAAGTGTATCTTTTTTAGATTATTGTTTTTTTAGTTAAAGTGCCAAACTTTGTTTTATTCGTAGCATTCGGTCCAAAACATTATCAAATAAAAAACAATGCTATTTCTTTAGTACTCTGAAATTTAACTGTGGGTCAATGTTTAATAGAATTATATTAATTTGCTAAGACTTTCCTAACGTAAAATCATGGAATATTTGGATGTTAAAATTGAGTCTTCCATCAAATTCAGTTTAACAGTGTCAATTCTGTTATGTAGGCTTGTAAGTATGAAAGACCAAGACTTGATTACTCGAAATAATGCCAGAAATTAAATCTGAATATAGAAGTAACTATGATAATATAAAATGATTTACTTTTAAAAAGTAAATAGATTTGCAACCAGTGGTAAAATTATTTAATCTGAATTTACCCTAGTATTATTAATAATTATATTAAATTACAAAAATATATTACGTAAGAACTCTACTCGGAAAACAACATAAATCGTATTTTATGTCACATAACACATACTTACTTTTATAAACACACAAACTTATGCATTTTACCTTTATGTTGAAGATCAACCATTTAACAGTTACTTTACATTTTAATGGAATATATTCTGTGTTATATCATTGTAAGTATTATACAAATATATATTATGAGCAAGACATACACATTTATAGAAGATTCAGTGCCAGATCTTTTATTGTTTATTGGATAATTTTCTGTATTTCAAAACTCCCTTAGCGTTAATCTTACGTATCATAACTACGAAAACTATAATTACCAATAATTTAGTATTGAAATTTGTTTGTGTTTTATAAACTCAGATATTTGAATAGTATATATTAGGCCTACATATTAGAGTATATAGTATATATATATATATATATATATATATATATATATATATAATGCTGTGAAATTTAAAATGTAAAGAATATGGAATGATTTTGAACGAAGATTTATTTTTAACTCTCCAATCATTGTACAAATATATTAGGTTATAATACATATAGTTTAACATTATTACGTTTAGTTCCAAATAACTCGGCTTAAGTTAGTTTTGTTTACACTTCGCTAGATTTAGTTATGTAAAGTTTATTAATGTATATTTGATATGGTATAGAGATAGGTCCATATTTATCAGTGTTTGAAAATCGAAGATCTATGTTATCAATTTTTGAACGAGCGTTGTCCGAATTAACAAAAATTTCGTGTAACTGGGATATATTGAAATACTCATTTATATACAATCAAATTTAATCTAGTGGTTAAAATGTATGTACAGAGACCTTTTTGAGTATTGATTATTATGATAAAGTTTGGTGTTGGGTCATTTGAGTTTATGGAAGTGTGCAAGACATTCCCCCTTTATTAGACAATATAATATACCTTAAGAGGTATCTTCAACAAAGACGTCTAGTCTGTAAAAACCAGTGTGTGTAAAAATAACTACCACCGTTTTTATTACTTCTCTCACTTATTTTTCAATTAGTATAGTCAACATTTTAAAGTAATAATTTATTTGTTATTAATTATTTAATTAACTATTCGTTACATTATATTAAATTTAAAATAAAATTAAGTAACAGAGAAAAAAATTATTAAATTTTAAAATTACATTATTACACAAATTGAACTCACTCACATTGTACTATGTAGGTCATACTGTCTATGTTAAATTTTTTTGTGAGTCCGTTTACAATCTTTTTATAATCATAATTTTTACAATAACGCCTGTTTGACACCAGTTGTCTGTTTAGTTCCTTACATCTCAAACGAGAAGACTGATTTTGATGAAATTTGTAATGTCGTAATGTGTGTGTGTGGGTTTGTATACGGCATTAGGGGGGACGTCACGTACACTCTTAATGCCGCTACCGAGGACTCGAGTAGAACCGAGGACCTGAAACAGAGTCCTCGGTAGTAAAGTCCTCGGTAGCGCCATTAAGAGTTTACGGCTAATTTGTCGTTATGCCCGCTAGATGTCTCGCCTGTAAGGTTTCTCAAAATACACACTTCTCAATTTTACACACAATTCAGAGCAGACGAGTGTCACGGCTGATGCCACACTCTCGGATTAATATTTATACCGAGACCACGCTGGGTGACCTGGGTATTATCTAATCTGTGAACCTGATATCATATTTTAAAGTCTGTTCGTATTATAAAATATCGATGTAAGAATGGAAGAGTAGGGAGACCTAACAGTAAATCGAATGCGTATATACTTACACTTTCTTTTCGTGCGACAATCGGTATAATTATTAGAATAACAGTGATAATGAATAATATTACTTGATACCTTATTATGTAATAGTTTATAAAAAAATTTTAAATATCTAAATCGTTTAGAAAAAATGGTACAAAATAGACTTAATATATAGGCATGCTTCGTATTGTAATTAATGTTTTTTTAAAGAAATTATTATAGAACCTACTAAATTTAATATAAATTCTAAAATTGCTATCCACTAAATGAAGTTACCGCCAAAATTCAAAAGGCGCTTATTTCAACGAAATAACATTAGAAAAAGATTCTCAGGAGGTGTGGTTTATTTAGCAATTATAGTACCGGAAAGGATATATCTGCAAATTCACCAGTCGACCGTTTTTATTTGTCACCATTCTTCTCAACTTGCGTTTTCAAACCCTTGTCATGCCGACTGGAAACTCATGATGAATCAAGTAATGTATGCTAATTACCTACAATATATTTCAATTCTATTAGACAATTATACAAATTCTTCAATTATGCAGGTTTCGTCTCAAAATTTCGATTAATTTGATACTAAGTTTCATATAAATAGGTCCATTTTATGACATTTATATAAACTGTACTATGTATAATGCAAAGAAAAGGTGTTTCTGGTTCATTCCCTTAGAATATTGTAATCATAGTTAAAATTTCCATTTTCAAACAGTTTGTTTTGAAAACAAACTAAGTTTGTTTTCATATAAGTCATATGACTTGATAAGTACATCAAGTCATATACATATAGGAAGTAAACAACTTTGAGTGAAGTACAAGAACTCAGACGAAGCGCATCGCACGACATTTATATAAATTATTTATTTTAATTGATAATAGGTTTTATATGTATAGTTTGACTTTGTGTTTTAATATTTAACAAACTCCTGTGGTTCGAAAAATGTAGAAGAAAAAATTGATGATGAATCACATTATTTGAAACGCGTCTGTAACAAAATATTAATAAGCTACTTGGATGGTTCTAAAAAATATAATATTGTATTTATCATCTCTATTTATTTAAATTACGCAGCTAGAACATTAGAAAATATGAATTTCAAATTTAAACCACTTTCTTCGAGAGGGTGGGAAGAATAGATTTAAATACTAAGAATATATACTTGATATGTGGAATGCGACAGTGTTATAAAACTGAAAACCCATAAAACATCCTAGTTTTACTTAGACATGATAAAGGCTGGGCCAATTCACCACCTGATGATAGGCCTACTCTGCATTGTCCTCGTTAGGCCTAATGTTGCTGCTGCTGTAGCCGTATCTTCCACTAAATTAATTGATGATAAAACCTTTTTTCAAGTTTTAAAATAGTGACGCATTGCATAAACAAAGTAAAAATGGTCCGAATAATATGAAATTTAGGTTCAAATTAATCAAAATTTTGAGATAAAACATGATATACTGAAGATTTTATTTTATTATTTTATTTATTTTTTTAAATAACTAAAATAGATTGTTGGTAATTTTCATACAGTACTAGATACACTGTTTTTAAGCGGCATGACAAGGATTTGACATCTCAAGTTGAGAAGAATTGTGATGGATAAAAACGGTCGACTGGTTAATTTGCAGAGATATCCGTTCGGGACTTATGAAGACTTGTTTTAATGCTAGTATTCTAACGGAAGTAGGAATGACTATTTAAAAATTATATTTTTATTTAAGCTTAACACAACTGAAAAATACGATAAACACTGATTTTTCATTGTTCACAAATTATATTTAAAACAGGATATATTTTTGAATATGTAATAGTTACTCTTTAAACAATCACAATTTTTTTTTCAAAACATACTACCAAAGTCGTAATCAATTGCTAGTACCGTTATTAAAATATTTACGAAAATAAATATTATTTGATATGTAATTTTTATCAACATTTATATATCAAACTAATAAAAAATGATTAATTAATACGTCCATTTAACTTATAACTTAAAACAGCTCTCGCTGTTTTGTAATAAATCAAGGATAATAAATTCACTTTAAGGAAATATAATAGTAGGCCTAAACTAAAACTACTTCATAAACATCCTTGATGATAATTTTATTTTAGTTACTCATCTAATTACAAACTACATACAGTGTATAAGTCATTTATTATAAATTGCCAGCTAATTACACACAAACAAAATTTACAGTTACTAATTCAAATTTCTTATGGGACAAACCAGGTTCTTGACATAGTTTTTAATGTCACTCCAACGCTTTTCTTTTAGGCATTCTCTGCACTTGTCTTTGCCAGGGACTTTCCTCAAGGCAATAAAATTCTTCATCTCAAATTTGATTGCTGCCTTCTGTTCTTCCGTCCATTTCTTAACTTCCCTGTTAGTTTTACTAACACCTGGTTCGTATTTCTCATCCGACTCATCATCAGACCAAAGCTGTCTCCTTATTTTGTTGTTTTGATGTTTTGGTTGACTCTTGATTGTTACCTAATGTTGACTTTGCAGCTTATTTTTTCCCCGCTATTAGGTTCTCCCCACTGTTAATGTTAAGTTAGAACTGGCTTATTTTTGCTGTTTTTTAGGTAGATTCCGGTAATCTGTAGAACTTCTTATATGTAGTTGAGCTATGACCCACAAAGTTGCCAGCTGGTCAACTTGGGATTCTGTTATTCCATAGGCAGCGGCTAACGTAGCTGCCTCCTTTCTAATAGCAATTGTTGTTACTCTATTGGGATACTTTAGTGGTACCTCAGCCCTCAAGTAACGGATTACGTCGGCTCCACGGTAACACGATGTCGTGGTTCCAGGGACAGCAAAGAAGTATGGGTTTTCTGTTAATACTCCACACTTATGTCTGTATTTTAACAAGAGGTCTGTCATTCTTACCATTTTTTCGGTGAGCAAAACTAAAACCTACCTTCAGAAAAGTTTAATAGCACTTATTTGTGGATTTCCAACATATCATCATGTGGAACCAGAAAACATCCATATTCAAGTTTGGATGTGCTGGCATCGGCAGTCCCTTCCATTAATGCAGACGATGGTGATATCAAAATTTCTGAAAAAAAAAAAATCAAGATTTTTATTTCAATTTGACCTATTTTGAACGGTTTGTTTAGAGTGAAGTAAACAAAATATAACAGTTCACTCAAATTTCAATGCAACTACAGGATTTTTTAAATGTAAAGTAAGGGTGTAAAACATTCCATATAAGTATGATTTTAAACTTATACTTTAGGCCTATTTTTAAAAGTTTTAGTTAAATGTAAAAGTTATAATTTTACTTTCAAGCTCTATACGGACAAAATGGTATGTTAAAAATAAATTTGCTTTCTAAATTAATTATATTGTTGATTGGATGACTATTGATAACCAAACAACTAATAAATACTAAAACGTAAAAGTAAAATTATATCGTATTCATCTAAGGTCTACCATTATAGAAATTGTACTGTTCACTGATTATGTTTGACATCAATTTAAATTATATTATTACTCATAAGTTTACCTGGAGTTGTCGGAATATCTTTTCCCAACGTAGTAGTTGTTACGTCAGTAAATGGTTCAACTTCACCGCAATTGGATTTTTCTGGACTTGTCTGGTTGAAGGAGTATTACCTGTAACAATAAACCGTTGTAAGCAATACTTATAATAAGCTGCCATCCTTGACTATTTAAGAAATACTTTTGATGTATGGTTTTGGATTTTAATAAAAATTAAACTGTTTATGGGGTAGATCGTTAACATAGGCTAAATATAGATTTCTTTATAATCATCCTACTTGTTGATAATCACAATTTAATTCGGGGTCGATTGATGTCAAAATTGATATTTTATTTTAATGCATATGGAATACTTCAATTTACAAATTTTTTGGCTGATAAAAAAAGTTATCAACATGGGATGAGTACTGTCTCATCGCCGAGTTATAAAACAAATTCAATTATTGGTGCTTTATGTAGCTCTTAGTCGAAACAGTTATAATCCATAGATGTCAAAAAAGTCATTTTGAATCAGTATTTTGTATAGATTTTTATTTAGCAGCGTAGTTACCTTGCCGAAGTACAGGATAGTTGCCGGAACTCCCCCTCTTACCGCCCTACTTCCGATCACAGTTGGACATCCTATTCAATATTTGCTAATATACTAATTACGTTGGGACTTTGCGAAACACTACACTATTCCAAAACATATCGACCTTCTTATTTTTTGCAAGATTTAATCATATTTTCTATACACAGTGCGTCTATATGCAGGTGTAATATTTCAGAATTATGTTTAGAGTATCAAAATAAAGAAGAAAGTTCTAATATTTATTATTTTTTTTTCATTTTATATTTATGATTTTTCTTTAAGAAATTTTTGGAACGGATTTATTCTGTCCAGATTTAATTTACAATTTTTGAATGTAATTTTTTACCAGTAGGCATATATGAACGTTTGGTTGGCCAAAAGTCCTGCAAATATTGGAATTTGCCACAACAAATATTGGTAAACTACGTAAAGCATAGAAGACTACGGAAAGTCTGTGTTTATGTTCAAAATGTCCACCAAGAGCTACTTGACAATGTCCCAAACGAGTATAAAACGCATGTATGGCTTTACTTTTAATTTCATCTCTAATTTTCTGTATTGCTAGTCGTATTTTTCTATCAGGTTTCAGATTTGTAGGTCTATTGTTGTAAACGTTTATTTTCAAATAGCCACAAAGGAAATAAACTAAAGGATTTCAAACTGGAGATCTAGAGGGTCGTTCGGTGGCCAATTCGCCCAATACATCTGTTGGGCGAAAAGCTGATCTAATTTCGCACTACTAGGGAATAATGAATGAGAAATGAGAACCTTTGGACTAAGAGTTTAAAACCAATTAACTTTGGGGTAGAATACAACCCCTAAATAATTATTCTTTAAAAACATATTTTTGGAACACTCTGTGCAGAAAAATAATATTTAGTTACATTATGAGATTATCAAATGTAAACAGCTTTCCAAAGAGATGTCACAAGAATGTTTTTCCTTGTGTTAAAAATGGCCGAGTTAATAAGATAAGACTGTGAAATTTGATTCCACATAACTTAGTATCCAAGTAAAATAAAATGATTATGTTTTCACCAAAATGGGGACTTTTTAGGAGTATTTGAAGGGGGAAACATTAATATCGTTATTTAAAAAAAAGGGAAAAATACGTTTAATTTTCTTGGAACACCTTGTATATGGAACCTGAGATTTGGCACTCCTTGTAAATAGATCGAAACAAGAGCTTTCCAATAATTTGTCTATTACATTCCTACGCCAATTAGAAGCTGAGATATTTCAATATATGCAGGATTTAGGCGACGGACTCCAAATTTTTTATATTTTTTTTATTCAAAACGGACTTATCAGTAAATTTGATGTTTTCACTTTCATCATAACTTTCTCTGTAAAAAAGGGTAAAGAGGTAAACTAAAATCGTTACAAAGTACAAACACGCGGTCAGTTTGCAATTTCCTTTTGTAGGCATACCTTTGTGGTAACGTCACGGAAGGCCTACGTAATAAAACAGGAGCTGTAGAAGGATGCCGGAAACAATTTTTGATTTGTAAAGTTGAGAACTGAGGTCACCATAAATAGTATTGGATTATTGTGATATCAAAACCGAAGTTACACAATATTCTATAGTACTACCACACTAAATATAAACCCATATCCTTTATAATATGAAGAAAATAATATTAAGATGAAATATAGGCCTACTGTATGCACAGTGTTTCTGTAATGCACGGAGATAGTTTAGGGGGTGCTTATAAGAGTCAAAATTAAAAAAAGTTATATAAACACATATCCGGTAACGCTTTTTTACCAGCTATCCGCCATTTTGTTTTTTGTTACTAAATAATTTATATCTCTAGAACAATTCGACGGATTGAGTAGAAATTTTGCACGATACTGCTCTCAATATGCTCTGTTGGAAAAAAAAAATTAACCTGTTCCAAGTAATCCGTTTGAAAATTACGGTAATTTAAAAATTAATTTTCATTTTGAATTTTTTTTTTTTAATGAACGCCATTTAAAAACAATTATTGCAACAAGTGGGTTATTTTTTACAACTAAGTCTTTACATTGATGAGTATCATGCAAAATTTCAACCGAATCGGTCAAGCTTTTCTAGAGATATAAATTATTAAACAAAAATTAATATGGCGGATAGCTGATAAAAGAAGCGATTCCGGACATATGTTTATAGATACAATTTTCTTTATTTTGATCCTGTATACAGCTCCGACGTCATATCCGGACGATCTATTTATCGACTGCAAGTATTTTTCATCGTGTGTATGTCGAATACATCCATTAGGTACAGTCGACTCCAGCTTACAACCGAGTTTAATCTGAAGTTTACAAATAGGCGCCCACTACATGTATTTATTGTTTTGATTTTATAGTTACAGAAAGATATCTGTGTTTTCGCTCAATTATGTGAAAGCACGAATTTGGACATTCTGTAAACCCAGTAAAATAAATATAGGGAAAAGATTGGTTATCACAAACAATTTTGACATATGTTTCTTGACTGATTTGTGGCCTTAGAAACCGAAAAAGTTAATGGTAGCTTTTTGTTATAATAATTTAAACATGTTTAGTCTGATAGATTAAAATTAGGTCAGCGGTACTGACAGATTTATTTTTTAAACATTTAAAAAAATTTAAACATTTAAACATTTTCCGGTTTAGTAAGTAACAGTTAATATTTCATTCACATTCAATATAATCAAATGTAAAACTGTGCAACAGAAGTGATATACATATTTACAAAAAATATTGACATCATAAAAATTAGTTATACTTCAATATAATCCTAGAATTGTTTTGGTATGAAAAAGGATAATTTGTTATAATATATTTAAAAAAAATATAACTCACCTGGTTCTGCATGAGTATCCATCAACAAAATTGTTATTCCAGATATCACAACTATCCAAATGAGTTGAGCAAGAAATAGTTGAGACCAATACATCCGTTCCCAGGATTATATCCGTTCAACTGAAGTTATAAGAAGTATGATCAAATCTTAAAACTCGATGTGTTTTTTTCAGTAACTTGACAACTCATTCATAGTAGCTATTTCAGTGAAATATACCTCACTGATAATTCATAAAACAACATTGTTACAGCTAGCATTTTTACGCGTTAAATGTCTGATAAAATTACCATTCAGGGCTATTTTAAATTTCGAAACCGGGAAACTTTAAGTTTAGAATTTAACGGAGAGTTTACCTTCAATTAGTTAAATGAATATATAAAACGTCATCGCTGCAGCTTATACCACACATAAATGTAAATTTTATAAACAAAACAAGAAAGGTGCTCACATTTAGGCAGACAACCAATCTATATTTCATCATAAGTTTATTCCAACTTCGAGGACATACCCAATGATTTAATGCATGTCCTATGCGCGTAACCTAATACAGGGTTACAAGGACCCCGCACTTTATATTAACTCAATTACCTTTGTATTACATTTAAATTTCTAGTTTGTACTAACAAACACATTATATATTTTTGCCCACAATTATTAAATTAGTTTTAAATGAAATTAAAGTTTAGACTTTAAAAGTTAGTTAGGAGTTAGGCGCAGTAGAAAATAGTCTAAATTATTATTGAGTTTAGGTTTTGATGGTTCTAAAAGTCTTACTATAAGAACTCTGATATGTTTAACATCTATACTTTATTATACAATTTTATGTTTCTTAGATTGTGGGAGCTTAGTACAACTATTTGGAAAGATGGTTTGTTCAATAGTTTTGACAGTTATGCCATTCGATAGGAAATTAAATGGGCTACATTAATTTACTCTTGACAAAATGTCAAGAAATTCCGACTTTTGTATGACACACGTAGACACATACTGTTGGGAATTACTGAACCAATTTTGATCAAACGTAGCCTAAAACCTCCTCAGATGTCGCACATACATGTGGGAAAAAACTACATGATAATCCAATCAGTGGTTCTCGAGTTATAAATCGACAGAGAGAGAGAGAGAGAGAGAGAGAGAGAGAGAGAGAGAGAGAGAGAGAGAGAGAGAGAGAGAGAGAGAGAGAGAGAGAGAGAGATTTTAAGTTGCTTGTCTAAACTTTCATAAGATCGTCATAGGCCTCAGATATAAATCAACATAGATGACCTACATGGTAGATATTGATTTTGAAAATTTATTAAAAATGGATGATTATTTTGGTTTAGAAATAACTGAACAGTGTGCTTAGTAACGAAGCAGAATTTACTAATTCGACTGTAGTTTCTGATAGTTAATTTTAAATATTCGTCGGAGTTACAAAATTTATTATGATGAATAAAAGGTTCATTTTATTTTTATTTTAGAGGTTTACTCTTCTGTATTTCTAACTAGAGGAGAGTGGGTAAAACATATATTTATTATGTATATTTTTATATGTAAAACATATATTTATTAGTTTTTGGGTGTTATAAAAATAAATTTAAAAAATTGAAATTAGGTAGTACGTAACTTAACCATTTGAGAAAGTTATTAATGCAGAAGAGTTTAAAGGAGTGGGCCGTAGAGACTGTATCGGGACATCTAGTTCTACAGATTTCGTCTTAGATAAGGCTGAGAGGAAGCGTTTTTTGTAGCTACAAAAGATGCTAAAGTTTCTCCTCGCCAAACTGTTGATTTTGATGGGAATAAATAGTGAAAATAAAAATAAAATGAAATCCCTGAACGGAATAAAACAATGCAACCATCTTTCATATAAAATATGAAATTGCACATTGGGTATTTAGATAGATTTGGTCCCGCTAACCTTTTGATTTGATGTAATTTTATATATTACTTTATAACAATTGTTAATACATTTCTTATATAGTAATTAACGGAATTGAATAGTCCGCCATGGAAAGTTAAGGTGCTAACCTTTAGACATTAATTACATGAAATCATCGGTACTGTGGCGCATGATAATCCAATCAGTGGTTCTAGAGTTATAAATCGACAGAGAGAGAGAGAGAGAGAGAGAGAGAGAGAGAGAGAGAGAGAGAGAGAGAGAGAGAGAGAGAGAGAGAGAGAGAGAGAGAGAGAGAGAGAGAGAGAGAGAGAGAGAGAGAGAGAGAGATTATATTGGTTTTATGTTAATTTAATTAATTGAAAAAATACAGTAGCATATCATTAGTACCAAAAAGATGTAAAAAATATAGTCAGGATTCGACATTGAAAAAATATTAAACCGAGTTTCAACTCATAGTTCCAGAAAAATAATATTACTAGTCACACTTGAAAATTAATATCAACTACGGAAGTTGATTTAAAGGGACACGGAAGAAAAAAAAACCTGACGGGCGGAAGCGCTCTCCATCTTCTCCCTCTCTCTCACTCTCTTGCTCTTGTCTCGATGTAGACTGTAAACTGAAAGTTTATATTTGCGCAATTCATCATCAATCAACAAAATATTTAGCGCTGCGTATAATATCTCGAATAATAACATAATATCAAGGTTAATACGTATGGCCCCAGAGTTTACTTTCTGCTTTAAACTCAACAACGAGGGTTTCATGTAAGTTGTGTCTGTTATTCATTGTATGATGTAATTTCTCCAGTTTTGCTATTTACAACTGTGGGGACGTGTGTATTGCCCCACAATTTGTTATGGCCCCACAGCAAGGTCAAATGAACAATATGAGCCAATAAATATAGGAATCCAAACACACACACCCTTGCTGTAGACGTATTACCGTTAGGTTCGTACCATGTAAGTTGTATAAATAATCTTGAACAACTAGATAATCAAGTTGTTTATCTTCTTGTATCAGCTATCCGCAATTTGGTTTTTTTACTAAGTAATTCCAACTGTAGTAAACTAGACGACGACTCTAACTACTGAGCTATGCGTTCCTTTGAGAATCAACACAGTTTTACATTTTTTTTCCCATGTTTAAAATAAAATGTATTTTAAAAAGTATTAGAGAAGAAAAGATATACAAGAGTGTAACAGTGTTTTTAAAAACACAATTTTAACCTTATTTTGTGAATGGCGGTTAAGGGCTCGTGATTATGTGGTAAGCCGGCCCAGACTTAAGTTATGCACAGTTGTATATATTAAACTCGCAGCTGTTATAACAGAAATATATTATTTATTTTACAGTATGATACGTAAAGTATAGTTACAAGTCCATTGTAATTCCTTCGTTAGTTTATTTTATTATTTTTTTTTTTACATGTTTTTAAATCAAGAGGCATATAAAAAATTTAGAAAAACTCATATTTAGAATTTTTAAAAAAACTCTGCGAAGAAAAAGGTAAATGAATTTCATCAAAGAAATATGTAATATGTAGCCTAATATTTTTGTTAAAACATTTTAGTTAAGATAATTACTTTTTAAATAATAATTATCTGCTGCAATTAAGTTGTTACGGTTTTACTGGACACGGAAACTAGGGGCATCTATTAAATCGTTCAAGAAGAAACATCTTTTTTAGAGTTAACCACTTTTCAAATATTCAACCAAGAAAAGAATTCAGTATCAAATGTAAGCCTACACCATAAGAAGAAAAAAAACTTCCTATCAAACACATTATATTAGTAGTTGTTGTAATAGTTATATAGTCCACCATTATCAAATAAGTTTACAATTTACGTTCACAATCTGCGTTATAGAGACAAGAGTGATAACGTGAGAATAACAACAGAAACTGGCGGGAATTATACCAATTCTTATGGTCCTACCCGTTCACTCAGATATTAATTCTATTCAGTCTGTGCAGGTGAAAACATTAAACATTGATACTAAACTGATTTGTTTTATGCAAAAGATCAAAAATGTAAAAGGTCACCAATTTTAAAATATACAAAATGATTTTATTTTATTTTTACTCTGATAAAACGTTACTTAAAGAACTCGTATACCAATTATAAATTCATACAGTATCTATTTCAGGCAGTCCATTAGTAGAAAATATTTTATATTAACAATCATATGACGTGGCCTACCCGTCTAGCGATTGGTGCTTTTATACTGTTATCCAGTATTTCATATTAATAACAATATTAAACTAAACTAGCGAGAAATTGTTCAAAAAAATTCGTACACTCTTCTCGTAATAAGATTTTATATTCAATATGCGTTTCAACGAGTTATAAGTTATCTTTGTAGCTGTACACATGAAAAGGGCGACTTTATCGTTGAAACGCTTAGTGAAAATAAAATTTTATTACGAGAACAGTGTATGTTTTTTTTTTTAACAAATTTTATTTCATAGTTTTGCTATTTACATTATATCATTCTATAGGAAATTTAACGAGGTGAAAAAGTTACTGGACACTTTTTATAAAAATTTGGAATTTTTCGAGTTAATTCCATTAAAAAAATTTAAACAGCCGCCATTTTAAAACCGATTATTGAGAACAAGTTGGTTTTCCTTTTTCCTTTTTTTTTTTTTTTTTTTTTTTTCAAACTATGTCTTTAAGTTGATGAATAACGTACAAAATTTCAACACAGTCGATAAGGCCGTTCTAGAGATATAAATGTTTCAGTTTAGAAAATAATAATACAGGGATAGCTGGTATAAAGCGTTTCCAGACATATTTATAGACATATTTATATTTACGGTTTTTTTTTCCTTATTTTGAATCGCGGTACATATTTATATACGTAGACCTATATACAGGTTCAGGTAGTGTATTTATAAATGTGCAAATATAGCCGAGAATAAAATTAAAATAAATTTTAAAATGTTAGCGTTAGTAGGTTGTGATTGTTTTTTGAAACAATTAGCCTACTCGGTAAATTTTCAAGTAGCCTATTGAATAGTTTGAAGAGCCATACTGTAAGAAATTTTTAAGCGTAAGAGTAATGAAGTAAGTTTGTTATGTAGAAAGTCTAGTTTTGAGATTTATTATGCCAATAATTGTTCTGCGTAATTGGGATCCTCCCAACCTAAAGCAAACAGCAGTATCTCAGTAAGTTCTAACCATAAAAACCTTAAAATGGTAGACCATAATAAAAACATTTGATACATTTCTATTCTTATGTTATATATTTGATTATTTATTATTATTTTATATTTTAGTTTGTTTTTTGGTCATTATATCAATTATGAAATATATCATTTTGTTAGTGTTAATATGATTTGTTTTGTATTATAAATGGGTTAATAAAACTAGATTAATTACAAAAGTAATTTTACCGTTACTTTGTAACTTATAAAATAAACCCCAATTACTGGAAATTCTTCCAAAAGTAATGTGGATAAGAATTACATGAAACTTGTAGCCTATTTATTATTTTGGTAAATTCCATTCTTATTCTATGTTTACTTTATTTATTATTTAAATTTATCTTTGTTCTTAAAATAACTTATATAGTTCGCTTAAATATATAGGCATAGTCACACTTGAACACTCGTACCGCCGCCATTTTTAATCGCAATGGTATTATTTACTGCTCATTTCTAAGATAACGTTAACACGGATGTTTCCTTTTTTTTTAAATCGCAATTTTTTGTTCTTTAAAAAAAATTAAAATCAAGTTTGAAAATATTGCAAGTTCTTTTTATTTTTGCTGGTCAATGAAATCCGATATCGAAATTTTCAAAGAGAGGAAACCTCCGTTATTTTATCTTATATCTATTAGAAAAAGGAAAAAAGGGATTTCTTACTTCTAAATAAAGCAAGTACAAGTAGTGTTCAAAGGAAAAGTACTGTAATTAGACGTAGGCTATGGTGTGGCTATCCACATAGCCACACCATATATATAATGGTGATCATATAAGAACTACTCAGTTGCGCGTGAAACATACTTTTACAAGCAAGGGCGGATCCAGGACTTCGCCACGAGGGGGGCGCTTCCGGGGGGTAGGAATACCACCCAGTAAAGCGGGGGGTCCGGAAAAAAATGGGATTTTTGTTGTAGTCTAAAACGTATTTTAAGGCAACCTCATCTTAAAATGTTATAAAATGTTTACTCATAAAGACCAACATATATATTTAATTGAAGGACTAATTTTTTTTATTTACATAAACTTATAAGGATTATGATGATTATTGGAGTTTTATCTTCATATACAACAATCAAAACGCCTATATATTAAACTGTAAATTTTAATAATACATAATTTTATATAGATTTAAGTCCCTACGTCCTTCGACATGTTTAAGAGAGTACTAAAAACAAGGGAAGAGAAGGGCTGGATTGTGAACTACGTATGACGCAGTTCTTTCAGGTTTTCCTTTTCCACGAAACTGGTTCCTCGAAGATGCTTTGTTTAAATTTTAATTTTATAATAAGTATAAAAACTAGATAAATTATAGAAATATTTAGTTATTTCTGGATTCAATAATTAACTGATATTAAACAAATAATAATAAAGAAAAACTGCAGAAACTTAATCTGGATGAGTATTTCTTTCACCTACAAAATTTGTAACCTTATTAATTATTGAAATAAAGTTTCAATGCATAGATAAAAAATTCATTAAATTAAATCGGCTGAAACGCAATGAAATGTTAACAAATTTGGATTTAGTACATCATTTTACTGATTTGTGCCCGAAATTGATTACATAGTATTATGATCAAGTATTATCAAATCAACAATTTATCAACAATTAATTCAACGATCATGAGGCACGACAGTCTAATGCTCAAACTAAACAAACGTGATCATTTAAGAAACACAACACTGAACATGTAAGCCTACAAAATTACTGTCACTCAATCAACTTAACACAAACAGACCGCCTTATCACAACCGGCGCCATCGAACTTCCGTGACGTCTTCGTAGGCCTACGTGTTCTATGTCTTCAGATATCAGGTTAGCCACTCACTCGCCTACCTCTGTACCTTAGCGCTATTTCGCAAATAAGCTTTCATATCACTGACATGGCCGGATCTAGGAACCGCGAAACCCCCCAATTCGGGGGGGCGGGCCCTTAGGGGGCCCAATGGTCCTCTACTCAAAAAATAAATGAGGCTAAAATAAAAAAATATATATAAAATATTGAGTTCAAGCAGTGGCAGAAATGGTTTTTAACACAAAAGTTATAATTTAATTAAGTGTAAGACAAGAGATTAAGTGTTAATCTCTAAACGTTTTACACTTATATTGTGTACGGTTCCCTCCTTCCCTCTATCCATGTCTGCTCAAGGGGCCCTTGGAGAAATTTTGCTGGGGGCCCTCAATTTGTAGATCTGGCACTGATCACTGAGTACTTCATTTGACAATATACTACCGACTTTAGAACGTCTTTAGTTTTCCTTGTATACAGTATTGCAGCATAGTCGTATTTTACTTTACTTACTTGTAATTTCTATATTAACTTTTTTTTTGCTAACGGGGGGGGATCCATCCAATCGCCCCTCACTGGATCCGCCACGGTTTACAGGTAAAAGGCACTACTTTCAATACTGATAATGAGAGAGAT
This sequence comes from Aphrophora alni, assembly GCA_963513935.1. Classification (NCBI taxonomy): domain Eukaryota; kingdom Metazoa; phylum Arthropoda; class Insecta; order Hemiptera; family Aphrophoridae; genus Aphrophora; species Aphrophora alni. Next base: position 95,063,542 of record OY740768.1, read on the forward strand.
GTAATGAATGGTCAGTCACGATATTTTTAGAAACATAAATTACAGACTACTGTAGAAACCTTTCTTATCAAACTTTCCTAAAATAAATTTTAGTTTTATTTATGTTACAAATTCACACACATATAGAACAAAACAAAGATATACATTTTCGGTTTAAAAGACAAATTTTTTCGTCACCACTTGTGAATTATTTCCTAGCTATTTATAATTTTTAACAGTTTAGGAAGTCAGTTTCATTCGATTGAGTACATCAATAACAGTTATTACAATCCACCTCAATGTAAAAACGGCAAACGGTCATTTTTTGGCTAATTTTTGGCAATCTATAATAAAAAATCCTTAATATTTTTGATAAAAGGATATAGGTTTTAAATTCGTTCCTGACCATTCTGTTCTGGTTAAACCAAAGTTCTGTGCAAAGAAGTATTTATTCCATAACAATAATAATTATAACCTTAAACGGTCCTAATGTGCGATTACTTTTAGTCGAAACTTAAGCTTTTTAGATATTGTGTTGAAATTTGATATATGTCTCAATAATATGTGTTTAATATAATAATGAAATATAAATGTCCAAATTTTAAAAGATTACCATTAAAATTGGATTTGATCTTTATTATTGAAATATGTTCATATTGATTGTATTGAATTTTTGTATAAATGTAATTGCACTGCATTAAAGACAACAGACACTAGGCATTGGAGACATTAGCCTAAAACTGTTAACAAAACTTTTAGTTTCTTTTTTACATCAACACACTTTAGCCCCTTTGTTTTATTAGGGGCGGAGGCTACCAGAACGACTACTAGACTGCTAATTTTGCAGCTTGGTCAATTCTTATGTCTACAATCAATGAAACATGAAGTAATACAACAAAATATAATGTTAGGTAAACTCTAAACATATACTCAATAATAAACACAAACTCTTGGTGTTAGATCAATAATTTGGACGATGATCATAGATCATGTCTGATTGACGTTTATGCAACCGGCCACTACATACCGGCCACCAAGCCAATGCTAAATTTTACAAGGAAAGAAGAGTTGTAACATTATTTCGTAAAAATTTGGTATCTAGCCCTTATAATTAGTTATAGATTTGGTTGTTAATACATTTTCCTAATTTGGCCTATGTCGTTTAAAATGGCAATTTCAATCTATTTATTAATCAATTTTATATTATATATTTGTAATATTACCAAATAATCAATGTTATTTTTATAATATATATTTAATATCTCCAGAAGTTTACATTTCTACTGTGTTTTTATTTAACTTTTTTTCGAAACAGCTACTACCTATGCAGCTTGAAGCCCAAACTACAGAGACCATTGTTTCCTGTTGGGCTGTTCGTACGATGATACTTGAGTTTTTATTCTTTTAACATATTAATAATAAATTTAAAAACAAAATTAAAGAATACGTTCAGTAAAGACACCTTTTAAAAATTTCAAAATATTATAATAAACAAATTAATATAAACTCTCAGAATGCAATTATCAAGAACGCGTAAAAAGGTCATCGGTAGCGTACTTTTTATGAACGCACGAGACCTCGCTTGTAGAATTTAAAGTTCGTATATCTCACAAACTCGCAATGTTGTTAGCGAGGGCTCATACAAACTCGCAATGCAGTTAGCGAGAACCTGTCGTCAGGTCCTCGGTTTCGTTATTTATTGAGAAACATATGAGTCCTCGCTAGTTGCATTCCTAGTTCGTAGGTCCTCGTTATCGGACTAAATTTAACACGTTTTTAAAGTTAACGTTAGAAATCTGTTTTTTTTTATATAATATTGTCGACTATGTAAGCAATACCTATCCACAAAAATTAATAGCTTTTTAAAGGTTTTTCATTATTAAAATAATGTTCTAATATGGAGACCTCGGTAGATAAGATGAGAGTTTATGAGTCCTCGCTACTGCCTTTCAGAGTGTGTGAGCCCGGGTCAAGTCGTACTAGGGGGGACCTCATACAAACCTGTGTGTGTGTGTGTGTGTGTGTGTGTGTGTGTGTGTGTGTGTGTGTGTGTGTGTGTGTGTGTGTGTGTGTGTGTGTGTGTGTGTGTGTGTGTGATTAAATAATAAAATTAGGGGTGAACCACCCTTAACATTTAGGGGGATGAAAAATAGATTTTGAACGTTTTCCAGACCTAACGGATATGTACACAAAATTTCACGAAAATCGGTGGAGCCATTTCGGTGGAGGTTCATTTCGGTGGAGCCATATAGGTCGTATATTTTTAAGTTGAAATAATTATTAAATTTACTTTAATCTTACTGTCTATTTAAAGTGACTTTGATTTAACTAATCTTAATAATTTTCCAAAAGGAAACTGAATCCACTTGCGTTTATTAGATGCTCAAGAACAGTTTATTAGTTCCCAAGAGCGGACAACTAATACATTTTTATGATCTTTGTAATAGTTAAAACAAAATTGAGTTAAATGTTCATACAAAAACTTATCTGATCCAAAATATAATTCCTATGTTCTAACTTTTGTATTTAAATATTATTTCTTAATTTTTAATTATGAAATTGTTTTATAAAATATTAATTATTTTTCATAACAGTGAACATTATTATTGTTTTATCTTATTGTCTATATGTCTTTCTTTTTAAGAAAATGTTACCATGTCTTAGAATAAGACTTTATTAAGATTGAATAAATAGTTTGATTTTCTAACTAATGACCCTGGTTCATGAATGTATTGTCACCTAACCATAGCAGATATATAATAACTAATAATTTTTTTAAAAAAAATATTTAATTCATAAAGATTGGAAACGACTAAAGTTATCTTGGTTAAAAGAATATACCTATCTTGGTACACAGCAGATAGGTTGAGATTAAATAATGCACCAGAGATATCGATAAGTTCATGAATTAATTGAAATAATTTGGATCTAGTCGATAAACAAAGTAACGAAAATACAATAACTAGAAGGTTATGTATAGGGGGGTAGAGTCTGAGTAGCTGACCTAGTGAGAAGTTCGTCTAGACCAGGCTAGAAGAATTTGTTGGCTAAGACTTCCAGTTGTCTAGTCTGTTCTTGCAAAATTGAAATGCTCTTCGAGAGACAGACAAAGAATCCTATAGAGATCCTAGGAAGTGGTCGTTGCACAAAGATATTTAATTCCTCTTTTTTTTAATGCGTTTTCTGATATTACCAACTACAACTCTCGTCCCAAAATCAACTTTATGTGTGGAGTTATTATTAGCCTGAGCAATCTTAATGATAAACTTTATTGTACATTTTATATACAAAGTAACTTTAAAAAATTTCCAAAAAACATTCATTATTTTAAATCATGGTAACATGTTTTCTAGCTGTTTATTCTAAACTGGCGTGTTGCCGGTTGTGGGTGGAGTTATCTCATTTATTTATTAGATCAAGTTGAATTGAACTTTTATTTGATCATTTAAAAATAGTTGGTGCATCTTTTATAATTATTTAAAATATCATATGCTTCCAGTGTGTAGTGTAAGCTCCCTAAATCAGAAAAGAACTGGTGAAAAAAATAACTTTAAAATAGTGGTTTACTAAATTACTGCGTGATGGTTGAGCCTAAAGAGAGAGAAGGATCATTTAAATTTTCACAAATCTTTCTAAAAACTTGGCCGTTATATTCAATGACTAAATGAATTTAGCCAACCATATATATAAAACTAATGTGTCCAATGATTTTATTTATTTAACACAATCTAATCATATTACTCGTCAAATATAAACACCCTAACTAAAAAATAAAAACTCAGATTGATACGCTTATCAGAATTATTACCTCCAAGACACCCAATCCAATACTTAGTTTTCAGGGTCAATCACGTCTAAGGTGAATGGTTAAGTTTGAATATTTTTTTGGAATTGTTATTATTTCGAAAACTTGTTTTTAAAGATACATAAAGATCTAAAAAATAGAAAAGACACTCAGAAAAGACAAGATATTTAAAACAAAGATTTTTAGCAACTTTTTTGTCTGTTGCTTCAGCTACAAAATGATACGTAATGAATTATTATGAATTAACGAAATACGGTAATTAATAATGTAACAGAAAAAGTCATATTAAATAAAAAAATATAATATTTTGAAAAGTTTCAAATTTTGCTTATGGAAAAGTTTAATTCCAACTTTATTCAACGCCTGACAGTTTTCAACTTACAGAAAATAATGCAAAAACTTTTATTGCTTTATAGTTTACCCCAAAACTAAACTTCTATATATTATTTTTCGTCGTCAGTCTCGTACAAGTTTTGCTTTCAGTTGATATCACATTTAATGTTTAAGGATATATACGCCCATTTACATCTCGCTTAATCTCTTATTACAATGAATAAAGGTTCCGTTAGGATGATAATCTCAATAAATGTAATAATAATTTTCAATGAATTTTGTTGATCTTTATTATCTTACGCGTTTCGTAATTATTACACTATTTTTTAAAATTTAAATAGTTGCTTTATAGATTATATAATTTTAAAACTTGAACACATTGGACCTAATAACCGATTCCCATTTTACACAGTAATAGTAAAGTATCGAATTGAAGTAAATATTCCAAAAGAAGGTAAGTCTTCCGATTTTAAGAATCCGATATTATGTCATATGAATGCATAAACAAATCTTGAGATAGACTTGTAACATAATATTACATAGAATTTAACTCGAACACAAGATCTCGCAAAAATTACGTTTACTTAATCAAACGCGTTTCAACAACAAAGTCACCATCCTCAGTCATAGGGCTACATGGTTTAGTTTTTATAGCTCAAACATTCGGTCATGTGAAGAGTAGGTATTGTTTATTTGACTTTTTAATAGATTCAATGAATCGTTATTCTAAACCCATTGTGACTACTGTATAGTGTGCAAGGTGACAACAATATTCATAGACCAAGAAGTAGTACAAAACTATAACAATGTGTAAAATTATTTTAAAGCTCAAACTACCTGTTCTTTGAATAGTTTTACTTGTTTGATTGATGTTTAAATAAACTCAATACATCGTTATTGTAAACCCATTGTGACCACTGTCTAATGTACAAGGTGACAACAATATTCATAGACCAATAAGTAGTACACAATTATAATAATGTGTAGAATTACTTTATAGCTCAAACTTATTTTAATACATACAGTAAGTGTGGTTTACGCTAATACTTTATATTCTAAAATTAATTTATTAAAATTTGTTAGGAATTGTTTGATTATAATATAGTATAGTATTTATATATAGCTCTTAGAAAACAATAGCACTATCAGTCTAACGATTTTTAATTTTTTTTGTTATTGAAAAGCAAAATCTTTTTGTCATCATCGTCTTCTGTGGTACAAAATGTAGGGCGAACAAGTTTTTAGTTAACAATATTTATAACATTTCCTAAAATAACAAACATAGTTCCACAAGTTGTAAACAAAAACGATTCATCAGATGTTGGACCAACGTTTTCAGGTTTTGGAGAACTGTATGTGAGTTTCTTTAAATAATAAATAAATGGAAAAGCAAAAATTGTTTTATTTTGAGACCAACGAATAATCTCAAAAAGGGAATTATTAATATATTTTATTGCATTTTAATTAAAACCATTAAACCTACTTTGAAGTATATAGTTATTAGAAAAAAAAATTCTCAATACTTATTTATTGAAGTTAATTAGAGAATTTTAATAAATGAAACTAAGCCATTCTTGTAAATTGGTAATCCCTTTAGGACTTCATGCAATAATGTAGAATGTTTTAAGAGAATGTATTTCTTTATGGCATGTGATCTGACGGAAAGTTAAAATACGTGAGTCACAATAAGACTTTAAATAATATTTCGTTTTATTGAGTTCTTATACACAGAGATCACTCCACTTTAGTTATGAATTAAAAATTGTAAAATAAAAAAATGTAGAACAACTACCGTTTCAAATATTAACAAGATAAAAAGCAAACTAATCTTAATTGAAAACACACACAAAAACAATGGAGACTGATCTTGAAACAAACGTAATGAATGGTTTTTGCAGCTACAAAGTTAAACTGGAACTGTGACTGGAGCATAAATAGGACTAATGGAGGTCGATACAGGATGTATCGATTCAGAAAAGGAACATGACACAGAGAATATAGCAGTAGACGTATAATGAAAAGATTATCGAAAAGCAAAATATATTTATACATAGAGTTATCATGTGGACTTACTTATACCTTTGCGATAAGAGTGTCAAGCAGGTGATTAATTACTTATTACTGCTATATCATGTTGAATAACAGGTTATATATTTGTTTTGTGTTATTAATAATTACAAGTAGATGAATTCCATAAAAACTCAAGTAAAGAATGTCCTTTGTTAATTTTTTTATAAATGAAACATCAATTAGTTTGTTCAAAAATATTTTAGCTTATATTTTGTAACCTCCACAAATTAATGATAGAAATGTGTATTGCTCCACCATGCAGTGAAAGCTCCTATCGGTGTGGATTGACCTACTTCCAACAAAATCTCAATCATCCACCTACTGGATTAGTGGGTTTCACATCAGTACTTGTTAAATACACTCAGATTTACGACATTTTGTTTATAGTATTCAATGTATTCATTGTGTCTCAATGTCTCTTGTGACCTTGTATCATTTATATATGAATATATTATCACGGAAAGTAATGAAAAATTAAATTAATTTGTTATTTACAATGAAGTGGAGTTTATTAGAAGTGAAGCTGTAAATGGAACTTTTGCCAATTGAATGTTTCGTTTAAGTTTGCTGGAATGAATATCAGTTGAAGAATTTCTCAGAATATTTTAATGAAGTTAGATTGCAGGGCGATGATACATACAATGCATACATATTAAACACGTTTATAACTTAAAGAAAATAGAAAGTTAGGAGAACTTGTCAAAAGATTGTCCGTTTTCGAAGTACTAGCTTTATGCAGAATTTTAATATTTTTTATTTAATACAGTAATTGAATAGTGTGTGTCTACTGCTCCAAAAAGTTAAGGATTATAGTCTTTAACAATGAAAAACTATCTATAGAAACTCATAATAAAAAACTAAGTGCAATGTAATTTTAAAACAATTTTCACATTCTTATTGAATAGACAATAAACATAGTTTTCAAAGATTATTTTGCTGAAATGAATAATTTCGGGGGGACTAAAATAGTAAATTTCATTGAAACAAATACATCAAAGGAGTGAAACTCGGACATAACATACTTCAATGATTAATTGTTAATGTTTAAACATGACCAGTTCATATGTGTTTTTATACTTTTTATATTTTTGGTTATTGTAAACATGTTAATTTATAAAAATACTACAAATTACATTATATAGGGAAAATAACTTAAAAGATTAGTTTTGAATCCCCACACAAAATAGTGCATTGGTGAAGACTTCTCTATGGATCAAATATATATATATATATATATATATATATATATATATATATATATATTCTTTAATTAGGAAAATTTATTATGGGTTATGAGGTCATATACTTGGTTATTCTTGAATATAGTTCACATTTATTTAACGGTAAAATATCTTCCTACAATATAATTGAGTTTCAACTTATTTCGTAAATTATTTGTCATCAAAGTTTTATTATTTTAAGATAGTTCTGAAAAAATCAAATTTGTTTTCAAAGAACAGATTGGAATGTCTTTTTAATCATGTTAATTACTTTCGCAACAGAGCTTCATGATATTGATCAATAATTCTAATTAAAGATGTTTTCAGAATATTTTATCTTTTCTTTAAAAAACATGTGTGAAATTTATGATATTTCGTATAATACTTTATGGATACAGTACAATATAACATGAATTATACGTATTTAAAGATAGTAGAGAAAATAATTGTTATTGTCATTCATCACGTAGTTAAAACTCTTTTAATTAATATAATTAATATGTAATTAATTAATGATTATTTCTTCAAAGTTTTTTTGATGGAAAATAACAATACTTATCTATCTTTTGTTATAGACTTATAGATGTCCAGATAATATACTGAAGATTTCTAGACAATCAAAAGTAAAAACATAATCGAACAACATATAAAGAAGAAGGAATAGTGCTTCGTTCAATCACATCCTTATGTATCAAAATAACAGGATTGCAAAGCAAATTTTAGTGGAACCCATAGAAGAGTAGATGAAGAAAAATATCAAAAAAAAATATATATATCAAAAGTCGTGTAAGGCTCATGTAAGCAGCTTAGAAGACATGGGTACCATTATGAATTTTGGTAAATGATAAATGAATGTGAATGGAGTTATTTTTATTGGTATAGGAGTTGAGAGGTCCGATGTTTTAACTAATAAAAAACACTGAGATATTTGTGGCCAACTATCTATCGGACAATAAATAAAGAGAAATCACCAAGAGACTAGGAGAGGAAGACGTGAAATGACATTGCTAAGGACAAAGGATCGGGATCGGCAATAAGAATAATAAGAATTTGTCCAGACAAAAGATAAATGAGAATAATAAACTTTTTTGGAATCCCTATGCTCCATTTAGAACATAAAATATTAAGAAAAGTAAGTACCTATTATGTTTATTGGATCCTAATAAGTTAACTGTAAAATTAAACTTAAATCTAATGATACTGAACAACTTTAAATTTAAAAAATCTTAGAATAGAGCTGTCCTTTACTTTGAAAAAACAAGAAATTGAACATATATATAAGTATTAAATATATGAACATTCATGTATAAATGAATGTACAAAATCATATTCGAAACTCCAGTTAAAATAAAAGGAGGGTTCAAAATAAATCATGCATAGTGTTATTAATTTGAAAAAAAATAATTAGGCATAATTCATTTGATGAATCAACTGATGTGGAGACATCATCATAATAAAAAAAAGACAATTGTATGAATATGTATTAGGATTATATGATGTCAAAATATATACTCATAATCACAAAAGATAATGTGTAATAAAAATAAAAAAGATTATTTAACGTAAATCTAATATAATACTGTCTTTATTGATACAGAATGATGTCGAAGTGTGTCTTATGAGTCAATATAGGGAAAAAGGGTTTGATTTCTTAGCTATTAGATGAAAAATTCAATCCAAAACTTTATGCAATACCGTTACTTAAGTTATATTGGGGGGGGGGGGTCATAATTTTAAAAGAAATAAAATTTTAACGAGCTCTGAGTACACTTTTTTACGAGGAGGCTCGCTGTAGGCAATTGATAGCTATAAGGGGAGAAAAGTTTTTGCCTTCAATTGAATGCATCCCTCACCCACCCGGCGAATGTCACCACGTGTGATTCATTTGTGTCGTTGGGGCAGATTCGGGTGAATTATAAGTTGATGAAACATCACACTTCTAAAGTGTTCATAGATCTACAATTATTTAATGTAAAATACACGTACTATTTATAAATATTTCTTCAATTGTAAAAGTGGCCAACTAATACAATGGCAATGTAATGTAAATGGTTTAAAAGCTTATAATTGTTATTACATAAACATTTTAGTATAATGAGGATTATTACCGCAAGGAAAGTTCACAAGGGTGTATCTACTTAAACAAAAAAAAATCACTCTCTAACTCTCCTGTTTGTAAGCGTTTAACTCGCGAACCGCTGATCCGAATTTAGTACGTATTTCCTTTTTTGATTCATTTCTTCTATTTGTACATTTTCAGAAAACTTGTAGGTAACATAATTATTTTCATTTAACATAATTGTAATAACACCAAATGATAACAGATACTACATACATACTAAAATAGCGAAGAGAAAGGTACTGTAACAACAACCTCTCCGGAGATAGAAAAAGCTCTTAAAGCAACGTCAAAGGAATCAATTCGATAGTCGTCAATAAATAAAATGAAAATCAATCATAGACTCTGTCTTAAGTTACATATATCATTTAAAACAATATTTATAGAGTCAAGTAGTGCATATGTTGCGTCACTTGTGTCTCTATCTCGTCTAAGTGTAAACATTATTTGATGAAATCAGTGTAAATAACGGCTTCGAAAAAATCTGAATGAGAAAAAAAAATAAAATGTAAAATTCCTAAATATGTCCAATATCCATATCCACATAAGTCGTACGTAGTTAATTGCAATGTAATTGTTCCTCTCAATTTGGTTGTATAATTTCTGTACAGCCTGATACAGTTATCATGCACATGGGTGACAGGCATCTCTCCGAAAACTACTTTTATGGATTATAGAATTTCAAAACTGTTATTTCCGGGGAAAACAATATAAAACTGTTTTGCAAAAATACATTACTTTCTCTAAATCATGATTTGTGTAAAATGTAAAAACAACAACATCTCTTTTAAACAAAATAAGCTACAAAGATTGTAATTGAAGCCTCAACTTTAATTTAGAAAAAAAAAATAATAAAGTTTGTAAAGCCTCAATTTTGAACATAATTATTTTAAAGTTTTTTTTTAAATAGAGTTTTGTGTGTTGTTTATTCTAAAACAAATTACATACGTTTAAACAAAAGTAGTACAAAATTAAATCATATTGATTCTCAATGAAGAAATGTCTAAATGAGATGTCTTGTATTAATTATGTAATATAACTTGTGATACTTCACGTCCCAATTAGTTGAGAGGTACAGTTTTCATGAACTAATTATTATCAACATATTTCAATATAATTATATATATATATATATATATATATATATATATATATATATATATATATATGCAAATGTTATATAACAGGTGTACACGTAAAAATAACAAATAATAAAATGAGCATTGTGTAGATTTATTGCTAAATAAATTGCTAAATAAATAAATATTTATTTATTATTGTAGTAATCTTGTGAAACAATAGTTAAGTGTTCCCTATCGTTAAATCTAACTGCGATGAAACTTTTCCTAAATTGGACAACAAATTAGAAGAGGCGTTTAATCATAACTGCTTAATAAAAACAAACAAACAAACAAACGGCACAATATGGACGAAATAATACAGACCCTCGCTTTGATCGGTCAATAATAAAGACGATTAATAATTGTGGGCTAAGTAGTAGGTATTTTCATTTCCTTGGGTGAAATCCAACTATCAAGTATAACTGTCATACACCAGACAGGATAAAGGATCGCTCCTATTTCCTGTATTTAATGTATCACCATGGAAGTTATCCATCATCAAGTATGAGTAAATGTTAATGTATCTTGTAAGAAATACATGCAAAACCCACAGGTATATTATATTTTATTCATAAGCATAACATTTTATTCAAAGGTACATTTAATAATTTATATAATTTTTGTGTGATGCATGGCAATGTTAACAATTATCTTAATTATTTTGTCTTTGCTAATTTGTATTTTTGTGTTAGCTAATTTGTAATACCTGATTGTTAACCCTCAATATGTTTTTGGACATAGGGAAGCTAGTGTATAGCGTTTCCACTATGTGTTTCTCGTCTCCCGACCTTCTATATCTAGTGATTTTGACCATGAACGTGTCAGCTTGTTTGTTATCCCGCTCTTGGATCTCAGGAGGAACTACAGTATAAGTTACGTTTGTGGAAACGGGTTATTAGTGACCCATGTATACCGGTTACGTATTTTGTGCTGTGATTATTTTTACGAGATAATAATAATTTTTAGTGTTTTTGAACTGTTTATAGTTTACAGATATATGTTATATTTTATAGTTTAGATTACTACAGATATGGATGAAACAAATTAGCGTGATGAAGATATATTGGATATGTTAGAGAATGAATATAATTGAACTCTCTACTCTGACGGTGCGTAAAATCACTCGAAAAATAATACGGATAGTGAAGGGTCGGGAAATGAATTTATTGTTTTTATTTTTGGTAATGATGACAAAAACTTGGACCCTGACTTTGTACTTTCCGAAGATGAACATGAAAACATTTCGAACAGAGTCACTAAAGAGAATGTTTGTAGTGATAATATGTTATGAAGTGAATCGTGGAGGAGGAAATGGACTAGGTCCAAGGAAATGACGTGGAATAGGGGAGTGCCTGATACTTTTTATTGCGGATTGTGTAGGAATGTACTTAAGGAAGGGAGTGAGAGTACTAACTATTATTATGCTAAAATTAGATTTAAATGGCCTAAAGCTTCTTCTGCTTTGTATGTATATGAAAAGCAAACCAGCCAAATACGTCATCGAGATTTTCTGTTTGTGTGATACACTTCTTCTAAAAATATCTTCTAATTGCGTTTGTGTATACAAGGAAATATTGTAATCCAAATCGAGATAAATTATTATTTCCCATTGCTATTGCTTTACATTTGAGAGAACGTGTTTATGGATCAAACCGTAAAAGGAGATAACTGGTTTACACCCGTTGAGTTAGATGATAACTTAAACTATATAAAAAATGTTACATTATGTTGAAAAATAATTTTATTTTTATCAACTGTATTTGATTTTACAAGAGACAATCGTTAAAACGTAGTTTTGGGAATGTTGTTTTTTTTTTTTCTTTCTTTCTTTCTTTTTTTTTTTTTTTTCATCGTTAGTATGTTATTTGTACAAAACACACGAGTAATTGGATATTTATTAAAGTTTGTATAACTTCACATTTCGACCATATCTCGACACATTTGATATTTTTTGTAATAACTTAATATTTTGGAGAAAACAAAATTGTCATGAAATACATTGTCTCTCACAATTTTGATAAAATGTTTTAAATATTAGCTTATAAGGAACTAAACAAACATATTAGTAGTTGTCTCCGTAATTTGTTTTCGTTGTAATCAAGAAAAAACAGCAAAAACAGTCCATGCAGCTGTTATGAAAGCCTTGAATTATAAAAGTTGGTTCTACTATATTTGATATTATTGTAAAGATAATTATGTGAACATTGTTGATTAAAATAAGTCTCTAAAATAAAAGTAGGAAAAAGTGTGGTTCAGAAAAAGTTGTCAAACACATGAATAAGAACTTAAATTATTATTGACCTTAAATATTCCTTTTCTACAAAAAAAATAATAATAAAAAATAAATAGCCTTAAGACAGTTTTATGACACAAACCAGGTTATCTTCTTAATAAATGAATTGTTTTCAAATTGTATAATAAAATGAAAAAGTAGTGTAAAATAAGTATCAACTTACCATTTAGAAAAAAAAAGTAAATGTGACATTTTAGCAAGGAAGAAAATTTCTTTTCCTTTCTCACTTGTATGAATAAATTTTTGAAGAAAACGCAACACATATTATATGCATTTATTCTTGTGAAACTTTAATAAGTAAGTTAGTGTAATGTTTATATTTTGATTCATTATCTTATAAAATGGTCTATGTGTGAATATTCACTAATTTGTCTGGAATAAATATATTCATATCAATAGTACATTGAAGGCAAGAACAAAGCTTTATCTTTTCAAAGTGAAATGTATGCAACAAAATACTATTACAAACTTTAAATAACGTCTGAGTGAAATCTCGGAATAATAGCATAACCCTTACTTAAACCTAAACTTTTCTCATTTTATCTGAACTGAATCAAAAGGAGACTCTTATTGTTCTCAAATGTTTGACGAAACTTCTCATAACATATATATTAATTTTTAATATTAAAATATTACATCCATGAATATATTTTACAGTAAATAATGGCGTAAGGATTATAATGTAATCCGTTAAGAGCATAAACTTTGTATACTATAGTTCTAATGTTTACATTTGTTTTTCTTTGATGATTTAGTATGTAATAATTGATAGTTGTAATGTTTAACTCTGATATGCGGTATAAAATTAATAATAACTTATTACTAAACATATATTTAGGTATTATTGGACCTCCTTTAATTCAGCATTAGAATATTTACACGTATGACGAGACTCAGGCATCAGGAAGGATGCTATACAATTGGACCAGAGATATTGAGGATTCTGGAGAAAAACACGATTGTGGAACCAGGACAGGGGAATAATGACAGGTATACAAAACCTTATGAACAAACAAAATTGATGCTGGACCCTTTAGACTTTGTGTCTTCTAGACCCTAATGACCGTATACAGTGAACGTTTAAATTAAGGACCTTTGTAACTAATGGATGCTGGTATCTAGAGGGATGTATGATGGATCCCGGAGGTATTATGTGTGTTGTACCATGAATACAAGACGGATGTAAGAACCTGGGAACAGGATGGGTGCTCTGCTGATAATAAGAACCTGATAATCAAGATGGTGTAAGTGAAATATCGGGCGGACCAAACTTAAACTACAATTTAGGGCCTGAGTGAACGGTTGAATATGGAGAAATTATAAATATATATCGTATAATATATATATATATATATATAAGTGCAGCTTTAAATCTAGAAACAATGATGCCTAAAGACGAATTTACTGATAAAATAACTAGTTTATTAGTAAAATAAATTTGTTAAATATTTTTTATTCCCAATTTGAGCCAATATTTTAATCTGGTAACGAAAGGTGAACTATAAAGCTGTTTTTTTTTAATTTTATTAATTTTTTTTATTTATTTTTTTTTGTTTTTTCATACGAGGTGCCTTGTCTGTGAATACGCTCTATCATAAATATCAAAAAAAATATCAAATTACATATATGTATATACAAAAAAAAAATCTAATTTACCTCTTCTAAAGTGAAATGCAAATAACAAAATATTCATGCAAACTTTTAATGAATTTCAATGGGAATAGTATAATAAAAACACAATTCTTACTTTTAAAGAAAAACTTTCTTCATTTCATTCGCAGTTAAACAAAAAGTAAATTCTATTCTTTCAAATTATTGGTCACAACGCAGCTAAAGCTCTCGTAACTTTCAGCTACGATGTAAAGTTCAAATTTAGAATAAAGATTAATATATTGATATTTTGATGCTAAAGTCGTAATACGTGTCATTTATTGTTAACCATAACTAGTTTTGTACAAATAATTTTCTATTAAAACTAGTGTCAACGTAGACACAATATTATGCAATATAGATGTTTTAAGAATTAACTTTCAGCAAGTGATATGAAGTTGTAACTTTAGTGTTCACAGAATTAGAACATTTATAAACATTATTGATGTTATATATAATATCCTCAATATCTCAATATCTCTGGTCCAATTGTATAGCATCCTTCCTGATGCCTGAGTCTCGTCATACGTGTAAATATTCTAATGCTGAATTAAAGGAAGTCCAATAATACCTTAATATATGTAAGTCATAAGTTTTTTTTTTATACCGCTTATCAGAGTTAAACATTTCAACTCTAAAATTTAAAAAATAATTAAATAATGTATATATATATATATATATATATATATATATATATATATATATATATAAGAACGTATATAATGCATATAAAAACATTAATAATGTATAATGTATATACATTTGATAATGTATAATAAAAATTATCAATATATATATATATATATATATATATATATATATATATATATATATATATATATATATATATGTATGATTAACTATAAATATCGTCAACTGTGTCCATAATGTATTTAATTTTTTTTAAATAGGTATTTTCAAATAATTTTTAATCAATTTGAAGTGACCTGAATTTGTTATTTTTAATTTCGACTTTTTTTCAAAAGTTAATATAAAAAAGATTTACTTTATTATAGTAATGTTATTATTATTACTATTATAATATACATTTATTCTATAAGTTATATAAAGTTTCTTATTCATTATTCCTAGAAGTTTTTTTCTCATTATTTCAATTTAGTGTTTATTTTACTTTTATATTGTATGTACAAAGAAGTGCTCAGTAAGTGGATTACGCCTCTTGTATACAGTTATGAAATGAAGTAAATAATCGCCAGCCTGGGTACTTCTTATTTGAAGAATCTCTTCCTTGTCTACTTGTTAGATTCGTTCTCCCATATACTGCTTCTTCGCTCACAGTCCACACTAGACTCTTCTTTCCTTTTCGTTATAATATGTTGAATACTATTTTTCACTAACCCATAAGCAAGAGTTTAACCTTAGAAGACGATAAACTTTTCGAGACTGTTGGCAGTACTATACGTTACTACTTCTAAAAATCTGAGTTCATTTAACAGTGCCCACGACAATATTGCATAAGCCGTCAATGGTGATATGGTGAAACTCAAAACTCTTTAATGGGACATTCTGACAGGGGTAATACATTTTCTAATATTGCCAAGCACTTACTATCCAAGATATTCATGACTTGTAAGAGACTATGTTCTCTCTCAATTTGTCTCCCGATATCTTCGAATAGAATGTCATTGTGATTTTACCACATTTTACAGGAGTTCACGACCTGTGAAAACAACAACATGAACTGATGATAAACAGCTCATGGATCCTGTGAGGGGCGTTCCAGATGGAAGTTCCTTCCGATGATACTTTATTGAAGATGATTATTAAATCAGTAAAATATATTAGCCCTCTGACTTTGTCCAGAAGCAGAAGTTAGTAGTGCAGTGCACTACTAAACAAATCTTTATCTTTTTCACATCTGGGTAACCAGGGGCAGTTTTCTTTTGTTTTCTCCAGCTGACATTGTAATTCTTCTACACACAGTAGAACGAGACATTTTAATAAAGTATAGCTCAAGCAAAGCCGTCAACTTAGCACAGTTCAATAAATGAAATGAGTTTATTGAAGGGGGGAGGGTTTAATTTATCAAAGATATTTTCTTTAGTAAAATATGCCATTTGGCTATTCTCAAGACCTACAGGAGGAATGTGATTATGAATAGTGTAGCGTAAAATTTGACAAACTGCCTTAGATCTACTGATGTCACTTCCTACATCGTACCATACCACCTTATATAGTTACATTTTCCCAGATCCGTTGTTCAAGTACTTATAAATATTTTTTATCTACTTAATGAAGTGACAGAACTCAACGTAAATATTAGCCAAGAAAGTCCGGGTTGTAGAATACCAACCATAATTGTCAAACTAGTAACCATTTATTAACATCAATGCTAACGCATTATACCGCCCTGCCGTCTGCAATGCAGCCGTCCTTTACAAAATGACGGCAATACCAATTATCAACTAACTTTCATACTGTCACTAAATAATGTGATTGAGTAATTAGGTCTCATTTCTGCCATTCCACAGAGTACATGTGACACACAGTAGGACTAAATATGAGTTGTTTCATAATCTGCTTTAATTATATCTGTAAGAATGCGGATCACCAGATCATCCCTACGTTGAGTTTTCGACTCGATTCTAAGAGATCTGTAACGTCTCGCGATTAAATTGTATGTGATAGTGATAAATTGATCAATTATTTCAAAATGGCTTCTGTGGTTTATTTTTGCATGTAAGGTGTCCAACATGAAGTTGGGTGGTAAAATTACCTTTTTGTTCAGTTCTTATTCTTGACCATCAACTTTTTTCGAGGTATACCTCAGGTTGGCACCATTCTTAAGACCCTATAATTCTCAAGGCACAAATTTCTCTGATTATATCACAACAAGTTTGGCAGTTCAGCCCTTATTTTACAATGCATATGAACTAGATACTGAGGATATTTCGAAACAACAGTAAATTTGATTTTTCTTCATCATGATAAATTATCCTCTCAATTTTAAAAACTGAAACGGACACTAGATTCTTTAAAAAGAGGTTCTTTCCAGTTTGAGTCTTGTTACATGATATTGATATAGTTGCCATCCTTTCCACGCAGAATATGATATGTTAAATTAGTAGATCTTGAAGTTTAACTCGTTAATATATACCAACGAGTTATATATTAACACAGCTGTCCCTGCTATGTAGCTCATTGTCTCTTTTTTCAAAAGTTTGGATTATTGTAAATGCTGCTACAATTTTACTTAAGGAACATTAAATGGTCCTCTGTGTCACCCGAAAGCTTCACATCAACTTTTATTATAACTGGGATATCTTTCTGACCCTTTTGGAAAGACCCAATATCATATTTTCTGTCCTCGATATATATGTATTCGTTGGTGAAGAAATTCCTGGATAAAGCTCAAAAGTTAGGATTTATAACTTGGAATATTCCTTAATGTTTAGTCATATGGAAATATCCGTCATGCTTCTAGATGGAAGACTCCAGATATTCACATGTGACGAGACTGTGCAAGGGCTCTGGATTTTCTTTGTTGGAATGATACTGAACTTTGCCTTTATTACAGGACATGGTTGATATCTCGTTGTTTAATTTTTTGACTCCACACCCATCCGTTGTCCAACACCGGCAGTTTTGTCGTTAGGTTATTATATTTGCGGACAATTCTGATAGGCTGGATCATGTAGTCGTAAAAGTTGAAATTTAATCAGATATAAGTTTAATTTTAGTTCAATATGACTATATTCATCTTGTTCCTAACTTATTTATTGACTTGTTGATTAGGTTTAGCATATTTTATGAATTTCCTTCTCTATGGACTCGCCTATGGGTAAAACTGTTTCTTTTAAAGCAGGATTACTAACATAGTTTATCCCCCATATGTTTTTCTAAACATTAAAAATTAATAAATTGTTGCAAATATTGTCTTCGTGCATTCCTCATCTCCCTTTAGCCAAGCTTTATGGTACACATTCATCTCAATTAGGTTCGTTAGATGAAACACATTCTATCAGTGGAGCTGAGGAAGTCGTGCAAATGCATTTGAACTACCCTTGTAGTAGAAGCAGATTTGATCTGTGAAACGGAAAAGGGATTACAAAGTAGTCACACTATACACGTTCATATGAAAGAACACGATATTTTAAAATGGCAAAATTGATATTTTATTCGTGTAGAATTAAATCAATAAAGTTCCAATGCATTAGGTTTTAAATTTATTTATTTTTATTGTTTTTCATAATGTATTTCTTTTTAATATATAGAAAATCCAACAACAACTACTACAAATAACAAATAAATACAATAACAAAAAATAATAGTAATTTTACAAAATAGGAAAAACTAGTTTAAATATGGCTTTAGCTATTTTTTCTGTTTAATTTATTTGTAATAGAAACAAAAGAAGAACGTAATTATATTAGCACTAAAAACTCTAGAGCTAAAAGGTTGATAATATAATAAAGAAAGTAATGCAAGAAATCCATATTGAATTATTAGTAATTGTGTCACAGTTATACAAAGTGAAGTGAAATAAATGTAATAGACAAAAGTAGGTTAACATAGAAGAAGAAAGATTATAGCTAGAGGATTCACTTTGATGTAGTCACAAAACTGAACATAGTTAAAAAAGGGCTCGCTGGTTAGGCGAGGACTGCAAATGGCAGTATAGGGGCTAGAGTTAAGGGGCCGAGGAGCACAGTGGAATAGTAGTGAAAGTATGGTTATTTGAAAATATTCTTTACGATGATTTTAAGAAACTGTCAAGGTAATAGATTGTAAGGATTGGTATTATAAACTTACAATTTACAAACTATTTAATAAATTACGTGTTACTTTATGTTAATTACGAGTGTATTAATTTTGAACATAATTTATTTAAAAAAGTATAACTTTTTAAATAAAGAGTTTAGTTAGTGATTTTGGGTTCAAAGGCTATTTAGCCTCTTGTTACTGGTACACAAATGTATAAATATTTTACTTATTTATTTTTATGACATTTTATTTCGTAGATTTAAAAAGGATTTTCGCGATTATTTAAGTCTTATTCCTATTGAAGGAATTAATATTACCTTTATAATGACAATCATGGACAAATTTAGACTTATATGCTCTTTAATGTAAATAAAACATAATATCAAAATTCGCGGTTTTTCGTACTTGTAGCATATTTTGAAAAACCATTACTTAGCGAAACAAGGGGAACCTACATTTAAAATTTCAAGTCCCCAGTCCTCACGGTAAGGGAATTTTGAAAAGAGTGAATCAGTTTTTATACTTACAAATATATAAAAAATGACAATAATATATATATATATATATATATATATATATATATATATATATATATATATATATATATATATATATATATGTATGTATTATGAGGTGTCAGTTTAAATTACAAGTATTTTTTACGCCTCTTAGTATTACAATATAAGACCGTGTCCTCTTATAATATTTAATAACCGAGGTTAAATAAAATAAACCATGGAAGCATACGGTTTTACAATATTACGTAATGACAGGGGTGTAAAACGTAAACTTCCCTTAAAATGTCAAATCAGATTATTATTAGACAAAATCCAGCCAACCCTATTCTTGTAATTTAGGTTTAAAAGTGGTTTTTACTTAGCGGTGCGGTGTAAATAACTCCGGGAAAGTTTGCCATCAATGTTTACGGGTAAGTGCAGATTTAGAGTACACAAGTGATTCCCGTCGACATGTAATTTAATTTAAAGTATGAAATGATGTGGCATTTTTGGAAAACACAATTTAACACTGAAACTGTTACAAATTACTTATATTTTTTAGGAAGGGTGTGGGACGGTAAATTAACATATATATTTTGTAACGACAATACTTTTTCTGCATAGTTATCAGTGTAACTTCTATACATAGATAACTGGTAACTTCTCGTGTTACCTTCTATTGATTTACACAGTCAGTACATTTCGTACAGTGGCAAATAAACGTAAAATAAACTATTGTAGATTCCGTAATTGCAAACGTTTTTGTGTTTTGGAAATAACTACCACGTCTCGCTTGTTGTAATGTACTGAGAAGCTAATTCCTGGTGGTATGTTGTTAGATCATCAAAGGCTATGACAGATTGACGTTGGAGGTAAGGTTAATAACACCACCCTTAGCATAGCTCTGAAACCGCAACAGAGAAAATCTGTATTGGCTTAAATTACATAAGTATGTTATTTTATTTCTTTACTTGAATTTTGTCGATCATTATTAAGAATTATTGGCGAAGGTTAACATGGGAAGATTGGATCACTAACCGATGTTTGGTACATTTTGGATATCCGTAGGTAATGATGCCTCCAATACCTGACTCTTAAGCACTTTGCCGCTTTATGGAAAATCTGGTTATTAAATAATAAAAAATATTTCAACAAATCTTGAGACGTGGGAGAGCTTTTGTAAATAAATAGTACAAAATATAAGTCAAATTAAGCTATTTATATTTTTCAAAATCTATTTACATAAGTCATCCAAAAAACTGTTCACAGTACAGGACAAATCATTCGATATAGGGAGTAAAAGTAAAAAGGTTTACAAACCAGAAAACTTGAACTGAAATTCTGAATTGATATTTGAATGATGGACTATTTCATTTTATAACACAATATCAATGTTTTTTATTATTTTTTTTTTAATTTTTAAATCTACTCATAGTAGGTGTTATTATAATCTTTTCCCTATTTTATATTCCACAAATACGGTCTCAGAAATAAGTGTTTGGATCATAAAATTATTGATAATTGATGAAAATACAATTAATGGAAAATAAATAAAGTGTGGAATTTTTATCATATAGAAGACTACTTAGTCCAAGTTTAATACCAAAACAAAAACACAGAATACTGTTATTAAAAATAAATTTTAAAAAAATGAGTCCTTCAACTTAAATACAATTCTATAATCGTTGCTTTAGTGTTTCATTTAAGTTTTGCTGTATTTTAGTATATTTGCGCAGCAATATCCAATATTCATAAAATTAATTCTTTAAAGAATAAAATATTGTCATTTATACTATAATTTTTATCCAACAGTAATCTAATGGTGTTGGATCTGGTGAACGTAGGGACCAGGAGTGTGGACTTGCACAAACGATTCACTGCGCAAGGAAACACTGATTTGTTTTTGGAAAAGGTTTACGAAAAACATTGTTTCATGCAGAAAATACATTCGGAGTGTCAAAGCTGGAAGAAATTGCAGCTGTAAGAGACTTCCGTGATTAAGCGTATAGGAAACATGAATGTTCCGCTCAGCTGATTGTGAATCAAGCCACACAGTCACGATTGCCAAATCTGTGATGAAAATTGCTTTCCCCTGTTAATTATAATGGGTTTCTGCTCAAGTCTGTTCGTTTCGTAAATTATGGATCTAATATTTATTGAAATCTGCCACGTAATTAAATAAAATGTTCTTATAGACTTGAGAACAAACCAGTGAACTTGTACATCAAAACAGTCACATTAAAATCAATTATAAGATAGATGATGACTTACCATCACTCCTACTCCAATGTTCAACCTACGACATAGTAGGTGCTTAACAGATAAATCCAATAAACGATACATTTACAAATAAATACAACATGCAAGCTGTTACCTGCACCTAATAATGTGTTTACACATCTGTAACTTGAAAGCGGTTTTAACCCTCTGATGATGAAAACCGTGTTATCGAATTATTCAATATTTTATTTAAGAAATTAAATAATTAATAATAATTGCAACTATAGTGCTTTTATATCCTGTTCCACTAATTGTGGTTCGTTGAATTGTTATCAATTTATTTGATGAATTGAACCACATTGCTCGTTGAATATTGTTTTAAAATAATAAAAATTTTAAATTATCTGCAATTGCAGAAACAATTAGAATTATGCAAAGCAAGAATAATTGGTATTTATTACACATTACTAGGAACCAAACTATTGAATTATTTCAAAAATAAAAATTACATCAAATACTGTTAGATTCTATACGTGTACGACATTAACGTTAGCAGGACAATTTATCGTTTTAAAGGTGGATTTAAACATAACCTAATTATAATTGTCAGTAAAAATTATAATAACTGCTATTAAGTAAAATAGTGTATTTGTTTATACGTTTAGTTAATATCAATCATATATTACAAAAACTGTGTGTGGTATTAAAATTGTATTAAATACTTTGTTCCATAATCAATATGAGAGATAATTCAGTGAAAATTTACACAGGATCGTCAATTGAATCAAATTGAAATGATTTACAATTTGTTCCTTAAAACTATATACCTTTTTATAAGATTAACCAAGATGTTTCTCACTGTTTTAGAGTGAAAACACGGTGAATTCTTATTGACCGTGTGGTGTTAGCTATCTTGCAACCCTTAACTACTATACTGACGTCTCACAGACGGCGTAAATGTTTACGTTCAATTCTCTCCCCCTCCCCCATCCCCTAGGAACCGGTCTGGCCGTTTACCTTTTAGTTGAGTCAATGTCTTTGACAAGAGAAAGTCGGTCTACTCTGCTCATCTTTGTTTTTTATAGCCCGTCTCAAGGTAAGTTGAGGCAGGGTACCTGGCTGGAGGGTTAGGGCGATGAATAGCTGGGGTGGCCCGGCCAGTAAATCCCATTAGTCACGCCTCACCGAATACTCCACTTAAGAGCGGAAATGTAATAAATAATCATTATTTAAGAAAATACTGATACTGTATTGTTAATTATCATAATACAAACAATTGTGTGTTTGTCCCGTGCTAATCGGCCGACTTAAAGTATTGTAACATACTTATACAAATATGTATAACTCAAAATCGTAATGTTTAATTAATGTGTAGTGAAAAATCAGCTTACAAACTAATTACAACCAAAGTAGAAACACCAAGCATTGTATTTCGAATTGACACAACACTAACGAATATCGTTGTCCGAGGGTACTCGCACATTACCTCCTCCTTGTTCCTAGTTACGAGGATTTCGTCCGAGTATTTTAATACCAAACCGAGGATTTTAATACTCGGAATACTCGGAGTATTTTAATTCGAACTCACACATCACTAAGTTATAGTGAATTTCCGTCTGACTGACGTGATTTAGTAGTTAGTTTGTTTTGCACTTGTAATGGTGACGTCTGGTTGACGTGGTATAGTGGTTGAGTGATTTTTTAAATTTTAATAATTTGTCATGTAAAATTAATGTTTACACTGTATTTTGCAGTCTAAACATTGTCAAAAAAAAATATATTAATTTTTATGTGTGTAAATAATATTTTTGTATAAATTTTTTACAAAAAAGTGTGATTATGGTGTCATCAATGCACCATTCAGCTAATGATGACCCTGAGTCAGGGAAACCAGAGATAATAACTCTATACAATTGTACCAAAGGTGGAGTTGACATCCTCGACCAAAAGATACCCACCTACAGCTCAAACCGGAGGACTAGAAGATGGCGCATGGCTATATTATTCACAATTTTTGATGCTATATCCGGAGTAAATGCTTATGTACCCCATCAAGCTTATCTTCACTCTGACAAAATGGACAGGGCCTGCTTCATGAAGAGTTTGGCTACAGCTTTGGTGCAACCGCACTTGCAGAAGAATTTGTACAGATCGATACCAAAGAACTTTCTATGACTATACGTCGAATCCTCAAACTGCCCACGCATGAAGACCAGCCTCGCCAGCTTCTATTCTATATAAAAAAGAAGAACCTGCTTTTTCTGTCCTCCAAGATTAAAGCGCCAGACCCGATACCCATGCCAAAAGTTGGGAATGCCAATATGCTTAGTGTTCCAGGAAAATATGTGCAAGATGCTTGGAATAGACTAGATACCCTCTTATAACTAAATTTTAACAATTATATTAGTTTACTGTTTAATTTATCTAAATAAAATAATTTTTGTTCATAGTTTAAATGTTTTAGTACTTACTTTTCCTATTTCTGGTGATCAAAAGCAGCAATAAAAGATAAATATTTTATGTATTTTTTTTTTCATAATGAACAAGACCAAATCCAAAAGCGTTCATATACACTATAAAACTTATCTTCCTTAATATAAAAATATTTAAGATTAATATATTACAACCTTTATAAATTCAAATATAAAATTTAGAAATCCAACCCAATATTTTGTAACTTTTTTTAATATAGGGCAGTGATGGGCTATTTTTAATCAAAACGACACAGTTTTGATTTTGTTTTTGTTTACATATTACTATTTAACTAAAATAAGGTAAAAAAGTTTTTACAAAAAACCTAAACTTAAAAAAAATTAAAATAAAAAATAAATAAAATGACGTCTGACAGACGTTGTATAGTACTGTATTTAAATAAGTATTTGAGCGTACAGTAAGTAGTAAAGGGTTAACAGTAAAAAATTAAAATAAATAAATATATATATATATATATATATATATATATATATATAATAAATAATGAATTCATTTTCAGTATCCAAGTGACTATTATTTTAAAATAAAGTTTCTTACCTTGTTTCCGTCAAGTGACATTTTATTTTATTTTTATTTGGACTCGTTTTGGGACTTTTATCCCATCTTCAGACACAACATAAATATATTACTCAACCGAGCTCGTCAAACACTAAAATTATTTACACAAAACACACATATCACATTAAAAGTACGTTTAGGTGTACACCTACTGGCTACCGGTTGTCAACTGACAGTCTGTTATCTCGCGCACTCGGTACCTGTTCTTGCACTCCGCAGGCTTCTAGAATTCTTATCTCCGTGTTTTATAAGGTATTTGAGTCGAAATTATCTTGGTCGATCAATAATCGATGTTTGCCATTTGCATCTCTTGATTTGAACGCCTTATAAATCTTATACTCCTCGACTGCATTCAATACTATTTTTAGAACATATTTTGATTGGTTTCAGGTTATTTTGTAGGTTCGTGTAACCATGGTCCTCGTCTATTATATGGCGTGCAAAATTCTATTAGTTAGCTGAAATTGTTCTTTTTGGCTAGTGTTCTATAAATCGAGTCTTAAACACTCTCCCAGTTTGGCCTATGTATATCTTTTCACAATCATCTCATGTCAATCTATACACGCCAGTTTGGTTTTGCCAAACACCTAGTAGACTATGACCATAAATATAATAACATTGAGGAAAATCTGGAAATACTTCACGTATTAAATAAAGGCAGAACCATGGATGTATTAGAGGAATATAAAATTTACAAACATTTAAAAACCAACACGGAGAGTTTATTGAATGAAAAACGAAATTTTTGACACTTTATTTTTTAAAGATAAAAGTGCTTTGTTTAAATTATGTCCGTGGACTACAAAATAGTAGAAACTGGTTTACAAATTTAAATGTACTTTAATATGTGTTTATACTTTGGCCTAATTTCCATACTTATAAATGACATTGAGCGAGTGCGCCGGGGGTCAGTATAATTATTTTGTTTTCATTGTAATTGATTTTTTGCGTCTTTTAATAATTTTCGTTTAATAACTCCATGAGGCAGTTACATTTTTAATCTAAAAAATACCAGACAAGCATACATCTGTTGGTGACTCAAAACGGATATTTTGAAATAAATCTTGAAATCGATCATAACAACAACACATTATCTACATTACAGAAATGTGCATATCTACAAATTAAAAAAAAAAAATCTGTAATTGTTTAACTAAAATCCAAATTATCAAATAAAGACTCTAAGATCAATGAAGTTTGTTAGGGCTTTATTAAAAACAAACCAAAAACAATCAATATCAACGCCCATATTTCCATCGGATACTGAGGATCATCCTGTTAGTTTATATATAATGAAGTAAATTACAATAATTCTAAAAGGTTAATATTATTAAAAACCGAATATGAATTTATTATTATTTTAAATCTTAAGGAATGGCAATTAGGACATTTTATATACTCATGTGATCTTATATTATATTATGATGTTAAGCATATTATTAAACAAACGAAGATACGTAAATCTACCAAATACATCCTACATTTTCAGAATAAATAAATGATTTTGGAAAAAATAATAACAAACAGTAAATATAGGGGCAACAAAACCTTCAGACAGTACCATTGTTAATGGGTAGTAAGTATGTATCTTATTTTTATATAGTCATATTTTCCCTCAATTCTTAAGACGTCAAGTTGCGGTCAACTAGTGATTATAGTGTTACAATACACGTATTTGTGTTTCCTCTTTTCAGTACAAAAAAAAAGTAGAAAGCGCCCTATTTGAACCCTGCCATACATTCTCGTTTATTAAAGATTGTTTACAGGAACCGTATCAGTATCAGTATGTTAGTGGGCTTACCGTCTCTCTGTCTAGTATTAATTATTGATATGAAATAGTAGGTCTAATATGTACTACAATAGGAAACGTGAGTTGAAATATTATATGTGGCTAATTGTTAATATTATATGCATATTCAATGTAATCCCGAATATTTAAATGTATTGCTATAAACTATTAAATTAGTGGATGTCCTGCCTATAATTGTTTTAAAATCCACTAAACGCTAATATATAATACATTATTCTAAATATTCAGAATGCATAAGATGTCTTTTGATTCACTTTCAAATTCTATTGAGGGAAGAATGTAAGTTTAAGAAGCGATAGAGTTTTCAAAACACTTAAAACTCTCAAGAGTAGTTACAAGTACGAATTCTAAAGCAGTTCTCTAATTATTACTTGACACAGACATACAGTGTGAAATAGGAATTTCAGAGAAAGCACTTACAGTTCGGTTTATAATTGACGTAAATACTTCTGACTCTGCACTTAAAAAGTATCCACTAAAACTACCTACAAGTTGTAGTAAATTTGCTATAATACGAAGTTTTTTCCGTTTTAACACTAGAACATTGAAATGTTCTTTATATGTTCAGTTAATAATCATATCAAAGTATCCCCAGGCGACAAAAACCATTATTTTGAATTTTGCACATTAATACTTGGGCATTAAACCTTTTCAAATATATATATTTTTTTTAATGTTTTTTTTTCAAGCTTTCACATGTGTAACTCACAATATTTAGTTTGTTAAATTTGTTTATAAAAAAGTACTTAGACAAATTTATTTTCCGTTTTTGAAACACTCTGTATATGACGTTTAAAAACTAAATAGTTTACCACTCTTTCATAAAAAGATAAGAAGTTTGCAATTACCAGTCAGGATAAAATATACAATTAAATTAATTTAGGAAGTAAGCATTTAAAAAAAATATTTTAGTATTTTTGAAGAAAATAGGAATATTATTTTCAACAAAATTAAGGTATACAATTTTAAGATGGCGCATTCTAAAATATTATATTTCATAAACTAGAATTTGATTTTATTAAGCTTTTGAGCAATGACAATAAACAAAATGTCTATGTTGAGAATTTAAACACCACCAAAAAGGAAATAGCTAAGTAAAATTGAGTAATATCCGTGGGGAATTAACAAGGAGTTAAATGGAAGCGCCAACGAAGAGAATTCGTTCTCGGCCCTGCAGGCTAGTGTACGTAATATCGACACTTAAGAAGGATTAGAACAGTTTCCTCTCACTTAAGTGGAAAGTAAACAGAGAAAGGAAGAATTTATGTTAAGATTGAAAACAAATAAAATTATTGATTACACATATCTATAGCAAAGGCCTTATGTTGGAATAATAATAAATTTAGTTAATATAAAAATGGTTTGCTACATTAGTTCAGGGTTTAAGGTTTGTTTTTAAAGGACATTTTACCTCTCGTAACAGGGCTATTGATTTCTCTTTGAACTTACGTAATGATTTTGGAGTGAGACTGAATCATCTATCATTTATGTTTATAGGTATTGATTACTAAACAATCTCTCATCTCAGAAAGTTGAAACGATTTATTTAAACAAATTCGTTCAAGAAATGTGTTTTTATTAGTGCTTTAAAGTATAATATTTCATTTGAGAAAACGTCTACTTTTTTAAATTACCTGTAAAAGTCTACATTTAGTAAAAGACGAGTATAAACACACTTAGACGAATAGATTTATCCAAGTTGTTATCTATCCTCGCTACCACATTAAGATCTCTTCTTTTGAAGGTACGTAAACTCCGTACTGCCATACAGTCATGGTTTATAAACAAGTTTTCACTGGAGAGAGTACAATTTGTCTGACTTATCATTTTATTGTTGTCTAAATTTGTTGATTGTCCTAATTCTTTCGTACTTCTTTTCATGCTTAGATAAAACTATCTTAAGCTTTATGATTGCTATGTCATCTGCATATTCTGCTATTTGTTCCCACTTATGAAGTAGACTACTCTTGAAAAATCTACATCAATTTGCTTATATTGAATATTTTAGAAAGAGGTTAAATGTAGATAAGGCAACCATCCACCATTTTCTGGATTTCTTCAGTGAATGTGTTTTACACTTGGTTATTTTTATTAAATTTTTACATATTTTGTTTCTTCATTGACCGTCAAATATCTTATGGGAATAAACTTATCATAGTTTATATTTATATTGGTATCCCTATTAAACCACCATCAATTGATTCGTGTTAGACCTGCCACTTTAAAAACCTCTTTATTTTCTAAAATGAGATTGTCTTCCGATGGTACAATATCTTTTAACTATAGTCTTATATACTTTGTAGGTTTTAAAGAAGATGAATATACCTTTCTAACTCTTCCATACGTTTTGTCTCCTTTTTTTATATTTCAGGCAGATAATTGATATGTTTCTCTCTTCCAATATTCTCTCCTTCCTCCTTATATTTATAGTCAGGCTGTGTAACATATAAAGCAACCCGTCGACACACTAACATATCTGAATGGACTACCTTATAGCTTCCGAAATGAGGGATTTTATCAAAATCATTATATCAAAGAGTTAATGGAGCTGAGATCCAGAAGAATCGCGACATCGATAATTTATAAAATCGAAATAACTTGCTTCACGATTGAAATATAAACATATCCCTTGTCAGGAAGAGTTGAGGTAGAAAATTTGAAAAAGGGGTTATCAATAATTATACTACTCTAGCAAGTCTTTTATTAAATGACAGAAACTTTTAATCTCACTGCATGCAAATTCCGCGAATACATGCTTCCACTATATAGTTAGAATTCGTTCCCATTCCTTATTCGCAATTAGTTAAAGTAACCCATTTCGCTAAAACTTGTTGGGACTTTTATTTTTAGAAATAATATGAATAAAAGTGTACAGATTGTCAAAATAATAATATATTTCATATTTTAAACGAATTCTAAATATACTAAATGCCAACTTAAACTATTGTAAAAACTGTATGAACCATTGTAATTCTCTAACTTTAAAACGAGATATCGCAAATAATATTGTAATTCTATTATTCAAAATAATTCTTCACAAAATTATTATTTTTCTATTTCGCATTCAATCCCGCTAGGCCTGTACGAAACTATAATATATAACTCTATAATAAATTTATGACAATAGTACTTCAATGTAAAAAAGAAGCGAACAATCCCAAAGACTTATTTGAAATTTTTGTACAACCTTCAAATTTTTTTTCCCCGAAATATCAATGTAATTGTCTTTCGTAAATTCAGGTATAAGTTATAGTCTCATCTAAATAGGGTGAAATAAATCACCTTTTAAATTTGGCGCAGAAATTGGAATCAATCTTATATGAAAATACAGAAATTATTGATATGAAATATTCCAAACTTTAGTGGTTGCAAAGAAATCGTGACAAAGTTTTACTTTTTAGGTTGAAATTTTTGTCTGACACTCTACAATAATTTAACAAATGGAGAAAATTTACGTTTGTTGGCAATCTTCTTTATTATATTATTACACAACAGTTCTTTCACTGAAAACTGTAAACAACCGTAAGTTTTTTAATTTATTATACTTTTAATTATGAACAAAAATTGTTTTATTTTCTATAAAGAACGACCTAAATAATTTAATATTTTACCTAAATTTTATTTATTTTTTTCATTTTACAACGTAACAATATTTAATTTCTGTTCATATCTGCGTTTGTATTTTCCGACTATTATTTACTACCCATGAGTTTATAAGGAGTTATGTACACTAAATGTGTAAAATAATTTTATATTTTTTTGATTGGTATTGGGATATGTATTACACATGATATAAAGTAAAATTACAAAGAACAAAATGTTTAGATATAAATATCCTTATTTGTAAAATAATGGAAGAAATTGGTATGATATGTAAACCACCAATATATTATTATTATTGTGGGTATATTATTAACAGTTGACTATTGTGAAATTCAACATTTTAACACATTTTAAAAAGAAAGTAATAGAATTATTTAAAAAAAGAAAACTATTTAAAAAATGATAATCTAAAAAAGCTGTAGTAATACGTTTTAATAGATATTTAATCTTTGTTAAAAATTAAATTATGATTTATTGCACGATCTAAGCAATTAACAAAGAAAACTTCACCTAAGAGCTGTGATATCTATAACATGTGTCATCCTTCTACTCCATAATTTTATTGGAGACGATTATGTATCATAATCTCTCCTATCAGGTTTAAAATAATTATATCCCTTTATTACATCACTACTGACAAGGGTCAGAGAGGTGTACTACTTAGATATAATTAATTAGTGGTTCTGAGAACGTCATAACTGGATTACTTTTAGAATACAGTAGATCAGTTCTATATACCAAATGTGAGTGCTTCTTAGTGTAATGGACACGCAACCATATCATTAATCTATTAAATAATATAATAATGTGCCTCTTTACACTTTCTTATCACTCAAAAGATAATAATATGTATATGCTTTTTAATGTGAATAACACGATCATTGCATTATGGATGATTTTTCAGTACAAACAAAATGACACTAAATATATTAAATATCGATAAAAATACGCCTTTGTAAATAAAAAAAAAACATTTTTTACAATTACAAACGTTTTAGTGTACATTTTAACAATAGTGACTGGAAGCATAAACGGTCCGACTAATGTTTATAAATAACATTGAATCGTTATCTCAAATACACAAATTATATAAACCTGATATCAAATGTTTTAGGAACTCACAGACAATATAACAATGCAACTGTTGGGTACATAATTATTTTTTATAAATTTTACGTACTATGAAACTAGACATTTTTTCAATTATAATTATAATATTATAAATAATGAGAAAATATTATTAAAAAGTTATAAAAAAAATTTCTGGACATTTTTAGAAAAATGACACCTTTTTTAGATGAGTGTATTTCCATCAAAGTTTTTTCTTTTTTTAAACTTCTTGTTGTATCTTGTAAGCACTTTATATTTATTAGATTAGAGAGTATACTGTATTCTTAGTCGAAACACAAGCGTCAAATTGCCTTAGTACTGTAGTGATCTCCATTTCAAAATGGAAAATAAAAAATAAAATATATATTTAATATATAAAATAATTTATACTACCCCCGGCCTCGCTACAAAATCGTAAGTTTTTTCAAGATATTTCACAACAATTGGTAACTGCGTTGTAACACACACGAACAAATATACAAACGAAGAACCAAATGATGGAGTTGTATAGCTAATAAAACAGCAAATGCATTTCCTTTTATTATATGTGAGGATTTACTTTACCATCCTAGTCTCAACTCACATTACCATTATAAAGTAATTTAGTCGTTGTAGATGAATATGAGATCGGCATTTTGGTATTGAGGCCTAACATTCTCAATTCTTTTTTCAGTAATATATTTTAAAATAAAATTTATTAAATAAAAAGCGAGTACGAACACACGGTATTTGTCGTTTAAAAAATATTGAAAATAAAGATCACAAAATTTTTAGAGTTAATAACTAACAATGGTATGAATACTGGCTTATGACAAATTAATATATTGAAACGTCTCAAATATTTCACCGCTACATTTTTTTAAATAGAAATATTAAACAGTATTTTCGTTGGTAAGCAGAACAGCTATATTCATAAACTGTAATAAAGGGTTTATTTATGAGCTTCATAAAAAACTAAAATAATTTAAAAAAGGTGATGAAGACATTAATAAAGTTAACAACCAGTGAGTTATGCTTAGGATAGGTTAATCGTGAAGGACTTCGACCATGAATAGAATTTTGTACACGAACAGTACGTTTGGATTATTACAGACCCTAGAAATGTCTACCAATGGGATAAATAGCTCATTTACTAGTTGCTGCAATTTGAAAGTTTCTATAAAGCCGATCGGGGTAGAGGAGATATAGCCAGTTTCGAGACAAAACTCATGAGAGGAATTACGGCCCTGCGGTCAAACTCCTTACGACAATGAGTGGAACCTCCTAGGATTATCAGTTGATGGTTAATGATTTGACATAAATAATTTGATGGTACTTTAGCTGTTACACTGTTTTAGTGGGGAATACCATGTTGTGGCAGGGTGTTCACTTCCATAGCAGAGGATACCCTGCCTTGGTCTTACTAAGGCAATAAGGGAATACTGAGGGAGGTTACTAGATAAACTTGGATATCTATAGAGACGTAAGGAGAGTAGAGTAGTTAGTACTTTAATATAGTTTAAACTAATATTTTCTTTCATCACGACTCGATACTTGCAGCGTTGTAGACTTCATCTTGTCTATAAATTCCATTACTGATATATAAATTCTATAAATAATATAAATTCAATTAAAGGTCTCCCGACGATTGTTAGACCTCTGGATCGAGACTAGAGCAATCCATTCACTTCGAAGAAAGGTATTAAGGTAGCAGTGCAATGTATTGGCGATTTCTACACTTATCCGTAAGAGAAGAGGTCTTAGCGAAAGTGAGAAATTAGAATGATTTCGTAATTTTAATTGGGCTGTTATATTTAGCAGAAGAATACGTGACTTGTATACGGTCTTGTATAAAGTTATCGTCCTCCGCCAAGCCCAGTGTCCGATACAGCATGTGATGGCTAACACCGTTCATCGAATGCTTCTTTTTTTTAAAAAAATCAAAACTGTTCAAAACAAAAATAACTAGTGTATCAACCGAAAATAAAAATCAACGATTACGATTTAGCAACGATGAAGGTAACATTGCAAAAACAGAGGTTATGTGAAATGCATTAAAACATCAACGATAACAGAATATGGAAGAAGGAATAAGGAACCAACAAAAACCGATTTCCTAATGCCCATATTGATATGTTGTAATTGCGACATGGAGAGAGACACTTGTACAGGAATTGTGTTTTACCGAGGCGTTTACAATGTTTCTTTTCTAAAAAGTATAATAACTGTACTTGCGATTACAATTTGCAAACGGAAAATTCCACCGTGACTTCGGAAAGAGGAGTTCGCCGTAGTTCATTCGTACACACCGAATACCGACCTCCCGAGAACTGGGCACTTGACTAGGAACTTCGGAAAAATCAGCAAGGAAGACAAAAGCAAAGACCTGAGAAAGTTCACGAACATATAAATATTCAAGAGGAATATCCAGGCTTAAATTGACACGGGAACAGCCGTCTCCCTGATAAGTTATGAGAAACAATTTTGCTTTTTGACCAAGATTTAGACTTCAAGAAAGGAAAATATAACGTGACGTTGATAAAAGGTATGAACGTACCAATTAATAGGATCTATAAGCTTTATTACACGATAAATGGCAGGGACCGTGAGATGGAAACTCTACGTAATGACCCCGTTGGTAACAGGGATGGATTTAATCGGGCCATTGGATTTAATAACTCTTAATTGTCATTGTGAGAATTCAACTGCTAGTTTATAGCGTAATAAGGTGCTTCCCATCTAGGAATATCCTCGGATCATCCTTAGAGAACGAAGAAAGAAAAGTACTAGAGAAAATGATGGAACACGAACTCCCGGAATTCGAGAAAATAACTGGGAAGACACACCTAGTGGAACACAAGATAAAATTTATAAAAAAAATAACCTATAAAACAGACATATTACCCTAGAAACAACACAATGCATAATATTATAAACAAAGAATATCTGGGTCTTGTGTGGGCCGTGAAATGTAAATTTCAGGATCTACAAGTAAGGTTACAATTTCATAGCCTTAACGAACATTGTAGCCTTGAAAATGGTTATTGAACCTCCAGTATGCGTCGGAATGTTGGATAGATGGATTCAGGAATTACAACAGCAGGGTTTAAAATAAGGTACTGGAAAATTGCAAAAAAAAATGTTGTAGCTGCGCTTTGTCTAGATTGACCATGAAGGGAATAACAGGCATCCGTAGGATAGTAAAAGTAATGCCAAACCATAGCGATGATAACGATTTTGGAAAGGATCTCTGGTTGTCAAAGAAATCGAAATGGTTGTTACGGGAAAATGGAGAAATATGCAGAGTAGTTCCACGTTGATGTCTTTCGGAAAAAATGCAACTAAAGAAAATTATTTGGAATAGGGTTTGATGATGTAACCCTGGTATGGAAAAGGTGTGTCCCTAGAGGTTTTCGGGAGACGGTGTTATTGGAGAATCACGATTCAGCGACCGCGAGTCATTTATACATCAAGAAAATCGTAAAATGAATCCAGTAGCGTTATTATTGGCCAGGACTCTGAGAGATAGTGCGAAATATTTGTCGTCAATGTAGCTTGTGCTAGAGTCACAAAATGGAGTAACATAAGTCAGTCGAGATGATGTATTTCCGTAGACCACAGTGACCTTGATATCGACATAACTTATCGCCACATTACCACGTTCTAAGAGAGGAAGTAGTTTTGTATTAGTGTGTAGCAATCAGTAGAATAAATCTGCATTTTTGTTATCGACAGTCCACTCGCCGTCCCTCTTATCTTCCCTCTCTATATCTGTCTCTATCTAAGTACAAAGTACAACGGCTGGTTAGCCTAGCTGTTCTAAAACTAGTCTAGTCTACCTGCAATCACTCACCATGTTCTACATTCTTTCATAGCTCCGTTAGATATAATTTTTTTTTGTCTCAAAATTTACATCTCAGTTCTTAAATGATATGTTAATCTACAGTTTTGTGCGCTTTAGTTTTCTAAAATGTTAAATAAATTTTTATTTTCACGGCACAAGCTCACGTGAACTGCGACAGGATTTTCCAGCTAATACGCTGGTTGGAGAAACCTAGCAATTCTTGCCTCACATTGCATAGACCAGCGAAAGATCTTAACATGTTTCTACCTGTTTGCAAAACACGTTTTGTTTAATATATCTTCAGAGTTTCAAGTGCACAAAAGTGATGTATTTAAAAAAAAAAAAAAAAACTGACTTTACAGAACTTTAACTAAACTCATATTGTACATGTGCCTAAATTGCTTCAGCGAATATGTGTTTCTTAAAGCTATCTTTTAGATGTAGACTTGTGTAGTTATTTGTAAATTATATAACAAATCATTGGGTGGTGCCTGCATGCAAACTTTCGGTCCTGACAACCTCCAAGAGGTTATTTTCTAAATTAACATAATTGACGTCAATTTAAAAATTTCAATATTCAAAATTTATATTTTTTTTTTATTTTATATAAACTTCTCATTTTATAATAAATTCTTGTATTTAAAATATATAAATTTATTGGCCAATATAGCATTTAAGAAATTTATCAAACCAGTAATATTATGTAACTTTAGTCTAGTGATAAACCTGTTTACAATAGATATGAAATTTTGTATTTAAAACATCAAACTCATTTATAAATCTTTACATTGTTAAATTCTGTAACTGTTTTGAAAAACTATCATCTCGTAAAGTAAAAAAGGGGGGGGAATAAATATCAGTATCTTTTCATCTTTTTTTTATTCTAACTTTACATTAAGGGCGTATAATCTTTTTTTTTGGATTAATTATAATCCTGTTAATTATTAAGCTGTGCTCATTGTCTTTTTTTTTATTGTTAAATTTTGTAACTATATATATATAAACTAAAAAGGGCGGATAAATTTTTAGAATCTATTGATTAATTTTTTTTTATTTAAATTATTATATGTTACATTAAGGGCGTATAACTTTTACTAATTATAATATTGTTAATCATAAGCTGTTTTTATTGATGATTTGTCTCAGGATGTCTTTCTAAGTTGTAAATGATAAAATCGGAACCGTCGAAATTTCTTTTGTTTCAATAAACTTGAGCCTTGTTAATTACTAAATTTGTCTTTGTCTTTTTTTTATATTTTCTAAACATTGTTACCATTTTGGTTCCGCCTTTTCTTAAATTTAAGTCCCCTGGTAACATGTTTCTGGTAGCAGAGCGTGGTTATCTCTAAATTATAGAGTGGTTAATTTTAAATTCTGGAACTGTAGTTAATTTTCAAAATTTTGCGTTGGAACCATCTAAATTTAAATTCAAAAAAAATTTCTTTGTTAAACAAGGCTCAATTTTATGTTTTGCAGCTTTTTTTAAATACTGCACAACTATTGCTGATGAATTTTTTTTTTTTTAATATTTAAATCTATATAAACCTATTAGTCTCTTTTTTTAAAATTATTTTCATATAAACACTTTACACAAAAACTTCTAAACCAATTTTGATAAAATTTTTTTAAATTATTTTCTCTGCTTAAATAAATTTTTTTTTTTATATTTACATACATTGCACACTCTCGTCATTCACTGAATTTGATCCAGACAGCGGGCTCATTCGGGAATTCCAAAAAAAAAAAAAAAATTTAAATAAATAATAAAACCCAAAAATAGTTAGAAACAAAAAAAAAACAAAAAAAAATTCAAAATTTCCTTCAAAAAATTTTCTCGAGTTTTCTTTCGCTTGTCTGTATTAATTCATACCTACACACACACATATACACAACAATTACACAACATATAAATCTCGAGTCATTCTCTGGTCCTTCTCTTCATTTTGTATCATCTTAAAAGAAATTTTTTTTTTAAAATCACTTGGTTAATTTTTTTTATCAGCAATAGTTAAAATGGCAGTGGATTTGCTGAGATTTAGTAGACTCACTAAAGAACACTGAGCTCGCTTTCAATTTTTGTTTGTCATCTTGAAAGAAAATTATTTTTATTTATTTTTTTTTATCATCATGAGTAATGCGCGAAACGGCGGTGGACTGGTTGATGCAGATGGTGCTACTTGCTTGTTAATTAAAATGTTGAACACTGATTGAATAATATAACTTGTGTAGTAAAATTTTTTTTTTTTTCTTCTAAATTACAGGGGCCCAGTTTTGTATGTAGGACAACATGGTTGGCCTGTTTGTCTTTTCTTAAATTATTTGTTCGTCTTTTATTATTAGCAGGTCAACATGTTTGTTCCTTATTTAGATTTTTTTTCTAGGGTTGAGAAAACCGGAGTTTGTTGTTTTTTTTTTGTCATGGGTCACCTTTTTATATACATATTTACTCTTTTGCTACACCTTTTTTTTACACTTCTTTCTTTTGTACATCTTTTTTTTGAACTCTTAAAAATTTTGATGAAATTTTTTTTTACACCTTCTTGATTAATTTAAATTCCTTTTTTTTGGGGGCACATGATTACACTTACAATTAAGACCTTAAGTCAACTACAAGCCCTGCCTTGCGCAGCAGAAATTTTTTTTGACTCCCCAACGTTTCATACTGCTTCTTTGTTTATTTTTAAAATGGATTATTTGTTTAGACCTTTCAAAATTCTTTTTCTCACGGAAATTATCAAGAGCCGTGAATAGTTTAAATTTTTCTTCGTATGGGAGAAGAGGAATTTAAAAAATAACGACGCTGAGCATGATCTGACCTAATTGGCTTCAGGAATTTTTTTGTTTTATTTTTATTTATTTTTCATACATATATTGTTAAGGTCGGCTCAGAGGATACTCCCCCCCGTCTGAGTCCAACCTTTCCTGAAGTCCAAGGTGCAATGCACTTTCCCTCCCCAGTCCCCGGAGTGGTCACCTCCTCTTGGTGTCCCGAGGTGCCACTCCACCCCTTTCCCCACGTACCTTAGTGTACAAAGTCAGTTCATGCACAGCAATGTCGACCTTTGCGTCATCCTTCAGCTCTTTCTGTCCTGGGCCTATCCCAATTATAGGTGGGAAGAGCTGAGACGCTGTAGAAATTTCAAAATTTAATAAGTAAGTGCCGAAGGAGGCTACACCCTAGAGTGGTGACTATAAAAGCATTATGAAGCGTTGTTTATATCAGGTGCCCCTGATTTCAAAATTTTGTAGGAGGCCCTTCTGGCCCCTTTCTTCAGAAGCTTGTAGGAGGCCCTTCTGGCCCCTTTCTTCATTCTTTTCTTGGAGGCCCTTCTGGCTACTTCTTTAGAATCTTCTTGGAGGCCCCTCTGGCCCTTTGTCCCTTTTTTCAATATTTTGCGGGAGGCCCTTCTGGCCTCTTTTCTGACTCCACCCCAACTCCGTCTTTCGGGGGGGGGGAGAGCTGTAGCAATCAGTAGAATAAATCTGCATTTTTGTTATCGACAGTCCACTCGCCGTCCCTCTTATCTTCCCTCTCTATATCTGTCTCTATCTAAGTACAAAGTACAACGGCTGGTTAGCCTAGCTGTTCTAAAACTAGTCTAGTCTACCTGCAATCACTCACCATGTTCTACATTCTTTCATAGCTCCGTTAGATATAATTTTTTTTTGTCTCAAAATTTACATCTCAGTTCTTAAATGATATGTTAATCTACAGTTTTGTGCGCTTTAGTTTTCTAAAATGTTAAATAAATTTTTATTTTCACGGCACAAGCTCACGTGAACTGCGACAGGATTTTCCAGCTAATACGCTGGTTGGAGAAACCTAGCAATTCTTGCCTCACATTGCATAGACCAGCGAAAGATCTTAACATGTTTCTACCTGTTTGCAAAACACGTTTTGTTTAATATATCTTCAGAGTTTCAAGTGCACAAAAGTGATGTTTTTTTTTAAAAAAAAAAACTGACTTTACAGAACTTTAACTAAACTCATATTGTACATGTGCCTAAATTGCTTCAGCGAATATGTGTTTATTAAAGCTATCTTTTAGATGTAGACTTGTGTAGTTATTTGTAAATTATATAACAAATCATTGGGTGGTGCCTGCATGCAAACTTTCGGTCCTGACAACCTCCAAGAGGTTATTTTCTAAATTAACATAATTGACGTCAATTTAAAAATTTCAATATTCAAAATTTATATTTTTTTTTATTTTATATAAACTTCTCATTTTATAATAAATTCTTGTATTTAAAATATATAAATTTATTGGCCAATATAGCATTTAAGAAATTTATCAAACCAGTAATATTATGTAACTTTAGTCTAGTGATAAACCTGTTTACAATAGATATGAAATTTTGTATTTAAAACATCAAACTCATTTATAAATCTTTACATTGTTAAATTCTGTAACTGTTTTGAAAAACTATCATCTCGTAAAGTAAAAAAGGGGGGGGGAATAAATATCAGTATCTTTTCATCTTTTTTTTATTCTAACTTTACATTAAGGGCGTATAATCTTTTTTTTTGGATTAATTATAATCCTGTTAATTATTAAGCTGTGCTCATTGTCTTTTTTTTATTGTTAAATTTTGTAACTATATATATATATAAACTAAAAAGGGCGGATAAATTTTTAGAATCTATTGATTAATTTTTTTTTATTTAAATTATTATATGTTACATTAAGGGCGTATAACTTTTACTAATTATG
The DNA here is from genome assembly GCA_963513935.1 of Aphrophora alni. Classification (NCBI taxonomy): domain Eukaryota; kingdom Metazoa; phylum Arthropoda; class Insecta; order Hemiptera; family Aphrophoridae; genus Aphrophora; species Aphrophora alni. The sequence continues at coordinate 95,103,686 of OY740768.1, forward strand.
ATCTTGTTAATCATAAGCTTTTACTGCTGATTTGTGTCAGGATGTCTTTCTAAGTTGTAAATGACAAAATCTGAACCGTCGAAAATTCTTTCTGTTTAAATAAACTTGAGCCTTGTTAATTACTAAATTTGTCTTTGTCTTTTTTTTATTTTTATTTTCAAACATTGTTACCATTTGGTTCCGCCTTTCTTAAATTTAAGTCCCCTGGTAACAAGTGATGCAACAGATATAAAAGTAATGGATAGAATTGGTTCCACTTAAGACACCCACCGCTTGTTAAGTACTCCGCGAATTCAAGAAAACGATCGTTCTGCAATAAGGAGATACAGAACGGATATGCTTCTCAATTCACCGGGAAAATATGGACACACTGGGCAAAGAATGGGGTGTTTCACTGCAGTTTACACCTCTATAAATTCTCCTGTCATTCCCCTGAATTATATTAGTTGTAAGTATGATGGTAGGAGATGTGGATTTTTGACTCCTTCTTTGACGTGAAGAGATGAATTCGCTCCTCTTTGTTTTGCAACAACGTACTCTAACCTCTGAGTAATATTCGCGCACTCCCTTTTTGGGAATTATCTCAACTAACCTGACTTGGTTTTATTCGATTAATGTCCCTTTCGTGTGTATCTTATTTTGTGTTAATAAGGTGGTTATTTTCGCTCCATATTATCAATATTGTCTTTGCAATCAATAATCATTCAATTTTCTACCCTATCACAATCCATTACTTAGATTCAAAACATATTTTCTTGATTTATTGAATCTGTCTTACTGTATGGTCAGGGTATTGTATTTTCCCCTACTTTCATGACATCAGTGCTTGAAATCTGCGATTTTCTTGTCTTATTATGAAAATTCATTCTAACCAATACTTTCTTAGCTCAATATCTTCTCAAATTGCTGGTCCGGTTTTTGAAATCCTCTTCTTATCATTTATGCGTTTACTCACAAACTGATTTGTAGCCGTACAATTGTGGTTTCGGAAGTTATCTGATATGTATTACATAGTTATGATTTTTTCGAAAATTTCTTAAGAAGATTGTACCTCTGAAGATGATAGCAGCGCTATTGAAATATACATAGGGTAGAATAAAGATAACTTTACGGTCTTTCTGTTGTTAGTGTTTTATTGTGATTTTGGATCATCTTCTTTCTAGATGGCAACTTATATCCACATAACCTTCGGGTTGTTTATTTTTAGATGTGGGGAATGATGAAGTATAATTTCTTTTCCATCTATTAACTTAATTTCCTCTTATTTATCTATTTTTCTGGATATAAATATTTATGTTTTTTTTTACATCTTGCAGCATGTTCAAAGCTCGGTGAGATGTTTAAAACAGTGTAGTCCGCATGAGCTGTCCATTATGATTATATAGTTTTATTTCATAAATTACATATTAAAAAGTAAAACTAAATATTTCTTAAGAACGAACTAAAAGAGAGGTCCTTTATAATATTTCGTAGAACTGGTGACATTATATATCGTTTCTCTTTCAGACTTTGTAAAGATATAATTAACCCTTCAATTCATGGAATGGTATCCCTTAAACCCTACTTGTCATGTTCTCTGGAAGGGCTTTTCACATAGTTTCCGGTTTTAAAATAATTTGTAAAGAGTAATGAATAATCTTGCAATATAATAGCAAGTATTCATACTTACATTTACGTCTACTCAGTGTTCATTTCAACACGGCTACCATTATCAGTATGAGATATTATAAGATACTTTAAAAGGAGATAAATTCTTATTTTTGTCAGGGAATTAAAAATAGTCCTTGGACGTTTTTCAAAACTGTTCAAACTTTATACAGTATAGGTAACAATTTTATTTTGTATATATTTCAGTGTTATTTTTACCATAATTTGAAATGGAATACATCATTTCAAGTATTTCCTTATTTATTAGTATATTTTCCTACACGTTAAATTTTGGGAGGTAAAAACGACAATACAATTGTAAGATTTATTATTTATTACATGTTGGCAGTCTTTTGTCCAATGTTCTACAGTCTACAAAAAATGGATTTTTGTCAAAACTCAAAACGCAAATATCGATCACTTTTCACTCATTTATTTATAAAACTCATAGTAGGTTTTCATTTTTTTTTTTAAATCAACAATTGTTATCAGGTTGATTACGTAGTTTATAAGTTCCCAAACACAACTTATTGATCAGTCTCTTCACAAAATATCTTGTTCGTAATTATACATAAAATAATAAAGTTATCGTCTGGACCTAATTTTTCCATCGACATTGATAGTCCAAACACTCCTAAGTTTAAAAATAACTAGTAAATGAAAATTATCACCTAAATTTGTTGAACAAAAATTTAATGTAAAATACATTAAAATTTAATATATTAAATCTTGTATTTTAACCAAATACGATATATACTTTCAATTAGTTTATTGTATGTGTATAAAATCATAAATAGTTGATAAGTGGGCGTGATACCAACTCCAATGTAATATACTAGGTGAAAGAAAAAATACAGGTTTTTTTTCTAAAAAACAAAATATTTAAGCAATTGTCGTCCGTTTTATAGTTTATAAATAAAACAAGCTCAAGTATTTTGTTGAAATGGGGTGCCTTACCCTTTTCGGGTGCGCGAAGGTAAATTTACTTTTCTATATATTGTGTATAAAACCAATGTTTATAAACCCTCTAACATCATAGTTAAACTAAAAGTTAGCAATTTTTAATTATTTGTGTATATTAAATTGTTTAACGTTCAGGTTACATTATTTTTGAATATTTGTTAACTTCTTCTTGAATTTTTATTTTTCGAATTTTTTGGAATGTGGTCAATCTACTGTTGGGCCAGACAAATAAATACATATATATATATATATATATATATATATATATATATATATATATATATATATTTCAGCACATTTATAACCATACTGCAAATAAATATATGGTACAAATTTACAACTCTAGCAAAATTATATTTTCAAGGTAATACAATAATATTTTTATGTTTTTGACTGCCTATCCTCTCTTCATTACTTCATTAAAAAAAAAAAATTATGTAGACCACCAACTGAAAAAAAAAATTAAAAAACACTGTACCGAAAGAAAATAAAGGGGAAAAGTTATTTATTTTATTTTTATAGACTCAAGTTGACATGGCGCGCTAATTTTCGTTGAACTCCAAGAACAATATTATAACGTAGAATTTATCAGTCTAAATTAGAATTTATACTTGTAATAATAATATTATATTTCTTTAAAATTTCACACAACAACCATATATAGGTCAGTATTTATTTATGTTTAATCACACTAATATTTTGTGTTTGTTGTATTTTAAGTTTAGAAAAAAATTAAAATTTGTTTTAACAATTTTCGACTACAATGGAAAATACAATGTACAAAACGTCTCACTCTTCATCCCCAAAATTAAATAAATGGTCCAGAGATGTCAATAAAAAGAACCAAGTTCATCGTTTTTGAAAACCAACAATTTATCTATTTCAATAAGCCATACACTTGCTTTTCATATATCATAAACGTGTCATCAATAATGATTGCATTGTATTAAGATAGAGCTTTGAATTGCGGCAGTCAACGTTTACTTTTGTCTTTACCAATAATTCCAGAACAGTAATACCTTGGTACTTGACATTTTTTAACAGGTCTAGGTAATTATTATTCATATTTCACTGAAATTTGTACGAAATCGGCAGTCAATTTTGAGTATTTTATGAAAAAATGTTTAACACAACCCCCGAACTGACACATATAGAGAGATAACGACTAATTCATTATTGTTGGTGCTTTAAGTTTATATTTGAGTAAGCTTTTATCAAAATCGTTTCAGATGATTTTAAATAGCGTAACTTCGTGTTTATTTTAGTAATAACAGCTAAATTCAATTTTTATTTATTAAAAAAATAATAATCTAAACAATCTATGGTATGACTAAATTATGTCCAAATACTAACTTTGATTAAAATAGGTCCATGCATTAGAACTACAGGGCTCTGCATAGATAAATGCAATCATGTTGGACATCATTCGAAAAAAAACCAAAAAAAAAACATTTTTTAGATTCAGTTGACATAAAAACGTGTATATTCTAAAAAAAATATTATATTTCGTTTACCAATAACATAATATACCATAGTCAAGGTATATGTGAGAGAGAAGTAAAAACAAACTAATTGTTTATTTTAATTTGATTATTCAATTTTCTGTACGGGATTGTCGTAAATTATTAATTTATGTCATGATTATTTACAATTACAAATGTTTCGAGTATTATAGTAAATTAAAAAAAAACTATTCTCTTACTCCACATTCACTTCGTTTTTTTCAAGTAGTTTACTAGGCTATGTAGTATAACAAAAATATTTGGAGAGATATTTACGATTATTTGATTCTTTTGTGAAGGTGTGTAAGGAAGTTCGTGCAATATTTTGTACAGTTTATATACGGAAGTTGTATCGTAGTTTATATAAACTTCTAGGTGACAATGTACAATAAGTGTGTTTACTCTCGTATAAACTGAATCATTAAAATTTGCAGTATGTCTACCCCAAACAAAAGGTTTGGAATTCGTTCTCAGTACTACACATCACCATTAAAAATTATTGCTATATACTCGTTATTATTTTATAAAGAGGTAATTTAGAAATAAATACATGATGCACCAATTTATTCAACTGTATTTATTAATAGTCTAGTAAAATAAGACTGTAAAGACTTTTGGTTTGAAGGGTGAAATCTTATTGCTAACGTCGGTTATTAGAAACATTTTAAAGTTGCAAACGGCAAAATTGTGTCCCTATTTAATGTTAGGGTAAGTTTGTGTTAACAATAACGGTTGCAATACAGTAGACTTTTGATTTATTTAAAATATTTTCCTATTTTGTATTTCTACGAATATAATAACTATGAGTAAATTAGTTAATTTATAAATTCATAAAAATGAGATAAGTTTGAATTTGAATGATCTATTCAGTGACATGTTACATCACTTTAAGTTTAAACATGCCTATTCAAATCCATTACATGTAGCTTAATAAATTATTAATAAATTTCAATATAACTGTAAGAATTGATGCTTCTCATGAATATGCACAGCATCTTAAATATGGAGTAAAATTATTGAAACAAAACCTAACAACACAGTTTTCGGAAAAGTTTGAGGTCTTGTAATAACCAAAAAATTCGAACCAATTAGAATTAAATTTTAAATTGTAGATTTTAAAAATAGTCTGGAAATGCAAAAAGACAAAAGTCAACTTAATGTTAGATTCACTTCAGGGCGTTGTATAAACTTGATGCCGGTAATTGGACTGCTAGGGAATTGGGCCGCAATCCACTGTTGCCTATTACTGGTGAGAGTAAATGTTTGATGACATAACTTCTTGGATTTATTGTGGTATTCACATCCTAGCACGAATCTCTGTTTTATTTATTATACATTTAGTCTAAATACTTGGATCGAAAGGTTTTTGAAAGCGCCATGGCCTGATAAGAATATTAAGATTTTCCTCTGATGTCGTTTACTTTGTGAAGTGACCAATTAATATAGTTTCATATCTGGTTGGACCAGTAATAAGTCTGATTTTTCTCGTTGAGTATTTTGTCAATCGATCCTCAATTTCTGAGTTTAGCCATTCATTTAGACTTTATTTTCCTACGGCTTTAGTTATTCCGCATACTGACTCTGGCCCAATTTAGGATCTCTTGGGCCGATTTTTTGATAATTTATTAGCCTTTACGTTTCATTCCTATGTTCTGTGACCTTGTATCCAACTAGCTTTTACCTGGTTTTAGGTCAGAAACTTGGTTAAGGTTCGGTGAACATCCCAAACTAGTGATAACGTTCTAGTGAACTTACACACTTCATAGCAGCCATAACGCCTTATATAATAATAATATACTAATTGGTATATCCCTTAACGAGGCACAGTTTTGCCCATTCCTGTATTGCCCATGATGCAAATACCCTAATATACCATATCCGTAAAATAATATAATTAAATATTATAAATATCTCACAAAAATAAGCTGGGATATTTCGTATAAATTCCACATGTTTTTATAAAAGAAATAAAATTTTATTAGAATTCCTTTAATTTTATTTACGCATCAATAACTTTATGCTATGTCATGAAAGTAATTAACTTAATTTCAAACACTTTATAATTTGTTCTTTGAAAACAATTTGATATTCTCAGAACTCTCTTAGAATAACGTGCCTTTGATTACAACATGTTAAAGAAAAAGTGAAAATTGTAATATTTTGATGATATTTTACTACTAATAAAGAAATGTGAAATAACTTTAAAAAAACATCCAGGTAAACAACTACAGGTCACCTAAGAATTATTCTGGTTGAATAAAGAGAGGCCTCTAGCCTTCTGCTATAGTCTAAGTGGTTTCATTAACATCTTATTTATTAAATTATTTTTCAGTAATATTGTAATATGTTGTTCTTTTTTTCGTCATTCCCAATTATTACTTTTATGTAATAAACATAAAATGTATTGAACAAATATATGATGTGGTAATTTTGTATGAAATGTGATATGTCAATGTCTTGCTTCTTTAGATATAGTTTATACACCTTGATGGTTTGAATTAATTTGTATTATCCATATTTGCAAAAGTACGTCCTACAGATGATATTAATTTAATTTAAAAAAAAACTTAATTTTTGAAGTATGTTGTTACTTCTCTTTTCAAAGAGGATGTGACAGTTGCCTTTAGTTCTTTTCTAATTAATTCTTATTACGTGTTTCAAATTATTAGGCTAATATTCACTTCTGAAACCTACATTTTTGACCGTGTATTAGCGTTATGCAAACTTTTAGAACAAGTAATGTTTATTTATTTCCTCCGTCAAAAGGCTTCCCTTTTTTTTCTTTGATTTCTAAAAAGTGTTCCTTCCTAATTTTTTTATTTATTTTTTTTTATTTTTGGAAAAGCAAGTTAAATGTATTAAAATATTCTGAGAACATTCGCTGTTGAAACTCATCATGTTAGTTAAAAAAACTTCCAAATTCATCACCTCTCTTCAAAAATGGCATCACAATAATTTTCTTCTCTTTAAAATTTCCGTAATAATACTCATATATTTTTTAAATAATAACAAGGTCATGCGTGACATGGAGAAGTAGAGTGATGACTAGATTAAAACATCGCAAATTTGACTTAATTGAATATATTATATTGATTTGAGAACCACTAATCCGTTGTATGTGGTTTAGTTTTTATGAATTTCGGTCGCTCCACACCCACATGGACAAGGTAAAGGGGAGTAGAAGGATGCGCGAGCAATACATGTTTCTGTCTTATAAGAAACAATATATATTCCGGAGGTTAAAAATATATAAAGTATAGTACGTTTGTAATGTATGTCAATTGCAAAATGTCATAACGCTTATTTGAGCGTATTTAAAATAAAAACAGGATAAACATATTATTTACGAATGAGTGAGCTGGTAGTATAGAGAATCCAACTATAAATTTGCAAGGTATTTAAACATCTCACCTAATGTGGAGGGATTATAGGGTACATGGAGCAACAATGTAAAATATTTAGTAATCAATGGGTAAAGGTTTGACTTAAACGATCAAATATCTCTGAAGTCATCTCCATCACTTATACCTAAAGCCTCAAAAGTCACTATCCCTTTGGAAAACTCTTATCTCTTCCCACCCACGCCTATCTTTCTTTGTTGATGTCACTCATAGAATTGTTAGATGTCTGTTTTAATGCATAATAACCTGATGATATATAACGTTAAACATATCTTCCTTAAAAAGGTGTTTGTTTGTTATTAATGAACATCCATAAATTAAATTACTTTTTTTTGTCGTAGCTAATTAATCACTAAGCATGACGACATTGTCTTTGAAACGATATTGATAAATACATGCTATATTATTAGTACTGTCTTTTAAAAAAAATATTTATTTATTTTTACGTATTTTATTTTTTATTCCTTTTAATTAAAAGACTAGAACAAATAACTTAGTGTCCTGAATAGAGAATCGTAACGCCGTTTTTTTTATTTTACGTTATTTCAAGAGTTAATAAAAATATTGTTAAATCACTGTTAAATAAACGATCGATTGCTTTAAAACCATAGCAGGTACAAAGTTTATGAATAGGTAATAATGGTATTTCCTGTTCATTGTTGAAGTTGGAGTTGAAATCATAATTCAGTTAAACTACGGTTAAACTGCTTAGACTCGAATACAACTTCCGCAAGACAAGGTCTTCAAGAGAAGGTGAGTAAAACGTTATTGATTGAGTCATAAGGTGAGGTAAACTTATTTATTTCAAAAATTAGTTCGTGAAATCTATGTTATTAATAAATCGTCCTTCGTAATGAACACATTAAATAAAAAAGTTCTTCAGACTTTTTTTATTTACAACTTCAATGTCCCGCTTCCTCACCTTTTTTTAATATTGAAATATCTTTTGTTATTTCAAAGTGATATAAATTATTTATTTTATATGTCAATAGGATTTCTTAGTTATTGTTTACTTTAGCAATTATACTTTTTAATATTCAAATTTGTCCAAATAACAGGAAGAATAAATATTGAAAATATAACAGCAAATAAATATGATGATACAGTGAATGTTGAGTATTTAAAAGTTAACATTTTATTAACTTTTTCTAAAATACATAATATATTATTTTACTTACTAATATATATTACTACTGTACCACTAAAAGAAATTTTAATTTTTTTAATACATCTATTATAATACTTAAAAACTTTAAAATACTTTTTGTACAACAATTTTAAAAAAGTCACTTGAGGACAATAGGAATTTACTTTTATTGAAATTTTATATAACAATTTCTTTTTCCGGCTAATCGAAGATATACATTACACCAAATACAAAATACAGATGTAATCATATTTCACTTTAGCGAAGTATAGATTTTTGCTGAATGGCACTTATAACATTTGGTAAGTGATTGCCCTGATTACATTCATGTCGAGACAGTGAGTCGCTCCTTTACAGGAGTATCTTTTTATTTTCAATTGTCTTCTGTTTCGTTAATTGATTTTTCACTTTATAAAATAGTGCTCCTTTTTGTGTTACCATAAAATCTACCTTATAATTTCAAAATTTGTTTGTTTTTTAATAGTATTCTGCTTTTTATCTGATTTTCTCTATAACTGAGTTATGTTTTAATATACAAATGAAATAAATGCACTACAGTCCTGTTTTCCATTTTAGGGTTGATTGTATTGATGGATAGATCTATACTACTCATGTAGATATTACAGAACATGATTACTTGTTGTTGAGGATAACAACAAACTTACTCCATCTTTTAACGTATTTATAGGTACTTTTTCTTCATGTAGACTTTTGAATCTTCATCAAAAGAAATAATAAAACGATTATATTGTTCTGTTATTTTGGAAGACATGGTTTTCTATCTTCTCTTACACTCATATCAACTGCACCTAGACATGATTTCTTCATTTAATTATCATTTTTAAGTGGATTATTTACGTCGTTTTTGATTGTCTAGTGTGCCACACGATCTTGACCACGTTCCATATGCTCATTAGGCAATTTAATATTCTACAAATACCTATCATATTATATTATATAACCTGATATTAATGAATGATTAAATTAAAGTAGAACACTTTCTCCAAGACCAAATTCCGCTGGTTTTGTTTTTAAATAAATATATTTTCTCTATGATATAATTTAAAAGCACAAACGATTCCCTATGTGTTTTATTATTAATAAAACTTTAGTACCTGTACTGTTAGTATTGTTGCAATTGTATTGTTTCATACTAAAATGTCAAGTGTTGGAAAAATCCTTTCATCGATATATATGTTGTGTGTAAGTTCGTCAATTACCACCCGTGCAAAATTCTGTTAATTTAAAAGCCTTACTTTCCAAATTCAGATTTACTTCGTAGTCTTGTCTTCCATTTCGTTATCAACAATAATAAATAAATTAGATTGTATAATATTATATCGTGAAAAAAAATGTGTTTTATATTAGAATTATGGCATACATAATTGATTATTTACATAACAAAAATTTAAACTGGTACCTGCTATCATTTTAAAAGGACAATGAATAAACTTATTTTTTTAAGGTGAAGCATCCAATAGATTTAAATGGATATCAATTTTCAATTGTGAATATTTGGCCAAAAGTTAAGTTAGGTTAAATCAATAACAGTATAAGTGTATATAATGCTTTGATTATATATTAGTACAACGTATTAAACAAAATAAATATACCTACGATGTCTAATATATTCAGTTTTCATTATAACTTCATTTTTCTGAAACAAGGAAGAACAGTAATTAAACATCTAAATTCTTTAAACACATTGTCAATATTATGTTCTAATAGTGTGTTTAAACACTGTTAACAAGTTTTGCACAACAATAATAACTGGTGTGAGAAATTTTACGAATTAGGATAGTTTTAGTTAAAAGAGAGATAAATAAAAAATTTAAAAAAAGTCTGAATAGAGACCGCAAATTAGGAAAGACAAAAGTGAAACAATGATGATTATTATGATTAAATGCCTACATTGCAAAGGCAGTCAACGTTGCAAACAAGCAGGAGCTATGTAAGCTCTTGAGCAAAAAGAGAAGAGGTCTCTTGAATCACAGGTGGTAATGAGCGAAATTAACTATTTGTGCATCAGCCGTTTTTTAGTTTTTAATAAAATCTATTATGTTATTAATAAAATCAGTGTTGGAATGCTGATACATTTTTTATTATACGAGTTGAAGTTCCTTTTTTTCTTCCTTTTTTCAATTAATACTGTAAATTTGATTTGTATATTTCTACAATACCTAATTAGTAACTGTTTAAGAAGTTAATAATTACCAACTAAACAGGTTTATGATAAGAAAAATTTAAAAAAATACATGTAGCTGCGTAATAGTTAATGAGTCTTACGTTTCATTAATTGTACACTATTAATGCCTAGTTTTGTGATCTATTACCGTATAGTTTGTGTTAGAGGTATTTGCGATGTTCATAGGTGAGTGTTTAAAATTGAGTCTGCAGAAATGGACTATATGTCTTAAGGATATTTTTTTGTGATATTTCATTGTATTACGGTAAACTAATATTACGGTAACTGTAGATGAAATGTCTACAGTTGTCTTTATTGAAAGCGACGATTTTTATTTGTGGGAAATTCTCTTTTTTTTGTTTAGGGGTTTTTTTTATGAAAATTTATTAAATAATGTGAATTACGATTATAAATAGAAATAAAATTAACTTCATCACTAAACCATTATTTTAATTATTATATCCAAAGAACCCAGGATTGTAGAGACCGATTCCTACAAATGGTGCATTTACCGTACTTTTATTTTTTACTAAAAATTTATTACTCCATGAAAATTAAAAAATAATGACATTTTTTACTAAAAAGTTTGTATTTTTTTAAACTGTTTTCTAAATTATTTGAAGAATTAGTAACAGTTGAAAATATTGTTGAGTGTTGTTAAATTCTTATTGGCCTTGGGGTGTTACTAGAAAATGTATTCTTTTATTTAAACAACACAAATTAAGGCAATTTCATTACTAAAATTCTCAATATTCCAATTAAAACAATCTCAGCTGTAAATCATACTAATTACTTGGTAACAAGCTTAATCTAGTAAAACATTAATTTCCTCTGACACGTTATTGATTTAGAAACGATCCACTTGCGTTAACCGACTAATTGGGTTATTCTGTTGGTGAACATTTTGGTTTTGTCAACTGAATTACTCAACTAACTTTCCCAATCAACTATACCACCAATTCAACTTTCCAGTCAAATAATTTTTTTTTATAAAATATTTTAAATACTATATCTATCAAATTTTTAATTTCAATTTGAGGTACTTGGATAATGCAAAATATCAGTGGTCGTGTTAGTCGATTTATTTTTTCATATTTACAAAAGATCGCTTAAATGATTATTTCAAGAACTGGATGATTATTTCACTTATGTAAACTACTGTAAATTCAAAAGGATTTCACAATGAGCTTGTAGTAGAAATATTTCTTGTTTTTTGCATTTACAGAATATCAAAAGTAATTTTAAAAAAAAATTGTTAGGGTATATAAGAACAAACGTATTTTATTAAAACGTATTGGTTAAAATTAAAAATATATACACTGATGTCAGGATTATTTATAGAATTAGACAATGATGTAGAATAATGTATTGCTTCTTATGGAGCTGCAACAATTAAAAATCTAAATATTTCTAGATAATGTAAGAGAACCCACATCCTGTGTTGAAATTAAGGTGAAACGAATAACTAATTTGGTATTTAATAACTACCATTGTAACACATATTGTTTAAGCTCTGATTTCATTTTGGTTCAGTATTTTACAAAAACACAAACACTATTCACATTAACTGGAAGGCGTCAACAAGGGTGTTGTTTCTCATTTACGTAATTTGAAAAGACGCTTAATGTATAATGAACTAGCTTTAACAATGTAGAGTGAACTCAAGGATTCACATTGGAATGAGCCGAAAAATGTACATTATACATTTGTCTACATTATTTCAAATATATAATATCATACAATTATGCGTAGATGATTAGTAAAATAACACGTAAATTAACGGTAACGAACCTGAATCTAAGATGTTGTCTAAAATCTATTTGCATCAGAGGACAACACCAAAACCTGCTCTTTTGGTATAGGGATACATTGTACACAATTTGAATATTTGTGACTAAAATCATTCTAAATCGTTGGCACTAGATTATGCACTATGTCAGAAAGCGTAATGCACAACGATGTGCATATTTCGAATTGGTGTGTTGTGAAATAAAATATTAGCATGTAAAATAAAATATACCATGCAGGTGTCAAAAATATAATAATATACTGCTCACAGATAGTGCAAGTTAGAAACAGACGTAATTAACTGTTTTAGACGTCTAAATGGCAGACTTATTAGCAATCGAAAGAATTAAACATATACAGTAACTGGATATGAGAAATTATGGATATAATACCATAAAGTGAGATAATAGGTACGAACTACTGATGTAGTTACGACATAATGCCAAAATCCTTACAGTTCTACAAAGAAACATCGAGAAAATATAAGCCAGCAAAACCTAAACACTATTACTGAAGTGGAAATAACGAAGTAATGTGAGTAAGAGGATGGAAAGGAGAATGTACTTTAGAAGTGTGCTAAGATGGCCAGTTGGATATCGAAAGACATAAAACGTTGTAAACTGATTTAATACACAAGAGAGTAAAGTGTTAATGTAGTTGTAATATTATGAGCATATAAAAAAAACTAAAGAGAAACGTTATAAGTTTTTATTAGAACATAATAATTTCATTAAGGACATACAAAATTGAATAAAAATACAATATTCAAACATGCTTTCTAAAATTGGATCATGTAAACAAAGTACATTTAAAAAAAAATTTTAACAAATTATTATTAATAAAATCACAAAAGAATTCATTTATTATTTTAGGATACAGAATCTATCATTCAAGTGAACTATTTTTATTTATTTATTTTTAATTTTAATTCTATTATCACAAAAGGTTTATCAATGATTAAATTACAATTAGGAGAAAATAATGTTGAAATTTAAAGTATATAGTAGTATTGTTTTATTCATTTTGCCATATATTTCGTATATTATCATTTAATATGACACTGGTGTTCTTAATTCCTAATAATGCGCCATGTTTTATTGTTATAAGCTTCTAAATTAAAAAGACAACACATGAGATACATTGTGGTAGGCATTGAGATTTATGTTATATGTACGCACAAGTAAACATTTATGGTTATTCATTTTAAATCTCATATATACGTAGTACCCTAAAGTGAAAAAAATATATTAGTCAAAAAATCCGTGATTATTTTTTTAAAAACAAAACAGGGAAACTTAAAAATTAAGAAGTTAGCAAAAACCCAAAACACGTGGGTAGTTGCCGAAACAATAAAACTAAATCTCAGATTTATTATAAAAATCTGTTTGATCGATGCTTACTATAATGAACATTATTGAAGTTAATGCATAGTTAATTAAAGTAGTGAATCAAACTTATTTGAATATGTAAGTAAAGATGCAATATGAATGGAATAAAAACACCTTATTTTGAAAAGAATGACGCTTTATGATTCTTGTTCACTATTAACTCTTTTCTTAAGTCAAAAAACAGTTTTCCTCTCTTACATATATCTTATTTTGTTTTTAAAATGAATCTATAACATATTCAATTTAATACTTAAAGTGAGAAATACAATTAATTGTGTTACTATTTACATTCATTTAGAACAACTGGTACCTATTTCATTGTAAACGAATACATAATCCAGTTGAATAATAGAGGCCTACGTATGAAAACGTTATAGATAATTAATCAAAACAGGTAATTCAGAGAACAATCTGTCAATCAGTTTCAAAGTATTAGATGATTTTGTGAAATTACGAATAACTGAGGTTGACATGATATAGAAATGTTTAAACAATTTAACTCTTTCCGTAAATAGATGTAATTTCTGGGATGTTTTATTTTAACTAATACAGGTATCTAAAGTATCATCTAATGGAAATCGCGATATCATTTTTTTTTTAATGCCTACACTTCCTACTGGAGATTTCGACTCTTGGTTAACAATACAATTTTTTTCTCTTGGATATAATGGCATTCAGCTTAGGTTATTTACGCTAGCACAAAGAAATATATGTATGTAGAAATAGCTCTGTCACTGAAAATAGCTAAACAGTAGGTGGTGGGAAGATCGAAAAAGCGTGGAATAGGTACCAACAAAACAACATAAACTATTTGTAATGTAGTAGGAAAGAGCGACCTTTTTTTTTCAATTTAGAAATTAGGTGCTTTACCTTCAAAGATCTTGAATGAAATAGAAAGTGATACCAATTCCGAAATTTTCGTAACAACAGACATTATTATGTTTTACGTTATACGCTTGAAAATAAATTTGTCTCTTAGAAGTCGTTTACAAAACAGTCTTAAACCCAGTCGACATATGTGATTTGGAAATGAGGACAGTGACTACCAGTCAGGAATCAAAATTAAATGTCTGTAAGAGATAGAAGGGAAAACATAACAAATATAAGAACTGACAAAGAGCTAATGAATTTAGTGAACCTCGGACAGGCACATGTGGAATGCTGTTGTTGTGAAGGAAAGAGTTCTATAGAGAGATTATCGAGTATGTACTACACCACATACAATGTATCCAAGTTTAAGAACTGATAAAATATGTTTTACAAATAGTTTTACCTGTTTGGATGTATTTACCTACAAAGTATTTCTGCATAAAATTCCCAACTATGGAAATTGCTTTACAAAAAAAATCCGGAATTTATATCAACAATAAGGAAATAATAATGGAAAATAAGCATTTATTGCTTTTTTCCATATAACATGAAGAGTGTAATAAAATTCCATAGAATATTTAATAAAAATACAAATTCCTTAATCATTTTGAATTAAACTAGTAGCTACTGCACCTACATTTAGTGAAATAATGTGAACAAAAACTCGAAATATGCTTTTATTAAATTATTAACGCTTATTATAAAAAATCACCCATACATTGATATTTTGATCATAATAGTAATGATTAAGGTATTATGAGTTGTATTTTCTCACGACATGTGGTTAAAACATTTTTCGAAAATGTGTAAATATTTTTACATAATATAATAATAAACCGTATATTTTCCTTGAGTCGAGGCAGTAGAAATCAGTAAATTGGAAAAATAAAAAATATTTCACAATATTTTGAACAAATTATAACTTAAGTCCTCTGAATATTTTGTTCAGAACAATAATAATTTTAAAAAATATACAGTGGTTTATATAAATAAGAGGACATTTTTACAGCGTTGTGGAATATTGATTTAACAACGAAATTTATTGGTTACCAGAACACAATTGATTTAAGTGGATCGTAATATTAATATATTTTTATTAATTTAATTTATTGTTAATGTTATGATGTTTACTTCTCCTGCTATTTTAAAAATGATTTTGTTGAAATTTTAAACGATACAACTTTATAAAGTTATGTACACATTTTCAAGACTCCATGAAAAAGAATACATTATAGTTTGAATAAGAATTATTGTATATTTAACAGTTGATTCACAATTTTGAAATAATAATAACACTTTATAAATTAAATATTTTTATAGATGTATAGTCCAATTTTTAGACAATGAGTTCATCAAGTTTATATTTTCTTTTTACATTATACATTACTAATTTGTGTTTATTTTTATAAAAAAACAAAATATAATATATCATATTATATGAATATCAATATTACTTTTATTTTATACATATTTAGCTAATAATAGTTTTAAATATAATAGCAATTATACGTAAATACGGAACCATCTTTAATTGTTTTAACTCACCTATGTATTGTAGAACAAATATTGGTGTGTATAAAAAAAATCGATGTCGAGTTTTTCACAGATACCAAGCAAACTTGGAAGGATTTTGATTTGATTAAAACATTTGATAAAGATAATATAAAAAATAATAGTCGAGATAAAATATTACTTATAAACTGATTACATAATGAGCTGTCGTAGCTCAAGATAATAATCACTGAAAAATAATTATTAACATTATAATTTTCGTTAATAATTGACATTTTAGTATAAAACATTTCATGTTTATATGTTTTGTTACACATTCTGTTTATATAAAACATTATTGGTAATGTGAATATAAAAGCCTAATTAACATAATAAACTGATCCAAACACGGATTAAAGCATTGACGTAATATACTACACGTGTTAACATACGTTTGTTTACATACTCCCTTACTGATATTTGTATCTAATTAACTATGATATAATTACATTAACTAAAATTTTATTATCTTTTCTATCTTTAACAGTAAACTCTGTCGGTTTTCAACACAAAAATAAATTATTATGTCCTTTATTCATTTTAGGTTTGTCCTAAGTCTTGATAATATGAAGCCGGTTTTGATTAATACGGAGCCTACCAATTCATTTCAGATAGGTGCAAATTTGAGTTTGTTGTGTATTTCTCCTCCTAGATCAAAAGTTGGTTGTTTTTCCAATTCA
Source organism: Aphrophora alni (assembly GCA_963513935.1). NCBI lineage: Eukaryota > Metazoa > Arthropoda > Insecta > Hemiptera > Aphrophoridae > Aphrophora > Aphrophora alni. Next base: position 95,120,808 of record OY740768.1, read on the forward strand.
ATTTGGTCCTTCCTATATTACTTTTAGTCCTCTCAGTGAAGTATTCCTCAGTCTCTATTAAAATTTTTAAGGCGTTCAGCGATTCTTCCTACAATTTGATCGTTTAAAGGCTTATTGCTAAACTCAACCATTTCTACATACATGTCTAAAGCGTTGACTGCAAAACCTATGTCATTATGGACTTCATATTGTCTAACAAATTATTACATTAGATGATTTCCTTGACCTCCTATATCCAGGCATTATTCTCCTTTTCAAATCGCACTATATTTTGTGTTCTGCAGTTGCTTCTAGACACATTGAAACCTTCCCATATATCATCCTTCATATTATGCCTCTACTATGTTTAAGGCATGTTTAGTAGATCTGTATTATTAATGCCGTGTATATTATTATTTTTACTATGAGGTCATAAAGTCTCTGACCCACTACATTTTTTAGCAATATCTTAAATCATAAGAGGTGCCATTTAACATCTTATTCTTGTTGATAACAGTGAGGTTAGAAAAGAAAAAGTGAATCCGATAAATTTTATAATATGGCGGAATGTCAACAATAAAAATAATATGTATTTTTTTTTAATAAAGCTAGTTTTTAACCAAGAAATAATCACAGAGTTGATGCTGCTTTTGGAGATATTACAATGTATATTAGTACGTTTTAAGCCACAATAAAATATAAAAAATATTTAGACAGGAAGCATTTGTAAAATTAACAATTTATTTGTAATACATATGGCTTTTTTTAAGAAAAAGTATATATATCTCTATATAATTTAAATTTTTTAGATTAAAACCGTTTCAGATAAATGATGTTACCCAATGCTACTGTTGATTTCTTAGACGAAAAGATAACAACTATTTAAACAAATAAAACAATGCATTATTCTGTACACACTTATGGTCTGAAACTTAAATAATATACACATTTTCACCCTTAAATATTGCTATAATAAAAGAAAAACTTTAACTACAATATTTTAAATTTTAAAATACCTAAGGATTATTTTACTTTTACTTTACTTCCATATTCGCTACAGCACCCTTATCGTATTACACCCACATTGAATATTATCCTCCAAATACGACTTTGGGCAACATCATTCTTGCAACACTTGCAACACTTCTTGCAACATCATTCTCCAGTACATCACTTTCGGCATATGCAAGTTTTATTCAACATGCAAAGATTCTGTCACTAGAAATAAGATTTTAGTTACAAGTAGTTTCTCTTGTCACGCTATGTTAATTTTCACACAATTCACAGCTCAAAATGTTCTGTTAACTTCGGCAAATATTACACACTATACGACTACAACATGGTAACAACTGATAATAAGTATTATATTTACTTATGTTTAATTCACTCACAATTACAACTTCCAGGATATTTATTGAAATACAAAAACTATAATTTTATTTATCAGAATAGATAATAGTGGTTTTGAATAATTTTTTTTTGTAAATTACATTAAGTAATATACCTACATAGACAGATAATAACTCATAAAATGAAAACAATTTTCTTATAAAATATATTTAAATATGATTCAGTAAGGGGAAGTACAAATTTATATATTTCAAGTTTTGTATGAACGCGCAATATCCGATGTAAAATATTACAAAATCAATAAACCATTGGTGCACAGCCACCATTGACAATTAAAGTCGTAGATGGAAATTAAAAGTTCTTGTAAAACCCCCGAGGAGACAATATCCCCAATCAAACAAAACAAAGGGAAAACGTGAGACATATATTCAGAGAGGGAATGTTTTTAATTTTTTTTCATTAACAGATTTTTTCGTTTGTACGCTCAAAAACTTATTATGTTTGTTACTAAAAGTCAAAGTAAATATGTGTACAAATACACCGTTACATGAGGAAACTTTCTGAATAATATATTTCTCTCGGTTTCTTTGTGCTGGAATTAATATAGCGTAAGCTTTGACATTTGAGAGAAAACGTCAATTTCCTACAATTTCCCTTTGTAGTATTAAGATTATTCACCATTATAAGTTCTGAAACCTATTAAACATTTTCTAAACTATTAATTTATAATTATAATTTAAAACTATAAATTAATATAAAACTAGATGGTAATTGTTTTAAGCTACAAGACTTTATTTTAGGGTAGTGTTACATTAAAATCAATATTTAAAAAAATTTAACACAATAGTCAAACACTGGACTACATTATTATATTTTTTAACATTCAAAGACAGATATAATGGATCCGATTCTCTTTGCTGCAGTCACATTACTTTTATTCCGCAATTCGTATAAAAATTGTATGGAAAACTTATAATATAAAGAAGTCAACTGCTTGAATAAGCAAATGTAGTTAGAAAAGGAAACAAACGAGAGCTGGTGAGAGATCATCGGAAAGATGAAAGTGAGATATCCAACACTAGACAATCAAACATTTTTCGGTTCAGCTTCGATAACTAGGTATTTCTACATCCTTATTAATTATATGTGAGCTCCTGTGAAGAGGTTTGGTGCCATATTGGTTTCTTTTGAAACAATTTTGGTAGCTATAATTATAGCAATATGTAAATCATATATTTTCACATTCGAGGATAAGTTTCAGAATCTAAGGTAATTAATTTAACAATTGATAAAAAAAAAATCATTTAACGCTATCTCATAATGCTCTGAGTAGAACCTATATTGTTGGTTATATGGTGTGACGACGATACTGTATATGATTTTACATTTCTGATGTTCTACATATGGTAGTGAGCTCGATTTGCTCGTTATATATAAAAGTAATTTCATTATTTATCAATTGAATCAGTTACGTCTGAAATTTTAAACGCGTTTTATGGCTGAAAAAACCCAAATTTACACCAACAAAGTATTCATTCCTTGGTGTGTTTTCATTTGTAGATTTATTTACATTATTGTAAAACAGATTTGAATGTTGTCTTCCTTAGAGTTTATTACAATGTAAACAAGATCTGATAAAAAGAAATTATTAAAATAAGTGCAAATCATAGCAATAACTTTCTAACACGTCATTCTATAATACCATTAACAATATGTGTTTCTTATTTCCCCCAAAATATATCTATAATATTTACATACAATTTTCCATAAATTAACAATATCTATGTCGCCTTTAGATTTATATAAGAGATTGAATATTATAAAGCATACTGTTTACAATAATTATTATAAAGTAAAATTAAAAGTATTGTATTGTTTTATTATTTACAAAAATCTACTAAATTTATTAAATAGTTATTCACATATTATTAAAATATTGTTAGTTATGATATGTCGATATGAATATAATCACTGTAGTGGGAAGGTTACCCAAAAATAGTTTACTACAATTCACACATCTAATGTGTTTCACTTTGAGAGTCTTTGCATTAGTTCCATTCTTATAAAGCAACTGAATAACACTGAAGTAACATTTATATCGAAGGTTTAAATGTTCCTCACTTCCTGATAAGTCTACAATCTATATAATCTAGTCAACAGTTGATTAGTAGAAACTTCAATAAGCAAATGAATTACAAAAATAAAAAATAAAATAATAATAAAAACAAAAGACTTTTTTTGCAACTACATCGTCTTGGTAAAATAAAGTAAACATTTGTGAAAAATATAGCTACGATTCATTAGGTTATGTCTCCGGCAATGTTGACATTTTGATGCACCAAGGTGTTTATACGATGTTTTTGAGCCTTGGAACTGAAGTCCTTGCATTACAGTTATGTTAGTTATATTGTAAGCTCAATACTATTGGTTAAACTGAGTTTCAGGATTTGCTTACAAGGGAGAAGTTTATTTTAAATGTTATCACTGATCGTCTTCAAAACCACCATTACATTAGCCAGTGAAGAGTAAAAAAATTATATTTTTTAGTATTCGAATAATTGATAGTTTGCATGTTTATTAAAAGTAATATTGGGGCTACTTTAATTTATTAGTTGTCTACTAATATTTACCATATGAAGCAAAATTTTGTATTAATTATCATAGTCTAGTGATCTTGGCCTAGGCTTTTTTCCAGTTAATTATTACTCTATATAAGGGTGGGACTTAACAATGTGCCACAGTAGGGTACTTCTTGCAGTCAAAATTCTTTTCTAATCAATAATCGAAACAACCCTGTTCCTATCTACCCCACCCCAAATTCGTAAATATAATCTTACATCGAACAATTAATTGCATCATCAATGAATTGTCATAAAATAACCCTATTAATAAAGATAATTAAAATTAATAAATCTTACCAAAGTTATAGTATGTTTATTTTTAACTTACAATTAAATTAATATTGTTATTGTCCACATTACTCATTATTATTGTTGAAAATACCCAGTCCAGCTATAATAGCAACAATGATTGTAATACATGTAGAATAGAGCGGAAACATGATTCGACTTGTTCAGGGTAGAAAAAGTATTTCTACAGAGGTCTTTATTAAAATCGTATACAAACATTTATGTAACTAGCTGTGCCCGCTCAAATTTCTCGCAGTGTACCCTAGCTAGTCCCTTCTAAAGTTGAGGTTAAAACTAAAACTATTTTTATTTTGAAACTTATGACCTTCAATTGCATACAATGATCACTTATGTACCAACTACGTTAGTGATAAAATGTAAGTTGTTGCTGTAATTATTCAAAAGTTATAATGAAATATATCAATTAATGTTTAAATTGCCAATGAATCATCATTAAAACTTAGAAACTACTTACATGATTTTAAGCATTTTTGATAACAAACAACATCTAATTGTTGTAACAAATCTGTCACTAATAAACTATATCTTTTTTTCTAAATTTAAAAAAACTAAATAAATAAATAAATACATCGTAATGTCTCGATGCGTTTTTTTGTTGGAAAAAAATAACATATCATGAAAACTACTCCAGATTTCGAATACATTTTTATTTCGATTTAGGGTATATATCATTTGAATATTTAGCCATTGAAAAAAATTATGTTGTTGTTAAATATATTTTTTTAATACTTTTATTTACAAAACGTGTACATTATAAGTATCTTTAAGCGTGTTTATACACCCATTTTGACATAGAGACAAATTTTGTTCAATATTTCCACCGGTATTCTAACTCTTTTGCATTAAATACTTTTCACAAAATGATTTATTGGTATGAGAAACTAAATATATGATATTATCATTATTAACAGATTCATAATAATTGTCTATTCCATAAAAACAAATAGAGAATTTGAAACATAGAGGTAGCAACAATCCTCGGAATTATATATTAATGGATCAATATATTATAACTATCGATATCCATAACACATACAAGTTTTTATAAAATCAATATCGTCTAAGATTGAACATATTGATATGGAATCTCGGCACACTTATTTTGATATATCAATATAATAAAAAGCTTGTGTTTCAATATAATTTCGAGCAATTACGTGCAAAGAGAAATGTGGGATTTTTGGAAAGTTGGTCATTTTATCAAACTCATCACGAGTCGAATATAAAATATTATTATTAGTTTTTAATATCGTTAAATTTTATGTTTTAAAATTTGTTTATGAAAGTTTTTAAATAATTACATAGAGCTTCAGTTTTTCGAGTTTATTTAAATCTATAAAATGTAGTTTATAGTAATTATTCTGGGTACAAAAATAAAACATAAAAAGTGGATAATACCTTCACGATTTCCCATATTCCACATTAGTATATAAATCATAAATAAAATAATTTTTTTACACACTAATACATGACTCTTATTAAATTATTTTCAATTTTCAAGTGAGACCTTACTTTGAGAATATAAACTCCAATATAATATTTTCCAACTGTTCCTTTCGTTTTTTTTCTAAATATACTAAACATTTCATGAACATTATATCCCGTAGCAAAATAAAAATTAATTTTATCCTGTTGCGCTTGTTAATGTTTTTCATTTCCACTAAAAACTGTATAATTCATGAAAGATGTTACCAGTTTACAACATATTTTATTCAAACACATCCAAGTTATTTATACAATGGAAATAATGTAATACAATTTACATAATCAGTAACACAGCTCCATTAGTCAGCGACTTTCATACTAATTTAATATGTTGTAGACATTTCGAGTTGTGCTTAATCAACAAAACTACTTTTAACTTCATCTATCTAACACCAAATTTCATATTAGATCAATATTTTCTAAAAGATATTGTATTTGCAAAAACACTTGTTTTTGATGCGGTGGATAGGGACATAACATTTCAGAAATTGAATATATATCTTTCAAATTTAAGCAATGAATTTTAAAATTATGATAACTGAAAACTGTTTGACTATATGTATAAGTGTACATTTTATACGTCTAGAAAATTATTACCCGCCATAACTATGATGCCACCCCAATAAATGCTTCATTTATTGCACTAAGTTTTAATTCAAAATGTTTACTAAAATTCTTTAAAACAAAAAAAAAATAGGTTTAACTGTATGTGAATTCATGGCTAAGTTGGTTTTTACATTTTTCCATTCAAATAATATATGTAATGTTTTCGGATTGATAGTTACAAGACATAATGATGGAAATTTAATTTTTCAAACACACGCAAGCTCGCGCACCCGCCCACCCACCCACACACACACACACACACACACACACACACACAAAATTAAATTATAAATGATAGATTTTAAATTTTCAGTGTGTTTTAATTGAAATTTTTGTAAATATTATTTCGAGAATACGAAAATATTTATATTTCATAGTCTGTACACATTATTATTGATTACATGTGTAAATACTAAAAATAAATACATTTTTACATAAAATGAGAATTAATTTTGGTTCAGGTTTAAGCTTGTTCAACATAATTGAGTTTCTGAATGAATGAAACATGATATTAACCAAGATATCTTTTAATTAATACTGAATATTGAATTATTGTTGAAAACAGATTCACTTATGTTGAGATTCAATCAACAATACATTTTCTTTTGGTTTCTAGAGTAAAATAAATGACATTCGATTTAAGGAAATTGTGTACGTGATAGGAGCGTTATAAGGACTTTATTGTGATTCAAAAATCAATTATCAAACTCATCCTTGTACGTATTATGCTTTCATTATAGAGTTTGGAATAACTGTGGAGTGAAAAGTTTAGTTTATTAATTCAATAAACTTAATTATAGTTTTTAATTATCTAAAGTAAGAACGTGATACGAATGCAAGTGGAACAGAGTTAAGGTTACCTTAATTACAGATTACGGAACGAAATAGTTAATAATATATAGACATTAATATTTTACCACTACGATGCTTGTTTAATACAATTTAAGCAGATACTAAAATGATTGTTTTGGTCTTTTTCTAATAGTATTTTTTATTATTTATTTTTTTTATACGTGTGCATTTCTCTTAAAAATGTAGATGTATTTTTAACACCAAAGTATATATTCTTATTAATTTGTATATTTTTCACAAATAACTAAGTTCATATTTAGTAGGTTATTTATGGATTATTTAATTATAGTTTAACTCGTGGAAAATTTTTTTGAAACTCAGGATTTAATTTGAAATATTGTAAAACGGATGACGTAAAATATTACACGAAAATCGAACAACTTCTCTTTCAGTTGAAGTTTGGGATTTAGTTTTCAGTACATATAGTTTCTTGTTTTTTACTATTGTTAGAATAATGTAAATTTATTTAACAAATACGTGATGACAATACGTGATATTGTAAATATAGATCTAAACTGGTTAATTTTCTGAAATATTTAGGATGATATTTTTCAAATTATTGTATAGTTCTCCGAAAAATTAACATGTATGTTAAATTACAAAACCCATATTATTTAGTAAATTTGAACTGTAATATGCAACAAATATAACAATAATCAAGCCTTAGTATATGGAAAATAGAGTTACCTAAATTATTTAGGATTACCTTGAATTTTAAATAATTAAAAAAAAACAAAAAAAAAAACGTATACTGTAGTTTAACAGAAAAAGTGAATATTATTTTTAAAAACATGCATATAGCACTCAACTTTATATAGTATTATAATATACTGCTAGTATTTGTTCATATATTTGTGTCTATATTGTGCTTTGGTCTTTTTTGTGTGAGATACAAATTAAATACTGTTAATAAATCTTAACTTAACAATACAAAACCATTTTTCCCCTTTTAAGGAACGAAATATTTTAGCTGTCAGATATTTGCTTACTTTTTTTTGTGCAAAATGGTTGCTTTGTACAAACATATTGGGTATTATTCTGCGATACTGACATACACGAAATGGGAAAATATGTTATTTTAACAGAAGTAAATTTACTTTAAAAAATCCCAATTTTTTTCATAGATGCAAGCGCTTTTATTTTGTTGACTGTAAATATAAAAAGGTGCAACACACATCAAATTTTCTTAACACCTTTAAATCCCTGGCTAGTTATTAATGACAATAACAAAGATGTGTTTTTAGATATCAATATGAAGTTGTGTTTTATGTAAAGTTATAAAACAGAATACCATATTGTTCTGAAATGTGTGTCTATGATAGACAGAGTTTAGTTTTGTTTGTGATATTTTTTTGTAAATACTATTAAGTTAAATCATTACATATATTTAGGATTTAATTTCACTACAGACAAATGAATATATGACTTAATCAAGACAAAACCTAATTTTCTAAAATTTATTAAATTTTAAGTTTATTACATTTTTTAATTGTATAGAATATATTTGCTTGTCTTGTTAAAAGTCATATATTATTAAATATATATATATATATATATATATATAATTTTATTTGTAATTCTACAAAAATAATGATATGAAGTTGTTTAATTTACTGACTGTGATGTACGATGTCATTGTAAAACATGACGCAATTAATATTGGAATATGGAAGGTAGGCGTAACATTAGGAAAACAAATTAAAGAATTTTTTTTTATCATTAAATGCATTTATCTATATTTCTTTCATCTCTATCTGCATTTATATTTAACGGGGTGTGTTCAAGTGTGACGGAGTATTGTAAAAACTCATGTTAGTTCCAATAACAATAGATGTATTGCGAGTAAGGCTGAAAGAGTGAACATTGGGATGAAAGATAAACCCCCTTGTGAGAGCCATGTTTACACGAATTTCACGAAAAGCACAAGAAGTAGATTAAGGTGTCAAAGATTATATTACCAACTTAAAGGCAAAACGATTATCGTCTATTTAAGAAATATCTATTTGCGTTAGAGTAAGGTAAGTTAATGGTGTATTTGAAATATAGGGATGAGTAGACGTCACCACCTTTATAGGTAAGTACAGACGTTACATGAAGGATTTGTTTGCAAGTAGAGGATGATGAAGCCAGGTATAGGTAGTATTATAGAGATTTGATTCCGGCATTAATACAACCCAAGTAAATTGTTAAGAACAGTGAAAAAAAAATAGAATTGAAGCAGTTGGAGGAAGTTTACGGTAGTTTCTGACATGGAGAGCTGTATTTTTTTATAATTTACCAATCATGCGAATCAATTGACTTTAAATCAAAGGGTTTTATGACGTCTAATTATTTTAAATGATCATTAAACTGTGCATTTGTATAAATTACTTTTAGTATATTATTTAAATTTGGGTTTTATAGTTAAAATATTTTTATTTAAATCAATAATATGTTATAAATATATTTACTTTTGACAAATATCTGTATATAAGATCAAAATAATGGTAATACTTTAGTTTTTGTTGTTTTTTGTTACTTTTTTTTAACAAAAAGCATTATAAATTTCTTATAGATACTCTCATTTTTTTACTATAATTACAAATATTAGTACTGATCGACTTGAGTCCTTGGTATATTTACACATCACAAGTACAACACAAGAATGAAACAATACAAACAAATAACCGACAACGGTCGTCACATAAAATAAAGAAAAACACAAATTAAAACTTTTTAACTTATCGAGATAACATAAAACACTTCCATTTATAGTAAAAAAAAAAATTGACCAAGAACCGAAGATGACAAGAACGGTTTTTATTATCGTAAGAGCTGAGTGTAGCCTTAAGATAGTTGTATAATATTAGGAATGTCACGCTGTCTAAAATGTCAGATGTGTTTTAATACTTTTCGTTTAAACTTTTGACGTTAGTTGAATAAAACTTATTTAAGTAGAATGCCTTTCCATCTCAAAAATATTTTTTGCAGTTGCGCCTTTGTTCTGTCGACGATAGAATTGGTATGGACTTCAACTGTTATACCAACTTCAATTATAGTTGGTTGAAATTGTCGCATACTGCAGCTCTTACACTGTAAATTCTGGAATATATTTTATATTGATATTTAGGTTGTAATGTAATTTTAGTATAATACATTGATATTTAGAATATATACAAGTTTATAAATGGTTTGCGTGATACGAATTATCATGACCACATTTAGAAATTTTTATTTCTTTACCAAATAGCTATTGGCAATAACATTATTGATTAACATTTAAAAATTATTCATGTTACTGGATGGGTGGCGGTGAACAATAAGTAATTTTAAATGTCAAATTATTTTCATAAATAGTATGTCGATATAATTTGTACGAAATTATGACTAAATCTTATTTAAAAACAAATGATTAAATCTCCTTGTAAAGAACATTAGCTCTGAGCTAAATTAGGAACACCTATGTGGGTCAGATTATTTTTGATACAATAATATAAAATACTTAGACTATAACCATTATAAATTACCATAAAACATATTTATATTTTTGTAGTATATTAGTCTAATTATTTGACAATTTCATTTAGTTGAGTTTAATATCATATTATTTAATTTTGGTAATGAAATGATCGCTTCAATTCTTATCTGTAGTAATAATATAATGAAGAGAGAAGTAGACATAAAGATAAATATTCTTTCATAATAAGCAAGAGAGATATACAATGTGCAATATAATGTTTATTTGTTGTGTAATATTAGTGTGATATAATATCATTAAATATAAAATATATGTAAAAAAAATAATTTTAAATGTGGACTCATTTTTTGTATTATTAAAATTTCTGGTACCGTATGTATTGATTTTTTTAGTTGCTTTAACACTTTAATATTTGGTGTTGACATCCAATTTTACTACAGATAAATGTATCAGATTTTAACTAGTTCGTACGAATTTTTGGCTGTGAAACCCGAGATTATATTAAAGATAGTCACTACTTCCAATATACCGGGTGTTCAAAAAGTCTGGAAACCCCTTAATATTAATTTTATTAATAAACGCAGAACAATGAAACTCTAGGATTACGTCCTCACTGTAGTTACCGACTTTTTGCTCATTTTAACTCTTTTTTTTCGATTTGGAGGAGGCCTCCTGTGGAGGAAGTATAAAAAATCTTAAATGTAAGCATAGGTCAAATTATACCTCATTTTAAAGGTCTTTGTTAGAGGAACACATTGCCGCAATCTCGACTGAAAAAGGACCATTCGTTTGGAAATAGCAGCCTCTTAAAGTTTGTTTGATTTTAATGCTAATTCAATGGCAAATTTTTAGTAAGCTTTAGTTTAGATTACAATGTCACTTAGTGAGACAGAGGAAATAACCATTCCGATGTAAGGGGTTATGGGGATAGAACTCGTTCATATGAGGAGGTCAATGAAACTTGCCCCAAATGACCACCTATTCAAAAATCAACAGTGTTGAAGACCGTACATCGCGGTTCTGTAACAGATCGGTCAAGATCCGGACGGCCAAAATCAGCAACCAATGCGACCAATCAGCTACACAAGGACACCACTTTGAACACCTTCTGTAATACATTCCAAGGTTTTAATTTTTTTATAATTATTGTCTTGCAAAGTAAGTAATTTAAACATAAACAACTGACATACTGTCGGTTCAATTTTATTAATAATGATAATTATCCCCAATTACATCTGTGCACTAATAACGTTTTTAAACAACTAAATCGACCAGTACTGATATTACCTATCCCTCCACACTCCAGCTGTGAAACTCTCATAGCTAAAACACTAACATAACCAACACGGTTGAGTATTCACTTTTGCCTCTTAATCTTCGCAACGTAAAGTTAACAAATTGTAAAAGGCTGCCATTTCCAAACGAATGGTCCTTTTTCAGTCGGGATTGCGGCAATGTGATCCTCTAACAAAGACCTTTAAAATGAGTTATAATTCGACCTATGCTTACATTTAAGATTTTTTAGACGTCCTCCACAGGACGTCCCCCCAAAGTGAAAAAAGACAGGTAAAATGAGCAAAAAGTCGGTAACTACAATGAGGACGTAATCTTAGAGTTTCATTGCTCGGCGTTTATTAATAAAATAAATATTAAGGGGTTTCCAGACTTTTTGAACACCCGGTATATGTTTCATGTAATCTGAAATATTTACTTGTGATAGCAGCCACACATTCATTAATAGATTAATACATTAATAAAAGTGAGGTGTTAATCCAACGTTTTTAACGGAAAGCATTACAAATGTGGATTGATGGATTAGCATGTTCAAGTACTCCCTCTATGATCATATTGTTCAATAAAAAATAACATTTCAAGTTCTCTCTCTCTCTCTCTCTCTCTCTCTCTCTCTCTCTCTCTCTCTCTCTCTCTCTCTCTCTCTCTCTCTCTCTCTCTCTCTCTCTCTCTCTCTCTCTCTCTCTCTCTCTCTCTCTCTCTCTCTCTCTCTCTCTCTCTCTCTATCTCTCTCTCTCTCTATCTCTCTCTCTCTCTCTCTCTCTCTCTCTCACTCTCGTTTTTCAAAAAAAAATAGTAAAAAATAGAAAACACTTCAATATATATTATTCCCGTATTCGGAAAATATGTAATGTTGGCAGCATCCACAATTTCATTAATATACATCTTGGCGTGAGGTAGTGAATGGAACTTTTCTACGGAAAGCTTTGCAAATGTGTTCGATGAATAGCATGTTCTAAACGAGACCTTCCTATGATCATACAGTTACATATATATTATGTAAAATTTAATATCTATATATATATATATATATATATATATATATATATATATATATATATATATATATATATATATATATATATATGTGTGTGTGTGTGTGTGTGTGTGTGTGTGGCGGGTGCGCGAGCTTGCGTGTGTTTGAAAAATTTAATTTCCATCATTATGTGTTTTGCTATTTAAATTAAAAATCGTTTAATAAAAACTTTTTCTTATCAAAAGAAGTTTACAATTTGTCCAAGGTAAATAATTGGGAAAATCATTTGTGTGAATATCTTTACAGTTCCTACTATTTCCTTTACTTTTTTAAAGTTATATAAATGAAGTAAAATGATAAATTGTTGGTTTTGTTTAAAGAGAAATTTATTTTTAAATATGTTGAATTTGCTAAAACCATAAATATCGCCACAATTGAGAAGTTCTCAGGAAATCATCTGCCTCCTGTGCATGGCAGAGTAGTCGCAAGTCTCAAGAGAGAGGAATTTAGGTTATTAAAACTTCTACTTTAAGGATTTTGTCACATTGCTTAAAATTATTGCGTTAAAGCCATTAGGTAGGCAATAAAAATCTTTCTTTAACACTGTCTAAGATGAGTAGACTGAATGTTGTTTTGTGAACACCCAATATATGTTCAGGAGATGGAAACAGATGTAAGCAATAAATGGAAAGTGCAAAGCTTATTAAGCTGGTAAAAACTCTGCTGTGCGCATGAAGTGAAGGTTATTAAAATTTAACGAATTGTTTTTGGAAATATCTTTTGCCCTTGCGTAAAACAATGAGAGTTAAGGTTTGATGTAGTAAGATTCACTTAGACTAAATATTCCTGTCAATCTAAAGGAATATTTTGTTTACACACCTTCAGGGGTTATAATGTATGTTAAGTCACTAATAATGTTTGTGATTATTATATAGTGTAGAAAATATTTACGTTATTACGTATTTGCTGAAATTAGGAATATTAATGTTTTAGGTGCATTGGTGAAGAAGTAGATGGGAGTGTACTAACTTGCAAATATCATAATTAATTAAAAGTGTAAGAAATACAGTTTTCTCTTGATATAAATATTAGGTTATCTCTTATTTAATCAAGTTTCTTCCTCATAACATTATTTATTTAAACTGAAATTATTTATCCTAAATTATACAGCCCGTAATTTGACTAAAGGTCATAAGGTTATTAGTAATATGAAAGTTCATTTAATAATGTTAAATGGAAGATTTGTTTTTAATGATATTCGATGTCAATACTTCAAGTTGAAATCACAAAAGAAAACTGAGAACATAAATTAAATAGTAAAATTGAGCAACAATTAAAAATGGTTTGATATCTCCCAAACTTTTTTCTACTAAATGTAATGTTCAAACATTTAATTAATGAAGTGCAAAAAATAATGATGTATCAAGTCCAGTTTGAAATAGTTCTGGTTTCATTGATTTATTCAATGAACCATTATAAATCTGATGCCCATTGTTTTTATTCTTCAACCTAAAGTTAATTACAATTAATTGTAAAGTTATTTAACCGTTATATTTTATTTACGATATAGTTTGGTAGAATATAATTTAGTCAGATTACTTCAATCTAATAATATTTTTGGGTTTACTTGGCGTTCATCGCTGATACATTTCTTATATAATTTGATAAGATCCAGATTTTTTTAATTGTAAATTGTAATTAACTTTAGGTTGAAGAATAAAAACAATGGGCATCAGATTTATAATGGTTCATTGCGAAACTCCTCTCTCTCCCTTCGTATTTTACCTAAATTCTGTTATCTTTATTGCTCCTTAACTGTCTATCCTTCCGTGGTCTGTCGGCATATCCCTTCAGGAGACATCCCGTTCGTTCTCTGAGAGCTGATCCCTTCCTTTACCTCGAGTGTTTTTACCAGATTAGAGTTGTTAACCTAACGGAAAGCAGCAGTTCTATTGTTTCATCGTTGTACCCAGAAGAATAGTACTTTATTTTACATTAATTAGATAATTCATATTCTGTGTGAGGTTTGCCGTCTTGAGTTATGCAATGAATATTGAAAATTTATTATCGCTAATTCGTGATACTATGTCAAACAAAAATAAACTTATTATAAAATATAGATTAATATCCAGGGTTGTGTCGTTTATAGCACTTACGATTTAAATTTGATGTATCCTATTTCATTGAAATTGAGTTTTTAATAACGGCAATTAAAGTTCAGTTTTATGTCAAGTAATCATTTTTATTTCCAATGTATCAACTTTGTGTGAAAAATTAATCTTCACATTTTACATGCATAAAGGTAAATGTCATATTGAAAATTTTAATCATTTAATGAAATCTCCATTAACATTAGGGATATTTTCAGACCTGAAATTTTGGAAATATGGAAACACATACCTTTGTTTGTGATCTTAAAGGCTACGTTGTAGATAAAGTTGATTATAATCGTTGGAGTCGATTTTTATTTTTGTTAAATTAAGACAGCTACCCCAAAAATTAGTTATCATAAAAAGCAAAAGAATTTGAGATATAATAATCATCCTCATAGCTGAACCCTTATACGCTGTTAGCTGTAGACCACAAAAGATGATGACTATAATAAGCATACTATGTTTATTACAGTTTTAGTTTTCTTTATCTCGTTATTTATGGTTTGTAGATTTAGTTTTTTCCTGTTAGTTTTTCTGTTCAATGCTTTTTAACTATTTATATAATGACTAGCTGTACCCGGCCACGCATTGCTGTGGCTCATCTGGTTAAATGGAAAATAAATAAAAGACATAAATAAAGACATAAATTAAAATACTGTATGTTTATTTAAACAATGCTTGTGGGTACACAATATTTTTTGTAGTTCCATTGTTTCTGTATATATACAGATTATCTGGTTAACGTAACAATCCGTTTCTAGATCTAAGCCACACAATTCTAAATTTTGGCCCTGAGCTTTGTTAATGGTAATTGCAAATGCCAATCGAATTGGGAACTGCAATCTCTTAAATTTAAATGGCATATCTGTTGGAATTAAAGGAATGCGAGGAATGAGGACATCATCATTTTTGTAAGGTCCTGTCAAGATTGTTGCTTCTATGACGTTGTTTATTAATTGTTTCACTGCAAGTCTTGTGCCGTTGCAAAGCTTTGGCTGGTTGATATTTCGCAAGATGATTATCGGCACACCGATTTTCAATTGCATTAAGTGTGGTGGCATCCCTAGCAGATAGAGTGAATTTAAAAATTCTGTTGGGTAATTATTTGCTTCATTTGCTTCTACAACAGTGTCGACGGACTTGTATGTGACTACCTCGCTTTGAATTTTAGTCTGAATAATATTATTTAGTTCGTAGACGTCTTTGTTCTTGGAGGCAAGAATAGCTCGTTCACTCAGCCAATCGCAATTCTTATAATTGGTTTGAATATTGGGAAATACTTGAACATTTTTATGTTGGAAATATGGAACCAATTGAAACATTTTTTTAAATAAAAAGCTACACTATCCCAGAGTAACATAGAGTAGGATTCATTTTGATAAAAACATTTTTTATATTCCATATTATTTGTAAATTTATTTTGAAAATCGTAAAAAAATCTTTGGGCATTAAACCCAGTGTCTAGCAGCTGTAGTATCAATAAATAAACAACATTATGAAAAACTAAAAAATTACTATTGAAAGATGAAATTTATAAACATCAATAGAAACGTACTATGCCAAAGATGTGCACAACAACATAAATTATGTGTGTATGTTGCCATTAAGGTAGGTAAAATAAATTAAATATAATTTTAGGTTAGGATTAGAAAGATGAACCAATACATATTTCTTGAATGTACCTATTACCATTCATTACCATAGCAGCCAATTTAATAAAGTAACTGATGAAACAGTTGATTCGGATGTCCAGCTAGTACAATAGTTATTTGTGTAACTAGTGCGCAAAGTGACACTTTGCTGCACTTGAGAGAAATCTTTACGCACGAGCCGCAGGCGAGTGCGGAAAGTTTCTCGAGTGCAGCAAAGACACTTTGCGCCCGTGTAACACATTATATTTTTCCTACAGTTACTATAAACCATATAAATAACAGGTAATTGTATATAAAGGTGAACTTTTATTATGCATTTCCACAAATTAACAAATCAAAACTTAAACGAAATTGTTTCACAAAGTAACAAATAAAAATCTGAATGAATGTTTATACAAACATAATGAATCAAAATCTGAATGTCATTTTTGGTTTGTAATGTTTATGTTAAATGTGCAGTTTTCATAATGTCCTGATAATACTAATCCTGATGCAGAAGACACTTCAGAATGCTCTTCGAGTTGATTAGTTTGATGAAGTACCGGTGCAGTTTCTGGTGACTGTAACGTTCCTAAAATCAACTGTCCAGTTGCAATCTTTCCGCTAATAGAATCGTCAATGTAGCCTTCGGCTACGGTTGAGCTTTTCCAGCCGCCGTGACGCTTTAACTGCGTCATGTTGCCTCCTGCTTCAACTAACAATGTTGCTGAAGTGCGTCTAAAACAGTGGCCAGTGTACCTTTCGGGGTTAGGCAGATTTAAAAAAGTAGCTACTTCAGTTGGGATTTTAGCAATTGTATTAACACCTACAGGTTGTTTAATACAAACACCTTTAGCGTACTTCAAAAATAATCTACTTGTGGATATGCCTAAAGGTCTCAATTTGAGGTATTTCCTGTACATTTCCAAATAACTGATATCAAGATTATCGTCATCAGTTAAAGTGAAGACACGGCTTTTGTTGGTTTTCGAATCTGGTATTTTAACAATTAAAATTGAACCTTTATCATCTATGTCATCTACCGACATTTTAGTTAGCTCGTCTCGCCGACACGCACCAGCTACTCCTAATATTAATACTACCTTCTTCATTAAATAAGTTTCATCGGGAGCATTTTTAATAAAGGTTTCAACCTCATCTTTGGACAAAGTCATCGACTTTTTAGGCTCATAGCCTACGGACAGTTTTTTCAAGTAAGCTATAAGTTTTTTGTAACTGCTAATGTTTACGTCATGTTTCACTTGTATTGTTTTTTTGAGCATTGAATAACAGCTCCAAATAGTTGAAGACTTCATCACTTTTGATTGTTCTGCGAAATATGCCAATAAAACATTTTCTGATAATTTTGTCACTTTCTTACTTACACACCAAGAAGAAAACAGTTCATAACTGCGTTCATATTTCTTTTTAGATTTGTCAGGTAACAGGTTTAATGATACCTGTTTTGCTGTTTCCGCTATCTCTTCTGGTGTATTATTATAATCATAATCACTTTCACTCTGTTCATTATTTGCAAACATTTTACTTAGGCCTATAAACAAACACTCTTATCTATCAAATACTCAACAACAGGATATAGGTTAAGTTATAAGTCCAAAGCGTTGAATGACAACAATGCACTATTTGATCGATTTAGTCACACAGCTGATCGAGTTAGTAGTGTTGCCAACTTGTTTTCAAGAGAAACGTATTACGTGCCTTATACATGCACACTATTTTGTGTTGTTTGGTTGAAATTCTGGAGTGCGGGAAAGTAAAATGAGTGCGGGAAAGTGAAATGAGTGCGGGAAAGTAAGTAAATGCAGGAATCAGCTACTTTGCGTACTATAATCAGTGCAAGAAGACCCGCTTTGTCAGGTAACTGTAGGAAAATAATATTTTTAAGTTAGGCCTAGATTGAACCAACATATATTTCAACACACACAAACTAATAAAAGCTTGCGTTAAGATAATAATATTTAAAATTAAGAAAACAATATGTTACAATCTAATTAAAAAAAAAAAAAAAGACATTAGAATTTAATAGTAGGCTAGGCCTATTTATAATATGGTAAATGATATATTTTATAAATTGAAGATTGCCTCTTTTATTTATAACAATACAAAATCTCTTTCCTAATTATTATTCCCGAGAAAATAACATTGTGTACAATAACCTGTTTTAAAAAAGTTATTATTTATGTAACATTTAGATAAGTTTTTATTTAAATTGTAGGCCTAACTGTTACAATTTTATGTTTTGTATTTATAAAGATTCTTTAATTTTAAAATAAAGGTATAAATATTGTCTTTTAAGTGTTTTTATTTCATATTGATATATTAATTATCTTAGAAGTAATTAATTATATAGTTATGTTATTATAAAATTTGGAAGTGTAATACAGTTTAGATTATAAAATAAATGGGTTTTTTGAATTGTAGGCCTAGTTGTTACAATTTTATGTTTTGTATTTATTAAGATTTTTTAATTTTAAAAGAAAGATAAAAATATGACCTTTTAGGCCTAATTATTTTTAATTTTATATTGATAAATCAAATGGTTTAATATAGTTATTAATATTATAATGATGAAAATAGGTTATGACAAAAAATGTTATTTGAGTTATTGTAATTTTTTTATTTAATCTGGTTTAACCAAATGAAAGACGGTGAAAAAATACAAAAAATTATTTATACTCACGAAATTAATGCTATAGTAAATGTTATTGTACTAACGGAATGTCTTACTAAATAATTGATTTAAACATTTGTTAATTACAACAATACATTTGGAAACATTGAAAATATTTAATATAGTGTGTTTTGTTTTTACTGCAACAGATGTCGTTGTTAACAAAAACCTATCTTAAAAGATAGAAATCCAAATACATACAGTTGTTTGAAGTTTGAAATCAGCTGATAATGGAAATATAGGAAACAGTTGACTACAGCTGTTATTATTATAGTCCATAAACATATGTAATGGCGCTTGCATTTTTGTTAAATATTGAGCATATTTTTTGTTGTTTTTATGTTCATTAGATGCTACAGTTTTTCAAAAAGTATATAAAAACACTCGTGGATTCGAATGGAATACTGTGTCCAAATTTCAAAGCAATCGGTGAAGAACTTTCTGAGATTATCGATTTTGAACAAACGCACATTTACATTTTTATTTATATATTTATTTATATAGATAGATAGATAGATAGATTAAGTATTAGAGCCTTAATTTAAAATCTTCTGATGTTCTATTTAATAAATTTTAATACTATTATTTAGGAAAACTGAACAGTCCAGAAAAGCATCCATATAGTCTTAATGGCTTCTAAATATACACTGAAAAAAATTATTCAATTGTTTTTTTTCAACAAAGGCGTACAGAGAGATTGTTTTTATAAGTTCATTGTTCTTATGCAATCTTGTTTATTTTTGGGGGAAAGATGAAATGTAATTTATGATCCTATTTATTCAAGAAACTGTTAATAATTTATATATTTAAATATGATTTTACATTATTCAATTAAAATTTAGAATGTTGAATAGGGTTAAATAAATTCTCTCTTATATTGATATATATATATATATATATATATATATATATATATATATATATATATATATATATATATATATATATATATATATATATATATACAATTTCTATTCATATCGGCGAAGAAAGTCCCGCGATATTCTTCTCCAATCACAAACTTCTGTGGGCGTGTATTATATAACTAACGTCTTGCTTCTAATGGTCGCCATCTTAATTCCAGATTTTCGTTCATATTTCGACAGATTATGTCTTTGTTATTAAATATTTATATGAACTCAGGTGATGTTTTATATTTAGAAATATCTACTTCGTATTTCTGTATATCTCATTTTGTCTCTAGGTCTTCTGTATTTTTATAATCGGCGAAAGATCGGAGTTATATTTTCAATTCAGTTATTTTCCAAGTTGACCTTTCACGTCTAGATAAAAACAAATTATTTAGGTTTTCTTGTCTTTAACTGGGTATTTTTATTTTTTATGGATTAATCAAATTCTTAGGCGCAATTTTAATATAGGTTTTGATTTGTTTTAGATTGACAATTTTCTGGATAAGTTATAATTGGGTCGGAAAATATTAGATTTAGAATTTGTTTTGATTCGAGTCTTATCTTTTTGCCGCTAGGCGCGTGTATGTTGACGTTTAAAATTAAATGAATGAAATTGACTTGTTTTTCTTTTTGTATTTAATACCCTTTAAAATTAAAGTTTCGCAAAATCCTTTCTTAGTGAGCGTCTATGACCTCATACAAATATGCCTTTAAATTTTGGTATCAATATCTTTGTTGGTTTTTGCTCTACGTTGATTCTCTGTCAGTCATTCATTCAGTCAGTCAGTCAGGACAAAGCCGTTTATATATATAGTGATTAAACTTCTATAGGTTTGTTATTGTTGTTTATTTTATCCCCCCCCAATAAATTATATAATTCATTTTTAAATGAAAATGTAAACCTTGGTAAGTTACCATACTTATCAATATAACAATCTATATCACACTTTAACTTACCATAATCTTTTTCTGCTAAGCAGTTACAACTTATTAGATTTTTTTGATGTTATGTTTAAAATACCTATTCTATTAAAATGAGCAGAACGTGTCATTTAATTTAGTAACCTAAACATATTCAATTCAGAGATTATATGTATTTTGTTATGTTTCATTTATCAAACTATTATATATTGAACTATAAATCATATTAAACAGCATTTTATATCATAACATTTCCGTGAATAGTATGAGCAATGTTACACAATAAATTCACTAATTTAATGATTATATTGCTAATAGTAGTTATTTATGTGTACCTAAATGTCAGAAGATCAAAGCAGATGAAACTACTTTAGTGAAGCACAATTACATTTTAGATAGTCCTGTTCAGAGACATACAAATCTCTATACCATTTTGGATAGTTGTCATAGAACCATCATGTTAATATCTTATACATTATAAACACCACATCATATTGAATGATTATAAATATTTTATTAAATTCCCTCTTTCTTGAAAATTTTACTTTTCGGTAGTGTATTCTAATATTATTTCGCTGTGTACTTTATGAGTACAGGATGCAAAACATACATAAATAATTTAAATTACACACCATGATGAAGTAGTTGGAATGTAATTTTCGATTTATTCCTTAGTAAACTTCTAACACTTGTCGACACGCTAAAGAGTATTTAGGATAGCACGGTCAATATTTCTAATATATTAGATAAGTTTACATTAGATTATTAACCGTTAAGCAGGCGCGCTGCCCGTATTCTATGCCGCAATTTTTTTATTTATGTCACAATTCCATCCCCCTGCTATGGATCGGTCGGTGACCTTCAGTATTCCTTCATTGTTCAATTTAGAACGCACCCTAGGAGGTGTTTTTGATTCCTTCTTCTATTTCGGTTAATATCTGCCTTTAAGTGAGAGCACTACGTTAACCGGCATACAGTACCGCTACGCGCCCGGAAATGTAAGTATAGAAACTGTGTTTATAACGTCTATCTTTTTATGTCTACTTAAGTTTTATTATTTATTTATTATTATTTTTATATTATATTTATTATTATAGTATATATTATATATTATTTATTAATATGTATTATATTATTATTTCTAAAAGATTTAGCAAGAGAACTTATGGCCGATCACTTAAAAGAAAGAGCTAAAATTCAAACATTACCTAAAGATATAAGTTTTTATCTGAAAATGAATGTTGATCAAACTCAGTACTCAGAGGAAGTACCAAATAGTTCATCAAAAAGTGGACCATTTCAAGTTTTTGGTAAACATAAAAACAACAAAACGAGAGTGCGTTGTTTTTCTTGTAATCAGTTTGTTTGTAAGACACACAGTGAACGAAAAGTACACTGTTTTGACTGCATTCAAGAAAGTAATGATAGTTCTTGAAAAAAAAAGTTTTTAAAATATAATTTAATTCCATTAATTTTATTTTATATCACAACTAAAACTAAAGACTTACTATTATTTCTTATTTTTACAACAAGTGTATTCTTTATCTTAATAATTTAACATTATAAAATATTTTAAAAAAGATTTTTTTTTTTGTAAAAGTGATTATACATTTAAATAAAACAATATTTCATTTGTTTTTTGTACATATAACTTTAAATTAACTATTTTTAAATAAAAAAATATTTTTAAAAATAAAAATATAAATTGAAATAACTCATTATTATAAGGAATATCTTCAAATTACTACTCACGGTATAGAGTGCCGCGTCGCGCCTGGAATCGTGATTCTTGAAGACGCGCCCGCTTAACGGTTAACCTTGGCTCTTTGTAAGTTTACATTCTCTGAAAGTGTCTAGTGTTAGCTTTAAAAAATCTAAATTACTTTTGAGGAGAGTAAGAAAAACGACAGCAAAACAATAAAACAATATTAACTTAAAGTGAAACTCCTTATTTAATATTGCAAATTTTAAATAAATATAGTTTTGTTTGTACCAAATAATTCCATTTTCTGCTGTTTCATAATGACTGTAAGGATATATAATATTATAAAATAAATTTCAATGTCCTGATTACTTTACAAAAAAGTTGAATATATTACAACAAAACATTCAATATTTTCCCAATGGTCTGTAGGTTGTTTTCGGTAAATTACACACTTCTTCAAAACTTATTGATATACCTTGCTGATTTAAACATTCTTGAGTTCATCACTGTCACTCAAACACCCTAAACAAATCCGAAAGACCAAAGCTGTCTACCTGTACAAGCTGTTTAAAAATAGTACAATTCAATATGTAGTATACTCATGGAATGCCCTTTCAACATTATGTAAGAATACACAGTTAAAATCGAATCTAAACGCTAGCAATATACACAATTTATCATTGTTATTTACTATGAAAGTACAAACAAAATATGGATTTAAATAATTTAATATAAAATTTATCCTTCATTACGGATGTTTTAAAGATAACTAGTTGAATAGCAAAAATTATCGTTATAAGTTGTTCTATTATAAAGTAAGACGATGAAAATAAATAGTTGGATTTCTATTGTTCAATGGTTACTTCTTCTGTCGCAATATTCATTTGGTTCTTTTTAGTTGTAGATAGTATATTACTGTATAATTAAAACTTTAGCACGAAAATAATGTATCTAAATATTGATATATATTCAAAAGACACAGAATAATATTGATTAGAAAATAAATGTAGCAGCTTCCATATTCATTCAACTACTCTTACAAACATTTTTATTACACTGAATATTCAATTACACAATACACATTATTTAACAGACACTGTAAAATGACGCAAGGAGTTACAGTTGGGATACTAAAATAATGAACTAATAATATCATGTCATTAACAATATTAATAATATTATTCTCCACCAACGTACTTGTCATTCTTGCCAATTGGTTCAGGACGGCAAACAGCAACCTCAATATCCTATGTATTACTCAACTTATTTCAGGGATAACTCTTTTCAAGGTCCTACACTACACGAAACTAGTATACTAAACAATAGCATGGCTATTCTTCAACATTTTCATACATTCTCAAGTTATATTTATAGAAATTGAAGCCATTTCGTTTTTTAAAATGGGTATTTTATTTTCAATAGTGTAATGTGATCTTATAACCTATATATGACAAATCGCCTTTTACCCAAACCCCTCCCATGACAATCTATTTTCTTAAAACGATATAAGATGAAGAGTTAAAATTTAAATTTCTTCAAAATTTACCTCTCCTTTTATTGAAAATTTGGCTGTAAGTTACTTTTGAGTTAATTTTGTTTTTAATCCCAGGTTAATAAAAGTCTCTGAATGTCCAAGGAATTAAGCAATATAATACTTTACATTGCGGGAGTAAAATGTATGTCTTTCTTCCTTTATAGCGACACCTGTTTCGTCTAAACAGTTAAATTGTCAGATTGAGCATATTTAAAATCTTAAAATCGAAAAAAATATCTTCTTACTACAATTTAATAAAACACAACTCAATCATGATACGTACAATGCCTGATATTATTTAAGGGGTTTGGGTACATTATACTGTACAAGTCGCGTTTGACACGATTATTGTGGTGGGTAGAATATTTTTCGATTTTACGTTTTTAAATGTGCTCAGTATGACTCGAAGCCCACTAAGCCACTCAGATGTGGAATGTTAGTCCTCACTGTACAATCAAACCCGACTCGTTCAGTATAGCATACCCAAAGTATACAGCTTTTAATTAATGTTAATATCCATTAGTATATTAAATTGTAGATATTTTGTGTTTGATTGTGTTCTGTAGTGTATTTTTCAATATTATGTGTTGAGCGTCCTCAGCATTACGAGTTCAATAGCGTTGACGTAACGGCTATTGCTACCCAACACATCTTACACCCACGTGATAAAATAACTTAATTAATTACAGTAAGTTGGAAAACAACCACCGATATAAAGCATATTCTTTCAAAGATTTTTAAAAGTTTACTACTCCAATTATTTGTATTAACTTCATTTTTTTCAAATTATTCGAGATACAGTTCTTGTACTTGCTTATTTAATTCGTTAGATAAAATAGAGTAAACAATTATTCCTTAATTTGTATCCAAGATTTACAGTATGATTTCATATCTTGGTGCAGAAATAGAGAAGATATATTTCGCTAGTCGTAACTCGAAAACGAAGTGTTTCCGTATATATGTTTATGTGACAGTTTTTCTTTTTTTACAGCGAATTTTGAATAAAGCTGTATACATATTTTCTTTTCAATTTGTAATAAATAAACTTTCAGTTTTACAAATATATTCAAAATTAACAATTATTAATTAAATAATTGCGGACTGTTATGATTGGAGACAAGACATGTAGATTTTTGAATGCAATAGATATTGAAAGTAATGTTTGATTACTATATTTTAGCTAATTTATAGATTAATAAAAAAGTGCACTGAAAATATCCAAAATGAGAGGTTGACACTTCATTAATTATAGGCGATTATTCGTATGGTACTAATGGTGTAAAAAAGCAAAAAACAATAATGGACAAAATAAGATGGAAAAAAATGCAGGTTTTGGGAGTGGAGGGGAGCAAGTCATCAACTTTAGGGGTATATTATCATCAATGTTCACAAAGTGAAATTGATTAAATTAGAGGTTTTTTTGGAAAAAAAAATTTGTATACTAAATGTATAGGAAACATTTAAAGTTTATTTTGAAATGAACAGAAATCATTTAAAGGTAATATAATGTTATTTAAATAATTATTAGGATAAAGTTTTTCCTAAACTTATATTGAAATATATATATATATAACTGAATCATCATTGTGTAATTTACCAAAAATCACATGTAAACACGATTTTTTTTTTATAGAGAAGGAAAAATCCATCATGGTCCTTTTCTCACCTAGGGATCTGCCCAGGTTGTGCCGGACTCTTACCGACTAAAAAACCTCCTCTTCACCGCGGGAATCCAGGCTGGAACCGCTTTCGCATAACTTCAGCCTGGCCGCCTGTATCAACTTGTGTTCTGCTCTTGTCTGTTATAATAAACTTCTATCTGTTCCACAGTCATCTCTGTTCCAGGCACCCTTCCTCTCTTTTGCTACGCGACACGGATTCGACATATGTCGCTACCACACTCCAATTGTGTCTCGTTATGTAAACATGATTGGCGAATTATTAAATGATTGTTATAATGTTTAAATAGATAGATTTAAAAAAAATCTGTTTCAAATGTAAAGAGGAGATAGGATATAAAAATTATTGGTTAAATAAAATAGGATTTCCATAAGGTGCTTACGAAATAGCAGTAAATAGACATTTAGTATAAAAAAGCTATATTTAATTTAATTTTGTAATATTATATAGGGAGTTTTAATATAAGGTAATATTGTTTTCCTGTTGTTATTCTGACGTCTCGTCTGTCATAGAATTATTTAGATTTTTCTTCCGGCAAATACTTCCCATATTTAGAGTTATGTGATTACATAGATCCAATGTTATTTATCTACCGAAAACCTATTTAATATATTTTAAATGGTGACCGTGCTATCCTAAATATAGTTCATCGTATAGAAAAATTAAAAACAAACAAAACTGGACGAATAACTTCACATTTATTTTTCACCTATCACAAAAACGTTTGTGAAAGAAAGTAAAATAAAAAAATAAAAAACATCTAAAAAAATTATACATTTTTTCTAGAACAAGTAATACATACATAATATAGATCTATAATTATTACCATCAACATCTCAGTTTAAAACAAAAAATAATATTTATTTTCTGTACAGTGGAATATAGTACATTTCTAGGTAATGACATTTTAAAGGTGGAGTAAAAGTATCTAATCTTGTTTGGGTCAATTGTTCGTATTATAAAATTGAGTTACTGAGTAACTCGCTATCATTACTAAGGATATTATAAATATTACAATGGTAATGATAAAACTGTACGAGTTTTAAACAATATTTTAAAACTACCTAAAGGACAGCCACTCATCTCGTACAAACACCGTCACTTATCCATCCCCCCAAAAACAAAACCAAACTATTAGTCCTTTAGATGTAAATTAGAAAGTAACAATGAAACTTGAATCATGTATTTTAAAATTGTATTAATATGTATATAATAGGCATAAAATTGGTTCGTTTTGTGACAAATACGGGTCCAAAGGTTAAATCCTATTTGGTTCAAATCGAAGTGCATTTGAATTGTTATCATTTACAATCACAATTATATTAAAATGTGTTTTTATTTACGAAATCAGTAATGAATTATTAGATACAGTCACGTTTTCAATATTATGGCATTTTATCAATAACGTGAAAATCGTAATATTTTAGGGATGATAATTTTTGAAACAAAGAAAATATGTTTAACAACAAAAATAGAGTCTGGCAACATTTGAACTGTAAGCAAATTTTATTAAAAAACATTTCAAGCTTTTGGATTGTTGAACATCAAAGCTTGTTGAAACAGACGACAGGAATACGTAATTGTTTTTTGTGTTATTAACACATTTTTAATTGAATTAAAGGACATTTAATTTAACGAATTCTCGACACCGATTCTTGAACTGTACCTATAAATGAAATGTGAGGAAGTAAAAAAAATCTAATTAAAAAAATAAAATAAAATAGGGTACATATATTCTAGAACAAGTAATATACACATAATATAGATCTAAAATTATTACCTTCATGATCTTAGTCTAAAATTCAAATTAACATTAATATTAGGTGAAATCAACGTCCTCTTAATAAAACCAATATAGGTTAAAGTTTGTTAATATTATATTTTATAATGGAAATGCACTAAAGACAAGAAAGTTAAATTAGAACTTTCTTTGTTATATGAATTACATGTGTGAATTGCATCTTTGTTTCGAGCAGTTTATGTATCAAACATAAACTCAAAATCAATAACAAATGAAATCCTCCGTTTAAGTAACATCGCGTGTTGATTTAATCTTAACGATTTTATTATTATCATAAACAAAACTTCATAGAAACCAAGTATGCTTCTTATATTACCCTTTTTTTACATTTCGATTACATAGTCATCTTCTACTGAGGTATACAGCTAAACGTTATATGGGTTCAGCTGTAACCTATGAGGTTGATGATTAATTAGTATTATATTTTGTAACATTATCTGTTAAAGTGAACTTTTGTGATGAAAGTCACAAAAATGTCAAATATAAATAAACATGAAAATACGTCAAAATAATGTTACGTGTACGACTTTAATTTATCAATAAATTAAATAAACGTGAATTAATTGAATGGAAAATATCACATTTTTTCAAAAAATTTGGAATACATAATAACATAGCATACTATTATTATAAAGAATCGTTCATTTATTCAAAAAGTACAACAATTAGGACTGTCTAGGCAGTCCTATGACTTTATAAGTATATTGAATATTATATCCACATTTGTTTATGATTGTCTGGAGATTCCTACGGAAGACGTTAAGCAGAAACAATTCCTTCTGCAAGTAACACAGGACAGGTTGAAATCTGCAAAACAGCGAACCTGACATCCTCATTACCGAGATCAATGGTGATGAATTAAAATTTCCGGAAATGATCCAAATTAAAGCACAGTTCTCATAGTGAAAATATTCCTAATTCTCCTTATAAAAATAATAAGACCTGAAGGTAATTTTTTCAATTATTGTGGATTCCCTTGGAGTAGTGTGTAATAATTACTCACTACATTGCCATAAAGACTGGACGTTTAGACTATGGAGACTTGATCTCCATTATGATATCCCTTGCATTCGACGCTCATGGTTGGTCAAAGTACCCACTCTATACTGATATTTCTTGTTGTGAATTTTCCATATTCTCCAAGATATAAATGGGTTTACAATGAGCTCCATGAATATCTGACTATAGATGAATACACTTCCTCATTTACACCATTTCGTCTTAGAAGTGACTTTATCCGGCCACGATAACAATCCTTTCCCCTTCTAGTGATCACCTCTCGTGCTTCGTTTGTTACCGTGTGAATAATCAACCTCTGAATAAACTTTTTGAATAAACATGATATGTTGGATATTTTTTGTTCAAATTAAGTAAAAGTGAAATTATATTGCTGTACAAAGTTTTACATAAAATAAATTTTTATCTATCAATAAATTAGGATAAAAGAGTAGTAGCTTATACTGTCTATAAAATTTTAAAATGTATGTAATAATGTACCTATTTTTAGACTATGTTAACGATCGGAATATACCTTACAGTAAATTGCATGCAAGTTATTCCTAAATACTTTCAATAATAATAAACTCAACCTTGTACTTAAATCTTAAATGTTTTAATAATTTTTTTCTGCACAACACAAATACCTTTATAGATATTATCGCTATAAATGCAAATTGTATATACTGCTTTATTATTTATTGTAATTATTTATATTTTGTTACAAGTATTTGCAAGTTAGTTTGATTCAAACTTAATTATACTGGAATATTCCAGTTCAAACTACAAATAGGTTAATAGAATGAATTAAGTTGGAGTACAAACTTGCAGATCCTTAATTAATTTGCACTTAAGCAAGTACCAAATACACTTAAGATAATAACTCCAAGCAAATATTACCTACATCTTTAAGAATTTTACAATATGTATTATTCTAAATTGATTATCAGGCTTCGTTTCAGCGTGTATTTAATTTGATTATGATTTATTGAACTGTTTACACTTATTAGAATTTCGCCCTGTTAATAACTAAAAGTCATATTCTCAAAAACGTCTTTAATAATTAAATTAATTTTTGAGTTGTATGTAATTCAACATTTAATCTTTCATACTAAACTTATCATGACTAAACACCTACCAACAGAAACTAAGAGAGTAAATAAAGGTCGCGGGGTCCTAATATAGGTCCTGTGGACGGAATAAAGGCAATACTGGGGCTGGATACTACACCAAATACACAAGGGTTTGGTTCTATATCCCATCTAACGCACTCTCTATTATGGATCCTGAACTACTGTCTTTAAAATCAACTTTTGTAGACTGTTTCTCCCTCATCTACCAAGGATCCTTATGCATATCTCTTAAGGGTAAAATTTTGCGAAATAGAATATATTTACATGAGATTTGCAACACTATTTTTCGATATTTTTGCTTGTATATATGATGGTCAAAGATTTATCCGTAGTGGATAAGACCGGATGGACGCATAGACAAATAAGATTTTCATAATAGTCAATTATATTTTTAATTAATATAACTTTAGAACAATCATACATTACAACCTACCTACAGACTAAGAGAAGAAAGGACTTCAAAATTCCTACACTTCCATGGGCCCCCTTAAACTCTCCTACATTTATATGATTAAAAATATTTTTGTTCTTTCACAATCCATGGAAATTATATTTTGACAACTATTGAAATTTACAGATTTTAATATTTTGGTCCCCCAATGTGTTTCAACTGTTAGTGTAAAATAAAATCCCCCAAATTTTAGACTAATGTTAGAAGTAGTATAGAAAAGGTGAAAGTTTAGGCAGAAAGCCATCATCAGGTAAATATTATAATAAAATTTGTGCCTAAACTATGCATCCTGCCGAATTTTTCTGAGACATAATTTGTTTAATATGAGTGTAATTAGTGATGTAACATGAAAAAGTGTATATTATAAAAACAATTTTAAAAATCAACATTGATAATATTTAATAATAATGTACAGTAATATGAAAGTAAAAAACTTTATAGTGTGTTTAAATAGGCTAAAATGTTTATAATCAAAATTGTCCAAACAATAATCTTCAAGTAGAGGAATTAATTTACTCCATTGTGGTATTAATGCATTTTAAAACTAATCTTTCCAATGGCCAAGTATTTGTCTAGGCTCTAGAGACTGTGATCAAAACTGGGACAAGGAGTTACGGCATTATTCAAAAACGTTAAAATATCTTCATAAATTCAATACCATGAAGTATGGAGTGTTTTTAAAACACTTAGAAGTGTGATGGCACGTAATCAGTCTATTTTAAAATAGCTCTAGTAATGGAAGTATATTTAAAAAATAATTATATTATACAATCTGGAAATTGTAAGTTTTTTAATTGTATTAAATCAAGACGTAAATACCATAAAATTTAAGTATTTATCTATACTATTATATAAAAATCTAATGGTGTCTGTCTGTGTGTGTGTGTGTAAAATTTTTGGTTTCAAAAAAAAATGTTAAACTATATAGGAGACATTTAGACTTATGAATTTTTTCTATATCTTTTAAAACTTGAGTATGGTTGAAAGGTTGTACTTAATGTGACAAAAATTTTCACAATCTGTACTTCATTTAAAACTTGTGACTGTTTGGACTCAAAGTTTGTAGAAACTACAAACACTCAGAATTACTAAAAATTCTAAAATTGGGTATATAGGTCATTTAATTAGAAACATTATAACATCAAAATATATTTAAATATTGGGTCCTACATACACATCATATAAACCATTTTAAAAAGGTATTATATTTAAAAGTCCAAAATTTTGAAAGTTTCGGCTACCCAGATATCATCAGATAATTGATATAATGAATTTTGTACGTGGGAAAAAGTACAAAACGTTTCGGCAACAAGACTTCATCAGATACTGATAAAATTCAATATTTGTGCGTAAGAAAACTATTTCGTTGAAAAACGTGCGTTTTTAGTAGTGTAGTCACATATATAATTGGTTCCTTAAAAAAAGATATAATTTTTGTAAAAAAAGTCGAAACTGTGTTAAATCTGCTTATATTGGCAGATTAAATAGTTTGTGTGAACCGAAATAATAGTAATAATAAACTGGTACAGTACAAAGGTACAAAAATTTAATGAGAAACTAAGAGAGTCTATAAAATGATAAAATATGTTCTGGAAAACAAAAATGTGCCCACTACGAGAAGTTCTAGCTTTTTTTATCAAATTAGTGTAATATGTTTGTAACATGAAAATGAGTATATTATGGAAAAACAATCAAAATTGAAAATTTCAACTATATAGTCTAAAAACCTCATATATGTAAGAGAGTGTAAAGGGGCCCGTGGAAGTGTGGAAATGTAGAAGTCCTTCTACTGTTAGTATGTAGGTAAATAATTGTCTAGTTATAATGTATGATTGTTGTAAACTTATATAATTTAATACTAAACTTATTATAACTAAACATTTACGTACAGAAAATATGAGGTTGCACGGGTGTCTAGCTAAAGCAAGGAAAACATTTTTATAACGTAAATTTTCTGCGTTTTTTGCAGTTTTTACGTAATAACAACAAAAAAAAAATATTATAAACGATTACTCGTATAATAATACGATGGATTACCTCAGCACAAAATTTATTACAGTTTCGTATCTTTAAAAAAGTAAAACAAAACAATTCTTTAAAGAGCCACCATGACGGGAACAGTGACTTAACAAAGATGGCCTGTGACTGAATCTGTTACATTATCTATTTGGTAGACGTTTTAGGATGGGTGCTGGAAGAGTGAAGTGGCGGGATGACCGAGATTCACCTGCGTGAAGAGGTTAATCTCACGTGATATCGGTCTTACTTATAGTAAGTTCAATGGATGGTGTGTGTGAGTCTGGGTACACCGACAGAAGCACAGGTCTAAATGTTGCAAAACATGAAACATCTCCAGGTTCAACGAGGCTGCGTTAAAACAAAACGATTTACTCAACAGCAAAAATATTTCAAAAATTTAGTTGATTTTTCGGAGGAAGTTTCAAAGTGCATTATATAGTTGATTATCTTGGTTCACAGAATATGGCTGAGTGTGACAGTGAAAGTGTATGAAAGAAGCAATGAAAATTTCCCCTAACTGTTGAAGTTTGCAAACATATTTTACATCATAATTTATGAACACTTAAAGAGGATTATTTCAAAAGAATCTTATGTACGTTACCTAGGGAAGAATATTAAAAAAATGCAATGATAAAAATAGTAGGACCTGATATTGTATCTAATACTACATCATGTACAGAAGTGAACTTGCTATTCTCGTATATTTGACTGATATAAGCCTGATGAAACCCCCTTACGTTAAATGAATTTTATTATACTTTTTATAAGTTATGAAACCCAGTAATGACGCTGTTACCAAAGAAAACAGCGTTTATCCCACTTGTATTTTCAACAAGAGAATGTGTGACAAACATTCTTTTGCACAAGTTAATTGAAATGAAAATGCCTTTTAAAAACATGGATATGTAAGGGTACTATAGCGGGGCAATACATGGTGGGGACAAACTCTGGCATCCATACCAGAGTTCTAACTTTGGAGTCTTGCCCATTTTTTTGTACCTTGCTGTATATATTTATGGATCTTAGTGGTGGTGATTGACTTTACTTTATCATGTAGTTTATATTTTTTCGTAGTTGTTCAGGAATTATAGAAACTATATTATGCCTCTACTTACCGGTTGTATGTGTTAAGAAAACATCAATAACAGTTAGATCAATACGCGACAGTCGATGAGAAATTGTATTGATGGATATGGTTCTTATCTTTATCAGACAGGAGAAATATTCGAAACTATTAATTTGAGTTACCAACTGACTGATCAATCGATGGCTATTTAAAGTTTTCTTGGGTCTTTCTAGCAAGCAAAACGAGCTTTTTCATCTGCTCCTCCGTTAAATGGCAAGAAATATATTCAGATTAATATTATCACAACACAGTTGCAAAAAGAAGATTTGAACATTTAAAATACAGTTTATGCTTATTTCTAAAGTGAATGTACATTTTGAGAAAAAGAGCATGAGGAAGTACTTGTTGATGCTAGGAAGAATACACAAACTCTTTAAACTAAAGCCTCATTAATCAATTCATCTTCTGAACGTCCTTTATATATAAAATAGCTGACGAGCCCTCTCGTGCTTCCAAAAAGAACACGCACCACTAATTTATATTTCTCTTTATATGACGGCACAATGAAATCCCTTGAAGAGACATTTTCACAGCTATCCGGTCAAATAGGTGTAATAGGCGTTATTTTATGTCAACTTAAGATAAGTACACATTTTTACAATAATGGAGAGACATAAAGATAGCTTTGACCGACGGGGAGCACCGAGATATTGAAGGACACCAGTTGTACAAAATACCTCTACTACGTCTGACTCTTTACATGACGACTGTGGCAACAGTTCAAAACATATCCTGAAGTAATCATCATGAACAACTTTTAAAATTAAATACTGTTATCTAAATATAGCCTTAAGAATTGTTTATAAACTTCCAGTAATTGTAGCGTCTGGGGAAAAATCTATTTCAAAATAAAACAATGTTTAGAATCAAGTAAGGCATATAAACATTTTGTATGACTTTCTTTTATGTCAAGTGTATTTTATTAAAAAATAAACACATTGACTTTATTAAAGAAAAAGATTTTGACGTGAAATATGTTTGTGATTTTGAAATTGATTAACAGAGAGTTAATGTTAATTTTGAATCTTCTGTACATTTT
The DNA here is from genome assembly GCA_963513935.1 of Aphrophora alni. Classification (NCBI taxonomy): domain Eukaryota; kingdom Metazoa; phylum Arthropoda; class Insecta; order Hemiptera; family Aphrophoridae; genus Aphrophora; species Aphrophora alni. Next base: position 95,155,528 of record OY740768.1, read on the forward strand.
TTTTTATAAGATTACAATAAATTTACCACACATTTAATCATTTATAGATTTACGGAACACATTTATTCTTCCTGAATATGATTCAAGCCCTAATACTATTGATACAATTAAAATAATTTTTAATCAAATGCGTAATTTAACCTATATTTAATACTAATAATCTCCCCAAATAAGCTTGATATATCATAGCATAACAATATATTGTTGTAATTATGTAATACACATGCAAATCATATTTCGTAAAAATACCATATATAATATAAGGAAAAAATAAAAATTGTGTTGTTTTGATATATATTCTTAATTATACTATTCCTGATTCATCTTACATTAATTAATCTTAATGATTTAGACGTAATTAATGCATAAACATTTGTATGCATTACCTCTTTAGGAAACAGTGCTTGAACTCCCAGTTACACCAATCATTATAAAATAAGTGTCATTTAGGTAAAAGCATTTGTTATATGATACAGTAAAATCTTGCAAGTAAGAAATAAAACTTTTTTTTTTTTTTTTTTTTTTTTTTTATAATTTCGATTGAAATTATTTCAACATACTGCTAAATCAAAATATCAATGTTGCTGTCTAAGGAAAATGTAATGTGTTATTCGAATTAATAAGTTTAAGTTGTTTATCCAACATTGTTATATCTACTCAGAAATTAAATTAACTGCTTTAGGGTTACAAATATGGTAATCCATCATTGTACTGTGATTGCCCCGGAATAAATAACTCAAATTATAAAGAGCTTTGTTCGACCCTTTTTTTACAACATTGATAGAATTAAATTTTAGTAGCGTTTTTGTGTGTATGCAAACCACAATATAATTAGATTTAATAAATTTATCAACTGTTTAGATACGCTTTCATTTTTTTCCAATTATTATTGGAAAGTAGATTTTCAAAATTGAAAAATTGGACATTGATTTATGTCATTAATTTTCTTATTACTGGCATAGAAATCTCTCGGTTTTATTAACTTAGGATATTTAATTTATCAAATGGACAATTTTTATAACTTTTTGAAAGCAATACTACTACTACTACTACTACTACTACTACTACTACTACTACTACTACTACTACTACTACTACTACTACTAATAATAATAATAATAATAATAATAATAATAATAATAATAATAATAATAATAATAATAATAATAATGCTTAACCTTGAGAGCAGTGTAAGAAAAAACAGTGGTGAAGTAATTATTGGAGGGGACTAACGCTAAATCCCCTACTTGGGGTGAAGTGCGCCATGAATGGAGAGGAAAACTAGTAGAAGAGTTTCTAGCGCGTCTAGATTTGGCGGTACTTAACGTAGGTGATCGACCAACATTCGCAAGAAGAAACGCAAAATCTATAATCGACCTGACAGTAGCTAGTCAGAGGGTGGCTAGGAGAGTCTGGGACTGGTGCGTTGCAGAGGACGAGACGCTAAGCGATCATTCCTACATCTTCTTTCAGCTGGGCGGGAACGGTGTGGAACGGGAGGTAGTTAAGAACCACAGACCCGTCATATCTTGGAACGCTAAGAAGATGGATCTTGTAGCTTATAGAGAAGCTCTAGAGGAGATGAAAATTCTCGATCTTTAAGAAAAGTAGCTTAGTAGTGGCTACTGAGGATCAGGTAAAGCGGGTTACAAATCAGCTGGTAAAAGCTTGTAACAAGTGTATGCATAAACGAAGAAAGAATGCGTCCAATCACAGAGCTAAATACTGGTGGACGGATGAAATTGCCACCCTAAGGAAGGAGTGCCTAAGGGCGAAGAGATTGGCGACGAGATCTAAAGGGAATCAGGTTCTAATAGGAAAATACAGAGAGACTAGACAGATCTTTAAGAAGGCCATCAAGAAGAGTAAAATCAGCAAATGGCGTGAACTCCTGGAAGAAGTAGAGAACGACCCGTGGGGGTTCCCTTACAAGCTAGTATGTAGGAAGCTGGGGAAAAATAAGAAGAACCCGCTACTGAATGACGAAGTCTGGGTTAAACAAATAATCAACGACCTATTCCCCAGGGGCCAAGTCCATCCAATAAAGCGCCCTGCAAAGATGGAACTCAAGAACGAAGAACATTTCCAACTGGAGGAACTGAGGACAGAAGGTCGACGCCTCAAAAACGGTAAATCACCCGGACCAGATGGGATCCCTAACGAGTTGCTCAGGAGGATTATTGAGGATTATCCAGAGAAGATGCTGGAATTATTCAACAACTGTCTTGAAAACGGTATATTTCCGGAACCTTGGAAGAAACAAAAGCTAATCCTGATAAGGAAAGGAGACAAGCCCTTGGACAAGACATCGTCCTACCGCCTAATTTGTTTACTAGACACGATGGGGAAAGTTCTGGAGGGTTTGGTGCTTAGACGGCTGGAGGCTCACGTGAAGTCCACTGGGGGCTTTTCGAGGAACCAATTTGGTTTACATTATGCGATGTCAACAGTGGACGCTATAAGAGAGGCTTTAAGGATAGCAATGGAAGCAAGAGATAAGGGTATCGTAAGAAAAGGTTTTTGTTTTGACATTAAAAATGCGCTCAATTCCCTGAGATGGCAAGATATACTGAAATCCCTGCGGGAAAAGAATGTTCAACTATACCTGAGAAGGATTATAGAAGATTACCTTTTTCAGAGAAAGATAATATACGAGAGTGAAGGATGGGTCATTGAAGGAAGGATGACAAGGGGAGCACCGCAAGGATCCCGTTTAGGGCCTTTCTTCTGGAAGATCGTATACGATGACTTGTTGGAAACTCAGCTATCAGAGGGAGTTAAAGTGATAGGATTCGCGGACGATACTATCATAATCGTTGAAGCCCTTGAGGAACATGTCCTTGAGTATAGGATGTCAAGAAGCATGGCCACTGTAGGTAAATGGCTAAACAGCAGAGGCCTGCAAATGGCTGTAGAAAAGACAGAAGCGATCTTGGTAACTCGAAGAAGGGAATATAGGACTCCTAGACTCATAATTAATGGCGTGCGGGTAGAATGGAAGACTCAGTTGACGTACCTTGGTGTAGAAGTGGACCGGGGTCTATCTTTTGGACCGCATTTGAAGAAGGTAGCCACTAAAGCTGCAAGGGTGACAGGGAATCTTTCGCGTTTGCTGCCAAATTTGGGAGGGCCGAGAGAGAAAAAGAGAAGGTTATATGCCAGCGTAGTGCATTCAATAATACTGTACGCAGCACCTGCTTGGGTCAAAGCGCTGGGGAAGCAAATTAACAGAAGAAGGTTGCTCTCAGTACAAAGACAAGTGGTACTTAAAATCACTGCAGGATACAACACAGTCTCACAAGCTGCGATATTGGTGGTGGTCGGAATACCCCCTATCGACTTGCTGGGAGAGGAAAGGAGAGAAACGTATGATGAGGAAGGAAATGGAGAGAGAACAGGGTCTCAAATAAAAAAAGGTGCAAGAAACAGAGTGCTTAGGAGGTGGCAGGAAAGATGGGACAAGGAGGATTCTGGTCGCTGGACCTACAGGCTGATCCCTAATATAAAAAAAACGGATGAACAGAGGACATGGCGAAACGAGCTTTTTCTTAACTCAATCATTAACAGGGCATGGAAGCTTCCGGGCATACCTACATAGATTTAGAAGATCAGAAGGCCCCAGCTGTCTTGATTGCGGAGCGGAAGAAGACACGGCAGAGCATGCGATCTTTTACTGCAGCGGGGGGAGTCAGGAAAGGGAAGAGCTTTCAACACAGCTTTGTTCACCTATTTCCCCGAATAACATGACAGAAATTATGATAGAGGATGAGGGAAAATGGAAGGCAGTAGAGAGGTTCATTCTTAGAATTATGGGCAAACGAGGATAAAAGCTAAGGTGAGCTGAGATAGAGCTCCAGTTTCGGTGTTCGACCAACCGGTCGATGGGATGGTGGATGACCCTGTGTGGTATTTAATTCTTCTCTGCGAAGTAATGTCGCAAGATGGTCCCGCAGAGAAGGAAGAAGAGGATGGAAGGTTTGGTTTTACCGGGGTAGGGAGGCCGCCCACCACCTTCAGTCCCCGGACAAAGTCATAAAGATTTTTCCATTTTTCCTTCCAAAAAAAATAATAATAAAAAAAATAAATAAATAAAATAATAATAATAATAATAGTAATAATAATAATAACAATAAATTTCTTATTATAAGAAAATAAAAAATACAAATCATAAAAAAAAAACCAACGTACAAAATTTGATAAATATCTGTTCAAAAATTTAGTCCGAAATAATGAACAAATGAATATATTTGTTTGTATGAATATAATGAAAACATATTTGTGTTTTCAAGATCCATATTTTTATACACCCCAAAAACTCTGCAATGTTTTTTTTCAGAGTTTACAAAGTTTTTGTTCAGTAATATATAAAGATGTAAGTATGTTCAAAAAAAATTGACATTTGTTTTAGGACATTGATAAATAATGTTCACCTTATAATGTTCATTTTTGATTAGTCCTAATATTTACAAAGGTCTGATAAAAGATTTTTTAAATATATATTTTACAATAATTGGAACTCAGTGCAAATAACTTGTTTATGAGTCGTAGAGCGTTGTGGAGATTGAACCACGTGTCATAAAATCATAGCTATAAATTGTGTATTTTAGCTTCCATTAGGGTTGATTTAACAAACCGACGAAACATTTTTACTTGTCAATAATTAAATAACCCTATATTCTCGTAATTTCAAAACCATTCTTATTTTATTACTGTCTTATGATCTTCATATAGTGGATCAAGGTACCTTGCTCTAATTTTCTAAGTACTTTGATGTAGTACTTAACCTAAAAATTTTATCTAGAAAGATTTTTTGACTCTAGGCTCAACATTAACTTATAACCCAATATTATACTTTAACTTAACTTTTTTTACCTTCCATTTCTGTCGTAAAAAGTAGGAATTTAAATATGTAGGAATGAATATGTTTCTTCCGCTTGCCATTTTAGGGTATAATTAAAGGACATTTTTTTTTTCAGTCAAAATTATACAACTTAAAAATGTTACTAAATCTGCGTTCCTATGGAGATATTCAGTGGTCTCTGTTTTTTATTATATGCAGTAGTTTTAATTCTCTAAGCATTCTTCTTTATTTTAAATTGTAAAGCACTGTTATAACCTACACGACTTTTCGGTTTCTAATTTATTTGTGTCTATGTTTATGGGATCGGAAAAAATAAATCTGTTTCATAAGTTTTATAGGAAATATATAAAGCATCCAATAATTGCAACAAATCAGTTTCAAAGCACACGAAGATATAATTGTAACGATTAATGCCTGATAAGTTACAATAGTGAGTAAATTATCGATTAACACAACAATAAATAACCACCATCTTAATATTATCTTATTGTTTTTCAAAACGCCATTATTAAAAGTCATGTCAATCATTGACATAGTAACAATATATTCTTAACAATGAACTTCCGAAAATGAGATATTTTATGTTATAATTCAAAAGAAATAAATAATTAAACTCATAGTTTGATGCCATGTTGAAGTAACTCATAAAATAGGCTATAGTGTTTTAACTCAACAAGCAAGATTAGTAATTAACACAAAAATTGATGCTCCGATGTTAATTAACACATTGGAGCATTAATGCTGCAAATAGTGTTTTATTTTCCTGGAGGTTACACTGTAATATGATTTACTTGATTAACGGATGCCCCTGCTTATAATTACTATTTAATTTCCTGACTTGTAAAATAGACTCAACATATTTTAAAATTTTATTTTTGTAACAAGAACTTTTTTAATTATTAGTTATTTACAGTGTATACAACAAATTGCTACACTTATGGAATACTTAGTCGTTAATAATACGGTTTAAGAAACGTAACGAAATAAATTGCTATTTAATTAAATAAATGTGGTAATAATGTTAGTTCCTTTCGCTGCAAATATAGATAAAAATTGTACAAATGTTAACAAGTTGCAAGTGTTCACTATTTGAGTATAGTAGATAGCAAAGGTGTTTTACAGTTTAAAAACCTCAATCAACTTCAGAGGCATGTCACACAGGTGAAAAACGACCAATGGCATAGTAACAGACAGACAGATAATAAGTAATAAACAGTAAATAAACAAATGGCAGACAGATAATAATCCCAAAACCACTTTTGGACACTGAATACTTCAAAACTGATATTTCTGGAGAAAAAAACTCTATACCTGTTTATAGCCCATAACATATCTTTCTCCATATATCGGGGAAGTAAAATGATGCATTAATTAAACTAAAACGGAACTCATTATAAATTATTTACGTTAGTTTTTATTTATTGGTTGTAAACATAAATAATAATATGCTTATAGAATTGTAGTTAGTAAGTTTGTATTTTATAGATCGTAATAAATTATATCAAAACATATATTTTACAACATATTCAAATAAGTGTAAAATTTATCACAAAACCATTACATTAATTCTTCATTAAACATTGATCACATTTGATGAATGATAAAGAACAAAAAGCCAAGAGAATGTTCCCAATTTCAATTAAAAGAAAATTATTGTACTTTATACAATTTAACCCATATAGATTTTTTTTCCTCACTTCCCAGTAGCTCATTTGTTAGCATTTTGGCTCGTAAAAGCAAGTGTCCTGAATTAAATTCCCAATATAGGTCTTGTATTTTCACTTGAAATAATTATCCAATTTTAAATTATGTATTCATTTGTTCCCAAATGGAGTAAATCAAAAAGCAGGTTTCGATGACCATTTGAGGTAAGCTGTATACTCTCGACGGCAGTTACTAGTTTTAAACAACGTAAGTTTTTTTTTTTAATTTCTGTTAATATAAAAAAGTCATAAATATTATACCATAATCAGTGGTGACTAGTTTTTCAATATGAATAGTTTTAAATAAATGATTCTCTCAGGAGAAAAATAATAGAAAAAAATAACATATATTATTGGTATATGTATATTATTTATTATATGACAATTTAACAACTTTTGTTATTAAGTGGTAAACTTAAGAACATAAAGCAATAATGAGAATATCTTAACTAACATAAGACTATGTTATAAAAGTAAAACTTAACCGAAGAAATTAATCCATGTGTTGAGTTTTTAATATGAATATATTTACTCAATTCAATAGAATAATGTAATTATTATTATGTTATATTCCGTGTCTATATATCTGTCTAACAAAATAAGTATAATTTGACTGCAAAATGATATATCATTTATAAAAACTATTGTATAAATATATAACAATCCTAATATAGTTTCATCAACATACTAACACAGAAAACCCGATGACTAAGTTGAGCGGTGACTAAATGATACTACTTTTGGTAATATTTCAGCCACAATATAAATTTACTCTGTTCACAGGATATGAAGTATTTCTAAGATTAACAATATTAATTGTAATACATTAAGCTTTATTTCGGTAAGAAAGAGAAAATTTAGTAGGTGCGTGTTATTGCTGCAGATAAAATGAGCTTCAGGTAGCAAATTATTACCTGAGACAAACCATTGATAATTTACTAGCCTATACAATGTAGTTATTTCACGAAACAAAATTTGATTTTCCTTTAAGTGTTGGATGCTCAAGAACAAACTAAAACTAAATATTTTTCAACTTTTTCTTTCTTTTAATTACGGTAAAACATACGTTAGGAGACTTTACATCGTAATGTAAACAGAGAGCACTTAATCCAATAAACGTATTTATTAAACACTGGTAAGTTATAAATTTATTAAACTAATACGTTTACAGAGTTCTTATTAAGCCTAAATAGTCCATCCTTTTGCTTTGGATCTAGGAAATTACATTATCTCTTCACCATTTTGATCCACTCATCGGTATTATTAAATGAATGTACACATCCAAACACGACTTACTCTTTAGCATTTAACATATTTTGAATCGTCCCTTAAAATCCCCCTTAAAAAGTGTAGATAAGTTATAATTCCAGAAAATAGAGTTTACATATCCAAACTAAGATTACTATTTGATTATTTCAATTATTAAGCGAAGAAGAGGGCGTTTAGAACTTGACTTTGCTCAATTAAACTTGTTGTTCTAAGTTTTTAGTATTGTTAATTTAATCAACTAATTGAGGTTAATTACATAATTATTCGTTATAAATAGTACATTTATTTTAATGAAAGTCTATTAACAACGGATACAGAAACAGAAAGTTTACATAAATACAAAATATGGGCACAAAAAAGAGTTTTGAAAGGAGGTCATTACACGAAATTCGAAAGTCCAAATACCCACTAAAGTAAAAAGTAAGTATTTTAAACCAATAAATTGTAGTCGGGAAAGAATTCTAAAAATAGCGATATATAATTTATAAACATCATGCAATGAGGTATCTATCGAGCGAAGAGTATGATTTTTATGCCGCCAATACAACTTCTTTTTAATAAATAAAGAATATTTTAGTATACTATGATAGTAGTTTAAGGTTTTAACTAATAGATATAATATGTTGTTTTGATAATAAATAACCTTATATATACTTTATGAGTCAACGGGATTTATGAGTTTTGTATTATTAATTACTAATTTTAAATTTTAATTAGTTTAATTTAATTTTAAAATTACTAATCAGTTTATTATTATTCCCTGAAGGTGATACGTGAATATATAGTGTCAAAGTTCACGTGTATTTCATATGCATAATTTCTGCGTATGGTATCATGATATTGTGTGGAATTTCTTTTGTTGTTTTTGTAACTATTTTGAATGTGAGATATACAAAGAGGACTTATTATCTAAGTTAAGTAAAGCCAAAGTTCCAAGGTTCAATTCCCAGTAGAGTTCATATATTTTTCACTGATATAATTATTTTATTAATAATACTAACTCAGTAAACAAATCTATAAACGTCAAATTTAATAAATTAGAATAATATTCTTTTAATTGCAATTTGGAACATTCTGTTGGCTCTTCAACTTTCATAAAATCTAATCAACATTAATGATATACTGAAGACACTAGACTAAGGTAGAGAAACATGTTCTTGGGGCCGTGATTTTCTTACATATAAGTCAACATGCGCAACAATCAGGCAAAGAAAGTGCACTTAAGTCTATTTCTGGAAGAGACTCTAAGGAACCATGAATATGCTTTCAGTGTCTTTCTTCACATAGAGAGACCTTTGACAATGCCTACTATAATTCAATAGGCCGAGCTCAATCATATCACAGGACTTACACAACCATGTGAGAGTGGGTGGGGGATATGTTAAATTGGAGGAAAGTTGTAGCTACAGTACTGTGAGACGTAAAATAGTAAAGGTCACTAGAGGCTATCCACAGGGGTGAGCTCTCTTTCCTCTTCTGAGGTGCCAGGTAGTTGACACACTTCTGGACCTTCTCTAATCAGCGGGTGACTACACCCAAGAATATGCTGATGATATGGTGATGGTTTTCAAAAGTGTATTTGTTATTACGGTAGTAGATCTCATGAGAATAGCGGTGTCACTAGTAGGCGGATGGTGTAGCAAGGAAACCTTATCGTAAACCCTTTTAAGACGACATTGATCCAATTTACAATAAAGATCCGTCCGGATAAGAACGGTGTTAAACATTCTGGGAAGAAAAATCCAAGGTTTGACGAATTCAAACATATAGGGATGGTGTTAGAAACCAAACTATCATGCAATTCCACATTAGGATAAAGCCAACAAATCTATAATGACAGCGTGAAGGGGAGTAGGCAGAACCTGGGGACTCTGAACAGCTATGAAGAGATACATTTATACTTTTAATATACGACCTATGACATGGTAAGGGGCGGAAGTGTGATGATAGACTAAACTCACATTAACTAAGGTTCAGAGGATGGCTTGTCTGTGCAATAACAAAGCCGTGTCTACTACACCAACCGCTTCAATGGATGTATTAATAAGGATACCCTTAAATCTTACTCTTAAATGGTCGTGTATTAAATTCTATACTTATACCAATAAAACATGTTAATTTTGCCTATAATTTCTATCCTGAGACTAACATATATTTAGGTCTCTAAAAATCAATGTCACCTCTGGTAATGGTACAATGTTTATGTACTTTGTATATAAGTTTTATAAACAACGTAATACGTCTGAAACATGTAACTGTCATTAACTGAGTGCTGCACACTTCACTAGGTCATAATAACCTGCTATTTGACATAAGCCATTTGTGAACAAATGAATGAATAATTTATAATTAAATCATTATTTCAATGTTTTATGTGCTTATTTATCAGCCGTTTGACTAGAATAGTGATCGGTGAGAGAAGATATACCTCAAACGATGTCATTTTACTATAAATATCTGCAATATTATGGTAGGTGTGAAAACTAATACTGTAAAATTTTAATATCTGTAAAGAAATGGAACTGCGAAATGTGGATTTGATTTTTCACTTTAGGCCTACTATATGGATCTGTTGAAACAATCCTGTCAGTGCATTAGTAAATAAGAACAGAACTGTAACTAACTAGATATTGTGATTATCTAATTATTATTATTATTATTATTATTTTACATTTTAAAATAATTATATGATTTGTAACAACGATTCATATTAAAGTGGTATTGACATTAAAATCTATTATTTTTTCCAGGAATCAATTGATACAAATATGTTTCCACTAATGTAGGACAGATACTAAAATTTCGAGAACCATTGAAAACTCTTTATCGCAATTAAACATCATCACAATATTTTCCTTACTTCATTTCATTTAAATATACAAAATATTTGATAAAAATAAAACTGTAATATAGGCTATAAATCAAAATTGGTAAAGTTAATTTTCATCCCTATTATATTAGGAATTATTTAAATATGAAATATTTAAAATATTGATATTATAAAAGTTAGTTATATTCCTAAATATTGGATATAGTAACATTTGAACTAAAATATGAGGTATAAACAAAAATTCTCAATAGGGCTCCTTTAAGCCATTGTCTTATGATGGTGATTCATAATTGGAAAAACATAATTATTATAGTAACAATAAGTGTAATAATAAATGAGAAGAAATACTGATGGGAAGAGTATCATTATTGTGAGCGCAGGCAGCAATCTTCCTTTATCACATTTCCGTAAACAAGTAAACTGCATCAATCATTTGTTTGTAAGACACATGCAACTAGAAAAGTAAACGTGAAATCGCACATAAAGTGGGTTAAAAAGTAAAATGGACTTTTGATGGGTTAATTGATGTCGGTAAACTGAAAGACAGCGACAACCAATTGATAACCAATATTTGAATCCAGGACCTTTGCCTTTACGCGACAATGTTCCACCAAATTAGCTATTGAGAAACGATCAACGAAATTTGATAAAACAATCTATTAGTGCTAAATTCATTAAATTAGAATAATTTTCTTTTATTTGCAATTGGGAACAATCTCTTGGCTTTCGATTCTTTATCTTTCTCAAAACCTTATATACAAAATTATGTCTAAGAGGAAATATACCCAAAAAGGAAAAGAGAGTTCTAATTTGTTTTAATTTCGAATTATACGGACAAAACCCTATTCAATTATTTTCAGAGGATGCAGATTTTTACTACATGCATATCCACAACAAATAATTCATAAATCCAACGCACTCTGAGGTAAAGAAACATTTTGATTTATCGGTGAATATATATAAGTTATTCAAATAAAGCCACGAGATTAGTGAACTGGACCTAAAATCATACATGTAATAAATTTTAACAATATGTAATGACTGCAACGCACACAACAAAGTACTTCTGTTCTAAATATTATGATTTTTTGAATGTCGGAAAAGTTAAACAAGGGATTACTAAAATCTCTTACAACTTCAATTAAACTGTAATATTATATTAAATAACAACATATAAATGGAGTAAATATTTTCAAAATATCAAATCTAATATTATAAATTTAATTAATGATATTAAATTATCCGTTGTAATAATAAATTTGGTTTACCACTTCCTTGAGGGAAGTGTGGTGTAACCGACACAAATATTAATAATTTTAAGAGAAGACGTATAATAAATCGATGTAAAAGTTTTGTTGAATAAAGTGGAATAGCTTGAATTTAACGTAATTTCGTCGAGCTAATACAAATTGGCGGTATACCAAAAATTAATACAGAAAATTAAAATCTATCTTAATCAAGTTTTTAAAAGATGTAGAACAATTTTTAATAATTAAATTCTTCTGAAAGAATGATCATTAATATTCGAGTGTATCCCAACGTGACGCGAGAAATACCACTTGGTAATAATGTAAAAGAAGATCTGTACAATGATGCCTCTTTCACGAATCAAGTATTTGTGTTGTCTTCTGATCCAATTAAATTATGATTCATTTGATTTACTTTCAGTGGTTATTTCACGTAAACATCTATAATTTTATATAATAGATGTTATCATAATCTTGAACTAATATGGGGTCGTCTACAAACCTTAGATTAGGTCACATGTTATCAATTAGGAGCACTATCATATTTCGATAATTATTGTTTCTCAATAATTTTTAGAGCGTTCTTCAAATATAACTGTAATCTCAAAAATTTAATTAAAATATTATATACAAATAAATTTACATAGTCGATACGTAGACAAATTACCATAAAGGAGGATTTTTTTGTGTATTTATAGTCTTTGAAATCTTCTGAAGAATGTCTGATAAAATTTAGCCGACTCTTTAACCAAGAAACAAATAATTATTTATTAGTCGTTTTCCTATTCATTATTAGTTTATTATTATTTTAAAACTGATTCCTATTATTATTATCATTATTATAAGATAAACAAGTCATGGAGTCTTTCGCGTCCATACAAACAAAAGATAAATTCTGCCACGACACAGTTTTATCGTACACAGTTTTAGTACATGAAATATAAATCCTGTGTAAGATGTTCTTGTCTTATGACACTGTTAACGACAAGTTTTCTATGTCAAGAAGATTCTAATATATCCTTAAGTAAAATCGTACGTGAAATACCTATTACCTTTATTGACAAGTCACAGACCGGGAAGAATTAAAAGAGTTGCAAATAATTTTCCAATCATTATTAATTGACACTTCTGATTTTTAACTTTCAAGTGTTAAAACTGAATGTTGAATAAATGGAGGAAAGAAATAATAAACTGAAATGCTTTACTGTATAAAGCATAAAATAAACACTGTTGATTAGTATCCAGTCACATTATATTATAATATTTATATAAACTATTATCTTAATGTTTGACGCCATCGACGAGTGAGAAGTTTCTGATGATGGTACATAGTTCCGAAACGCCACAATTCTAGACGAACAAAGTCACGTCACCGATAATATAAGGTAAATTTAAATATTATAAAATAAACAGCTACTTCATATTGATTTTGCGGAAATTTCAGTTTCGGTAATTTCAACTATTATTACAAAATGTAAGGGTGTTCATATATATAGTTTACAAGAAAAATTATTTATATAAATTTTAATTATTTTAAATTACAACGTACTAGTTTCATGTAGTCTATAGTTATAACTGTAAAACTAATTGCGTAAAATACGTGTAAAATATTATACTTGCCTAACGTAAATACCTAATTAATGCAACTTAATTTTGTTGGAATTTCTTTATCATCTATCTTGTAAACAAAATTAAGCTTTTTAATTTAAGAAACTATATAATTACCCTACATCATTAAACAAATTTAATTATTACCTTTATTTACAATTTTTTTTTTTTTTTTTTTTTTTATAAGAGGACAGAGTACAATTACTTTTATAATTAAGAACAAAAGCGCAATACTATTACTTGTTATTACTTGTAAAGCACGTTGACAACTAAATAAATTAAACTTGATAAACTAAATTTCAACACTTAAAATCATTTTGAAATGGAGGGATATATTTAAATTTTCAAATTTCCAAAAAAAAAAATATTAAAAATTAATTAGCTGATGTCACATATTGATTTCAGTGGCACATTATTTGTTTTAATTTTCTAATAACTTATCATGAACTTCATAAACTCACTCCGTAAAAGGTTCTCATAATTCTTAAAAAATAAAAAAGATAAACTAATCTTTAAATGGATTTATTTAATAAAAATATAATTTCACACTTGAATATTATTACTACCTAGTGTGATATACAAAATATATTTTTGTTTAATTTGACTAATAGGTGTAGCCCAAATTTCGATTATCATTTGTTAATAGTTCGGCAATAATTAAATCATTTAAAACATTTTAATGCTATCATGCATATTATTTAAATTGAAAGGATTTCGGCCATATCGTATTAATATAAGATGTAAGTGCCCATCCAATAAATAGTATAACAATCCCATACAAAATATTAAATCGCTAGTGGAGAATTTTGTCAATAGTTTCCATCATGATACTTCCAGCTTCATCACATTATGCAACAAAAACAGATCCTTTATATTTAATTCCTATAAGTTGTTTTCTATCGCCTTACAGGACATGTTAAATTGTGTTGGTAGATCAAAGGCCTACCGGTACTTTAGGTTTGTTTAAAACAATTGTTACAAAGATTTTCTGAACCACGTTAATAATTGTATATTATTCTATTTGTCGTTCTAACAATAATCGTAACAGTATATAGATTATAAAGTCTCAGATATACTGCGGATCTCGTAACTGTACGAATATCACATTATTGTGAGAGCTCGGGGTTTAAAATTACAGTTCATAAATAAACTACTAATTGATGAATGCCGGTAGTATTAAGTGTAAATTGTGGTCTGGAAATCTATATCTAACTTAGTGTGTTGTAAGTTGAGTGACACACTAGATAGGAAGAAAAAACTATTAAACAATTTAGTCATTTTTAAACAACTTTATTCTGAATTTCAGTAGAGTTCTCTTAATATACACTATAGTCTATTCTGTAGACCATAGTTCTCTTTATCGAATTTCATGATGAAATTTCTTATTTTTCCAGGCCGCTACCGTTCTTACGTACGGACAACTTTTACAACAAGGACAAAGACGGAACGGATGTTGAAAATCATTCGAAATATGAAGATCAGAAAAAGAACGAAGGTCGACAAATATTGTATATTAACAAACCGGCTGATACACTTCGTAAGTAATATCCAAAAGTATTATCATAAATTAACATTTAATGACCTTATAACTCAATCGTCCTAATTTAAATAACTCAATTTAATATTTATTCTATTCCGATTTCGAATATTGACGCATTTGTAGTTTATTTCGGAAGAACCATCCTGTAAATTAGCTTTCTTGATTCTAGGGTGAATGTTTTGGTACCGGCTAGACAATTGGACAATAGCTAAATGTAAAAATTTACATTTTTACGACGTACGGCAAAGATGTTATCCACATACTAAACTCTCACTTTCGGAAAAATATTTCTTGCTTTAATTAGTCATTCTTTGTCTTAAGTTAGCAATAAAACTAGAAACGGAGTTTTCCATAGCAGTACCATCATCTTGAACGTAAATTTTTTAATTAATTGAATACTATTTTAAGACGTGAAAAGAAATATAAAATGATTTCTTTTTATAAAAAAAATTATATAAAATTATTTTGTGACTTCTTACACAAAAATGTGTTTACACTAAACAATTGATCAGAATTAAGCCTAAAGGTATATATGGTAACTAAATATTCACACTACCAACCTGCACGATTTTAACTTTGTGACTCATAATCTACATATTTACCCCTATAAAATGAAAATTATGTACAAGTATAGCAATATATCTCTGGTACAGCTATATTTAATTGTTGTACAAATTAATAGATATTATAACAAGGAAGGTTATTTTAAGAAAATTGAAGAATCAAAATGTACCTTCTAAACTGTAACCCACACAAACGATGGGTTAAAACAACTTATGCTCCAGCAATGGTAAATGTGATTATAATTTTGTTAGCTAAATATAATAACGTAAATATAGCTTTTTGATGATTTAAAATATTTTTTTTTTTTGTAAAATAATAGTAAACCCTAAGGATAATATACTAAAACTCGATAAAACATAATTTATCCTATACATTTTAAAATTTACCTTTTGAAATATTTAACCCAATCAAATAGATATTGCACGAAGTAGCCTAAAATCATTTTCCACATTTAAAATATAATGGGCTAATGAAATTAGCTCAATATATTTTAGAAGAAAAGCAATATTTTTAAGTAGGAAACCATGAAATTTTGAAAATCGATACTAAATTAAATACAATTGGTTGGGAACTTTTTATTTAAAAAACAATACCGTTATGATATTGTAAATAATGAATTATATCATATAAAAATTAGTTATAAAACGTATTAAAATAAATGTGTACCACTTAAATATGAATATATATTAAGTAATATTCCATGGTTTACATAGGGCATTGGTGTTAACACCTTACTATTTAGAAGGTTGTGATAGAGATTGAGCCTTCCCCACCACCACACTGTGTATTGTAGTAGGTTAGTTATAGTATTATTATTGTATCTCGTTCGCCACTGAAGATGACTGTTTTTAAAACGTATTTGTGAGAAGTGTGGAAATATATTTTAGTTTGAAGAACTATCTAACTATAGTAATTAGTCATACATTTAGGTCGAACTTAGTATCTTTAGAGGGCAACAAGTTAATATTTGCAAAATGTGACACATTTTTGTGTTGTTTCTGTAATATGAGAAACATGTTTACATATTTCTAAATGATTACAATAATTAATAAAGTCTAATATGTATTTAAATTAATTATAAATGTATTTTTGCTATCTGGTGATACTAAGTAAAAGTCATAGGCCAAAGAAAAATAAATTGCAGTATATTTTAACCAGGTTTTAAATTTATGAGAATATAATGGAAGAAAGATAACTGGAACGTACGTCCAGAGTATTTCTCATGAAATATTAATATTCAATCTCCAACTCTACTTGAAATTTTCAATCGTCTCCAATGGAAAAAAAAAACATATTTTTTTGTGAAATGTCAGTTAATTGACGTGTAATATTAAGTGTAAAACTACTACAAATTGGTTCATGAATAAAGATAGTTTAGAAACATTTGAAATAGTAAAAATAAACTATTCATTATAATTTAATCTTAAATGTTTTGATTCTTGAATAAATAACAGGCGAAAAAATAACTTCACAGTTAAATATAATATAGATTATCAATAAAAAAATAAAATAAAATATCTATATTACTAATAGGAAGTAAAATAAAAAATTCTGTGTTTTGGATCATGCATTTGTTTTAGTATATAAGATTAAATTAGTGTAATAGAGTAAACGTTTTAAGAAATTGTTAAACATGGTTGGATTGTTTACGATAAACTGAACACCCTAAGAGTAAATCGTATTTAGTTGTAATCTATTTATTAATAACTACGGTTAAAATTCATTTTCCATTTCTGCAAATTATTTTAAAGCTTTAAGTTTCTATTACTTGAAGGTAAAGTGCATCGCTTTTAACAAATATTTTAATCAGTAAAGCCGATTTGGTGAAATTACATCTTTGTACGTTTTCACTACAGAAGATTCAGTTTTTTTAGACTAAACTTTCTTATTTTTTACCGATATATATTCGAAATTATTAAGGAAATGTTCTCCAATAAATTTTGTTCGGTACTTTTAAGGAAATTAAATAAAAATCGTGATAAACAAGTTTGATACAATATGGTCTGAGTTTTGGTATTACAGCAGCTATCGCGCAATTTTGACGTAACGAACAAATGTATAGAAAGAGTGTCGAGAAATGGCCAAAACAATTAATGCATGTTGAATTTTATGAAAATCGGTCCACTATTAGGACTGTAGAAAACTTCACATAAGACAGGACGAAATAAATAACGTAATTCCAAAATTATTTACAGTTCTTTAAATTAAACAACGGCTACGTCTGAAAAAAAAATGTAATATCGAATATTTAGTATGTCATGTCACTTTCAATGAACTGGTTATTTAAACGAGTTGTTTTAAATATTACGTTATAAAGTTTATTATCATTTTAGATTTTTTAAAAGGTACTATTTTTATTTTATGTTGATTTTCATTTACATATATTACAATTTCTACATCTATAACGTTTATAAAACAAAGGCAATAACAGCCGTTTTTATTTTCGTAGTTCTTCTATACATAAAATTATTTTAAATTTATTCTGAAACGTTAAATAAGGTATTATGATTTACATTTCTATTATGATAACTGAAGGTTTCTTACGAGGTATTATCTAACATTTACCTATTAAAAATACCATTTATAACTCAACATTAAAGTCAATATATCACAAATGTTCGATATGTCTGTTAAATAAAAGTTATTTAAATATATCGGTATAAAACGTTACAAAATTTAATGTTGCCTAGAGAGTTTTTTTATAACTTAATTAAAATAAATTATATTTACTTCATTAGAATTCTTACAGCAAAATATTGATATTAAGTTTTTTCTTTTGAAATGACTTTTTAAAACGTAGCTGGCAGTTACTTGAAGTTCGGTTAGGTAAGTCAATAATTGAAAATAAATCTTTTTATTTATTAATTTTCCTGCCAACAATAAGAACCCATTTTTGGCATACGAGTGTCATTTTTATTCGAGATTCCTACAAAACGTCCTAAATGTATGTATTATTAATTTGTACTCACATTAAGTAAAAAGAGCACAATTTTATTTTTCCATTTTATGTTCGAATTTAACCAAAACCATTCTTCTAGATGTAAGATCGATTATTTAAGAAGTAATAATGATAAAAATTCAATTTGCATAGTGAATAATGACATTACAGATATGTTGTGTAGGACAAAGAAAGACCTAATCGTTGAATCATTACTACAATGATTATTGATAACTTCTAAATGTCATCCATTAATGATTATGTGGTTCAAACGCTCGACGCAATTGTCATAACAATTCCGAATGGTCAAATTATTTTACAATACAATACGTACTGTTGGTCAAAACATTTTGTTATTTATTTTAAATCGGGGCATTATCCGTTCGATTAATAGTCAGGATATATTTGTTTCAAAAACAATTAAAAAGTGAGTGTAATATTTATCGTTAGCTTAGGTAAAAGCATATAAAAAAATCGTATATTATTATTGCTAATTATTATTATTGCATGATTTGTAAGAAGTCACAAAATTTATATTTACGTTTCATTATTGACGTATTTTAGTTGTTATTCAAGGTTTTATTTTGAAAATCATACACATTCTAAGCGATAAAACATCCACTATTTGCCTGTGTAGGTATCGTTTTTATTTTGATAGAAAATAAATATAAATCCAACTCCAAATATTACCAAGTGGGGTTTACCATTCGTAATTGATATATTTCTGGTAAAAAAAAAAGTGATTGATAAGAAATAGTTTATTATGAACCCGGTAACATTTTTATTTCCTTGGGAAGGGGTTAGGTTAGGTTATCCGTAAATCATGTATAAATGTAATATTTAAGTCAGAATATCGAATCACTACAATTTCCGAGGAGTAACGTATGACTATGGACGTTATTCCACATTTTTTTATATTAGTAGACGACTGTATCATATAATATATGAACATAACCAAACGAATTTCCAATTTAATTTGTTTTTATATTATAAATATTTCCCCTTGACCGACCCACGTTGGTTGACATCTCATTTCCCTATATTAACTCTTGAAAGAGAATTGTTAAGGAGATGATGATCATATTGTGGGAGGTATGATTTAAAGTGCATATAACGTATATAAACTTAATACCTTAAAAAAAACAAAAACAAAAAACAATGAACGGCCCATAGCGACTAAGCGAAGGAAAATTAGAATATATTTTATATATTTTTTTGTTCCATTTGGTGTGTAGACTCCAAAACTAAGTAGGTCGCTATGATTTCTAGTGACACCGTGTATTTAGGTATGCACCAGGTTGAATTCTAAAAGATTGTTTGTTCACGCTTACGATGTAAGCTTGGTTTTAATTACGTGTCATTGTCAAGGTTCCTTCTATTTTAAATAGACTATATTCTATTTAATTCAATTTAAAACTATATTGTTTTTTCCACAATATTTATAGAGCTAAGCAAATAAAAGAAACGCTCACAATAAATAATATGGAGAATAAGATAAAGTTTCAATTAAATTAATTTAAAATAGAGTACCAAAACTTACACACTCTCGTTAACATAAGTAAATTAATTTTATTCAGTAAATAATTGGTATAGATGTTTTCTGGAGATATTTTAAAATAAATTTTGATGAATAGGAAATTGATCCATCATTCAATGAAATATTTATATGTTATATTAACTAAGCGAATAATCGTTTCTTTAAAATTAAAGCTAGTGGGCAAATTGTATTAAGAGATTCAACTGACTTCTATTTCTATGAATACTAGTATATATTTTGTATTTTATAAATTATGTATCTATAACATGTGTAATATCCATATCATATAGTTGTATTGAGTTTGTTTCAAATCTATCTTGCTGAAAGGAAACAATGTGTGAGGATATATGGTGTTTTTAGTAAAATGGGTCAAATCAAGTATGGCGTACACCATGGGTCTGTATTATTGACCTTTGTAATGCTCGACTAAATGGTACCTCAACATCATTTTCGAACATGGATTAAACAAATGCGTGCGCGTTCTTCTTATTAATTGACTTACAGATAAACATATTAAACTTGACTTTGTGCAAAGAGGAGCGCAGTTTGCAAATGGCTTTATGAAAATTCGTCGCAGATTGATAGCCATTTATACCTCCCCAGTGTCCTCCACCTACTTGACATTCGTACCCTCTACTTGGAACAATGTAAACCTGTACCTATCTATTATTGCGAGCTATATTCTTGCCAAAAGTACAAATACTAAGGTGAAATCTTACAATAATGTGCATTTTGTCATTCTGTGGTGTGGAAGTTAAATACAGGTTCAATAATTATGATATATAATAACAGTGTTTCCTTTGTATTGTTGCACAAATCTTTGAAACTATAAATTATGTCTTGCTTGTCAATGGAAATTACAGAAGATAGGCTGATTAGGAATGGGTAAATGAATCAGCATAATGTTCCCTTCTCTCAGCCTTTATCCAAATGTATCTATTTTATTTTCTGCAAATAGAGAGAATTTGTTAAAGAATATTAGTTCACGACCATTAACGATATTTGCTTGTAATACATAAAATTTTTTTTTTTTATGTTTTATGCAGATAATTTACCCGTGTCCAATAGTACGATACCTTATTTTTCACATGTTAAAAATATTTTCCAAATATTTCAGTAAGCAATAATTATTTTCATCTTATAAAAATAAAACATATTAACAAATAGCTATATTAAAATAATTAAAAATTGTAGGAAATTATGTAATATTCCACACCATTGTTATAATTACAGCCAACATATAAAAATTCGTGAATAACTTAGTGATTACATATCCGTAATATTTTGAGTCAACATTGTTGTGTTTTGTAATGATTAAAATAATATCGAATAGTTAAATTGATTTTTAAAAAGGCGACCAACCATTGAGGTCATCAACCCTTCAGTAAAAAATTACATTAAATGTTCATTAACATGAAATGATCATATTGAATGAATCAACAGTAATAAAAACTTTTAAATTTCAACTGAATTTAAATTCTTTTCACTATATATACTACACAATTAATTTGGAAAAATAATGTATGAGAAAATTACCCTCTGAGCTTCAAGAACTTTATTTGCATCTTGGTCGAAAAAACATCTCTCGGATGTAATCACTTAATAAAAAATTTAAAATACAGGAACATATAGTAAATATCACTAGCACATTTGTATAGCATCAAGGTCAAGAAAGAAGTAGATTTTTAAAAGAGGCCAAATACGAACAATAAAAGAGAGTAATTAAAACAATGACTAAAGGAAGAAAAGTGTAGAGCCAATTTGGATCATTCTGGTTGCTATACTCATACTAACTCTAAGTTACCCCCCTAATTATTGGATTAGTAACAAGTCATTTTATCATTTAATGTACAAACAAATATTATTTTGTTTCCTTAAATGATATATTTTACAACTACAACAAAAGTAAGGACCATAATAGTGGCCAGTAATACTTTAACTGTAACTGAAACGTTAACGATAGAATTGTCACACTTACTTTAAGTTAGCCACCGCCTGTTTAAAGGAAATCTTACGTTTTTTATTAAAGAAGTTTATCGTCCAGGTTATACCTAATTTTATATATATACTGTATTTTATAAAGTTTACATAATAACTGTATAATACAGTTTTATTATAATATATATAATTTTATATTATATATTTATAATTTTATATATAAATTTTGTATATATATATATATATATATATATATATATATATATATATATATATATATATATATATATACAGTGTGAGTCAAACTAAAAATACAGCCTGTTAAATTTTAAATGTCTAAAGATAGAAAAATGAAACACAAAACACCTTTCTAGGAAATAAAAGTTAACTTTTTAGTCACTATTACATCTTTGCCCATTTGCCCAAAATGGGATTTTTGGGGGGCAGCTCAAAATTTTTAAATATAAAAACCCATTAAGTGACACCTCATTTTAAATTCCTTGATTAAAGAAGAAGAACAGTGGAATATCTCAACCTATTACAAAATGGCAGCTCATTGAAATTAGGTAAAACTTCATTGAGGCAAAATATGAACATCCACATTCAGGTGGTAAATAACCCCAATAGACAACCACTTTTCTTACAAACTCAAAACCTGTTTTACAGTTATTACCTGCTGTAGGGCAGGCCTTCCTTATCTTATCAGTTTTTAGGAAGCCCATTATCAGGTTCAGTTTCTGGTTAGAATCAACAAAGTTAAGACGTGTTTTTGTGATACTGTGTTTTTGTGATACTATACGTTGAAATGGAGAGTTTTAGTGAACAAGAGCGTATTATGATCCTGATGATGCAAGGCTACGGAGACCGGGTGAGATCTTATGGTGAAGTAAGGAATTTATTTAATGACACTTATCCTAATCGAAACCCAGTATCTAAATTAGGAGTTCAAAAAACTATCCAAGGTTTCCAGGAAACAGGCCTTTAAAGACGGCCCCAAATATGGAAAACCAAAATCGGTTACAAATGAAGCATTGTCACTTGACGTTTTATAGTCTGTTGTAGAAGATCCTCACGCCTCAATAAGAAATGTTTCCCTAATGTTAGGTATATCTCAAACATCAGTTTGTAGAGTTTTACATGGCGGTGGTTTTAAACCGTACTACATTCCTTTAGCTCAAGAGCTAAGTGAAGACGATTTTGATAGTGGATTGGAATTTTGTGAACTGATGATGAGGCACATTGATAACAATACAATTAGAATGAACAACATTGCTTTCTCAGACGAAGCAACTTTCATGTTAAACGGTAACGTTACAGACAAAATTGTCGTTATTAGGCTGATGTTAACCCTCGTTGTATCAGAGAGTAACACACAGAACCCTGAAAAACTAAACGTTTGGCTTTGCATTGTGAGGGATCAGTTTGTTGGGCCCTTTTTTATTGATGGCAATCTTAATGCCGAGGTATAGCAGGAAATGCTACAAAATCAGATTTATCCAGCTATCCAAGCAGCAATCAACAACTGTAATCAAGTTTGGTTTCAGCAGGATGGAGCACCTCAACACTATAGCCATCATGTCCGCAAGTATTTAAACAATATTTTTATCAATCTCTGGATAGGCAGAAGAGGAAGTATCGAGTGGCCACCAAGATCGCCAGGTCTATCTCCACTGGACTACTTTGTGTGGGGTCACATTAAAAACAACGTGTATAAAACGAAACCCCAGTGCATTGATGACCTTAGGGACAGAGTAGTAGCGCAAATTAAAAAAAAAATCCCTCGTGAATCCATACAGCGTGCGGTTTCAAGTTTTTACGACAGGCTTGGACATTGTCAAACTATCCTGGGGCAGCAGTTAGAACATCTGTTATAAAAAACACAGGATAGTCAGTTTAAGCCGTTTTATTGTTTAATGTAATTAACTACTATGATATTGTAATTACAAATTATTAATACATTATAAAAACAAGTTTATTTTATTAGCTGTTGATTTTATGTTTCACAAATTCATTGTTTTCAATTAACAGTAGCCTAAATTTCCCAAGTATTAGAAATTAGAACCAAGTTCTGAAAATATCAATGATCTGCCATTTTGTACTGGGTTGAGATAGAAAGCTCTGGTTTCCACTGTTCTTCTTCTTTAATCAAAGACTTTAAAATGAGGTGTCACTTAATTGGTCTTTACATTTAAAATTTTGAGCTGCCCCCCAAAAATTCCATTTTGGGGAAATGGGCAAAGTTGTAATAGTGACTAAAACGTTCACTTTTATTTCTTAGAAAGGTGTCCTGAATTTAATTTTTCTATCTTTATCCATTTAAAATTAACAGGGTGTATCCATACTTTTGACTCACAGTGTATATTATACAGTAAATAATAAATTATAATACATGCAGGAAACTGCTAATAAATAATTTAAGTGGTGTTTTGTTCATGTGTTCAGTAGTTATGGTATTTTTCCGTGTTCAGTTAAAAAAAAAAAAACTGGAAGAAGAGTAATTTGGTTTAAGAAGTTAAAATTTGATAATTAAAAAAATCCGTTATTTTGTGTTTCCGATTTTCTTTTTTTAATTGAGCATAGGTTTTTAGTATTGTATTTGAAAATTTTTTTAACACACAGTTAAGGTTTGCTTTATATATATATATATATATATATATATATATATATATATATATATATATATATATTAAAGTCCCGAGTTTTTACCTTTTACAAATATAATAAGTGCCCGTGAAAAAAATCAGTTCATTTAAAAGGAACGCACTTTACGGAATTGTGAAGATAAATAATTACACAGTGAAACAATTATTTTTCTAGTGTATATACATACTTCTTAAAAATTGCATTTTGTTTATAAAAACCAGATTTTTAAATATAATTTTATTTTATTAGATTATATTTTCATTTATGAAATATAAAAAAAAAAAAAAAATAGAAACAAGGAAATTATTTTTTAATAAAATATTGTTTTTTAATTGTTTGATTTACGTTTGATTTTATCTTCAGTATAAATAGGTAATTTTCATTTAAAAAGCAACAAATATGATCCCAAAATGATGGAATTTAAATTTTTTGCAATACAAGTACTTATAATTAGCAATACGATATAAAGGTCTTGAGATATTCATAAATATGGGCGTAGAAACGTATGGGGTATGGAAAAAGTTACTTCGCCTGCTTTAATATACATTAATATGCACTAGGTCAATTTTAATCACATTTAAAGTGACTATTTAGAGCACCTGGGCTAATTTATATCTTAAAAAGTAAATATTTATAAACATCTTTCTTTAGATTTTTAATGTTTTTTATTATTATATTTTTTCTCTATTTAAATCTATTTACACTGTACCATTTCTATAAACGCTACAAAAACCACCAATGTGGCCCATAAATTTAAAGACCAGATATCACTTATGTCTGATTAGGTTTCAATTATTTCTATTTATAATAATGTAATCATAATCCTGATAAATGTGAAATGCATAACGAATCATTTAGCCCGACATTTTCTATGTTGAGGAATAAATAAAATCTTTTATGCCATAAGGATAGTTTTTGAAAGAGAATATAGTATAATGAATTATATAACTCGTTCTCTTTTTCCTCTGGAAATTTCTAATAGCAGACCAAAATGTCCCAATATGCTTGCATTAATTTTTATAAAATTTTCATATAATAACTTGTGAAGTAAATGTTTTTTTCGAAATTTTAATCAATATGTTTTTCCATAATGCATACAAAATGAAACACTTCATAGAAACAATAATAATAATTTATTTAAGGATTTATTTTGAACTGTATTACTTCAGACATTTCTGTAAAAAACACTCGTATATGTGTGTCGTATTCAATATTAATTACTTCATTATAGAAAATATTTTTCGTCATTCAATTTTAAATGAATAATAACTTTACCGTACAATATACGTTAATATCATAATAACACCAAGTGGTAACAAAGAACTGAATTAAATGGTTATAGGGTTATTTATGTATGAGTTATAGGATATGGGAAAGAGGCTTGGGCTTGAGTTCATGTATAATATGACCAACCCACATGCCACATAAATAAAAATAATACACTGCATTGTGAATGTAGTCTAGCAATTTTAATTATTATTCTGAATAAATTTGAATACATGATGCTCTACTCAGTTTTTATTCAGTTATACTTTTTTTTCTTTTTTTTTAAAGTCAAAACAAACAAAATTAACATAGGAAATAAAACACGTATATTTTTCCATGTACATCCAACTAATAGAGAAAAATCAGTACTCTGATATAGGAGGAAAAACATTATTTATTATGTAGCTGCTACAAGGGGTTATTGCGGAAGCTACTAAATAGATTTTTTAAAAAAATAATAGTTCATAAATATTACGCAAAGAATTTCATTAGAAATAAATTGGAGGTCTTTAAACTAATTGTATTATTATATAAAATACCATTTCTTCAACTTTTACTTTATTATTATTATTATTTATTAGAGCTACTTCAAAGATTCATAAAATTGGCTTTTGGTCACTCAGTGGGTAGGGGTAACTAAATGTTTAAAAACCATATACGAACATGTGATATGTCGTTGTATAAGTCATCGTGAGATAAGATACAAATAACATTAAAACAATGAAACTCCTATCAATAAAACCAAAATAACTGAAAAAAGTAATTTTATTATGGGGTTTTATATAAAGGAAATAGTATTCTCTAATTTAAAAGCTAAATTTTTATGCCGATAAACTGTTACCAGGCGACTTAAATTAAACAAAAGGCGGAACCAAATGGTAACAATGTTTGAAAAATAAAAAAAAGACAAAGACAAATTTAGTAATTAACAAGGCTCAAATTTATTAAACAAGAAAGAAATTTCGACGGTTCAGATTTTACCATTTACAAAGCTGAAAAACATTATAAGATAGATTATTATAAGCAAAAGCTTGCTAATTTAAAAACAAAGATTACAATTAATCTTAAAAAAAGTTATACGCCCTTAATGTGAAATTACAATAAAAAAAATTAAAAAAATATTGATGAATAGATTCTGATATTTATCCCCCTTTTTAGTTTATTAAATAATAGTTTTTAAAACAGTTACAAAATTTAACAATAAAAAAAGATTCTATAAATGAGGTTGATATTTTAAATTCAAAAAAAAATTATATTAATTCTAACAAGTTCATTATTAGATTAACTATTACATATCATGATTTTGTTTGTTAAATTTCTTAAATACTAAATTGGCCAATATATATATATATATATATATATATATATATATATATATATATATATATATTTTTTTTATAAAGTAAATTGTTTATGACATGAGAAGATTTAAAAAAAAGAAAAGGTAAAATTTAGAATATTGAAATTTTTAAATTGACGTCAATTTTTTTATTAATTTAGAAATAACCTATTGGAGGCTGTAAGGACCGAAAAGTTTGCATGCAGCACCACCCAATTATTTTTCTTTTAAATTATAAATAGTTACACAAGATTACATTTATTTTAAATAACAGTTTCAAGAACACATTTTGCTAAACCAGATTAGGTACATGTACAATATATATATATTTGAACAAAGTTCTGTAAAGTCAGTTTTCAAAAAAAGTCACTTTTGTGCACTTGGAAGTTTTTTTGATTTGTTATATGAAACATGTTTTAAAGAACAGGCAGAAACATGCTATACACTTTTTGCTGGAGTATGCAAAATCAAGCAAGTTCGGTGTGTTTCTCCAACCAGCATTAGCTAAAGCAAAAAACACGTTTACTAGCATTTGTGCAAATTCAGATATGTTGTAGAACAAGATTCTTTAATTAAAATATCTGGTTATTTGTCAAAATTAGAGAATATTGATTGCATCACAGAAATTCATTAAGCTTATAATTAAATGCTTCTTAGATGGTTATAAAGCTGTATATAAATACTTGGTTTTGTCTAAAATAAAACTTGTATGAAACTTGAAAAAATCTGTAAAAATCTGCAAAACAAATATTCTGGTCTAGAAGAGATTTCTTTAATTAGTTTTATATTTGACATGTTTAATAAGATATTCTGATTATTTAAAGTTTGTTACCAGTTTGCACTAATTTCACATAACTGCTCAAAACTTAAAATCTGACTGCTTAAGGTTTTAAACTATTTTTTAAGAAATGAAAAAAATTTTATAATTATTTAGTTTCTGAAAAACTTTGAATATTAAATAAAACATGAAATACATATCTTAATGAATAAATTTTAAAACATTAACAAAATCTATAATATGATAAAATCTGGAATCCTGTTGAACGTTCTCGTGAACATGTGCCATAACATATGAAAATTTAACCAACTATATTATTTAGAACACAAAAAAAAAACACATCACTGAACTGTAGAATTAAACAATTACATTTTTTGATGGAACTGAAGTATTACTTTGGCATATGGCGACTTTGAATTAGAATTAACCAGAGTGATGAAAATTTGACTTCATATTGTGAATCCAAGAACAAGAGTAAGTCGTATTTTAATCAAGGCAGGCTCGCTGGCTGTTGTACCTTGTACTTAGACAGATCATGCGATCATTTCTGGTGACGGCAACTACGCGGCAGCACTTGTCAGGGACGGAAGGTACTGTGGTAGGAGACTGAGTTGATAATTTATCTGCAGATTTTATTTGTGAGTTTTAGAATGCTACAAAACCATTAATTTGTATTATTGAGTTCTATTTTAAAGCAACACAAATGAAATTTTCAAATATAAGTCCAGGAGATTGTCTTAATGCTATTGCTGCCTATATTCGTTCATTTTAGCCGCTGTTATTTAAGATATCAATACAGTTAAATCGGAAATGTGCATTTTTTGTTATTGCTATTTCAAAACCATCAGGTTAAACGTCTTCTATAAAATCAAATGAAGGTGAGCATTCGCTACAATGTACATTGTGTTCAGAAAAAAAGGTACATTTTGTTAAAAATTTCACATCAAATTCATATAAAATGACTAAAACTGAAGATAAAATCAACATGTAACAACTGGAGATAGGGATGATAAACTACGTATTGTACTGGATAGTATATACGCTCCTATATACGTACTAACTTTGCTGAGTTACAAGTGTTATGGTTGGCTTATAAATTTTATATTGTGAACTATGTCTTGAAGATGATACAGGAGAGTTAATGGAATTAAGAATGATAATTATTTATATTTCATTGATAGTACATTTGAGGATGGTTTTACAACATATTTAACCAACACACTCCGATGTGTACCAATAACATGAGATTGAATCATCAAACGAAAGAAAACACAACTTCTCACAATAAACACTAACTTAATTTGTTCAATAGCTCCAGGCGAGTTTCAGAAGGATTTGTATGCATGCAACAACTTAAGATAATCAAAGGTATTGAAACATCTTCTTCTTTAAATATAGTGATTATTGTGAATAGGTTGAGTTTTATTTCGTTTTTGATGACATTTTCATCATTTACATTTCAGTTAAAGTAATTTTGTGGATATATTATTTTAAAACTAAATTAACTAACTCATGTTATGAAATGTTTTACAAATGAACTGTTTTTGACAAAGGATGTTTTTATCTAACGGAGAAGTTTAACTTACAGAATTTAACATATATAAATTTATTTATTGTTTTCAAATATATGTATGTAAAACTATACACTATTTATTACATAAAAAAAAATTAAATGTCATTTGAATAACAAATAAATAACCTTGAGATTTCATATAAAAGATTAATGATGTAACGTTCATTCGAATTTTACAATACAACATATACATCAATGTGAACTACTTTAAAATTGTAACAGTGGTAGAATCATTGAAAGTTGTAATAGTTTGGGTCACCAGGCACCGTGTTTCACAGAAGTGGTGGTTTTGGTGGATGTATGCGTTATTTTTTCCAATAAGGTATTCAGCCTCAGAGTAAGTTAATGAACAGGCAAATATTTCTTTTACAAAAAATGATATTACAATTAATGATAAATTACAAGGGGAGAAGCGAAATGGCAATAAATCATTTAATTCCTAATATTTCTCCCTATGATTATTATTATATTTATTATACATTATATGTATAATTATTTTCTCTATATTCCTGGTCTTGGTCTATGAATTTGTTTTATGTCGTCGTTATTAAAAGAATATCATATTTCGATTCGATATCATCAGATCATCAACCACTGTAACCTTCCGTAAAACTTTACTAATATTTACATAGATTGATAAACATTTTATACTTCATTTAACATCAGTCAAGGTTTCGTTGTGTAGAAGTTTATATTTGTCGAGTTATTTAATTGTTACTGTTCGTTCTTAATAAACTGTTGTATATCACTTAGCGCGTTAGGAAGTAACCATAAATATTTAATTTATTAAAACTTAATTTTTTTTCTACAATGTAACGCCCGTCTAAATTATCAGAGAACTGTAACGTCTAAATTATCTGCTGTACAGATTATTTCTTAACTTTTCTAAATAAGGTCGTCTGCATCATGCTGCGATCTAGTTGTCAACTCTGAAGGCAGCGTCGTACGACTTTGTCATGCGACCTTAACCTTTTTCCGACCTTGACTTACTTGAGTGCAGAGTCTAAAAACGTGCAGTTCAGAATGTCGTAGCACGGTCACAGTATGTAAAACAGTAAAATAGTCTTTTTCAAGTTTTTTCGTCTTAGAATCAAAATCTATCAAAATTAGTTCTAGAACCATCATTTTAATAATGTACCGATATTAAAATGAATAAAAGGTGCGTAAATGTACAAATTCAAGGAATGGTCACAGTTAACGTTACTTCATATTAGAACTTCATAAGCGTTCCTCTCTTCATTTTTCCAGGTAACGCAGCCGTTAAGTTAACCATATTAAGTTATATGTATTTTTTTTTAATTACAGCAATGTAGAATTTAGAAATAATTTCAATCATAATTAAATATTGAGTCATCTGTAAATTCTTTTTAAAAAAACAACATAAATTCACATAATCTTTATAAAACCAAAGTAATTACTCTTCATTTTAAAATCAGTGTAAAATCTAAATTATAATTATTTATTATCTTCAGATAATTATAAAATTAAAGTATTAATTAATGAATCTTTTATTTTAATTGCAACTAATATTAAAAATTGCTTGCAAATTGTGTCAGTTAAGATTTCAGACAAAAGAAAAAGCTCTCTTTGTACATTCATTAATGGAAACTAATTTTCTAATTTCTTTGTGAAAACATTTTGTAATTTGTGAATATATTTTAATTGCTTTTGAAAGTATAACTTATTACATAGAAATATCTTGTTCATGAACCTGTCTAAGATTGCTTGGACTTTTGTCAACAAGTCACATGTATCTTTTGTGCAGCAAAAAGCTGGTTCAAGGTTGAGAGAACAAGAAATTAGCTTTAGCAGATATTCAAGTTCAAACAAAAGCCGAGGACTTCTTAAGTCACAAACAAAAGTTAAAATTATGAACGATTTTTTTAAAGTGTACCTTAGTGGTAAAATATAAACTTGAACTGTGTCTGTTTAATAACTCTAAAAATGAAGTGAACCAGTTTTTGTGATTATTCTTTGTAATTTAAAAATATGTACAAAACATAAAATTAAAATTTGGATGGGATTGCATGCATATTTTTCGGCTTTTCACAACCCCAAAGGGGTTAATTTTCAAAATTAAAACTATTGACATCAATACAAATTTATTTTTTATTTTTAATAAAAATATAATCTAAATAAATAAATTTGCTTCTTATTAAAATACATGTTCAAAACTAATCTTTTCTTCTCAGTTGGCCAACTTAGTTTTTAGAAATTTAATTAATAAAATTGTTATGGATTATATGCAATTTAGTAGGTGAAACTTTTTAGTCTTAATATACCTCATTTTGAAACTAAATTTTCATCTTTAAGATTATGATGAAATGTTTCTTTGTCTTTTAAAATTCAGCAGTAACTATTTGTATGGGGGGGGGGATTCAAAGTTAATGTAAAACCTTTTGGGGCATGTAACAATATAAAATTTAATAATATTTATTTTTTTCAATTGCTAACTTCATAAACTTGTGTTTTTGAAAAATTAGATGTCACTTGTTATTTGTATTTACAGGCTTTTGTTGTAAATGGTTGACTTAATTGTTACTTAAATAAATTGCAGGTCAATTGAAATCTCTCTTCGTTCTTTCAAACATGTTACCAACCTGGTTCCAAAAATTAAAATAAACTCTTGGTAACAACAATGTAAAGAACCATACTTTTTTCTTTTGCAAGTTTCTAAATTTACGCTGAATATAACTTAAAACGTTTACTTCTCTAATGTTGATATTATTACTATTTAATTCTCTATTTTTTTAAATTCATGTAAATTACATCAACTATAAGCAATATTAACAAAACCTTCACTTTAACACAATATAATAAATGGATATTCTATCAATTATCTTTTAATTTCATAAAGATTTATCTACAGACAAAGGCGTACAAATACAAGAATATTACCGTCTACATAAACCATTATAAACGATGTTGTTGACAGCCGGGACAGTTGGTGGAAATTTGTACACATATTTGTTTAGTTCTCACCATGAAAACTAACGTAACAAATAATATTGTTAACCAAATAACATTCACTGATTTACGAATATTTTTAATCAAACATATTTACCAAATCGTGATTGTAGTAAAATATAATAAAAAGCTTCTCTTGAATAATAAATTATTTATTTATATGAACACATATTTATATGTTTATTAGCATTTTAAAAAAACAAATAAATGTAAGAACATATTGGATATTTTGCTCACTTATTTTTAAGCCTATTCATATGTAATAGTTTGGAAACACAAACCAGGAAATATTCTTACCTAGATTTACTTATGTTTTACTCTAATAATTTTCATATCAATTTTCAACGACTAATCGGACACATTGAGAGGTTTTTCGTCCTATATAGGGCTTACTCTTCCTCCGTGCATCTACTACTGAACTCGTGTTCCAAAATTTGTTCAAATATCCAGAAATAAAACCTCTCACAGTGTCATGATGGGGAATTACAATACTTGATAACATGCCATTGGAAGTTCGTTTTATGTATCTGTGTAATTATCTACGGATCGAAAACGTTCTACATCAAATTCGTACATTCATATCAAACATAATACCATAGTGAATATGTAGCTATTTTTCCAACCAGTATGATGTGTAATATACTGACTGGTAGAGTAGATAATACTATAAATAATTGTCATCCAAAGTAATTACCGCGCGCACATTCAACTACGAAAGGGTCGTTATATTCTTATTATGCGGAGACACAATATATGTCAGCTGATTACCATTTAACCTAGTTACCCATATCTTGCGATCTTTTAGGATTTGTCCTGTCTTATTTTGCTTTATTAATTTCATAATAAGATGTAAATGTGTTAGAATGACTCCTATATTCTATAATTACGTGGGACAATTTCTAACTGTAAGTAACTATTTTCAACAAAGTTGTATATATATATATATATATATATATATATATATATATATATATATATATATGCCTCAAAACACCTTACTAATATAATACATTTTTATCATGTAAATTTAGAATCAAAAGAACATGGGAATATTTATGTGTCTATAGAGACTATTTTTTAGTATATAGGTGATACATTTAATTAAAATTCTTAATCCACCGGATGGGTTGGGAATGGTACTGAAAGTAATATAATATTCTATTAGGCGAAACATAATATCAAACACCTGAATTAGCAGAGATAAACATGAAAAACTGCATACACGGTGTTTGTAACTATCTAACATTGCATGTGCTCACAATGTATATGGATGCATAAACGATATTACTAGTACAAACACTATCATGTGAAGGGAAGATAACAGAGTAAATTTAGAAGTGACAAAATCTCTAGTTTGGAAACTGCTTAGGCTTTGAGCAACAATAATTATTTGTTATATGTTTAAACTAAAGAGATATAAATGAATATTTACACAAACCGAGTACTAATTATTATAATTGTAAAATTGAAAGTTCATAAATTAATTGAGTAATCCAAAAGATTTACATTTATCTACATAAAAATCACAAAATAAATATTTTCTGAGAGAAAAAAAATCTCCACCACGTTTACATCTTAATATTTGAAATTTCTTAACTTAAACAAATGTTTTACCGCCCAACATTTTGTATAGTCAACGATAATAGAGGTTTACCTATTTTTTAAAGTTTTATATCTATTCCTCCTTTAATGCCCTTTAATGTAGCATTTCATAAGATGTATATCAAACAAAAATTAATATTATAAAACGTTTGACTTATATTCTCAATAACCTATTTTTGAGAAAATTCTACAAAAGAACATATATAAAATTTAGTGTTTGATATCCAATACATTTTCCTAAATTCAACGATTGAGTGCTTTTAAAACTACCACTTATGCATGTTGTTCTAATAAAGGTGGTTGTGGATAATGAAATCTACTACTGTGATCCGAAAATTCATATGTTGTTGAATGGGTTTAATCCATTCGTGAGTGTATAGATATTTGACGACATCGACTAAATTTAACCAGAAACATAAATTGGAGTGGTATGATATACAGAGATGCTAGCTGATGGGTAAGGAAACAATTAGGCTAAGCTGGTATTCATCAACTGTGGAGCTGGAAATAACTTTTCATATGACGGAATACACAACTCTCTTCCAATGAAAGTTCTATTCAATCTTGCAGTACGAAGAGTTAAATAATATATGGGACAACAAGATTAGTAAGCTAGTAATATGCTTTGATTTTCATAATTCAAGATATTCTTTAGTTGGAGTCTATTGTGGATGAGTGTACGGAAATAATACCTCGATAGACAGAAATGAGGCTAGGGATAACTAAGAGGCATTCTTAAGTTGAATGAAACGTGAATGTAGATAATGGGCAAAAATACATAATAATACAGTACATAAACTGTGAAAGATACCCCAGATACCATGTATATCAAAGGCACCGAAATTAATACTCTTCGTAATAAGGGACCAAAAATGCAATACAATAGACGAACAAATTGTAGAAAAGTTAGGTAACTGGTGAGATGGTTAAGGCAAATGACCTCATGTGATTGGTATAGATACGACATTAATAAGGGAATGGATCCATTGAGAGAACACTGATCTCTGGACAGAAATCTTATCGTAGGAAGTTAGGCTGTGTGAGCTATGTTGCGATGTGTTATGAGTTTAGGAATTTGGAATCAACACTAAAAAAATCTTTAAAGTAAGGTCATCCTGGAAACAGTGATGTATAAAACCACGGGTATTGTTGGGAGGATGAGACCGCTCTTATTTATGACGGCAGAAAGTACGATGGTTTAACTCCAAGACTTTTACCTCCTTTGAAGTAAATTATAATAACATTACCAAATCTGGTATTTATAAATCTAATTTATCAAAGTTAAAAGAGAGGACGGAAAACGATGGAGCGAACACATAATGAGATAAGTTATAATAACACTTTAGTTTACAACATACTTTTTACACTAATTACATAATACAATGATAGATCTTTTGCAACATTGAAAACAAAGTAAACCTTCTAAAGGAAAGCTTTTTTTTTACATGAAAAACTATGCAAGCATACATCCTATTTCATCATGTCTCGCAACAAGGAATGCAAAGATTAGCAAAATACCGACTTTATAAACATGTATGCATGTGAATGTTGACAGATAACTCTTTGTGCAAAATTGTTTAAATATTTGTGAAATGTACTTGGGTAAACTCACACCACAGACCTTAGCTTTCAAACAACTTTCGTGCATTTAGAAAAGATTGCACTTTAATAATTTATAACTTTAGAAACCAACGTGTTCACCCTTGATAATAAAAGCATGCTTCATGTTTATAATAGAGCTACGAACAAAATCCCATATTAATATTAATATTTATCATTTTTGATCGCAGAAGAGTTAGTAAACTTAGAAAACAATCATTCACTGAAACATCTTTGCAAGTACAAACGTTTTTTAAGTGAGTTATCCATAGTAAAATACCAATTCGAGGGGTAGAGGAATTCTTCAAATAATAAATTTTGTAATTTGTATGGTGTTGCCATTTGTTAGAAACTATATTTTACCGTGAAAACCCGTATTGTTACTCGGAAACAATATTAGTAATGTGACGATCTCACTTGTTAGGTACCGACAATTTTTCTAGTAATCTGTTGAGATAGAGTGTTTTAATTGAGATGGAACTGATTAGCTGTGATTGGAGTAAAGTAAAATCCTATGTCGTAGAAAATTGGCTTCTTGAATAGTCTAAGGTGTGTGGATAGTTAAAAAAGGACTTAAGTCGATTCCACCCGTTTCATTTTATTTTTCACCGATTTATTGTAAGGTATTACAATACTTTACACCAGTTTCAATTATTGGCGTTCCCTTAATGACAGGTAGACCCAATAATGACTTGCATGGTGGAAATATGTATGTAAAAGTAGTGAGGTAATAATTGGAATGTAGCATTCGTCAGTCAAAGTTAAATTTACGTTGATGTATTAATAATTACTTTAAATAATTATATGTAATTAGATTTTATTAATTTATTATAATAACCTTATAACTGCCGTGAAGTTTTTTCAGGGGAATATAGATATGATTTATTAGTTTCACCCCAAACCAAACATTTTAAAACTGCCAACGAAGTAAAAAAAAATGTACCGGGTGTTTCTAAAATGCAATGACAAACTTTTGACGTGTAATTTATTTATTTTTTTATTTTACAAATTAGTCATAGCTTTCCATGTAGATAAGATAGGGAATTCAGATTTGGGATAATTTTGCTGTGTATTTATTTATAAATGTGCAAAAAACCAAGGACTGTATTTGTAATTTTTTTAAATATGCGGCCGATTTTCATTTATTATGTTGATTAATATCTAGAAAACCATTAATTCTATAAAAAATAATGTTCAAATTATTATTTTTGGATAACAATGAAATTTAAATTTTCCCCACTGATTAATTTTCCCACTTGATATAATAAAATATAAATAAGGGTACCTTAAGGTCTTATGCATTTTTTATATATATATTTTGAACAGATAAAAATAGCTATTACATTCAATAAATTCTATTTTCAGTTATATTTGCCAATATTCATTTTATTTTTATGATATTTTTAAAATTATTGTATTAAAAAAAGTAACTTCTAACCTAATCTTTGGTGTTGTTTCCATGATTTTATGTTTTCTGTTTGTTTGTCTTTTTTTTTTTTTTTAATAAATCGATAATTTTTTGTTTAAAGAAAAACTTTTTAACTCTTTTAAATTTGTTGTTAAAAGAGACAACTTTTTGTCTTTTGTAATGCTTTTGTAAAATTATTGGATTTTGAGATATTCAACTTTAACAATTTTAAACTACCACCATTTTGAAAAAAATAATAATATACAGTCTTTGTTATATGCACACTATTATAGAACGTTATAATATATATATATATATATATATATATATATATATATATATATATATATATATATATATATATATATATATATGCCAAATCTGAACTCAATATCAAATCTACTTCAAATCCTAGATTGTTTTTGTTTTTTAGACAAATATTTACATAACATTTATTTATTTTTAGGAATCCGCCACCGAAGCTTGATGCAGTATTTAAGAAACACTATGTATATGAAAGAATGAGGAAAATGGCATAACAAAACATAGTACAATAATAAAATAATATAGAAAAATGAAGATATAATGTTAATTGTTCAATCCGATATGAACATAGTTAATATACAATCTCAATAATATCTTACTCCTAATTACATTAAAACTCTCCATTTGACTTATGGGCTACCTCCCTTAATAGGTGGCCAAACTTTAAAAGATTGTTTACATTTAATTTGACCACGTTATACGACAACCTAGAGACCAAAAGAACACATGCGATTTTTTAATTTTTCCGCTTATACGTTTTTACTAGCAGGTATTGAAAATACAATTATATTTCAAGTGAAAATAGAAGTCTACGCCCTGTGCTGGGAAGCGACTAGGATAGCTCAAATGGTAGAGTAGTGGCGCGTAAAGCCAAATTCCCTGGGTTCGATTCCCAGTCTATGTTGTCAATTTTTCACTTGAAATATTATTGTACATATTATGAGTCTGTGTTTTAATAAATCTTATATTATGTAAAAACAAAAACATAACTTACATTTAGAAATATCATGAATTTAGAAAAATGCAATCATTTACATTTGTTTGTGTTTTAAGAGAAAGAACTAATAAATTAAACCAAATAGCTAGAAAGAGTAAAAGGTTGATGTCTATTGTTTAGTTTATTTAAAGGATATATATTAAACGTTAATTCAAAACCGTTCACTCAAGACCAAAATCCCTCTTTGCTAATACGTAAGAGGATTTGCTATAGTTTATTCATTTATTTGGGGTAGAATTACTCATGTTTAATCTCCGTTAGAAGATTAAACAAAGTTTCATGTAATCAAACGTATATAATAAACTATAAATACGATGTATGGTTTAACGTAATCAGAATTAAGTTAATACAGGAGATTACCTTTCATCATTAAGTCAAATTACGATGAACTTTGCTAGATTTTCATAAATATCTAAAATTGTAATTCAAGTAATTATTTGAAAATAAACGCTACGAAAAGTTTGTTATAAATATCTTATACTGCCACTTGAAAAGAAGAAAAAAAAGACATTATTTGTTGTTATTTTCCAAAAAAAGGTTCCTAATATTTTTAGCTAAATAACACTATGTTGAAATGATGACATAGTTTGATAAAACAAATAAAAATCACAAAATATAATTTATATATAATAAAAAATATATCTTAGTTCCCTCAGGGGCTCAAATAGGAATTGTTTCATGTTAATAGTGAGAAATTGCAGCTGGATGTACACTTTTATTCTTTTCGTCTTGAGTTAGTTCCCTTTCCTCAATTTTTCCTATTAGGTGTCTCTTTACTAATATTGTTCTTATCTGTTTTTATTATTATTAGAATATTCGTGAGTTAGGGATCTTTACGTTAAGCTCTACTATTCCTTTTTAATTTAAATAGAGTTCTAATATGCGGTGCGCAATTATCAGTATTTTTTTAACTTATTAAAAAAAATCAAATTTAGTTACTTTAGCGCAATAATTAATTATTAATCTTCACATATGACCGAAATTAGTGGGGAAAAAAGTTAGATTTATTTTGACACTTCAATATGAATTTTATTTAATTTTTATTCATAGCTCTCGAAATGCAATTTATGATAAATGAAGATTTTAATAAATATGTCCTAAGTTTGATCACCATCTTTAGTTTATTTTAGAATATCAGAATTGTATATTACGGCATCTACCCATATTTAAGTATTCAGAAAAAGGAAAACAAAAAAAGTCTATAGATAATTCAACATGCACATATACTAAATTTAATTAAATATGGTTTACACGTTTGGTTAGCACATATTACAAACTTGCAAAATACAAATGTGACACCTTTGGTGGTCATGTACGACCCACTTGAAAAAAGATAAATTAATTGTGACTGCTGTAACGGACATATACGACTGACTAGTAAAAAAACAGATCCTACATTATGAGGGATAGATACAACGCACTAAAACAAATGGACTCCTATGGTGGGAAGATAAGACGGACTTGCAAAAAGACAGATCCGATTGTTTTTGTGGGAAGATAGTCAGACTTGCAAAAAGACAGATCCCACTCTAATGGCGCTCATGTACGACAGTTAAGTTGAAATATTCGACATACATGCAAGAAGACTAATCCTGATCCAATGCTGACCACATAAGACTTATTTTTATAGAGACATATCCGACTGTTATGTCAGACAGATTCCATAGATATGTAAAAATTAGATCCGACTCCATGGCGGAATCTGACAAAATGTGGCATCATCCTCCTCTATCCTGTTTTATCAAGGATTTTTGGAACCAGGTTGGTAACATGGTTGAAAGAAACGAAGAAATTTCTGAACAGACCTGCAATTTATTTACGTAAAGATAAATTAACCATTTACACCAAATCTGTAAATATAAGTTAACAATAATTCACTTATTTAATTTTTTCTAACAAACAAGTTTTGAAATTAACAAAAGATAAAATTGTATATAGTTATATGCCCTTAACAAATTTATATTTAATTTAAATTCCCCTAATACAAATAGTTATTATTAAAATTTTTAAAGACAAGAAACATTTCCTGTAAAATATTATTGAAAAGAAATTTGAGTTGAAAAGGTATATTAAATCTAACAAAATTTCAATTACTAAATTACATATAAATTATTACAATTTTATTTATTAAATTTCTTAAATACCGGTACTAAGTTGGCCATCTGAAAACAAAGAGATTAGTTTTGAACATGTATGTTTTAAAAGTTATATTTGTTTAGATCATGTTTTAAAAAAAGAAAAATAAATTTTTATTGACGTCACTTTCTAATTTAGAAAAATAACACCTTTGGGGTCGTGAAGCCGAAAAAGGTGCATGCTGTCCTATCCATGTATTAATTTAGAGTTTTGTACATATTTTTGTTTTACATAGAAATAATCACCAAAGTTAGTTCACTTCATTTTTTTTTTTTTTAACAGACACAGCTTAAGTTCATTTTGTACCTTAATACGGCACACTTTCAAAAGATTGTTCATAAATTGAACTCTTGCGAGTTACGAGGTCCTGAGATCTGTTTAAACTTGGATACTGCTTAAGTTAAAGTTTTTTTGTTCTCTCAACCTTGAACCAGCTTTTTGCTGCACAAAAAAGTGACTTGTTAAAGAAGGTTTAAGCAATCTTAGACAGGTTCTTTAACAAGATATTACCATGTAATGAAGTTACTTTCAAAGTAATTAAAATATATTTTCACAAATTACAAAAATGTCTTCATAAAGAAATTAGAAAATGAGTTTTCATAAATAAAGAAACAAAGATAGCTCGGTTTTTGGTCTGAAATCTAAACTGGTACAAATTGCAAGTAATAAAAAATAAAATAAAATATTTTAATTAAAAATGAAAGACTGATTATTTAATACTTTGATTTTATGATTATCTTAAAGATTATAATTTGATTTTAAGCTAATTTAAAAATGAAGAATTGTTACTTTACTTTTATAAGAAATTATGTTTTTCAAAAGAAATTACTGATAATTCAAAAATTTAATTATGATTGAATTACTTCTAAACAATACATAGCTGCAATTAAAATTAAATGATATACATATAATTTTAATATGGTTAATTTAAACTTGTTACCTGGAGTTGGTCGACAAAGGCTTACGAAGTTTTAACATGAAGGAACGTCATTCGTGAATATTTGATGAAACTGCACATTTATGCACTTAACAAATTTACATTTGATACTTATCTTAAATTCAAGTTTAAAATTTTAAATTTTGATGACGAGTCGAAAGAAATTAAAAGTAAATCATTTTTACGTTTCACATCATGCGATTGTACAGAAGTTTTTGCATGGCCTCGTTATTGAACTCTGTACGAAGTAATAACTCAAGGTTCACAAGAGGAAGTGGCGTCCCGACGGTTTGACATTGCCTTGGGGAACTGTCAACTAGATTGCAGCACTGTGTAGATGATCTTATTAGAGCAGACTAAAATTTAATCTGCACTGTAGGTAATTTATTGCTCTACAATCTGTGGATAATTTAGGCTCCCGTTACAATCCTATATCCCTCTACAACTTTTTCTAATACAAAGGACATACCCATTTCCAGCATCTCTCTCGTATTAGTAGAAACACCATCTCTTCAAAAAAGGCCTTTGGTTTTTACAATTCCATATTTTTCAAAAGAGGTTTTAGAATCGGTAGGTCTAACGTTTACCATATGTTCATTTATAAATGCTGAAAGGTTGGTAAAGATGTATACCAATTATAATAAGTAAACTCCCACCAGACTTGTAATAGTTTATAGATAGTTAAATTATATAACAACTTGATAAAAACAACCATGACTGAAACTCTTTTCTTGGTAAGAATACTAAAATAAGTCATCGATTTATTGGAGTTATATCTAGGTTTAGGTCTTTGTACTAGGTTTGCCATGTACTATTTTAACTCGTTCTACATATTTAATACAAAGCACTAGAAATTGAGAAGGTGAAATTCATAATAGGTAGGTACAAACTGAGAATTATATCTATGATATACCCTCAAACGCCTGGAGAGAGAACTATGGAACCTTAACAATAAGTACGTAAAGGGTAGAACTATCAAGAAAGTAG
Organism: Aphrophora alni; assembly: GCA_963513935.1. NCBI lineage: Eukaryota > Metazoa > Arthropoda > Insecta > Hemiptera > Aphrophoridae > Aphrophora > Aphrophora alni. The sequence goes on from OY740768.1 coordinate 95,197,840, forward strand.
AAAAATGCTAAATGACAAGTCAAACAAAGCGTAATCGTCTTAGAGATCGCATATTTATAGACGATGTAGGTATAGAATCAGTATGGTGTTTTATGTACCTAGAAACTAAAGGATATAATTATGGGAGCTATGAGAGATAACAAAAAGAATAACTCTATCCAGTAAGACTTATGTCCACACATCATGACACTATATGCACATGTAGAAATTTACAGGCGTACAGATGATGATTATGATACTACAATATACATCTGGAATTATTTTGATTAACAGATTTTATAAAATAATAACCTTTAATTTTAATACGCTAATTCACTAATAATCAAATTTATTTTGAGAACGAATTTGTTTTAATAAATTGTTTCAACCGGCAGGGAGTAGACGTAGCTCAGTAATCGATAGCTATAAACATCTAGGGTAAACGATTGATTCTATTACACTCCAGAAACATAACGAAAGATCAAAATAAGCTGCAACGACAGTTATAATAAAACAAAAATTTAGAGACGCGATTAAATGTTACAAAAGAATTTTATGTATTTTAAATCGTTTGATATTCTGACATTAAATCAAATCCTTATTGATGGGTTTTCAATCATTACTTATAGTTCTGTCTTTTTTTTCTTTCTACTTTAGCAGGGAAGGAAATTTTATAATATTTCTAAAATATGGATATTGTATATACGTGCACGAATGTATGGCATGAATTATTTTCAATCGCGATTACATTTATTTTTCTACATGCTAATACCCCTACAAACATTTTGAGTTAATACTTAAGGTATTTCCTTTTTACTGGTATTATATCCTCAATAAATTCAATTTTAAATTAGAATATATTAAGAACAAAAATGATTAAATAGAACATAATCTAACTTTATGTATGATCATATTTTAGACAAAGCAGCCATAAAACTGTACACCATAATGTTTTTTCGATACATCGTAATCCTGATTTATATATATACATACATACATACAACAAAACTTAAAGAAGTTAAATCTTCAACATTAAATAAACTCTTATCGTATCTTCACTTGAAACTGATTTTTTTTACCTCGATTAAACAGAGTAGTTTAATATTGAATTTAAACGTCATTTTAATGTTATAAACAAAGAGTTCAAAAAAACAACATTATATGTACATTTTCTTCAAATATTCAAGTTTAGCGAAATTCATATTAAATTTAAAACACTTATGGTGACAACAATCAACTTATGAAATAGAACACAAGATTATGCAAAAGTATTATATTAGTTCATCATCTGTGGTTGTTACATCTAGATCATCCACGCCTTGTAGGTTAATGTAAATGAAACAACTTATTGTACAGGACTATACATACTACAGCATACATAGTTACTATAAATACTGCGATTGTAAGTCTTTTCTTAACTCGAGTATTTTATCAGGATTGAAGCTTAAGACAATTTGATTAAATGACATTAATACTTGTTTTATATTCAATTAGTGTAAATATGTGGACATGCTGTTTTACAAACCGTAATTAACTATTTCAATGTAATGAGTAACACAAGTTAACGTATGATATAAAACCACTAAAATATCAATATTTGAAAATGACAAATGTACAAATAGTACCGTTGCAAAATTAACTATAATAGTTTTAGTAGTTTGGGGACTCTCTGATTTCCTAAATATATAAAAAACAAACTAAACTATTTTTTGTTACAGATTGTATAAAGGTTTTGACATATTTGAAAGTATTTTTTTTTAGAATTTAAAAAATCGGAGTATTTACGTCAATTATGAACTAAATAGTAAACGCTTTAAAAATCTTATTTCATAAAATATGTTTATAACATAACCTATATTAATTTGAAGAATTTCCTACTAATTGATACTTGTAAAATATTCTTAAGAGTCTTAAATTAGTTGGTAACCTAAACTTTTATACAGACATTTACATACAATTTAGAAGTATTTCAAAAAACATGTCATGCGTTCTGGATACGTATATAGAATAAAAATGTTATGCAATGAGGCTCAGAGATACAAACACACACACACACACACACACACACACACACACACACACACACACACACACACACACACACACACACACACACACACACACACACACACACACACACACACACACACACACACACACACACACACACACACACACACACACACACACACACACACACACACACACACACACACACACACACACACACACACACACACACACACACACACACACACACACACACACACACACACACACACACACACACACACACACACACACACACACACACACACACACACACACACACACGCACACACACACACGCACATCTTTTTATTTTATATAAAGCGTTTGTTGTGAACAATTACCTTTTTTTTCGTATCTTGATGAAACAATATTGTTATTTATTGATAAATAAAAAATTTGGTAATAAATGTCTCATAGTGAATAGTTTGTGAATTTTGGTTACTTTGCTTAGAATTTATTACTAAAACGTTGTAGTTGTTATAATTGAAAGAGATAACCCCAAATATCTGTTTTATTATGGTATTACCTAATCAGTATTTATACATGTATTATATTATTAGAATAAACAATATTTCATCGTAATTTCATTTCAAAACTCTCGGCTGTAAGTAATGTTTTAAATCTTAAATAATAGAATTAAGTTGTGTGAAAATACGACTGTAAGGGATTACATTACAGAGAGAGGGACTGTTTATATACCAAACTTACATTTGGGAAATTTATTGTAAATTCATTTAAGGTGTAAGTAGGTGTACTTGTAGCTTCAAGATAATAAATTAATCAAGTGTTGATATAATTAGCAAATCATTACCAGTGTAATTTTATTTAGTAATTAACTGATTTGTATCTGTTGTATCAAAAACACTGCTTACAATATATGTGATATTAGGTAAAGGGATATGATGCATACTCAATGAATAATATTAGTTGTCTTTGATTTATTGATTATTTAATGGAACTAATCGAAGACTTGTTATATAACTCGACCTTTGGACATTGCTTGTAATTATTTGTGTTTTGTTACGTTACACTGTTACGGTCAAATAAGTCTACTAACCTTTAAGCGATTTAAAATACGTTTCTTTACAACTATCCTTAACAATGTATCTATTCTTTTTTTCTATAAATTTGTTACGGTTTTAAAATGGCGACTAATCAAAAGAGTTACTGTTCATTTTCAAGGCACACACAGAGATAATTCATCAATTAAAACCGCACGTCTCCCTAGTATTAGATATAATGGCATGACTGAGGCATAAGGAAAGACGTCATTATAATTACAAAATAAAACTGATGGGTAAAACTTTTCAGCTGAAATAAATCATGTTCCTTTCTGATTAATTCATTTACTACTTTTATTTTTACAAAAACTATACCAGATCTATAGGGTTCAACGTTAATAAATTTGTTTCTTCAAAGTGACACGTGTGGTATTATATATATATATATATATATATATATATATATATATATATATATATAATACCACACTCAATGTACGCTAGAACAGGACACAAGGAGAAATATTAAAAACTAATACTATAGAGTGACTTTTTCCTTGGATTGTAGAGCGACCACATTGGGGGTGGGTAGTGGAATATATATAAATCACTAAATGTTGCCTTTTGTGGGGGGAAAAACCATAACTTTACCCACACCAATTCTTTACCAATATATTTGAAGCTTAAACAAACCGACTATACTTTTATTTTAAATTAATTCATTGATATATGTGTAGCAATCAGTAGAATCAATCTGCATTTTTGTTATCGACAGTCCACTCGCCGTCCCTCTTATCTTCCCTCTCTATATCTGTCTCTATCTAAGTACAGAGTACAACGGCTGGCCAGCCTAGCTGTTTTAATACCCGTTGCCAGTCTATCTGAAATTACTCACGATGTTCTACATTCTATTATAAGCTCCGTCAGACATTTTTTTTTTTTTTCTTGTTCTCAAAATTACAACTCAGTTTCTAAACGACATGTTAAGTTACAGTTTGTGCGCTTTAGTTTTTTTTAAAAATGTTATATAAATTATTATTTTCACGGCACAAGCTCACGTGAACTGCGACAGGATTTTCCAGGTATTCAGCTTTACAGATTTTATCATATCTTAAATTTTGTTAATGTTTTAAAATAATTTTATTAATTATCATGTATTCTTTAAAATATGTATTTCATGTTTTATTTAATATTCAATGTTCTTTTTGAAACTGAATGATTATAAAAATTTTCTTTTCTTAAGACATACTTTACAAAACCTTGCAAAGGCACATTTGGAGTTTTGAACAATTATGTGAAATAGGTGCAAACTAATGTTGAACATTAAATGATCAAAATATCTTATTGAACATGTCAAATATACAACAATTGGAGAAATCTATTCTAAATCAGAAAATTTCGTTTTACAGACTTTTGCAGATCTTTGCAAGTCTTATACAAGCTTTGTTTTAAACAAAACTAAATATATATAAATAGATTTATAATCATCTAAGAAGCTTTTAATTACAATCTTAACGAATTTCTGTGATACAATCAATTTTCTTTAATTTTGACAAATAACCAGATATTTGCTTTAATAATGAACATTAATGCTACAACATGTCTGATTTTGCACAGACGCTAAAAAAACATGTTTTTTTGCTATAGCTAATACGCTGGTAGGAGATACTCAGCAATTCTTGCCTCAGATTGCATAGACCAGCTAAAGATCTAAACATGTTTCGTCCTGTTGGCAAAACACGTTTTTTTAAATATACCTTCAGAGTTTCAAGTGCACAAAAGTGATGTTAAAAAAAAAAATTGACTTTACAGAACTTTAATTAAACTCATATTGTACTGTGCCTAAATTGCTTCAGCAAATATTTTTTTTTTCTTTGAGCTATCTTTTAGATGTAGACTTGTGTAGTTATTTATAAAATATATAAAAAAATTTTGGGTGGAGCCTGCATGCAAACTTTCGGTCCTAACAACCTCCAAGAGGTTATTTTCTAAATTAATATAATTGACGTCAATTAATAAAATTTAATATTCAAAATTTTCATTTCTTTTTTTTTAAATAAACTTCTCATTTTATAATAAATTCTTTTATCTAAAACATACATATTTATTGGCCAATATAGCATTTAAGAAATTTATCAAATAAGTAATATTATGTAACTGTTTTGAAAAACTATCATCTCATAAAGTCAAAGGGGGGGGGGAATAAATATCAGTATCTTTTCATCTTTTTTATTCTAATTGTACATTAAGGGCGTATAATCTTTTTTTTGGATTAATTATAATCCTATTAATTGTTAAGCTGTGCTCATTGTCTTTTTGTTAAATTTTGTAACTATAAATATATATAAACTAAAAGGGGGGATAAATTTTCAGAATCTATTGATTAATTTTTTTTTATTTAAATTATTACATGTTACATTAAGGGCGTATAACTTATATCAATTATAATATTGTTAATCATAAGCTTTTATTGATGATTTGTCTCAGGATGTCTTTCTCAGTTGTAAATGATAAAATCTGAAACGTCGGAATTTCTTTTGTTTCAATAAACTTGAGCCTTGTTAATTACTAAATTTGTCTTTGTCTTTTTTTTACTTTTCTTTTCAAACATTGTTACCATTTTGGTTCCGCCTTTCTTAAATTTAAGTCCCCTGGTAACATATGTATTAAATATAACTTAATCTACCAAAAATGTAAATTTCGTAATACACCTATCGATGAATTACTTAAAATAAAATAAAATACTCGGTTTATTCTCTCATATATAGGTAAAGATTTGGTGTGGGTAATGATATATTTTTTCCACGAAAATCAAAATTTAGAGATTTTTATATATTCCACTACCCACTACCACTGTGGTCGCAATAAATGGTAAATTACAATCACAATCTAAGGAAAAAGTCACCGTATAATATTAATGTTTAATGTTTCTATTTTGTCTTATTTTCTAGTGTACATTGAGTGTGGTGGATTGATGAAACTTTTTTATTTATTTGCCCACATCCAATAAAATTTCAAATTTTGAAATTATTTCGATTTTCCGCTAAATTATTAGATTTTGAACCAAATTTCTATCAGGTGGAAATATGACAAGTGAAAATAGGTTATCACATATGGCAAGATTTTGTGGTCTGAATGGCTCAACATAATTAGGTACATGCTAGATGTTAAACATATTGGTTACTTCGTAAATATTAATTGGTACTGACGGTATATAAATTTTGAGTGTAAATGTAAATTTTATGTAACTCGAAACATTTATTTATACTTTTATAGCCAATAGAAAAACAATTATTGTTTCAACAGAAGTGTAGTTATTCATCTGTATTGCGTAGCTTATTTTTATCCTATATTATTATAATAAATCCAAGTTAAACTAAGTAATGCATGTTAAATTGTTTTCAATTCCAAAATATTTTTAGATCATTTCCATTACTTCATCCCTGAGTCCTAAATATAGTTTATCTGTTTATTCATATCAATTGTAAAATTAAAATAGAAATGAGGACATGATTATCATTTAATATACCTTTAAAATGTGGCTGAAACGTTACTCTTTAATTTGTTATGCATCCAGGTCAGAAGATTATAATGGAGACATAGCTTTATGAATAGGAAAACATATTCTAGGTAGTAGTTCATTATTCTTGCACTGGATTTATATTTAATATTTAGAACATAAAGGGCGAGCTCTCTAGACAGAGATTAAAGCTAGTCCTGTATTAAAACCCTGTTAAACCTAAAGCTAACGAATAGTTTTGCTTAGTACCGGTATATTAACCCAGTGCTAATAACAAGAATGTTGCTTTTTTAAACAATGACGGACTCTAAATGTCTATGTAAATACGATATATAAAACTCATATAAAATCTGAGAATAGGTAGATTGGGAACGACCGCAAAATTAAAACCAACCTAAAATGTACTTCATGTGTACAATCAGAAAATATGTCACAATTCTACCAACTCAAAATACACCACAAGTCTACCAGTAAACGTACGTTTACACATAATATTATATAATAAAAGGTGGTCTGTAACATGATTTATATTGTTGGTACAAGTTGTAGTATGAATACCAATAAGGCATACGTAGGGCGTGGAATGTCACCCACCACCTTCAGTAGTCAGTCCGTACTACCAGTCAGAATACCAACTGATAATTCTAGGGACGGGACCATACTCACTGTGTATATTCATTAAAGATGTGTTGGAGTGTTGATTCAAGATTATTCCCTGCATTTGGAAGCGTGCTTTGATAGGAAATGCATATGGTAGGTCTTCCATATCTGGCCTCAGAAATTCTTCTGATGGTCTTGAACCCTTTTTTAACTGGTGTAATTCGACTTATATCAGTATATTAGTAATTTATAATTACTAATATAAGTAAAAAGTTATAATAATATAATTATTTTAAGTTTGAAAAGTATAAAATAAAATGAATATTTCAGTTATATAGCTTACATAAACTTAATTATCTAAGGTATTGTAATGTTGTAATTTATTATCATGTTTTAACTTTTAATATAATAAACTTTTAATAAAGAAGTATTTTGGACCAACAATATTTTTCTTTAGTTTTTAAATGAAAATTCTATTTTGAAATCATCTGTGGGTTTAATATTGTTGTTATTTTTAATTATGCAGGTCTAATACCGTATAGTCCAGATTGATCTACTAATTTTAATGTTATTTAGTAAGAGTCGATATACATTGTCCTTTATCGATACATAAACTGGTTTTATTAACATTTGTTAGTACCAAAAAACTACAGCAGCTGCTTCCTTGATAGCTTAATTTGTTTCTTATTTCTGACAAAGATTTACAGCTTAAATTTTTCATCTCTTAGAAGGTACAACGATGCTATATTTATTAAAAAAACAAAAACATAATAGTTTTAAAAAAAAGTTTACTTCACATATATTATGTGGGTCAATATTGTATTATAGATTTAATAAGAAAAAAGATACAGAGCTCATTATGTAATATTGGTAATAGTATACAGTGGGTTCTTCACATGTAATGTTATACACAACAACTTAACTTTTTTTACCAAGAATTTATTTCTTAAGATGTCATAAAATCACGAAAAGAATAATGTATTAGGTAATATTATATAAATATATATATATATATATATATATATATATATATATATATATATATATATATAGTTCTCGATGAAAATGGATGTTGGAGTACATTTTAATTACAGAATTACGTCACATAATCAGCCATCTAAATTCAAACATGTAATTATTGAAATATGATTTTTTTTAAATATAGTAATAACTATATTGCTTTGAGAGATATACCAATAATAATTAACAGTAGACCATTTCTAATATGACAGTTAAAATGAAATTGTAATGTCTTCCTCTGATTCTAGGGAAGGGTTTTTAAATTTAGTTAGAACTTCTAGTATTGTAACTTACAATAGTAGTAAAAGTTTTTTTGTAAAACTATTGATCTTAAAAATAAAAACATAACTAATAATATTTGTTTCCATGATTTAATATAGATATAAAAGAATTATTGGGTTGAGCTTTTACATTTCATTATGAAGAATATTTTCTCTTGTATATTTTAATTATTTAATTTAAATCGTCCAATTAGCTCTATCTATTTTAATGTTTTTAAAATAACAGTTCTGTTTAGTTTATTATCTCTGTAAGTTATAATCGTAAGTTATAATATAATAAAATTATTTATTTATAACACTATTAGCTTTTTGAAATAATTGTCTTTAAAAACGCTTTTCATTAAAAATCATTTATTAATAAGACAAACATAATAAAACGAATAACTTTTTTTAAATTATTCTTTAAACGCTTGTTTGTTCGCTTTGCTTTAGAAAATGGATGTGAAACTGAAACTGAACAAATTAAATTACCTATTGCGTTTTGAAAATAATTCGGAGTTCATTAAATAGATATAAAAACCGAATAAAATCATAGGATAATAATTATATTAATGTTTAACAATAAGATAGCCGTTCGTTTACAAATGACGTTTAAAAAATGAATGGAATATTCTGAAATATCAACACAAAAACACAATTATATACTGCATGAAATAAGTACTAAATACCTAATTATGAATTAATTAAAAAAAAAAAATGCTATTTAATTTTGTGAGTTAAGTATACAAAATGAAACTATCCTATGATGCATACTAACTGAAAACATCCAATTTTCTAGCATAGTCCTTTTCATTATTGATATTATTGAATTATTTTTATGCAACAACCGTACTTTCAATAGGGTTAATAACAGTAGTATGATCATAATAATAGCAATTTAATAACAGTAAAAATTAAATATCTATGGGATACTAAGTTTTATTTTAACAGAAAAAACAACAACTAATAATATAAGCTTGTGTTAACATTATTTTAATTCTTCCCCATCATTCTCCTAATACAGCAGTCACTATCTGGGCGTAATAAGAAATCCTTGTGGGTTTAACTCGTGTTTATCAGCACCGAATATTACTATCAACAATCATTGGCAGTAGGATTATCAAAATCTCACGCGTCACCTCTTAGCCGTCAGCTAAACAAAAACCCCTATTTACAAATACCGTAAAAACTGACAAAAACCATTCACGGCTCATATAGACCGTTGGCTGAAACAAGCCATATATTTGGTGGACGAAAACTCTCATGGCTTATAACAGTTCAAAATTACCTATTGCTGGATAACTTTTGTATTTGTTGATATTCGTTTAAAGGAATCATACAGTTTATATAAGTTTACAACACTATATAAATATATATATATATATATATATATATATATTATATAGTATATATTGTATATATATACTAGTGTATATATATATTATATATAGTATATATTGTATATATATACTAGTGTAAAACTATATATATATATATATATATATATATATATACAATGAACCAACCAGAACGAACGAAAATTAATTTTTAACAAACATAGTATTCAATATTTTGTGTCCATTTATTTTCTATTTTTTGTAAATTGTAAAGGCTACGAAAAGAATTGAGAAATAATAAAATTTAAATAACAGCAACCACCCTCTTATTTTACAGCAGAAATAATCAGATTTAGGTACTTTTTACTTTCTGATGAATTTGTTAATCTCGCTGATTGTTACCAGGATTGTTCATAGTAACTCTAATGATAATTTAATTCTTCCTTTGAAATGTATTTCTATCGCTTCCCAATGGGCTTTTTATTTCAATTTGAGGAGCAATAATTCAGTTTGATAGAATGAAATTAGTACCTAAATACATTTCGATATTGACTTGTCTTAGAAAAGGAATATAAAAAGCTGTAGCTTAAACAATATATATACACTGAATACTTAGCATGTTAGCTTACCTAATAAGATACTAATTCATACACATAATATCAGCTGATTTATGTCATTTAATTGTCCATTACTTTTGCATAACTTTGTACATAATGCTTAGTGCAGTAACAAATGCAACTACAATGTATTTGATCAATATTAAGAACTTTTGTGAAGAGTTTAATTACAAATGAAAGAAAAACATATATTGCACAACAAACGCTTTATTTGAAACAACAATGTAATAATGTAACGTTGCCATCATCTTCAGAAACTCTGTACTTTTCTCTGATAAATATTTCTACAAGACTAAGAATTTCTGTACATTTGTCTCATCAGTGATTTATGGATTTATACAACATTTCTGACAATTATGATTATTTATAAAGTTTACTCTTTTTTGTCCTGTTTTGTATTTTTTGTAGTGAATATTAATTTAATTAAAGTTGTCTTTATTATTCATTTATGTTTTTAATTTCTAATCGCTATTCATTTTATATATTGTGATGACATAGACTACGAAGCTTGACCATATTGATTTAATTCTAATATCAGCAGACCCAATTTTATCTTGAATGGCATATAATTACAGTCTATAAGTAAAAATTGAAGATAATTTTAAAATCGCCTAATGTAAGATCCACATATTCACCTAATTATTTCAGCGTCAAATATATATTTAATATTTTATTAGAGCTCCTATGAAATTAACAATATATATTACACCCCTTTTGTTCAGCGCTGTACACACACACACACACACACACACACACACACACACACCCCTGTTTGTATGAGGACCTCTCTCTTCTATCACTTGTTAAATAACATAAAAGCGAGGACCTACCAACTCTGTACGGTCAAGCGAGGACTTTTTACGTTTTAATTTTTTTAAGGCAATTTAACATTGATGACTACCGAAAATAAGCACATATATGTATTCCTTATAATTAAAGGAAATAGATGCAATTTTTTTTTACAAATTTGGCCAAATTTTAAAAACTCCAGCATACTGCACGAAAGCGAGGACCTAACACACTCATATGTTCCATAGCGGACAACCGAGGTCTCGCTGCCTACCTGTGTCTAACACGAAAGTGAGGTCCTTACGCACTCGTATGTTTAATAACGGACAACCGAGGTCTTTTTACCTACCTGTTTGTAACACGAAAGCGAGGTCCTAACACACTCATATATGTTAAATAACGGACAACCGAGGTCATTTTTCCTACCTGTTTCTAACACGATACCGAGGTACTTAAGCACTCGTATGTTTAATAACAGACAACCGAGGTCGTAGTTAATTTTTTTTAAATAATTACGTAAATTATAGAATCTTTCTAATTAAACAAAAATAATTATTCTAAAAACGTTTTTGAAATGAAAATTCTTTATCGACGTAGTGGATACACTTTGAGCAGTGTTAAAAAAATTGTATATGTGTGTACGTCTTAGTGTATACACGTACGAAGTCAAACTTCTGTACAACATGTATATTTTTTTAATTCTTATTGTTCACCTCATTCTTTAGAAGAAACTAATTAAGCCTACCAATCACATATCTAACTGAATCTATGCCGTTAGTAATTTTGAGCATGCTAAATGTGCAAAGCCTAAATTCAAAATTTTACTCAAAGATCTATTACATTTAGCTAAACAAAACAAAAGATCATACAGATGATGTATGAAATCAGCTTTTATATGACTGAATTTTTATGTCCTCAATCATAAAACTTAAAATAGCTTAGGCCTTCAACAATATTTAAATTTATCTCACCTGAATTATAATCACAATCAGAATTTTCATAGTCACTTTATGGTTTTTAATTTGATTCGTCTCAAAAATATCAAATAGATACAGTTATTGTCAGTTAACTTTCATTACAAAGACAATCATTAACAAAATTAGCTGCTAATTTATGATGGCTCTGAAAATATTTGTTATGTGTATCCAGGGTTAAAACAAGTGGTGCTAAAAGTGGTAATCAAAAAATGATTTAGGAGCATCTACTATAGTTTGTTATCAATAGTAGTCTATTCAAGATTAGTATAGAAAGAAGAATAATCTGTTTATAATAGGTGATGACTTGAGGAGTTTAGAGCTAAAATCTTGCATTTTTTATTTTTAGTTTACATTTTTAACATTGAGTAACTGTTTCTTGTCATTTGTTTCTTTACCGGCCATTTTATTACATTATATAACTACATTTATCACATCAAATTCTCCCAGAGGAAACCAATTCCTTTGGAGATTGAGGGATGCCATGCTTTAAATAACGGTACTCAGTGTTTTACAAAGGAATATAAATCTATATTATTATAAATGAAGCGAGAATGCTTGTAAAAATTTATTGACATTAATTTGCACACTGAACCATATTTCAATGGTTACTTTAAATAAAACCGGGTCAGGTTTATGTGCAAACATAAAATATCTTTATTAATAGGTACACAATAAATATACACATAACTCATATACTTAAAATAAAATTTACAGATATAAATTGTTATAATAGGTAATTTTAGAAATTAACAAAAACAAAATAGTTGTGGGAAACAGGAAAAGTAGGCCTACTTATGATAAAAGTTTACACATCCATTCTCACCGACGAAAAGAAAATGATATATATCCGGTAGCAATAACATCCGGTAGCATTTAACAAAAACACATGGGTCGCGTGTGTGCAGTTTTGTTAGAGGGAAAACAAAGACGCAGTAAACAAACCATGGGACGTGACAGACAAAAAAGAATGCGAGTAAAAGTGTTTCATATTACTCTAAACAATTAATTATTTCGGGAAAAACACGTCCATGAAGTTAAAATTTGAGGTTCAACTATTTATCTACAACTTTGCCGCTGACATTATGACGCTGACCAAAAATAAAAATTTTCCTCGCTTACTAACTTTTTCATGTTTTTTTTTTTCTCACATTATTATTTGATAAAACTTTAACGTTTAGTAAAGAAAATATGAGTGAAATATAACTAATTTGATGCATACTGGTGGCTTTTAAAATGTATAACTAACATTTCTGCCAAATTTCACATTTATTTTTCCCCATACATTCAAAGTCAATCAACAGGCGTTACAAATTAGAGACGGCAAACTAAAATCTTTGCATATACGCTGCCGTTCAACTACCTTGGTTTAAGGTCAACACTGACACCGCCCCCCCCCATCATAGACGACGCGATGTTATTTGTTCGGATGCTCGCGTAGACTTTTAACGTCTACTTCCAGCGCGGTGTAAGGCATTTTAATACATGAATTGTAAACATTTAAACAGTTTTATCCTTGAAAAATGTTCGAATCTTTTCGGTCACTATTCGATTTTTCGAACCGAATCTGGATTAGCGGATTCGTTTTTGAATACGAATCCGAATATTTTTGCATTACGGATTCGACTATCGAATCCGAATCGAACCCCGAGATGGATTCGGATTCGATTAAATTATCGAAATATTCGCACTGCCTGGAAATATTTAAATAAAATAGCAGTGTTTCCATTCGGTTGGTATACGTGCTTGAGAGCAGCCACCTTCTCTCACGGATCTCCACCACTAATGTAAATTATTTAAGCCACTGTTATATTGAGCATATGAGGTGTTGATGCTGTGATCAATTTGGTAAATTTTTTGGAACACCTTATGGTAGAGTGTCCAACCAGTGTTTAACTCTTTTCCACCCCTTCCACAACAAAACGTAGGCCGTCACTCTCCTGTCTTCTTGTAGAAAAATAATTAAGGAGCACAACAAATATACATAAAAAGTTATCAATGCCTTTGCAATGGCTGCAAGGCGTATTCATTTGCCACTTTCCAAGTTAAAACAATGTTTTAAAGTAAATTCGTTTCTATGCCTATGGTTGTTCTGTAAATTACTGAAGCTTTCACACAAGTATTAGTCCTAATATTTCAGGCTATTTTATTAATGTTTTGTGCGTTTTAAAAATAAATTTAGTAGGCTTAAACCTAAAGCAAAGCAGACATATTCGTTTTTAGTTCTAATTTATTCAAAGATTGTCCGGTTCATTTACTCTCCTAATACTGTAGTTCAGTTTACTTTCCTAATATAGTTGTTGAGTTAGCTGGTTATTTGTTGCAGTTAGAAAACATTACTCTCGATTAAAAAGTCTTACTATTTTGTATAATATGTCAAACAATTAATTTCCGAAGTAAATCATATTTGCAATACAAAATGTAGGCCTATAAAAGGCTAAAGCGAAAACCATAAGACCATTATAAACATGAAGTTCGCGTATACTCGTTTATTGCTTTAAACAAATTTAACTTGAACTGGACTTATGAGAAATAAACACTATATAAATTAAAACAGAACACAGTTCCTCATAAACAAGTTTAATACGCAAACGCCTTTCGAGTATAATAAACTAAGACAATAATTATACTAAAACAAGTATATACAATTAATTATGAGTTTTCAACTGTAACCGTCACTGATGATGACAACTTGGTCATCGAAACGCGTGTATTAAACGGTTTTTATATGCAACTGTGTTCTGTTTTCATTTATGTTGTATTAATTAATTGTGTAACATTACGTATAAAATCAAGACTGGAAATTTTTCAAATTTACTTATCAAACATGAAGGGAATAGAAAAGAGCAATGGTGTGTAATAATAATTATTACAATTGGGACTAATCAGAAGCGCGATTTAAAAAAATTGTTAAGAAAAAAATTGATTTAAATAGTAAATTACCTCAAGACTATGAATCCATTGCACAAGATTTGATAACAATCACTTTGTTAATGCAGTATGCACAAAAAAATACATTTTAAGGAGTAAATATACAACCTCATGTTAGGTATTTTTATAATGTCTGTTTAGAAAAGGGAAGTTAATAATTTATTTGACCAATCTAAAAATATTATATTCATATTTTGTTTGAATCTCAATATATTAAAATTAAAACGGAAAAAGAAAAAGTAATTTATTTGTTCGACACGTTTGTCTCACTATACCGCTAACCAGATATTTGGCATGCAATTGGGGTTAACACAACAGACAATATACAAAGGTCGAAATTACCCACTTAAGTTTTTAGGGAACTCTAAAAAAAGGGCCCAAAATTAGTAAACGTACTAATCTTTATTAACTATAAAAGGTATCTTAACGGGGGCCATTTTCCCATCGTTTCTCCATCCAAAATAAACTTTATACACTATTCTAAATAAATTATTTACTTTAACAGAAGTAACAGCTTCTGAACGTAGCATGTTATGGTACATCGCAGATCGAGGATCCGGGTCAAGACGCCAACTTATATATTTTCACGCAAAAAATACATTATTTACTAACGGTAAGGATTTACAGTAATGTTTAAGTACGAATTAATTTGATATAATCATCTGAATAAAACATTTGTACACAGTTTTAAAAACATAAACACTAACATAAAATTGCATTATGTTTAAAAATAACCTGTGTCATGAAATGGACTTTGTTGAAAATGTTTATTAGTGGCATGATCGAGCTGATATTAAATGTAATGGACAAGCATTTATGTCAATGCCATCTAATTGTTTTAAGTATGTTTTTTGGTCATAATCATTTACGCATGATTGTAAATTGTTCTTCAGAGTAGGTTTACGCTTATAATTCGAATATTTCTTAATATTTATTAATGAAATTTTCTCAAAATGTATTCTATCCATAAATAAATATTCTGTGTAAATTTCTTAATGATATAACTACTTTCATTTTATTTAAATATAATAAAATATATATAAATCACAATTTATCATATATTTTATTTAGTCGTGATTTGAAATTCCAAATTGGCAGATGGAATTTTATCAGAAATGGATAGAACGCACAAATCTCATAAATAAAGTATTTTTGTGTGCTTATTTACATTATAGCAAATAATGTTGACCATTACTGCTCTCTCATTATCAAGATATATTTTGTCTTGATTGCTATGTTGAGGTTCAGGTAGCTAGGTACCTAGCCTCTCTTAGTTTTAAGACACGTACAAAAAGGACGATTATTTAGTTGTTCAAGATTATTAATACAACTTACATCGTACGAACTTAGCTTTAATACGTCTACAGAAAGGGTGTGGTGTGTGTGTTAGGATTCCTATATTTATTGGCGCAACTGACCATGCTGTGGGGCCATCACAAATTGTGGGGTAATACACACGTCCCCACTGTTCTAAATAGCAAAAACTGGAGAAATTACATCATAAAATGAATAGCAGACATAATTTACATGAAGACCTCATAGTTGAGTTTAAGGCAGATAGTGAACTCTGGGGCCATACGTTAACCGTGAAGCAGGGCTAAATAGTTTGTTGGTCGTTGATGAATTACGCAACTATAAACTTTCAGTTTACAGTCTACATCCAGACAAGAGCGAGAGAGAGGAGAGAGAGAAAGAGAGCGTTTCCTCCTGTCAGGTTTTTTACTTCCGTGACCCTTTAAATGAACTTCCGTAGTTGATATTAATTTTCAAGTGAGACTAGTAATATTATTTTTCTTGAACTATGTATTGAAACTCAGATTAATATTTTTTCAATATCGAATCCTGACTCTATATTTTTTATACCTTTTTGGTACTTATGATATGGCTACTGTATTTTTTCAATTAATTAAATTAACATAAAACCAATATAATCTCTCTATGCAAAAATACATCTCTCTCTCTCTCTCTCTCTCTCTCTCTCTCTCCCTCTCTCTCACTCTCTCTCTTTCTCCATCTCTCTCTCTCTCTCTCTCTCTCTCTCTCTCTCTCTCTCTCTCTCTCTCTCTCTCTCTCTCTCTCTCTCTCTCTCTCTCTCTCTCTCTCTCTCTCTCTCTCTCTCTCTCTCTCTCTCTCTCTCTCTCTCTCTCTCTCTCTCTCTCTCTCTCTCTCTCTCTCTCTCTCTCTCTCTCTCTCTCTCTCTCTCTCTCTCTCTCTCTCTCTCTCTCTCCATTCAGTGGCGGTAAAATTAGTAAGGTCTGATCATGTATATATCTAAATATAAGTAAGCTTATTCGTTATCAAACTTCTGAAGGGTTTGAAAAAAAAAGTACCGGTCCTATGATATGTACAAAACGCCGACCGCAATGCAGACCGGTGTCGTATAGGCTACAGCTAAAAAAACTGTTTTTTCAGCGCTCTTCATCTTAACACAGACATCAAAGCAGAGATACGACTGACGTGTCCTTGACATAGTTGTGAGCCAGTAGACTTATCTTTCGAACAGCTGACTGCACCAAATATGTTCTTCCTTATGGACGTGTCTTTGCAACTTGATAACATAAATAAATAAAAAGTGAGAAATATGATTGTTTGTTGTAAATATGATAAATTTAAAGGTAATTCGTGTTACGCGATTGGTGGGTAATACTTTATTGATAGTTAGATGGGTAAGTATGGTTTATGAAGGGAGGATTTGGTAACTTGGTAAATTTTTTTTTAATATTTATGACGACGGACAGATGAAAAGTTAAGTTAAGTTAATATGTTGATTAGAGTTTTATTAGGTCGACGGGCGGTCAGAAAGAAGTTTAGTTTAATGTCAACGATAATGGTTTGTATGGTTATTTGTACAGGTGGAG
Organism: Aphrophora alni; assembly: GCA_963513935.1. Classification (NCBI taxonomy): domain Eukaryota; kingdom Metazoa; phylum Arthropoda; class Insecta; order Hemiptera; family Aphrophoridae; genus Aphrophora; species Aphrophora alni. The sequence goes on from OY740768.1 coordinate 95,215,778, forward strand.
TATATTTTAAAACAATTTCAATTTTAATGGACATACGAATATTGCATTTGATTCCCAAAGGATAACTCAAACATTCAAGGTTGAACAAGAGATAAGGAGCTATTAGTCAAGATATAAACTGGTTTGAAGGTCACTCACCTCCTGATAATGTTTTATCATGTATGAGAAAAGTTTTTACCATACAAGATCTTAACAAAATATCCCTAAGTTTATGTCTTATACATTTCATATTAACAAATGGTAATTACATTATTTATGTGAACGTCTCTTTAATACAAAGGGCGTAAGTGACTGGTAAATTTGAAAAATAAAAGTAATCGTGGATATTATTGAAAATTTTAAAACAAATTAAAAAAGGTCAAGGTTCTACTTTATACTATAGTTATAACATATAGTTTCCACAAAAACGTAACTAAGTGTTGCGCGATTCGTCTGTCTATAAGGAAGGACAAAATTATGCTGGAAGGACAAATCTAAAACAAATATCTCTGGTCTGAAATGAATCAAAATAGGCCAAAAATAGTCTTCAGATATTATGTAGACGATACTATAGTACTTTTCGATGGCAACAAAAGATAATTAAAAACTCTGATTAACTTCGTAAACGCAATGCATCCAAAACTCTAATTCACGGTTGAAGTGGAAACAAATAACAATTTAAACTTTTTAGACCTATCAATTTAAAAAATAAACAATAGTGTTAAGTTCAACATCTATAGAAAACCTACCACAACAAACCAGACTATACACGCTTCTTCCCATTATCCATGTAATATAAAAATGGCAGCTTACAATAGTTTCGTAACAGGCTAATCTCAGTAAGTGCCTCTAGACAAGGAGAAGTATGAACAGGTAACATACAAATAATAAACCCATTATTAAAAATAAAAATAAAACTTAAGTCTCCACAGAATATGGATCAGCATCGAGTCATACTCCAAAACATAGACTGGCTAAAGAGTCTGGCATAACCGTTTCTTTCAATACCTCAAACAAACTACACTATTAACCCAAAAATAACCCAAAAAAAAGACATACATAATGACAAACACGATAAGACTGCCTTATACAATATCACTTGTTGTACAGTAGTGAATGCCCCAATTTTTATTAAGGACAGACGGCCCGCTCTTTCAACAAAAGTTTTAAGGAACACTTCCCTAAGAGGACTTCATATACAAACTCTGCTTTTGGTGAACATCTTATCAACAAAAACGATAAATACACAGATATCCAATCTAACATGGAGATATTACACTTTTGCAAAAAAAGTAAGTACATGGATTCCGTAGATGAGTTCGAGATCTTTTTAAAGGTGTAAAAATAGATCCATCTAATATCATCAATGACAAACTATCCTTTAAATCAAATCTAATTTACGATGTCGTAAGCATCTAGACAGACAGCATGATAAACAGAAGTCAAACTAGACCACCACGATAGATAACAGAGAAGGCAGGGAGTTTCTGTGCCTACAGCAATAATTCCGCAGTCTATATTTACAGGGTATTGGTATTGCACGCGATATTTCGGCTAAAATAACTATGTTTGTGCTGTTAAGGTTTTAGGTTGTGTTGTGTTTTTAGTGTTTTATTGTTATGTGACGACCTCTAATAAGTGATTTGACTATTTTGTACGGCCTGATGATGGAAACCTAGAGTTTTCGAAACCGCGATAGCCTTTATGTCTTGAGGTGAGTAATTAGATACAAGACAATATATTATAGAATATAATTCTTTCATAATATAATCATAATCACTTTAATGACGGTGGTCAAGGTTCATTTTTGTTTTTTGTCAACTATTCCTGAACGTTAATACTTTTTCCTCGCAATTTTGAATACGAAATTGGGCCATATATCTTAGCATAACTTTAAAATTTGAACTAAACCGAGTTTGATAAATTACGCGTTTTATATCAATCCCAAGACCGATTGTTTTTCGTTATTTCCCATAACCGATACCGATTAACGATTTCCGATAACACATGAACCGGAATTTTTGTTGATGTCGACCGGTTTTGTTTTGGACTCTTGAGAAAAATTTCATCAATATCATTTGAGCCGATTTCGAGAAAATTTTTAATTTGCGGTGGGTATTACGAAACTGTATGAATTTATAGGCTCCAATTTCAACCATTTTCAAGGTATCGACTTCAATTTTGGTTTTCTAATAAAACATATACTAGTTAACCTAAAATTTTGAGATATTTACTACAACCTTAGAATACAAGTTACTCTGCATGTTTTACATTCTGCATGTGTACCGAGTTAAGTCATATCCTAAACATGTTTTTAATTGAACCGGATGAAACATTTATATTTTCAGTACCGGGGGTATATTTAGCGCGCGTTACTGACTTTATTGTATAATATTTTCTCTATGTTATGTCAAAACTCGGTACACTAATAATACACTTACCAATAAATGTGTATACCTAATTTTCAGATGTTACCAAGGATATTTTCTAAAATAGATACTGTAACTAGTTCAGATAGTACCGTCGGTAGTGCAACAATTCAAGCAGTAATTATATCTATTTTAAAAATATTGATAATATTGATTTGAAATTCGGTACACAAGTGAAGAATGCTCGTGAACTACTATTCTACGTTTCGAGACGATATTACTTCTTAAATTAAACTTTCAAAATCACCAGTGGTTTCATTATCTAAATATTAAACATTGTATGTGTGTGTGAAGTGCGACAAAAGTTTGGTGTCAATTCCCACGGTACACGGTTACGGCTTGCCAACGACAAAGCAAGCGCCAATTCACTCAAATATCAGCCCAAAAATATTCCCGAATTAAAAATATATATATATTTGGTCGATTTGCAACTATTCTTCAACACACTAAATGTTCTTGACCAACAAATAAAATAAATCGTCAATTATTGAATATATTTGTCCACATTTTCTAAGAATTAAATTAAATTCTTGGTATATTTTCTATTAAAATTTTTAAAGTTATTACTAGAGACATGTAGTTATAATCACTGATCATACCTGGTAATATTAATTTAATTATTTACACACATATATATTATGAAGAAATGCTACGTAATGAAACAATGGTAGGCCTATCAGTCGTGAAATTAATTTCAAGTTCGGGATGTTCGGGTATTCGGTAACGTAGCCTACTTAACAAAAATTGATATATCTTTTTAACCATTTGATGGATTTTTGTTTAGAAAAAATATTTGAATTCACAATAAAATTATCTATAAAATCTTTATGAGTAGGCTACTTGTTGTTAGGTTAATTTGTATTAAAAACCACGATGAATTGTATATAATTCGTTTTAAATATACATTGGCTTAAATAATTCAAAACGTTAAACTATAATTGTCATACTATAATAATAATAAAAACATAAATATAGTAAATTTTATGAGGAATCCGAATCCGTTTTAAAAAATAACTTCCGATAATTAGTTTTCGATATATAAGCGTTTTTGTACTGACGCGTACCCAATTTTTATACTCTCTGTACGAAAATCAAAACAGAGTACGCTGGTTTACTAAATTGTGTTTATTTCGAGAACCGTTGAACGGATGTTAATTATCTAAAGAAAATTGAATTCACAATTACATTTTCTATAAATTGGTATATCAGAATATAACTACAGCGATTAATAAACGTATGTAATAAACCAATAAAAATAGCAGTATTTAGAAATCGTTTACAATTTTGCTATAAACGTTCATAAATCAAAACATTATGTATATATCATTTTCAAATTTTTGTATGATTTTTATACCGGTCGAACGGTGGCTTAGTATTAATGTGAGACTGTGTAAGTAACATGATGGCGTTTATAATAATTCAATAAAAACCTTCTCCATGAAATAATACAATCATGTGTGTGCCATTTTTCATGGTAATCGTCCAAACGCTATCTCAGTATTATTATATAATAAAAGAACAATAATGTCAGTCTATGGTGACTTCTTTTAAAATAAAGTAGTTACTTACATTATAATTGTATGACGCGTTTCGGAACTCGTTCCATCTTCAGATTATCGCTTTGCTGAGGTCGTTAAAACATTAAAACAAATTATTACACAACACATCATACATACATACACGCGCACATTAACACTACTTTATTTTAAAAGAAGTCGGCACATAGACGGACATTATTGTTCTTTTATTATATAAAAAAGAGTGACTTGGATCCAAACGCAATGATTTTTAAATCAGTATATCGTATGACTGGGTAAGTAACATTCCATGAAATAATACATGTGTGAGCCTATTGTCATTTTAATCGGTCAAACGCTATATCAGTATTATTGTTTGACTGGGTAAGTAACATGATGGCGTTTATAATAATTAGACAAAAACCTTCTCCATGAAATAATACATGTGTGAGCTAATAATTGTCATTTTAATCGGTCAAACGGTGTCTTAGTAATAATGTTAGACTGGGTAAGTAACATGATGGCTTTTATAATAATTAGGTAAAAACCTTCTCCATGAAATAATACATGTGTGAGCTAATTGTCATTTTAATCGGTCAAACGGTGTCTTAGTATTAATGTTACTGTAGACTGGGTAAATAACATGATGGCGTTTATAATAATTAGAAAAAAATATTCTCCATTAATTAATAAATGAGTTTGAAAATTTTCATGGCAATCGGTCAAACGGTGTCTTAGTAATAAATTATCTAATTCAATAAATATGGTATTAAAAAATCTAGATTGTTTTTTATCTATAGAAAAAAAGTCTAGTTAAAATATTATCGTGTGTTTCCACCCACAAGTCTATAGAAAAAATCGTCATACAAAATTTGATGTTAATTGTTTATTTTCCAATCGATTGAAACTAAAATAAACCAAATGTTTTATGCCTATTGCAGAGAGAGATTTAGGGAGATATCAAAAATGAGAGTATAGAAGAAGGGGAAATGTTGGGGACAAGACAATGTTGGCAGCATTTGTTGCAAAAATCCGTGTTATGTTAACTCATGTGAAGGGGACAATAAGTTATATATACTCTTGATGAGAATACACTGTCCTCCTAATATTCAGAGGACAGTAACTGTGCTCTGAACAAGAGTATACGCGACAAAAATGTCCTCTGATCAAGAGCGAGAATGTCTATAGTAGGCCTATATATTGTTTCAAGTATGTTTTTTGGTCAGAAATCATTTACGCTTGATTGTAAATTGTTCTTCAGAGTAGGTTTTCGCTTATAATTCGAATATTTCTTAATATCTTAATATTGGCCTATATATATAAATATATTTATTAGTATAAAATTTCTTTTTATGAATATAAATTATAGGATAATTAGTTTCAAAGGAAAGAAAACTGAATTTGCGATTTAATGACAGTAATTAATTAAACAAATACAAAAAGTGATCTATTTGAACGACTTATTTTTTTAAATAATTAAATACGTGATCGTTAAATTTTTATTATTTAATTTTAATTCGAATAAAAATATGGAAATTTACGCAATTTTTTTTCAAGTAATATCAGCATGTAATTAAGCACGTAATTAGAATGTACGTACAATGTTAGAATTAAGTCAATGATTAGTTAATAGTTCAAGGTTATTGTTTTAATACGGGACTGTTGTTTATTAGGCCTATTTGTTTATTTTTCCCATGAACTGTGAAAGGTCGCATTGTTCCACTAGTTTAATATATTTTATGTTAAAGTTAGTTGTTTACAATGTTTTAAATCAATCTACCAGATTAAAAAAAAAAAAAAAAAATTAATAATGAATCAAATAACGGAAGTTTAAAGTAACATCCAACTATGTTATGTCCAGGAACACATACATAGGTGGAAGTATTGTTATAAAAACTTTATCTTTGTTAACCATTTTTTGGACTTAGGTTAAATAACAAAATATTTCTAAATTCAACACCATTTCTAAAACCTTACCTGTAACCCAGGATAATAACCCAGTCCGTTACCCTCGTTATTAGCTACTAGGGTTTTCCCTCCCCCCATCCAAGTTTCTCTTTGTTGTCTGTTTACTGGCTTTGTTTGTATAAGTTATAGTCAACTTGTTTGTTAGTTTTCATTAGCCGGTAGATGTCTCAAGAAGAAACAATTATCACTATTCATTAATTCCTTTTTATTAACTCGAATTCTTGTTTGTCTATTTGGGTGAAATCTTTTAATCGATTTTAAACTAACTTCCCGATGAGTTAAGGGCTTCGACTTTTAAACTCAGCTCAGGATTGGATGACAATATTGAATTATTATAAATATTAGTTGGTGACGCCCCCTGCTAGCTCCGATGTTGTTAATTTATATTGCAAAATTTCTGCCTTGTATAAAGCTAGATTGTACATGACTGAAAAGTAGAAAATAAAAATTTAACACGATTTTAAAATGAACTAAAAAAAAATATTAATTTTTCATACAACATTCCATACCTGTTTATATAGTTCCAGACCTACTTGTTGCCAATGATTTAATCGGACCCATTGAGGATTATGTTGTTAAATAAGTGAAATATATTAAAAGTATATAAGAATATAAAAATAATGAACATCGAATAAATTTTATGACTGTCGTTTTTGCATTAATATTGGTTTAGGAGTCAAAAGGGAGGCGCCATTTAAAATTTCTAGGACCCAACAAGTTAGCGAAGACGGAAAAATTTAGCTCCAAGTAAAAATAAACTAAAACATTCCTTCCTCAAATTAATTTCGATTAGTATGAATAAATTTATGTAACGTAGGGCCTATACCATAGGTTTTCTGGTAATTGTGCGTTCTTAAATACTTGTTGCGATTATAATTAATTATCACCTAAATTTTAAACAACTTCAAATGGTAATCACTAAATGCTAAGCTAACGTGAAAATATCAAAATGTGCTAATACTATAAAAACATACTAATTTACTATTAATTTTTGTAATACAATACCGCACTATTGTATTTATTGTTTAGTAAAGTTTTGCTCCTACATTAATCTTTGAAAGTATGTTAAAGAATACATATAGGAATAAATCTCACATAATTATATATAACGCAACTATTGCGTACTGTGGGGTTCTAGTTTCACTTAGCATAGTCAGAAAGTTTCCAAGAGTAACCACTTATTCCCCGATAAAGGTTTTAAAGTAACATTAATCATTTTAAAAACAGCGTTGCCAAGCTTACTGACGCATTATCAGAATCTGAAAGTAAAAAACTATATGGAAATATGTATTTTTCAGGAAACACAGACCCAGAACTCTAATCCCAGAACTTCAAAAACCAAAATAATATTAATGCTCAATAATTACTATGGATTTAATGTTACAACAGTCGGTACATGATGGAATTCCATGATAATGGAAATAATGAGATGATTATTTAATTCCACAAAACACGGAAATAAAACATGTTTAATTATTTAATGTTTTGTGGAATTAAATAATCATCGCAATATTTCAATTACTATGGAGTTGCGATACTGCGTCCATATACGGACGCATCATCCCATACGGACGCAGTATACATTGCAAAATCATTGCAAACATTGCAGCAGAACTGTAAAGTGTATATATGTGTATAATATGCTGTATAAGAACCAATAATCCATTAATTAATATAAGTTTAAAAAGAACAACGAAATTATTTTTGGAAATAAATAGCACTAAAAGAGTTGTATTTCATTCACGTTATACTCGTGAATAATTGAGGTGAGGTGCTCGTAAATCATTTAATTACGAGGTGCGGTATGAATGAAAAATAATTAGTTTGGTTTTATTCCTCTTTATTTTGAGCACTAAAGTTAGAATAAATATGGAGATTTCACGACACGTCGGAAAATGAATCGAGGGCAGCGAAGGGGAGTGGGACTTGTTTTTTAAAGGGACATTACTTATCCGGTAGTAGTAGGCTTACATCCGTTTATAGCTCCGTGTAATTTTGGTGACTGCAGAGCATTCTACGCAAACACACTTCGAACTAACTTACACTCCTAAACACTCTACCCGTATAGTAAAGAAAACCGAGGTCTCGCTCAGATTTTGAAAATATTAACAGAAAATACTATTTAAGTCCTTAACAATGCAAAACTGTACTTATCTAAAACCGAGGTCTTGGGTTCAGGACCTCGGTTTTCCACAAGTCCTCGCTTCTGCCGTTAATGGTTTATGCCAGGACCTCAGTTCTACCAATTTACAAACTCACACACACACACACACACACACACACATACACACACACAAACCATAATATTTGATTACTTGAGATTTTGCACATCCTTGGGTCATTTATCTATTTACATTTAATTAAATTTTGAACGAAATCGGTAGAATCCATTTTGAGAAATTACGTCTTCAACAGCTCCATAGCAGATTTTTGTTTGTTTTTTACCGATAACTCACGAACTGTTTTATGATAACACGTATTTATTTTCAGAGATATGGCGACTAGTACGTTTTGTTTGGGTTCTTAGAAGCTACCTTAGCAAAATTT